>CAWUFW010002144.1:1527500-2127500 GCA_963921515.1 Calotriton arnoldi | reverse complement strand
AGAAACCATCCGCTGACGAAAACAAACACACACAACATGGCTAACAAGTCCACACAGCAACCCACGCACAAAAACCCAAACACAGTACACATCCCTGAAACACCCCCCTGGACAAACAAATCAACTACAAATCCCAGAACACCAGCCACAACACACCTGAAAACAACAGACCATCATGACACACCCACATAGGTAAGTACAAAACCAGCCCCTTCACAGACCACAACCCCCTGCAACATTACAAACTGAGGACGAAAGCACACAACACAGCGAGACAGAAAGGACAGCAGCACACCACAGACATGCACCTATCACACCCATCACCACCACCACCACCACCACCAAACACCGGCAACACAAACCCCCTGCACATCACACACCACACACCGCACCAGCACCACAAACACCAAAACACACACCATGGCACCACACAGAATGCCCAAGTTCACTTCCACCGAGCTGACGGTCATGGTTGACGAGATCGTCAAGGTGCACCCACAAATCTATGGCAACCAGGTCCAACAGACACCACTATCCACCAGAAACCGGTTGTGGAGCAGGATCGTAGACCAGGTCAATGCAGTCGGGAACGTTCCACGCAACAGAGGAGAAATTAACAAAAGGTGGAACGACCTCAAAAGCGTGGTCAAGAAGAAGGAGACCAAAAATCGAGAGCTGGCTGCCAGGACTGGCGGAGGGAATCCCGCGCTATTCAAGACCTTCAAGGCGTGGGAGGAGAAGGTGCGAGTCATCATACATCCGGAGATCCTCACCGGATTACCAGGGGGAGTGGAGGCTGGTAAGTACAAACAAACGTATACCAGCACACCGCTATGTAATCACATGCACTACCACCATGCCATAGCTCCTAGGGACAAACCCCCATGTCCAGTACACAATACACAAGACATCACCCACACATGCAACAGACACTCACACACACTCAGCCCAAAGCTACCAACTAACAAAACCATGGGGGCATGTGTACAGTCAGCCAGCACCGCAACTCCCACCAGGTCCCCTTGTACTCCAGATGCGCCAGAATGAGCACTCCCCACACCCACATCCATGTGTCCGCCATAGCTGCACTGACCGACAAGTAACAGGTAAGTAGCCGGAACACAAAGACAGTGGTTCAGAGGGGGGACAGCTGAAGTAAAACACCCACCAGGCCCCCACTCCCACAGACCAGCAAGGTGGAGCACCCCTCCCTCCCAGTACCATGTGGCATCCATTGCATTGCGCACTGAGAAACAACCTGTAGGTGGGAAAATGTACAGGGCGGGGCATCTGTAGGCATGAGGACTGTACTACGACTGACACATGGGACATGTCACGTAGCAGAGGAACACGCAGCACTGCTCCCAGTCACAATCATGAGACCAATGTGCACACGGACATGTTCAACAGAGTCAAACCCCACATGACCCATCACAGATACAGCAACACCTAAGGAGCCACGTCTGCATGCACAAGTCCCACTGGAGCACAGACCCACACGGCAGGCACTGTGCCACCCATCACACACATCAGCAACACCATCGAAGTCCTGTCCATGTAGTCCTCACTGCCTGTCACCCACACATCGTACAACAACGCCCACGTAAGACAGACCGTACTAGAAGTAACAGCTTGGAACCACAATATTGCACACAAAGACAACACGACCCATGAAACACACAGGCACACAATGCACATTCAACATATCATCCATCTCATCTCACAGCCACAGTGTCATGAAAGGTATGTCATCCGAACAGCTGGCCCTCATACAGTAGTCATGCTAAGATACCTGCCCATGACAAATCAAGTGCCTGCAGTGACTGAAGCGCACGTCACACTGCGAGTAACAACACACATAATATAGTCAACACCCCAAGAGCACAGCACTGATGCACATGTACCAGGGCAGCACGCACACAAAGGAATTGGCCCATCTGCAATACGTCGTGTGGCACACAACAAGCACAAACTCACAACATTGCTACCAATGTGATGTCCATGAATGATAACAGTCAGCAGATATTCTGGCCATGTGAGACAGACACACACCTTTGTCTATGCACTGTCACGTTGCCAGAACACATGTCACGTTCTGCACCCATTACCCACAGTATGTACCCCAAAAGCATATTTCAACCCAAGAGCGTTTAGGGGCTGTACCCCTTTTGGCATCAGCGTACCTAAGCGTTCCATCCTTCCCCCTAAACCATCGTTCAACCCAACATCGTCGATGGTCCTGGAGCATGCATACACACGAGCCACAAAATGTAGGAGCATAGCAACACACACCCATCGGCATTGCTAATCCGTCCCATGCCACATGTCCACATCACACAGACCCATTGCCTAGCCCACGCATACACACATCGTACATCCACACACACGCCACTGGGAAACCTGTGCACGACAGTGCACGAACTGTGAATGTCAGACAACCAATACATACTTTGCTAGGTGCAACACAATGACCCATCTCATTCTCCCCACAGGTGCCGAACTGCTGGATGATGGAGAGGGTGACAGCAGCCAGCACAGCCAGTCCGCAAGCCCCCGACCCGGACTCACGGATGTAGAGGAGCTGGACACCTCTCCGGACACGGACCACCCAGCAGGCCCATCTGGAGTGGCAGGGCACAACCGCTCCCCAGGGCCCCTCCTGCCCACCAACCCATCACCCAGGGCTGCTGACCAGTCACAGACCCCTGCTGCCACAGCCGTTGCAGCCACCACCAACGCCGCAACCACCACCACCACCGCCGCAACCACCACCACCACGCCATCCCTCGCCACAGCCCCTGCGCAAGGGTCGGCACGGCCGTCGGGCTCCACCCTGGGAGCCAGAGCGAGGACCGTGGTGAGCAATGTGGCTAGTGGGCAGGTCGGTGGCAGCAGTACTGGTAGGAGGAGCAGGGCCAGGCCAATGCCAACTGTGCCTGGGAGCCAAGCCCTGCCGCCAATCGACAGAGTCCTTGGGGCCTATCAAGAGGCCCAAGGAGAATGGGCCAGGTCGGATAGCGACACGCGGGAGGTCCTTGCGGTGTTGAGGTCCATGGACGCCCATATGGCCCAAATCGCGGCCCTCATGGGCCAGCTGGTGGTGGGGGGGAGGGCACAAGCAAGGCCAGCAACACCACCTCCGCCACCACCTGCTGTGGCGCAGGCTCGTGCAGCATCGCGTTCCCCTGCGTCCACAGCGAGTGAGCACTCCTCAACCACCACCAGCGGAACATCAACACCCCCTACCAAACGTGGAAGGGGCCGTCCGAAGAGGAAACAGGTGTCCAGAGAGGACTTCGCACGCACCAAACGCCAGTGAGTCAGCCAGCCACCTTGACCACCTACTGCATTGACTTGTAATATGATCCTACCCCACACTGCCATGTGAATGGCATGTGTCTGTTGGACTGTGGACATAGAACTCCATGGGTACACCTTGACCATCACGCAGCCATGACCGTCAACTCATTGTCACAGCATGCACCACATTTGTCATCACCTTGCACACAATCACATGTCACCGCTGTTAATAAATACACCTTGATCACAATCGGCTTAATGTGTCCTGGGTTTATTCCACGATGTGCAATCGCCACCATGAGCAGAAATGCATCTGCTGTGTGGCATGTCGATGGGACAGGAGAGGCTGTAGGGACCTAGGGGTGAAAAACAGAACAAGAGTACATTCAATGAGTGTGTCACACACTCATCACACAGTACTTGTCACCAACTACAAGCAATGCACACACATCTCACAGAGCAACAGGGCACAATGCTACAGCCACTGTCAGTGGCATACCAACCTGGACATGGACCATTGACACATAGCACTCAGTGAACAAAAGGCCCCCGTGACAGAGCACACATACACCTGCACAACTACAGCTACATCAGCCGTCGTACATGGACACTCTCCGTCAAGTGAAGTAGCGGGCGATGAGCTGCTGACGCACATTCACAGCTTCATCCTCTCCACTGTCCTCTTCACTAGAGCTATCCTGGTCTGCAGGCTGGGGCCCTGGTTGATCTCCGTCATCCACAATTAGGGGGATCTGCTTGCGGATCGCCAGATTGTGCAGCATGCAGCAAGCCACAATTATCTGGCACACCTTCTGTGGGGAGTATGCCAGTGCGCCCCCGGTGCGGTCCAGGCATCTGAACCTGGACTTGAGGAGGCCAAAGGTCCGCTCAACCACACGTCTGGTCCTCCCATGTGCCTCATTGTAGCGGACATCAGCTGGGCTCCCAGGACGTCGCAATGGGCTGAGCAGCCAGGGCCCATTCGGGTAAGCAGAGTCACCTGGGTGTGAGGGACACAGAGAACCGTTGCAATTCCAACTGTACACAAGACAGCATCGCACAGCCAGCACGCTACACTACTCCACATACTCACCAACAATCCAGCCACGGTCCGGTTGCAGATCGGTCATCAGACGTGGTAGGATGCTGTTGCGCATGATGTGCGCGTCATGGGCCGATCCTGGGAATTTCGCACACACGTGTGAAATCACCATGTCCGCAAGGCACACCACTTGCACATTCAGGGAGTGCGTGTGCTTCCGGTTGCGGTAGAGGTGCTCAGTGGCCTGTGGTGCAACAAGGCCAACATGGGTGCAGTCTATTGCACCAACGACGTGGGGGATTCATCCAAGAGCATAGAATGCACCCTTCACTGCCGCCAATTCACGAGCCCTGGGGAAGCGGATGTATCTGTTCCTGTACAGCATCATGGCTGACAGTACATCCCTGAGCACCATGCTGAACATGGGTTGGGACATCCCACCTCCACTGCCCACTGTGTGCTGGAATGACCCAGTGGCGAAGAAATGCAGTGCAGCCATCACCTTAGCCGTGGGGGTGAATGCTGCTTAGATACACCCTGCGAGGACGGAGGTGGGGTTCCAACAAGGCACATAGACGATGCAGGGTGGGTCGGTCCAGACGATATTTGCGGATGACCTCCACATCCACCATGTCTGACAGCAATTGGTAGGGGCGATGAATGTTTGGTCTCCGCCTAGGAAAGATGGAAGTGGACACATGTCAAAGCAACACGCCACATGGCATATTCACATACACAAAACATAAATGACTGAGCAGGCAATTGAATAACAGAACAGCTGACAAGTAGGGACAGCACAGCCACAATACACTTACACAGGTCCCCTACCAATAGCAATGGGCAGTGACACACCCCATTGCTATGAGCATGCACATGGGGATCTAGGCCTCAATAACATGTAAGGCATGCTGATGTTAACAGACTGCATATTCGGCAAGCGGCAATACCACGGCAACATGACTAGCTGCTGTGCATCACACTGCTTCCGAGGCTGGGTGTGTAGGGCACACACCAATAACGCTATGGACACAGGCTGAGCGGCCAAAACAAGTGGGACCTGTGGCACGAGGGGATATGAGACAGTCATTGATGTCCCTACTGCACCCTATGTACAGCACTGTACGGATCACACCTCCAGAAACATTGACAGGTGTACACATTGACAGCCCCATGCCAACACGGCTGTGTGCTTGCAACTACACATCACAAGTGACACGTAACATTGCACGTGCCAAGTGGCAGATGTACATAGTGAAAGATGGCATGTGTATGCATATGCATATCCCATGCTCCCATGCCAATGTGTACATGATGATGTGCCAACAGACATGTGGAGGCTGAGCACTGGCCGTCCCTGCCTATGCACACAGCATGTTGTGGCCCTGTCCATTGTGGACCTGCACCCACATGCAAATCATGGCCACACCTGCAGATGCATAGCGCACATTATACTGTGTGGTGCACATGGCATCAGTGGACTGTACCCGCCATGGGCCAGGCCCTTACGGCCAACTCCAATGACCCTCGCGGTTGCACCCTGCGTGTTCCACTGTGGAGGTAGGCGTCCATGGCCAGCTGGGAGCAGGCCAACGTCTGCAATTGAAGCTGCCAGACATGGTACACGAATTGCAGCAGCTTGTACCCACCGAAACTGCCCCAGGGGGTTATATGTGTGTGTCAGTGGGACAGGCATAACCACAGCTACCTGGCACTGCAGCCTGGCACCCCTCGACAACACCTGCTGCTGCCACCACTCCACCTACACGTGGATGACGCTGAGGACATGTCCAGGTCCACTCACCAGCGAGGAGCTGGAGAACCTGGATTCCGTGCTCCACGCACACTGCACATGGCTATTCCTTGCGAAAGTTGTGTGTGTGAGACAACTGCAGTGTGTGTGGGTGTGCATGTGGGGACACACATGTCGTTGCTCCGCAGCCCTATGAGTCAGAGCCTGTGGTGTACAAACATGCACTGCTCACCATGCTGACTGCAGGTGGCATGGGTATGTGAGCTCTCGGGCGCTTTGACCTGTCTGTCCCTCCCGAGTGGTGGTACATGGCAACTTCATGTCAGACATCCAGTGACACAGACAATTGGCAATGCAGGTCTCAGTGCACTTGTTGGTCGTGTGGAAGTCAGGCTGGGGCCATGCTGCCCTTCTCAGTCCCAGCAGGCCTGGCCTGCACATTGACTGCACAATGCCAGTAGGTGCCGACACAGACTGCCTAGTGGGTTACATGTGTCTCCTGTTCAGGACCCCCGGATGAGCGCTTACTCTGCACTGTCGATTGGACACACCATGACTCGTGATAGGGATGTGTGTGAGAGATAGTGGCACTGAATGTGACCTTCGTTGCGGGGTGGGCCATGCACAGGGCGAGTACGCTGATGGTTGCGCAGTGTTGGTCACAGTGGGTACACCCACACAGCTGTGTTGCCTTGTGATCTTTTTCTGGGTCCGCCTGACAATGGACAGTAGATGTGGGCAGGCTACACATTGCTCGATGTGCTGTCTATATGCATGTGCCTTCACACCAGGCACAACTGCCCCTGCACATGTGACCCCTGCTGCACTCAGTGCTGGGTCTGTTGAGCTGATGCACCATCTGTGCGTGGGGCAGACAGCTCTGCTCACTTCCGTCATTGCCCATGACATCACTTTGCCGCAGGTGACATGGATCATGGAGGGCCCACATGTACGCGTGTGTGGACTACACAAGACTGTCCAATGGTTGTCACCCCCAGTCAGTGCTTCGAATGGGTAGTATGTGGTGCTGGTACTCATTTTAATGTGTCGAGTGGGCGGGGCTGGGTGCGGGGCTACATGCAAGACATAGGTAGTTCATCGGCTGATCTACTAGTTGCAATACACACGAGACACGTCTTTTTCCGACCACATCAGGGTCATTCCTTAAACTGGCTGAAAATCATACAGTCAACTTTTGCACTGTCCTCATGGCCTCCCCTCGCTCGCCCCAATATGCGTTTGCACCTGAGCAGCTAGCGCATGCACAAGCATCTCCAAGCTCGCCCCAGAGAGGCCAAGGAGTGTATGTGTGGGTCCAGTTGAACAAGTGGTCTGTCTCACGGTATAATAAGTGGCGGGACGCCGTCCACATGCGTGGTGCCACGACTCGAGACCCGGGCAACATTGACAATGCATGACAGGCTCCGCAGTCCGGATACACCACCTGCAACACACAGAGGCTGTAGCTGCCCTAGCGGGCCAGGCCGCGTCCAACTGGAGCTCATGGCCCCACACATTCACTCTTTGGCCTCTCTGGGGCGAGCTTGGAGATGCTTGTGCACGCGCTGGCTTCTCTGTTGCAATGGCATGTAACGTGTGTGGGTGTATTGTCAATGGGTGGGATGGTGCGAGCCACCTTCCGTGACGTCACTCCTACTTGTGATGTGTGCGTCCCCCCACTACTTCCATTTGACTTGTGCCATACTACACATTGTGGATGTGTTGCCTGCGTGATGTGACCAGGATGAGCGCGCCATGACCTCTCACCCACCATGCTCTACTGCCATCCCGTGCCCTGGATTGCCTGTGCAAGTGGACAATGTTGGGGATACACCAGGTCGACAGGGGATGTGAGGGCCTTGGCAAGGGCCTGGCGGATGCGCAGCAGTATCCGGCATGTCCACGGAGGGTGGGCTGACGTCTACACTTGATGCAGCATTGATCGTGTGCCCGCCTGTTGTGCACACACGAGTTCACATTCATCACCAGACAGGTGGTCTTTACAGATTCCCAGGGGAGCGCCAATGTACTGTTCCTGAGTCCTCCCAACACAGCGTGTTTCAACATTGCATGTGCGCACCTACCCGTCACACCCACCCACCTGAGCCACGCGTAACTCCCGCTTCACATGACACATGTGTGTCTCCCACAGTTGTGCTACTCATTTGCGTTGACATCCAATGACAGTTGACTACATGGTCATCTCACGACTGCCGTGTACTTCACACACTCTCATCCTCTCTCATTCGTACTTGTGAAATGAATCAGCAGAGACACATTTTTGCTTCAAGCCATGTATTGGGACTTATGTCCTCTGTGATGCAGTATAGTGGACACTACTGGCAGCGAAATGCATGTGGAGGATATACTCAGCATGTTTACACATAGCATAGGGTGTAGGGGTACATGTGATTAGTTGTAGACTGTGGGATGTGGGCTTCAGAGTTACAACTGCTTAGCCGTTGGTGTGCTAATGTACATTTGCTAATTACTGTGGTGCTGCTGACTTTGACACAGACAGTATACATTTAGCCTACCAGTCCGCTTGTCATCATGGGCACAGTGCATCTCAGTTCCATGTTACAGGTTTGCTGCTATAGTTACTCATACACACATGCGTGGAGGTGACATCAGGGCATGGGCTTACGTGCATGCAACGGCGTCCCACTTGTTGTTGCGATGTGGTGGGTACTGGCCATGTCACAGTCACTGGGCTCATGTTGTTGGTGGATGCACTTGGTGTCCATGCGAAGCACCTGGCACGGACGTTCAGAGGGAGGTGAGGTGACAGCTCTCACATACTACAGCAGGACGATTACTGTCCACTGACCGGTGCATATGTTCATGGGCGCAGGATCCATATCATGGCATGGTTGTACGTGCAGTTCTGTCCATGTGGTTGCCATACACAAATCCCATGCCTCTGCCTCCCCCTGTTCATGCAGAGTTACTGGATGTGATGACGAACAGGGTGCATGTCCCGAAAAGTATCAGATGTCATGGGAGTGTAGTTGTTGATGTGGTGTCAGTTGCAGGTTGCATGGTATAGTTGTTGTACTGGTAACTGCCTAGTCCGTGCGGAAGCCAAGCATGGGTACGGTGTGGGACATCATTGCTCAATTGGGGGTATGGCGGCGGGGCCCGACGAATTGACAGGTTGTCAGGAATGCAATACCTTCCAGCAGGGCTTCCATGGCATTGGTGGTGGACATGGTTGCCATCCAATGTAGCGGATGGTGGATGTCAAGGTGTTGGTCGTGAGTTGTCCCTTGTAGGAGCATGATGGGACATGTTGGATGGCATTCGATGTAACTGTAATCCATTATCCGTCGTGTGGAGGCACAGTGGTCCCATTGCAGTGTGGGTCCGATAGTCGCCACATACGCCATGCCCCCATAGGCTGAACAGACCCTGTCGTGGGCGTCCAGGGGGTTGAATAGTTGTAGCAGGTCTGCCCTTGGACATGCCGGGTTGGAGAGACATAACTCCACAGGATAGTAGAAGGGACACCTCCGACAGTAGAAGACGGGGATGACGCAGCTGAACAATGCGATGCGGTAAGTTAGTCGGTAACTTACGTTCAGCAAGGCCAGATTGTCACATCCCAATATCTGTATCAGGTTATGTTTGTACAGCTTGATCTGTCCGGCGTAGTTGGGTAGGTGTGGTGCAAGTCACGTGCCATTTTGCTGCAGGGCGCTGTGGTGGCGTGCTCCGGCTGTCTGTGCAGTCTGCAGTGTGCAACCTCCGACGTTGCTGGGAATTCTGTAATGGTCGTAGGGAGGTAGGACTTGTGTTATGTTGGCTTGTGCGGAGGACACGGGCCCTCATCCCACATGCTTCTCTGAATGGTCAAGGTCAGTGGTGTCTGACTCCTTCCAGATAACTTGCATGTGAACCACATGGGGGAGTGTTATCATTTCTTCTTTCCGTTGTGAATGTTCTTTGGTGTTATGCGCTATCTGCCCTGTGGCCGCTTCCCTCTGCATGCCTGTGTTGGGCTTTTTTGGTGCAATGACTGTTGTCTCCGGCTTGTTTAGTCGGGATGTGGTTTCACAGTGGGAATGGAAGGTCATTCGGTGCTGTCTCCTATCCCGTGTGTGGGCAGCAGGCTGCGTTTCCGCTATACGTTGGGCCTTGTGTTATAATTGGTCCCACCTGTTGTCTGTCCCCGGTATCTTTGTTGTTACGTATTGCATGTCTTGTTATTGGGTGCAGGGTGGCATCGGTGTTTCTGTGTGGTACTGGCGTACCTTTTCCGACGGGGTCCATATTCTGCTGGGTGATGTTGCCTCCGCTGTGTGCTTCGCCGTGTTTTGCACACAGAGGTGTGTCCTAATGTGGCGTGACGTCACTGACATGTTCGGGTCACTTGTGTGACGTCAGGTTGGCAACAGTGAATTGCCGGTTGGGGACATGACTGTGGCAGGGCTGTCTCGTGACATGTGCGTTCTGGGTGGTGCTGGTGTGTGTGGTGTTTGGTTGTGACCCTGTGTTGTTTGTGTGCGGCGCATGCATTGCGCTGCCGTTGGCCTCTGCGTTGTGCGCATGTGTGGGTGCAGTGGTGGATGTGTCGTGTCCACGCAGGGATGTCGGGGGGGGGGATATACAGTTTTCCCGCCCTTGCACTGGGTGCGCTGTTTGCGTGCCCCTGTTGTGTGTCTGCCTACCTGCGTCGCCGCGGTGCATTGACTCCTGGATGCTACATCAGGTAGAGCATGGGGAGGGCCTGCAGTGCTGGATTCATGCTCGGGGGGTCCGCCTCTTTGCTATCCGTACTGTGCGTTCGGTTTTCCGCCTTGCTTTCACGTGCGGTGTCTCTTAGCCGGGGGAACTGTTTGGTTCTGGCATCGTAATTTGTACGCTGGACGGTACGTGATTTTGTCGGGCGTTGTGTCTCCATTAGGCTGCGCCGCTCCGTGGACGGGCGCACTTTGATGGCGGAGGGCGTAGCTGGCTTACGGGCGGTGTTTGGCTGACTTTTCGCATCCTAATTGGGCGGGCGTGTGTGCTGTGGCGGGCGGACGGTAACTGGTGCTTTTTGCATCCGCCAGCACGGCGGTGGTGCTTCCACCCGCCATCCTAATGGGCCCCCTAGTTTCTAAACGTGGTATTTTCAAACACAGAATGTAAAAATCACCCTCACTAAAAGATGTATTTTAACATTCTGAGTTCAGGCATACTAAACTTTATTTCCCTACCTTGTTCCCAGGGGTAGTTAGGCTTATAAGATGCGGACCCCACCGACCTCAAGAACTACCGTCCCATCTCGCTCCTTCCGTTTCCGGCCAAAGTCATCGAGAAGACCGTCAACAGACAGCTTGCCGCCTTCCTCGAGACGAATGGATCCCTCGACCCCTCGCAGTCCGGGTTTCGGGCCAACCACAGCACCGAGACCGCCCTTATCGCAGCCACCGACGACATCAGAACCCTAACCGACAACGGGGAAACAGCAGCCCTCATCCTCTTGGACCTCTCCGCGGCGTTCGACACCGTCTGCCACCGCACCCTAGTGAAGCGCCTCAGCAACATCGGAATCCGAGAGAAAGCACTGGAATGGATCATCTCGTTCCTCGCCGGAAGAACCCAGAGAGTCCGCCTCCCCGTTCAGATCCGAGGCCACCGAAGTCATCTGCGGCGTTCCACAAGGATCTTCACTCAGTCCAACCCTCTTCAACGTCTACATGAGCCCCTCGCAGCCATCGCACGCCAACACAACCTCAACATCATCTCCTACGCCGACGACACCCAGCTGATCCTCTCCCTCACCAACGACCCCACCACCGCCAGAGCCAACCTACACGACGGGATGAGAGACGTCGCCGACTGGATGAGGAACAGCCACCTTAAACTGAACTCAGACAAGACGGAAGTCCTCATCCTGGGCTCATCACCCTCCGCCTGGGACGACTCTTGGTGGCCCCCGGCCCTGGGCACCGCGCCCAAGCCAACGGACCACGCACGCAACCTGGGCTTCATCCTGGACTCCTCCCTGTCGATGACCAGACAAGTCAACGCCGTCTCATCTTCGTGCTTCAACACCCTGCGCATGCTCCGCAAGATCTTCAGATGGATCCCCACTGAAACCAGGAAGACCGTCACCCAGGCACTCGTCACCAGCCGACTGGACTATGGGAACACCCTCTACGCCGGAACCACAGCCAAACTTCAAAAAAGACTCCAGCGCATCCAGAACGCCTCCGCACGACTCATCCTGGACATCCCCGACACAGCCACATCACCGGACACCTGAAAGACCTGCACTGGCTCCCCGTCAGCAAGAGAATCACGTTCAGACTCCTCACCCACGCACACAAGGCCCTCCACGACCTGGGCCCCAAGTACCTCAACGACCGCATGACCTTCTACACGCCCACCCGCCAGCTACGATCAACCAGCCACGCCTCGCCACCGTACCACGCATCCGCAGAGCCACCGCCGGAGGAAGATCCTTCTCCTACCTGGCAGCCAAGACCTGGCACTCCCTCCCCACTCACCTTCGGCGAACCCAGGACCATCTCTCCTTCAGGAAGCAGCTCAAGACCTGGCTGTTCGAGCAGTAACTTACCCCCTCCCCCAGCGCCTTGAGACCCTCCCGGGTGAGTAGCGCGCTCTATAAATGCCGTGATTGATTGATAAGCAAACTTCCCAACCTATCCTATGGGAACAGATAGCCTTGCAATAGTGAAAAATGAAATTGACAGTATTTTACTATCAGGACATGCCACACACACCAGGGCATGTCCTACCTTTTACATACACTGCACCCTGCCCACAGGGGTACCTTGGGCCTACCTTTGGGGTGTCTAACATGTAAGAAAAGGGAAGGTTAGGGCCTGGCAAGTGGATGCACTTGCCAAGTCGATATGGCAGTATTAGACTGCACACAGGCACTGCAATGGCAGGCCTGAGTTACATTTACAGGCTGCTTATGTAGGTGGCACAACCAGTGCTGCAGGTCCTCTAGCAGCATTTGATTTACAGGCCCTGGGACACACAGTGCACTGTACTAGGGACTGACTAGTAAATCAAATCAGCCAATTATGGAAACACCAATCCATCTATACAATTTACAGGGAGAGCATATGCACTTTTGCACTGATCAGCAGTGGTAAAGTGCCCAGAGTCATAAAACCAACAAAAACAGGTCAGAAACAGAAGGCCACAAAGCAAACAAACCTGGGGATTAACCCGCTGTAAAAGCCAGGTCTAACAGTGGCTTTACATGTCCTTGTAAATTTCACCCAGCAGGTTGCGCCGTGGGTGTGTCACGCAACATGACGCACCGAAGGCGCAAGGGCTCATAAATAAGCCCCTTAGTATGTACAAACTGTTACTGTATTTATTTATTTTTTTAAACAAATTTTATTAACATTTTTATTAGTACAAACAACATTCCACAGGATTGGCAGCATTGGAAGGTACACGCTCATTATACAGTAAGATATTACTCAAAACATTGCAATAAGAGCAAAATAAATCTCTTACAGCAAGCATTTGACATGTGTTCGCCAACCCACAATCAGGTGCACTCCCCCCTCAAACTGCAGCACAACAACTTATAACAGGTAGCTCCCTCCCACAGTCCCACCCCCGTCATTGTCGTGCCCTGGCATGCCCTATTAACTGTGAGAGGTGTAAGCACCCTCAACCCTATGGGCGGGGTACCATGCAAGTTTTAGCCGTACCAGATTCTCAGGGGTGTCCTCATTTGTGGTAGCCCAATCCAAGAGTATCTGTTCCAACAAGACGCCAGGTTCAGCCACCAGGGCCCAGGGTCGCGCGAAGTAAGTGGCATATAAAAAGGCCAATTGGCAATGCCAATAACCCCCTCCTGGGCCACAGCAGTAATTCTCTGCTCGCTCCCCACACAACGCAGTCTAAGCAGCTGGGAAGGTCCCAGTGGGCTGATTTTCTTCGGCTCCTCTCTGAGATCTCACTAGCAAGGCTGCCTCTAGATCAACTCCAGGTGCACAGCCAGTGTGCTCAGCAGTATCTGCTCCTCAGTACAGCATCACAGGGGCTAGTAGATGCAGGGCAGCACTTCCCTTTGCCCTGGCACCATCAGAATCCTCAGAACACCTCTCTATGCCTCGCACAGTATTTAGGATCAGGCTGTTGGTATCTCCTTTGGGTGGGAAAGTAGGCCTATCCCGGTCAGAAGCCCCACCATGCAGTCTGTGCCCCAGCAAGGGTCTCCTAGGGGCTCCTCCACACAATTTCCCTATAGGTGCACCAGGCAGCAGGCAATGGGAGAAAGCGCAGGGGCAGAATCCTCAGATAGCAGGACCGTAACCTTGCTTCAGTATACCATGAAGGGTTCCAACACTATGTTGTGCACTGTCTCTAGTAGGCACCGACAGTTGCTGACCGCAATTGCCTCCCAACTTCACCTCCCTTATAAGTGTCGGAGGTCTCTAGGCCTTCAGGCTGAAATGCTCTCCTCAATGCACTACCTTGGGTCCTCAAATCGCAGGCAGGAGCCGATTAGGCGATCATCAGTAAAAGTGCCCCAGCAGGTCTCAGGCTGATCAACTGGCATCGGTGCAACTTCAGGACAGTGAGTGTAAAAATTAACCCTGAGCGTAATACTTCGCTACGCTCACGGATACGCACTACGCAAATTGCACGTAGCAGAGTGAAAAACTGTGCTAATTGACATAGCGTAGCAGCAGTAAAATAAACACCTTCAAATGCTTTGATAAAGCAATTTTCTATGCTAAATAGCATATAACTAATTCACAAAAGTGAACTTTGACAATAAAATATCAAGCAATGAGAGAGGTGATGATTTTGGTGTCCCCCTAACCTAGGGGGAGGACCAAGCAGATGCCTTGAACACAAAAAGCATATCATGTGAACAATTCAGTGGTGGTCCCTTCCTCCTAGGACCACCCCAAGCACAGTTATGGGCAAAAATACAATCCCAACCAAAGGCCCTGCAAAGCATTATGGGACGAGATTAGCAGTGGGCAATGAATATTATAGTGTCCAATATCAAAATAATTCTACAAAGAGCTGCAGTTCAACTAGTCGTTACTAGATGTCCCTCACGAGGAAAATTGAGTTAACCAGCCTGCATGAGCTATAATTGGCTGCACGCTGCTGAGTGTTCTGGTATTATTGTGGGTCAGAGCAGTTAGATAGGACTTGACATTACTATATCATGCCCTGGCTAGCCATATATCAGCCCTCCTTATTTTAGCTGTATATTGGAAATAGTATACTGATTGGGCCGTTTCATTTCTGTGAGCTTTAAACTGCAGATTCTCATTGATGCACAGAAGCGTGCTACAGACTAGAAACTATATACATGTTGTTGAGGCATTATTGTAGGTCAGTAGGAGGCACTGTCTTTTACATATAGAACATTTTCTATTGAAATGGAATCAAAATGTCATCATGCAGTTTTACTGATAAATCTATATAGCGCACAAATACTAATGCGTGGAAATGTGATTTCAGCAAATATGAATCATATGAACATCACCAAGTAAAGTGTCTTGATTGTTTTGTTACTATTTAAACTGTGTTTCCAGCACACTTCTGAGTTACAAACAAGTGATCCATTTGTGGGTTCCTAACTGCTGATATGTTTTGAAACATTTGCACAGTTTATTTACAGATGTTTAAAGTTGTTGTGTGTTACAAACAAACTGACAGCTTTCAGCCTTTGTTTTCGCACCCCCAAGACAATTTGGGAAAACATGGTGCATTCTACAACACATTTGTCATTAAATATCAATTGTACTAGCTTCTAAAGCACAGTATATGATGACCTTACTGTGCACCAGGATACGATGGGTCTCTTCAATGTTTACGTCATTATTACCCTCCAACAGTGCCCCTCATCTCTTCACAGCCCCTCTCTCACATGTATTTCATTTGTTTTATAGCCCTTCTCGTACCAGTATAAGATGTCGGAGCACTTTACGTCACACACACATACAGAGACAATGAATCATACGTGTGTAAATCAGTGTATAGAACATGCTACATAAGGCAAAGAGTGCTTGGTCTGAAGAAGCACAAACTCAGGATGCAGAAAATAACACCGTGTTTAGGGTTAACTTTAATGATAAGAATGTATTCCTACCCTAACAAACCTTTTTTAGCAACATCAGGATAATGAAAGACTGAGAAGGAAACATAACTTTGTAACCTGTACCATGCAGCTTGCATGCAGCTCTTTGATGGCGGTTCATAGCTCACTGTGCTAGATTACGTATGTAACTTATGAACTGCAAAGTAACAAAAGAATCTCATTGACAAAAGCAGTAACCCACTGAGCTCAGTACATAAAATACTGTTCTTTGATATGCATGGTACACATTGTTTGCAGCAGGCATATTAACCCTCTGTGCTACCTTCGATGATTCAAAACTCCCATCTCGCTCCTGCAGGTACATTAGTCACCGGACACTGGTGAACCACACCTGAATATAAGTGAGACCGCTTTTACTGTTGCCTGAAAACTGCTGGATATACAAGGAACTTTGCAGTGCCAGCCCCCAGAAACGTCTCCCCACCACCTTTCCAGCCTTCCAGGGAAACGCCTGATGCCCGGTCCGGCCAGTCCAGCCTTGCTACCACCCTCCAATGGTGCCCCTCATCTTCACATAGACCCTCTCTCACGTGTAGTTAATTTCTTTTATAGTGCTACTCATCCCAAGTATGTAGGGCAGGGTGTCGGAGTGCGTTACATCACACACATATTATATAGAGACAATGACTCATATAAATGTGAAAGTCAATGTATAGGAAATGTTACTTAAGATAATGGGGGCTACAATGTGTAATCATTCTTTCATCCATCATTCAGTCTTTCACCATTCATTCTGTCCTACCATCTGTGTGCCCATCCATATCCAAACATTAAACCATTTGCAAACCTATCCATCATGTATCCTTCCATCTATCAGTTAACTCATCCCTCCATCCACCCTTCCACTCATCCATCTATCCGTACACTCATCCATCCATTCACTCATCCATCCACCCATACATCCATCCATCCATTCACTCATCTATCCAGCCATTTACCATTTCACCCATCCAGCCATCCTTTCACTTACTCACCCATCCACCCAGTCACTCATCCTTCCACCCATTCACCCTTTCAGTCATCCATCCATCCATCCTCCCTTTCTCTCCCCATCGACCCTTTCACTTACCCATCCATCCTTCCTTCCATCCACCCACCCATCCATCTACTCATCCACTCATGAATCAATCCATTGACCCTATCACTCATCCATCCTTTCTCTCATATATCCACCCTTTCATTCCTTCACTCATCTATCCCTCCTTTTGTCCATCTACCCTCCCTTTCACTCACTCATCCATCCTTACATCCACCCTTTCACTCATCTGTCCATCCATTCACCCTTTCACTTATCAATTCGTCAATCCTTCCATCATTTCACTCATCCATCTACCCATTCACTTGCCCATCATCCACCCTTTCACTCATCCATCCATCCTTTCTCTCATTATCCATCCATTCACCCTTTCATTCATCCATTCACCCTTTCACTAATCCACCCAGCCACCCGCCCATCCCTTCACTTACTCAACTCACTCACCCACCTTTTCATATTAATTATGAGCTGAGCCTTTGTCTGCAGAGTTGCAGACAGAAGAGGCCCATCAAGAAATCTACCATTGTTGTAGTTCCTAAAGCAAGGGGTGGGGTGGGGGGAGGGTTCACTATGCCCCTGCACATAGGCAATCTGAAAAAGTGGAAGTCATGAGTCTTTCATGATGAACAGTGCCAGGACGTGAGGTGACTGTGACATGGTGTTGTTTCCCGGGCTTTAAGTCGGATGAAAAAACTGGCGGTCTCTCCAAAGGGAGTGTTCGATGTAATAAAGGGCGTAGCTTAAAACACCTAAGCTACAAATCTGTGCTTAGCATAGTGTGCTGCCCGACTGGTATTCTGCTACTTCTGCCATTGCATCCAGATATATAACACAACAAGTAACATTACACCTACAACAAGCCAGGACTATTGGCTTTGTCAATGGTTGTTAGTTGTATGAAATAAAAAAGCAACAACCATGGCTTCGTTGAATATTTTATTGAAAATGCATTAGTTATAAAATGATGAGAATGGGAAAGAACTTTAACCCCTTTCTTTTAACTTCTTTCACCGCCTTCTTTTGATGAACTGGATTCTCAGGTGGCAGCATTGGCGTTTTTGAAAATTTCTTCCATCTGACAGAATGCCCTGCCCTAGACCTAGGCAGGAATAGGCCCATCACGTGCTTTAACAGCCCAGACTGGCCCATTGTCATTCTGTATGTGACAATCAGCTGGCATACAGAATGGCAATGGGCGGGGTGGGGCTGCTCTTGTGCTCAGAGGAAGAGTACGAGGCGGCCCCATCAGGGAGATGAGGCTTCTCGCAGGCGAACAGCGCTGCTCCCTGCAATGCCCAAAATTACGGACAAAAAGAGTCCGTAAAAGGGATCATCGCGGACAACGGACGTGAGATCCAAATTACAGACGGTCCGTGAAATTTACGGGCGGTTGGTCACCCTAGCAGGTCTTCCGCCATCCACTCTCCCTCACGCACCCTCCCTGCACCCTTTCATCATTCACCCAGCCGGCCGCAGCTACCAGTCTCCCAAGGGAGAGTGCGGATCCTCGCACTCGCCGCCCATCTCCCCGCTGCTGTGAGAAAGTTCCCAGCAAGGGTCCTTCGATCAGAAAGCCGCTGCTTCTCTACCTTGTCAGCGGGTCCCCAGCGGGGCTGCACTGGCCTTTAGGCATGTGCCGCTGCTTGGAACGCAGTGAACCGCGGCCGCCATCTTGGGGTCGACATAGGCTCAGAGTCACCAGTCCGCAGCAGTCTTCCTCTCTCAGGGACATTCATATAGGAGTGTTCAGGATCCTGTGGAGTCTAGCTCAAAAACCTTTAGTGATGAATATAGAAGTTCTCTGAATTACCATGAACAATAGCCTGCACTGGGAGAGGAAGTAGTATTGCGACCAGAGCTGCTGAATTTGGAACTGGGGCAGGATGGAGTCTCAGTGTGGGCTCACCATCCTGTGATTCTGGGCAAATCACTTAATCTGTCTTGCCTAAAAATGAATGTGACCTTGTGTAACATAGCTAGTGCTCATGTAAAGCACAGTGCTCAAATACTTTCTGGTCAAGTTTTTGATATATAACTTAGTGTCTGCCTGCAGCCAGGGATCATGCAGGTGGCCTTGGAGCGGAGGCCTGTCCTTGCCTGCTTACATCGCTCTGGACTGACAGCAGGTACAGAAGAACTCCAAGACTAAATAAACAACCCTACCAACATTTTGTTAAAATCCTGTTTATGGTGTTATCACCTCCGAGCCCCAACCAGTACCATCTGTCGGTATTAAACTACAGAAACCCACATCCAGGAAATGAAAAACACAAAATGCGCAAATATTAATGTACTTTTTATGCCTTAGGTACATTCTGGGGTGGGGATGAGCTGAGTACAGAGGGATATGGGGGAGCAGTTGGCAACTGAGTGCAACCTATCCATGTACCATTTAGAGGAGGTGGGCATTCACATTCCGCACAACTTATGGTGGGAGGGAAGAGAGACTGCTAACAGGTCTTTATGGAGAGAGTACAAGTGGAGGTTTGGCGCAGTGAGAAATGCAGTGCCAAAGACTGGAGATCACGAGCCCACACCACCTCCCATGGGTAGGCTTGGACTGCTCTTTTTCACTATCCTGTGAAAGTCAAGTGCTATAATGGGGTGGTCTCAGTAAGGAATCAATTGTGGACCTATTGCTTGCGCAGGGATCGCATCCTGCCAAACTAATAACACAATTTCTTACATTGCAGCTGTGGACTTGGCCCTTTTTGCAGGGTTATCCCCAAACTTTTTGCTTCTTCCTCCTATTTGTTCCAGACGTGTTGTTGTTGGTTTTTGGACTCTGGGCACTTTACCACTGCTGATCAGTGCTAAAGTGCATATGCTCTCTATGTAAATTGTTATTATGATTGGTTCTCCCTGATTGGCATATTTGATTTACTGGTCAGTCCCTCGTAAAGTGCACTGAGTGTGCCGGGGCTGGTAAATCAAATACTGCTAGTGGGCCTGCAGCACTGATTGCGCCACCCACATGAGTAGCCCTGAAAAGATGTCTCAGGCCTGCCACTGCAGTGCCTGTGCGCAGTTTACTAACTGCCATGTCGACTTGGCAAGTGCACCCACTTGCCAGGCCCTAACCTTCCCTTTTCTTACATATAGGACACCCCTATGGTAGGCCCGAGATACCCCCCTGGGCAGGGTGCAGTGTATGTGAAAGGTAGGACATGTACTGATGTGTGTAACATGTCCTGATAGTGAAATACTGCCAATTTCGTTTTACACTATTGAAAGGCTATCTTGCCCCATAGGACAGAATGGGGAATGCTTTGTAACATTTTACAAGCATATCTTCCCATAGGGATAAGATAGAAAAATAAAGTTTAGGCTCTCTGAACTCAGAATGTAATAACACATCTTTTACTAAAGACGGTTTTTAAATTGTCTGTTTGAAAATGCCACTTTTAGAAAGTAGGCATTTTTTTGTTTAACCATTCTGTGTGCCTCTGCCTGTTTGTGTATTGACTGTCTGGTTTTGGAGTGACAGGGGCTGGGGAGGTGCATTCTCTCAGACAGCCACCAGGGGAGGGGGTTGATGTGTGTCCTGCCTTTCCTGAATGAGTCAGGGCTGGGATGAATAGACCTGGGCTGCATTCAGAGTAGGGGGAGGAGTTCTCACTAGCACCTGAATAGGCCCGGTCTGCATTTAGAGTGGTGGGAGGAGATTTCCCTTGCACCTGAATAGGGCCTGTCTGCCTTACACAATGCTGTCTCCACCTCCTGCCGGGCAGCTGCACAAGAGAGGACAGAACTGGTTTGGACTGGGCTCAGAGACCCTTGCACAAAGAGAACAAAGACATTTTGGGGTATAAGTATTAGACCTAAAAACCCCTGAACTTTAAACTACTTCTGGAATCAAGAGGAACCTTTGCCACGGAGAAGAGCTGGCGAAACTGAGGAGAAGTACTGCCCTTGCTGTGTGTCCGGGTTTGGCCTGCAGTTGCTGTTTCTGCCAAGGAAAGGAGAAGGACTTTGCAGTGTGCTGTGTCCCCTGCTTGAGGAAAGTCTCCAAGGGCTTGAGTAGAGCTTGCCTCCTGTTTTGAAGTCTCAGGAACACAAAAACTTCACCCCCAGCTCCCCTGAACTTCCTTGCTGGGAGTTCCGACCTGCCAGGAGAGCCTGTGACTGTGGGGCCTCTGGAGGTTGCTTCTGCTGCTGGGAGCTGGAAAGCAACGCAACAAACAAGGAAGTCGACGCATCACTCTTCTGGCGACAGTTTTCCGATGCAACCCTGTGGTGCGAGAAGAATTTCCCCACACTGCCGCACCACCGCACCGCTGCTGAAACCGATTCAGCGCCTGTCGCTGCCGCAAGAATCAACACATCGAGGGATCGCGGCTGAAAAGGTCGATGCAGCACCGCTCGCCGCCGCATCGTTCGCTGACGCATCCCGGATTTCCATGCATTGTCCCTGTGCCGCAAGTTTTCCCCAACACATCACCTGCGGATCAGAGTCATCTCAGAACCGACACATCACTTCCCCCTACAGACCGGACCCGACGCATCGCTCCCCTGTGTACAGCGGAACTGTCGCATCGCATCCACGAAGGTCTCAGGAACAACACATCTCTTTGTTTTTCGACGCTTCTCATCGCTGCGGCTGTTTGGCTTGGTGAACTCTGTCCCAACAACAGGTACTTTGCAAGAAATCACACAGCCATAGTTGCTAAAACCTTTTGAAAGTCACTTTTCTTAATACTTGTATGTTGGATTTTTGTCGTTTTGGTCTTGTTAAGTTTAGATAAAGATACTTTATTTTTCTTAACCGATGTGGTGTCCATTTGTGGTGTTATCACTGTGTTACTGTGAGTGTTGGTACAAATACTTTACACATTGCCTTTGCATAAGCCTGTCTGCTCGTGCCAAGCTACCAAGGGGGTGAGCAGGGGTTATCTAAAATGTGTATCCCCCTTACCCTGACTAGAAGCAAGGGTCCCTATTTGGACAAAGGTACCTACCTCTGCCAACTAGAGACCCCCATTTCTAACAGCAGCCTAGAGACAGCCACGTGTGCAGGCAAGATAAGTAAAAACCTTACTTGCCGCAAACCATCTTGCTTTCTCAAATTTGCTTCAACATGCACCATTTACTAATGATTTTTTTTAAATGTTCTCTGGGGAGAACCCCTTCCCCCCAACTCCCCTTATGTCAGGCTCACTTGCGACGTAAATCTCATCTCCAACTTTTATGCCTCACCACTTTCAAATGCCACCCGTCACCACTGAGATACATGCCTGATAAGGTGTCTGTCATTTAACAACTACCATATGATATAAACCCCTTGTAATAAGGATGACTGAATATCTTGAACTTTTTTGATTGATTAAGGTATCCACCAACATCGGCATCAGGACTTACAGTCATGTTTGTAGCAAAAGTTTAATTACAAGATTGATTTTATACACTTTCCTACCAATGCACTCAGCATTTATTGTGCTTTAGTTTATGTGTTTATGTGTAGATAACACATATACTAGGGACATAAACACAGGAGGTCACCTAGCATGTTTTCATACATTTATAACATTACGATTTATGTTATCATCTTCCGACGCTTCTTTCACTATTATGCACACATACCAAGTATGTGCATCACTCTACCTAACATACTGTGTCATACAAATACTTAATATATCATAACTGTGTACTATTCCTGGTATGGAAAGGTTTTGATGATGTTATCAACATTATATTGATTCAGATTGTTAAGTAACACATTTTAAGTACCAATTCTACTCCAAATGTAATAAGCATGTGCTACATAACATATAAATCATATACAGCAGTAAAAATCTGAAAACTGGGCTCAATATGTATTTTAGCATTTGTATAGGTATGTACCGGTACTATTTCATTTATATACTTGGAAAGCATTTGAAGATATGGGTTACTTTTTGTTAGGAGTATCTTATGGTGTCATTATGTGTCTCTTTGTTCTTTGACTTGGGTCATTTGTTGCTTCTAAGCCTACTAATATCTGACACAATAAGCAGTGGGCCTTCCTTCAGGAATATGTAATTACACAAGTTCTGGTCTGGGTCCTCTCTGAAGGTTCAGCCAAAATCTTGTTGCCTTCGCCCCTCCAGTTTTCTTAACCAATTTCAGTAAGGTGTAATGGGTCTCTGCACATTAGAACCACTAACCAGTCTTAAAGTGTTTTAGCACTCTCCTAGAAACCTCCTAGAATGTCCTTACATACAATGGTGGGTTTGCTTAGTACTTTGTTGACATTGCTCTACTTTCCTCATTATTGTCCTTATTTCTCTGTCATTTCCTTTGTTTTGTTCCATCATGGCTGTAATGAACATGAGCCAACCTCCTCCATTTTTGAATGAGGAAGGAGAACCAGAAATTCCTTGGGATAGATGGGTAAATATTTTGCATTCCTATTTAATTGCCATAGGGGTAGAAACATTTTCCTCAATTAGAAAACAACATATACTTTTGCAAAATTTGGGAGTTCAGGGAAGAAAAGTTTATGAGGATTTATCTGATAACGTTGAAGGGGATGAAAGTGGAGATAAAGATGTATTAACCACAACCTTAAGGAAATTAGGTACTCATTTCAAAGAAAGAATGAATGTGGTACTTGAGAGGCACACATTTTTCAATAGAGTTCAGGGAAAGAATGAAAAGTTACCTCTTACATAGCGACGCTTAGAGGTTTGTCTGCCACATGTGAGTTTGGACCTTTAATGGATTCTTTAATTAGAGATCAGTTGGTCCATTGCACTAATGATCACAAAATCCAACAAAGACTCCTTACTCATAATCATGATTTAGAGGAAGCTATTCAGATAGCCAAAAGCATTGAACATACTGCTTTTTGTGTGAAAGAGATGAAAATTATTAAGGATAATGGTAGGGATGAAGAGGAAATTAGTGTTATAGGTAATTCTGAACAGTTGTTAGAAGTGCAAGAAAGTAAGCAGATTGTAAAGTCGAGGTTAAAAATGATAATGTGAAGTGCTATAGATGTGGTAATCCTAATCATCTTGCAAATAACCTTAAATGCCCAGCCAGAAGTGTGACCTGTATGAAATGCAAAAGGACAGGACATTTTGCGAAAAATGTGTAAATCAAGTACGACAGGTAAAGGAGTACATGTTGTTCATACTGAAGAGTACTCAGAGTCTAAAGATAGTAATAAGTTTATTTTCCAAGTTCTTAGTCAAGAAGAGGACGAGAAAGTTAAGTATCCCTCATGTGAAATCCAGTTAGATGGGAAATCTATCAATGCCTATTGTGACTCTTGTTCACCATACACTTTGATTGACCATGGCACATTTAATGAAACTTTTAGAGAAGATGAGTATGTACTAGAAAAACTAGACTTACATCCGGGAGGGTATAACAAAGATCCTGTTCAATTGAAAGGAATGATACAAATTAGAATCTCTTTTAAAGACAGACACACAATAAGTAAGGTGTACATTACGGAGAAACGGTGTAACTTATTAGGTTGGAAGCCTCAAAGGGATAATGGAATCACATTAGATCCCAATAATGATGTAGTAGGAAAAGACATATGTGAAGATTTCCCTGATGTTTTTGTAGAGAAAATTGGTATACTAAAAATTATTTACATAAGCAGCTGTAAGTGGGTGCGCCAGGCAATGAAGTCCAAGACACTCTTGTTGTATGAAACGTCTTTATTTCAAATTAATATTTCTCATATGTTAATAGCACATTCAGCTCAGCCACCACGTTTCGTTCTCTCATGGAGAACTTCATCAGGGCGGAAAATTACATGTAAAAGGACACCAAATCAAAACACAAACACCAAAATCACAAGTAAAATACAATAAAAGAATGGCACAGGACTTGAACAAAAAACCACAATGAAATGAGAAATCAAAAACACTCATGGACACTTGTAATAAAACATGTAACAGGATAAAAAGCATCCTTCAATAAGCAACACCACATTTCAAAGGCAAGAGACACATATACCAATTGTAAAACGTGTGTAAGTAGAATCGAAATCCTAACAAAAAGCCATAAAGATTTGCTTATGTGATACGTTTAAAATATTGTGCAGAGAAATCACCTGGTGAAAAAACCCTATTTTACAGCGAACCCCTCACAAACATATTAAAACTATTAAAAAGATTCTTGCAAGGGAAGAGCTCTGAGATCTGAGCCCATGTTAGTATCTGTTGACAAGATCTAAATGGGCATAGGTGATGAACAGAGAAACAACTGGTAAATGGTGCAAAACTACATTATGGATTCTCATTGAGGAAGAAATGCATCTCGTTATCGATATTATGGCCCTGAGTTATTGTGCGCAATTTACATATCCATTTGGCTTCGCACTGTCTCAGGCGCAGCTCCCTGTTTCCTCCCCTCTGTCCTGCTTCAACCTGATCAGTACCATACATGGAGCCAAATACTTTTCAGTGTTAGATCGTTCCTCAGCATATCATCAGGTTGCCCTTCACCCTGATTCACAGATTCTTACAGCTTTTATCACTCCATTTGGAAAATACAAATTCTTGAGAATGCCGTTTGACCTCGCATCTGCAGCTGCGACATTCCAGAGAATAATGCAGCATGTTCATGAGGGAGTGGAAAAAAGGGTATATTTTCAGGAGGACATCCTTATATACGGTTCTAGTGAGGAAGAACACAATTGTAACTTGAGGAAAGTTTTTGAAAAACTAAGGAGTGCTGGAAAATAAATGTAAAATTGGAGTAGCGTTAGTTGATTTTTTGGTTCATACCCTTTCTAGTGAGGGAATCAAACCAAAAATGGATTTGATTGAATCAGTTACTAAAGCCCCTATCCCCACAAATAAGGATGAGTCCTTCTTGGGGTTGGCTGAATATATGTCCAAGTTTATAAAGAATTTTTCGACTTTGGTTCAACCTATGAGAGATTTATTGAAAAACACACATTTTTATTGGTTACCTAACCATACTGTCAATTTTAATGAAATTAAGAAGGCCATTGTTTCAGAGCCTTTCATTGGCAACTTTGACAGCAAAAGATATACTATACTTACCACGGATGCCAGCAATGAAGGGCTTGGTGCTACACTTTCCCAAGTGGTGGGAGGGAAAAGAGAATTATTGCATTCGCTTCTAGGACTCTCAAAGAAGCGGAAGGTAATTATTCCATGATTGAAAAAGAAGCGCTTCGTGTTTCTGGGCCACTAATCATTTTAAATACTTTCTTTGGGGTTTGCCTTTCGAACTTAGAACTGACCACAAGCCCCTCATTTGTGTTTTTGCAAAGAAAGATATCGAGAAAACCACTCAAAGGATTAGTAAGTTGTTGATTTATTTGCAAAGTTTTAACTTTAGAATGGTGTATGTACCAGAAGAAAAGAATACTATTGCTGATTGTTTGTCTTGTCTCCCCATTGATAAACGAGGTGAGGATTATGGGCAGGAGCTGGCAGTCTTACAAGTTATAATTCCTGCCATTTTGAAGTCTGACTGGGAGAAACACATGTCTGAAGATGTAATTTTAAAGTTGGTCAAGGATAACATTATAAATGGTTGGCCGAATAAGTGTGGTGAATTGTCTAAAGAACCTCAACCTTTTTGGAAGGTGAGGGAAAAATTGTCTATTGATGGAAATAATGTTCTCAAGTCAGACAAAATTGGTCCACCTGAAAAGTTCAGGGGAACACATTTGTGGACTTGCACATGAAAGCCACCTAGGTAGGAACCTTACCAAGAGCAAGCTTAGATCGGGTGCTGGTTCCCGTACATGGATACCATGATAGAAAAGTGTGGTAACGTAGTCCACACTGTTAAGATGTAGTATAAGTAGGTTTATTGAAGTAGATGATAATGTAGAATAGATCCAATACAGCAGCCCCACCAGGAGCAGCCTGCTAGCTGCTCAGCCCATCCACCAACTGTCACCACTCACACCAGTCACCCAAGCATTCCACTCATGACCCACACACCAACATTCCACACAGAACACTCACACTGGCTGAGCAGCTAGGAACAAGATAACAGAGAACATTATAACAACATGAAGATACTACATTATCTCCTTCCTTTTAAATAGAAGAATAATGAAACCAAATTATAAACAACTATAGAGAACAAAGAACAAAAGAAGTAAATAGTCCATAACCCAGGGATGAACAGTAAGAACTGTAGGAGAGTAGGATCTGCTTCACATGGGTACCCCCACTTTTTGCTGATGCTTCACTGTTTTTCGACATTAGTCTGGCTGGGGCCCTGCTAATCAGAACCCCAGCCTAGCTGCTTCCTCTCTAAAATGGTTTCCATGTGCCTTAGGCACATCACTGATTGGAATCTGGAGTGCCCTTATAAGTCCCTAGTATATGGTATACTATGTACCAAGGGCATAGGTACCTCAGAGGCCTACCAGGGGCTGCAGCATGTATTATGCCACCCCTGGAAGGCCATCCAAACTGACACCACAGGTCTGCTACTGCAGCCTGGGTAAGGTGGTGCATGCACCCCTTACTGTGATATAGGTTACCTATATCACTAAATACATACACACATATAAACCTATAAGTCACTCCTATGGCAGGCCTTATCAATCCTGAAGGCAGAGTGCGTGGTTCCTATGTGAGAGGGTGCCCCTGCATGAGCAGGGCCCCTCTGCAGCGTTCGGAGACCCTTCTCTGATGCTGTTTGTAGTGCAGCCTGACCATATACTCTTAAGCGCATTATAACCTCGCGTTAAATGCTAACTTTGGAATGGCTGCACCTAAACATGTCGTGTTTGGTGTCAAACATCTTGGAATACTACCCCCCGCCAATTCTGGCGGCGGGGGTAGCATTCCACCCTTCTAGAGGGAGAGACATGTTAACCCTGGCCTGGCCGGTAACTTCTTTCTAAAGCCCTGGCATCACAAAATGGATGCTGCTGCCACAGACACGAGTCTGGCCTCCTGCTGCTGGACGAAACTCCGGCAGGGGAGGCCTGGACAATAGGTTTCCTGTCCCAGGGAGGTGTGACCACCTCCCCAGACAGGATAATGTGTATTGGGGCTGGGCGGGAGCACTTTCGGGTGCTTTGAAGTCCTGCACTGGGGGCACACTTGGTGTCCCTGTGCATACCCCAGTTCAAACCGGATCAGGGGCTTGCAGCCCCTGCTTTGGCGCGAACTGGACAAAGGGAAAGGGGTGTAGCCACCCCTCTGCCCTGACCCACCCATAGGTGGGGCCACAGAGTAGTCCAACCCCTAAACTTGGTATAAGTATAGGAACCCAGTCCTTAGGACTTTAGATTATCCCTGGACGAAACTCTGAAACAGAATCCTGGACCTTCGACGCTCTACTCAAGACTAGAGGACAGAAGAATCTCCCTTGGGGTCAAGGAATGACTCCCCTGCTTGGCAGGCACCAAAGAAGCAATTGTCCGGTCTGCATCGCCTAAGCTCCCGTCGGACGCCGAAGTCTTTGCATCACCAGAGGTGGATTTCCAGACTTCCCCGAGGCTGCCCTGAGTCCCCAGCAAAGCTGAGGCCCGTAGCTGTCGTGGGTAACGTGGAACCGTGACCCCTGGACACCGCACGCATTTGCTAGTGCATCCTCTTCTGGGTCTCCCACGAAGTCGTGCTTTGAGCTTTGAGTATCCCTAGCCTCCAGCACCAACTGCACCGAAGATCACTGGCCTCCACTCCACGAGTATCCTGTGAGCCAGCTCCACGTGCGACGTCTCGAGGCTCCTTTGCGGTCGCTAGCCCGTTGGCTAGTAGCCCTTCACGAAGGCCAATCCTTTTCTTCTTGGGCTCCCTGGTTGCTCCAGGCTTGCCCTCACTTACCCTTGCTGGGTGAGTTCCTCAGACCTTGCTGGTCTGCATCATCGTCATTCTTTACTTTCATCGAGACTTGCCGTTGCCAAGGCTTGTTGGGTCTAATCCGGTCGCCGACGCCTCAGCACTCGACAGACATTGTGTACCAGCCCGAATCCTGCTCCTGGTCACCGACAACGCCTCCTGGACCTCGTGGCTGAAGAGTCAAGACGACCGTCAACCTACCTGAAGCACTCGACATCGGTGGGCATCCGCTCATCGCCTTCCTGGTCACTGGCTAGTGACCCAGACTCTGTCCCCTCTGCTTTCAGGTTCTTCAGATCTCCGATCCACTCTTGGATCCACCCGGACACTTTCCACTTGGTCGCCAGCAGCACTTTGCAGCAGATCGCCATTCAAATCGACGACGAAACCCGACCCCGAAAGGCACCTATGCACCCGGCTTCCCTGGGTGAGGTAACACGAGTACTCCGGTGCTCCCGTGGGTAGAGACTCTAGAACGACCTAGTTCTCAAAGGGTTTGCTCCAAGTCCTCCTTTAAGTGTCCCTTTTCTTTAATTTCCTGATCGCGACTTTCTCCATAGAAGTTAACGGCGTATCGCGGTTGTGTATTTACACTGCACGCGTCCCCCGTGGGTCCCCTGTGTCACTACCTTGGGTGGTTCCTTGTGGTCCAAGCACTTCTAGAGGCTCTAGGCCTAGTGTCTAGTTCAGTCGTGGTTCTTATACCACTTTATTGGTATATGGTTTGGTACGCCCCTAGGGCCCAAACGTGTATTTGTGCTATTACTGTGTTTAAATAACTTATAACTTGTGTACTTCGAACTCTAGCCTCATAAAGAGACTAGAGGGGTGTGTTTAGCAATAAATACATATATTTTGAATATATACCTGGTGTGGTGCTCTTTCATTTGGTCACTCAAGAGATTATAGACTGGTAAAACAAGCTGCTTTACATTCCTTCAAGACTTAGCCTGAAGGCTGCTCTCCATAGCTACCACTAGGATAGCTTTCAATAAGGTTGTCTTTAACCTATCTCCAATAAGGGGTTGTTTGGACTGGTGCAAGGTGCCCACTATAATTAGTGGACAGCATATGCCAGGCCAACTTCTCACATTGGTGTGCAGCGTGTGGGATTCCAGCTTGCTATTGTTTTACCAGATAATCTCAATTGAATTGATCAACTGAAAACCACTAAAGGTACCTAAGGTACATATAATTTAAGCTTAGAATACAGTAAGTTCTACTGAACTTAGAGTTGTGTGTTAAGGGATAGCACACCCTTTCTACAACTCAAGAGAGTTTAGTAGGCCACACTAGAGTAGGTAGTGCATACACCACACCTCACTAGTGATGTCTTCAAAGCCAGGACCCAGTGAGTCCTTGCCAGAAGCCCATGGGCTTCTCCCCTCCAAGTATGATACACTCCCATTCTTGGAATTGAGAGCATTATGTAACTTGAGGAAATTGAAGACAGGACAGAGTCCCACCACCCAACATCTTAGAGAGATGTTGGAGGCTTATGATCTCAGCAGGCCCTTAGGGACTGAAGGGGTAGGAGCAGAGGGTGGGGCAGAAGATGAGGATGGGGCCAGGGGTAGCAGTACCCCCAGCCCCCTCTGGAACTGACCAGGAGGGTGACAATGACCCTGACCTGGATAACCCAATCCCTCCTGTGGAAGATGAAGAGGAAGATCAGAATGATCCCCACTTTGTCCCCCCAGGAAGGATTATGAGTGTGCCCAGAAGGTCTAGGTCTCCTTCTCAGGAGTCTAACCACTCTGGCACCTCCATAGGGACCTCTGTCTCATCTCATAGGAGGGAATCCTCTCATGAGAGAAGAAAGAGGCTGGTTCAATATGAGGAAGCTCAGCTTGAACTCAGAAAGCAGCAACTGGCTATAGACAGGGAGTCCCTAGATCTCTACAAAGAGAGAAGAAAGTTGGGACTAGAGTCCCATGGTGGCAGCCATGTCCCTAGAGTTAGGGAAAGGTCCTATGACCATAGGAACCTGAGCAAGATTGTCCCTCCCTACCAGAGTGGGGATGACATCCACAAATGGATAACTGCTCTAGAGAGGGCCTGTAAAGTACAGAAGGTCCCTCAAGAGCAGTGGGCAGCAATCTTGTGGCTCTCCTTTGCAGACAAAGGTAGAGACAAGCTCCTCACTGTTAGAGAGGAGGATGCTGATAATTACAAGGTCTTGAAGAGTGCTCTTATTGATGGGTTTGGCCTAACAACTGAACAGTACAGGTTGAAGTTCAGAGATACCCAAAAAGCACAGACTTAAGACTGGGTAGACTATGTGGATTGTTCTGCTAAGGCTCTGGAAGGCTGGTTGATGGGCAGTAAGGTGTGTGACTTCTCAGGATTGTACAATCTGATAATGAGGGAGCAGATTCTTAATAACTGTCAAAATCAGCTGTTGCATCAGTACCTGGTGGACTCTGATCTGACCTCTCCCCAAGAATTGGGAAAGAAGGCAGACAAATGGGTCAGAACCAGGGTGAGGCAGAAGGTACAGAACCAAGGTGGTGACCCTAAGAAGCAAGATGCTAAGAACTCTGAAAAGGGTGGGGAGAAGGGTAAAGATCAAAAGTCTTCACCAGGCCCCCAAAAATCTTCTTCAGGTGGGGATTCACAGTCTACAAAAGGGAAAGGCCAAAGAAAACCATGGTGCAAGGTCTGTAAGCAAAAGACCCACTGGACCAGTGATTGCACCAAGTCCAAAGACTCAAGTCCAGCACCCACCAATGCCCCTAAGGCACCTGTTCCCCCTAGTACAGTTACAGTTGGTGGGAGTGCTCCAGCCAAGGGTTTAGTAGGGTTCACCCTGGGTACTGAGTTGGGCTCTGACCTAGTCAGAGAACTAACTCAGGCTGTGTTAGTCTGTGATGGAGGCATGGATGTGACCTCCTCTGTGAGTCCCAGTAATCTGGGCAAGTACAGACAACAGCCTTTAATCAATGGACGAGAGGCTTTGGCATTTAGGGACACAGGGGCAAGTGTCACAATGGTGACACAAGACCTTGTGAATCCTGGGCAAGTTATACTTGGTGAGATGTACCAAGTGACCAATGCTAGCAACGTCAGAACAGACCATACTCTGGCAGTTGTTAACTTCTCCTGGGGAGGGGTAACTGGCCTTAAGAAGGTTGTGGTGAGTGCAAACCTACCAGTCGAATGCTTGCTTGGCAATGACTTAGAAACTTCTGCTTGGGCAGAAGTGGAGCTCAGGACCCATGCAGAAATGCTGGGGATCCCTGCAGATGTGTTTGCTGTGACCAGGTCACAAGCCAAAATGTCTAGCACTGAACAGGCCTTGGATTCTGGAATAATGGACCAAGTGCCTTCCAAGAGGAGGAGTAGTAGGGTTAAGGCAGTGCCTTCCCCTTGGCTCAGAAGGAAGATCAGTCCCTTGAGGGGGATGATCTCAGTCCTGAGGAAGGAACTGTCCCAGAGGAGCTTGAACCTGACCAGGTTGAGTTCTTGGGGACAGGGGGACCTTCCAGGGCAGATCTGAGCCAGGAGCAGCAGAGCTGCCCCTCTCTTGAACCCCTCAGACAGCAAGCTGCTGCTGAGGCTGCTGGGAAAGCTAGTGGTCCCCATACAGTGTATTGGGATGATGGACTCCTGTACTCAGAGTGTAGAGACCCCAAGCCTGGTGCTACCAGGAGGTTGGTTATACCTCTAAAGTTCAGGGGCTTCCTATTGACCCTAGCCCATGATATTCCCTTGGCAGGTCACCTGGGCCAGAACAAGACTTGGGACAGAATTGTCCCTCACTTTCACTGGCCCCACATGTCTGAAGACACCAAGGAGTTTTGTCGCTCCTGTGTAACCTGCCAGGCCAGTGGCAAGGCAGGTGGCACTACAAAGGCCCCCTGATACCACTACCTGTGGTGGGGGTGCCCTTTGAAAGGGTAGGGATTGACATTGTTGGTCCCATGGATCCCCAAACAGCATCTGGGCACAGGTTTATCCTGGTGGTAGTGGATCATGCCACCAGGTACCCAGAGGCTATTCCCCTTAGGACCACTACAGCACCTGTGGTGGCAAGGGCCCTCCTGGGAATTTTCTCAAGAGTGGGCTTTCCTAAGGAGGTAGTATCAGACAGGGGTGCTAACTTTATGTCTGGATACTTAAAAGCAATGTGGAAGGAGTGTGGAGTGACTTACAAGTTCACCACACCCTATCACCCACAATGCAATGGTTTAGTTGAGAGATTCAACAAAACCTTGAAGGGCATGATTAAAGGGCTCCCAGAAAAGCTTAGGCGAAGATGGGACATACTCTTGCCCTGCCTTTTATTTGCATATAGGGAGGTGCCTCAGAAGGGGGTTGGTTACAGCCCTTTTGAACTTCTGTTTGGCCACCCTGTCAGGGGTCCACTGTGCTTGGTGAAGGAAGGATGGGAGTTACCTCTCAAGCCCCCAAAGCAAGACATAGTGGACTATGTACTTGGTCTCCGCTCCCGGATGGCTGAGTATATGAAAAAGGCAACCAAAAACCTTGAGGCTAGCCAGGAACTTCAAAAGGCCTGGCATGACCAAAAGGCTGTTCTGACTGTTTACCAGCCAGGACAGAAGGTGTGGGTGTTGGAGCCAGTGGCCCCAGCAGCTCTCCAAGACAAATGGAGTGGACCCCACACTATTGTTGAGCAGAAGGGTGAGGTTACCTACTTAGTAGACCTAGGAACACCCAGGAGTCCCCACAGGGTTCTCCATGTCAACAGGTTAAAACCATATGTGGACAGGGCAGACATGGGCTTGCTCATGGCTACTGATGAAGGGCAGGAGGAAGAGAGTGACCCACTCCCTGACCTGCTCTCACAGAACCCTGACGATGGGTCAGTAGATGGTGTAGCCTTGGCAGGCAGCCTCACTACCCAGCAACAAACTGATTGTAGACAGGTGCTCAATCAGTTTAGACACATGTTTTCACTGACACCCAGTCAGACCACCTGGTGCACTCATGAAGTGGACACTGGGGACAGTCTGCCTATTAAAAATAAGATTTATAGGCAACCTGACCATGTCAGGGACTGTATCAGGACTGAAGTCCAGAAAATGTTGGAGTTGGGAGTTATTGAACCCTCAGATAGCCCTTGGGCTAGTCCAGTGGTCCTTGTGCCAAAACCTCACACCAGTGGTGGAAAAAGAGAGATGAGGTTTTGTGTGGACTACAGGGGTCTCAATGCAGTCACTAGGACTGATGCCCATCCAATACCAAGGGCAGATGAGCTAATAGATACTTTGGCCTCAGCCAAATATCTCAGCACATTTGACTTGACAGCTGGCTACTGGCAGATCAGACTAGCTGATACTGCAAAGCCCAAAACAGCATTCTCAACCCCTAGTGGGCATTATCAATTTGTGGTGATGCCCTTTGGTCTGAAGAATGCACCTGCCACTTTCCAGAGGTTGGTGAATACTGTTCTCACAGGTCTGGAAGCCTATAGTGCAGCATATCTAGATGATATTGCTGTCTTTAGCTCCACCTGGGAGGATCACCTGGTCCACCTCAGGAATGTTTTACAGGCCCTGCAAAAGGCAGGCCTGACTATCAAGGCCACTAAGTGCCAGATAGGGCAGAGTCAGGTTGTGTACCTGGGCCACCTTGTGGGTGGAGGCCAGGTTCAACCTTTGCAGAGCAAGATCCAGACTATCATGGACTGGACTGCTCCAACTACCCAGACTCAGGTGAGAGCCTTCTTAGGCCTGACTGGGTACTATAGGAGATTTGTCAAGGGGTATGGATCAATAGTGACACCCCTGAATGACTTAACTTCTAAGAAAATGCCCAAAAAGGTTCAGTGGACAGTTAGCTGTCAAAAGGCATTTGATGACCTGAAGCAGGCCATGTGCACTGCTCCCATTCTACAGAGTCCTGATTACTCCAAGAAGTTCATTGTTCAAACTGATGCATCTGAATTGGGGGTAGGGGCTGTACTGTCACAATTGAATGAAGAAGGTCAGGATCAGCCAGTAGCTTTCATTAGCAGAAGGCTGACCCCTAGAGAGAAACGTTGGTCAGCCATTGAGAGGGAGGCCTTTGCTGTGGTCTGGGCTCTGAAGAAGTTGAGGCCATACTTGTTTGGTACCCACTTCCTTGTTCAGACAGACCATAAGCCCGTCTTATGGCTAAAACAATTGAAGGGTGAAAACCCCAAACTGCTTAGGTGGTCCATTTCCCTACAGGGGATGGACTTCACAGTGGAACATAGACCTGGGAGTAACCATGCCAATGCAGATGGACTCTCTAGGTACTTCCACTTAGAACATGAAGACTTAACTGGGCAAGGTTAGTTTAATGTCCCTACGTTTGGGGGGGGGTTGTGTAGGAGAGTAGGATCTGCTTCTCATGGGTACCCCCACTTTTTGCTGATGCTTCACTGTTTTTCGACATTAGTCTGGCTGGGGCCCTGCTAATCAGAACCCCAGCCTAGCTGCTTCCTCTCTAAAATGGTTTCCATGTGCCTTAGGCACATCACTGATTGGAATCTGGAGTGCCCTTATAAGTCCCTAGTATATGGTATACTATGTACCAAGGGCATAGGTACCTCAGAGGCCTACCAGGGGCTGCAGCATGTATTATGCCACCCCTGGAAGGCCATCCAAACTGACACCACAGGTCTGCTACTGCAGCCTGGGTAAGGTGGTGCATGCACCCCTTACTGTGATATAGGTTACCTATATCACTAAATACATACACACATATAAACCTATAAGTCACTCCTATGGCAGGCCTTATCAATCCTGAAGGCAGAGTGCGTGGTTCCTATGTGAGAGGGTGCCCCTGCATGAGCAGGGCCCCTCTGCAGCGTTCGGAGACCCTTCTCTGATGCTGTTTGTAGTGCAGCCTGACCATATACTCTTAAGCGCATTATAACCTCGCGTTAAATGCTAACTTTGGAATGGCTGCACCTAAACATGTCGTGTTTGGTGTCAAACATCTTGGAATACTACCCCCCGCCAATTCTGGCGGCGGGGGTAGCATTCCACCCTTCTAGAGGGAGAGACATGTTAACCCTGGCCTGGCCGGTAACTTCTTTCTAAAGCCCTGGCATCACAAAATGGATGCTGCTGCCACAGACACGAGTCTGGCCTCCTGCTGCTGGACGAAACTCCGGCAGGGGAGGCCTGGACAATAGGTTTCCTGTCCCAGGGAGGTGTGACCACCTCCCCAGACAGGATAATGTGTATTGGGGCTGGGCGGGAGCACTTTCGGGTGCTTTGAAGTCCTGCACTGGGGGCACACTTGGTGTCCCTGTGCATACCCCAGTTCAAACCGGATCAGGGGCTTGCAGCCCCTGCTTTGGCGCGAACTGGACAAAGGGAAAGGGGTGTAGCCACCCCTCTGCCCTGACCCACCCATAGGTGGGGCCACAGAGTAGTCCAACCACTAAACTTGGTATAAGTATAGGAACCCAGTCCTTAGGACTTTAGATTATCCCTGGACGAAACTCTGAAACAGAATCCTGGACCTTCGACGCTCTACTCAAGACTAGAGGACAGAAGAATCTCCCTTGGGGTCAAGGAGTGACTCCCCTGCTTGGCAGGCACCAAAGAAGCAATTGTCCGGTCTGCATCGCCTAAGCTCCCGTCGGACGTCGAAGTCTTTGCATCACCAGAGGTGGATTTCCAGACTTCCCCGAGGCTGCCCTGAGTCCCCAGCAAAGCTGAGGCCCGTAGCTGTCGTGGGTAACGTGGAACCGTGACCCCTGGACACCGCACGCATTTGCTAGTGCATCCTCTTCTGGGTCTTCCACGAAGTCGTGCTTTGGGCTCTGAGTAGCCCTAGCATCCAGCACCAACTGCACCGAAGATCACTGGCCTCCACTCCACGAGTGTCCTGTGAGCTAGCTCCACGTGCGATGTCTCGAGGCTCCTTTGCGGTCACTAGCCTGTTGGCTAGTAGCCCTTCACGAAGGCCAATCCTTTTCTTCTTGGGCTCCCTGGTTGCTCCAGGCTTGCCCTCACATACCCTTGCTGGGTGAGTTCCTCAGACCTTGCTGGTCTGCATCATCGTCATTCTTTACTTTCATCGAGACTTGCCGTTGCCAAGGCTTGTTGGGTCCAATCCGGTCTCTGTCACCTCAGCACTCGACAGACATCGTGTACCAGCCCGAATCCTGCTCCTGGTCGCCGACAACGCCTCCTGGACCTCGTGGCTGAAGAGTCAAGACAACCATCAACCTACCTGAAGCACTCGACATCGGTGGGCATCCGCTCATCGCCTTCCTGGTCACTGGCTAGTGACCCAGACTCTGTCCCCTCTGCTTTCAGGTTCTTCAGATCTCCGATCCACTCTTGGATCCACCCGGACACTTTCCACTTGGTCGCCAGCAGCACTTTGCAGCAGATCGCCATTCAAATCGACGACGAAACCCGACCCCGAAAGGCACCTATGCACCCGGCTTCCCTGGGTGAGGTAACACGAGTACTCCGGTGCTCCCGTGGGTAGAGACTCTAGAACGACCTAGTTCTCAAAGGGTTTGCTCCAAGTCCTCCTTTAAGTGTCCCTTTTCTTTAATTTCCTGATCGCGACTTTCTCCATAGAAGTTAACGGCGTATCGCGGTTGTGTATTTACACTGCACGCGTCCCCCGTGGGTCCCCTGTGTCACTACCTTGGGTGGTTCCTTGTGGTCCAAGCACTTCTAGAGACTCTAGGCCTAGTGTCTAGTTCAGTCGTGGTTCTTATACCACTTTATTGGTATATGGTTTGGTACGCCCCTAGGGCCCAAACGTGTATTTGTGCTATTACTGTGTTTAAATAACTTATAACTTGTGTACTTCGAACTCTAGCCTCATAAAGAGACTAGAGGGGTGTGTTTAGCAATAAATACATATATTTTGAATATATACCTGGTGTGGTGCTCTTTCATTTGATCACTCAAGAGATTATAGACTGGTAAAACAAGCTGCTTTACATTCCTTCAAGACTTAGCCTGAAGGCTGCTCTCCATAGCTACCACTAGGATAGCTTTCAATAAGGTTGTCTTTAACCTATCTCCAATAAGGGGTTGTTTGGACTGGTGCAAGGTGCCCACTATAATTAGTGGACAGCATATGCCAGGCCAACTTCTCACAAGAACCACATCACGAGAGGGAACAAGGACTACCCAAGGAGGAAAGAAAAGTGAAAAGGTACATATGAAATACCAGATATCTCCTCCCTTTAAAATAGAAAAGAAAATACAAACACAATGTGTATACTCCCCAAGTAAGGAGAACAGCCATGTAAAAATGTGGAAAAAGGGACTGGGACCTAAATTCCTACCCCTAAATAAGGGACCAAAGGGACCAAAACCCCAAAGAAAGGAAGTGAAAACACCAACTACAACAAAAACGAACGTGCAGCACAAGGTGGCTTACGCACACAAGGAACAAGAAAACCTTGCAACAAGTGGAACTAAAATCCATTCTTTGTGTAAAAAGGGGAACAAAACCCTTAAGCGAACCCCATGTAAAGTGGCGTAAAGTGTGGACATGGGACTAAAAGCCATTCCTAGCGTGAAAGGGAACAAACCCCTTAAGCCAACCCTCATGTAAGGGTACAGTGGCTTACAGTGTGGATTTGGGACTAAAACCCATTCCTAGCGTGAAAGGGAAACAAACCCCTTAAGCCAACCCTCATGTAAGGGCATCATGGCTTACAGTGAGGAAATGGGACTAAAACCCATTTCTGCGTGAAAGGGAAACAAAACCCTTAACCCAACCCTCTTGTAAGGGTAAGGAAGCTTACGTGCAAAAACCAACAATAAAGAAACAGACAACCACCCTCTTGTAAGAGTAAGTGCACCCAACAAAACGAAAAAAGCTAACCCAAATTTTGCAGTAGAACCCAAAACAGTTGGGAAACAACTAAAACATGTCACTTTTAAAAACAACATACTATGCATATTATTTAAACATGCACCAAAAACATAGGATATTGTTAGCTTTATAAACAATCCAAAATGGAGATAATGTCAATGGTGTGCCTGTCACCGCGATCTTGCGACAAAGGCCAATGTTGACAACTTTCACTCTAACCAATGAGAGCAAAAAGTCAACCAAAATAGGCTCCTTTTAATCAGGCAAAACTTCGTTGGCAAACGACAGTTCCACAAAAGTAATATGCTGCACAGTAGACGCACACTGAAGATTGAGTGGCACCATGGCTAGAAAAGAAGTGTATTATGCACGCTAGGTGATGTACTTTACACTCATCTAGCACAACTCGTAAAGCAGCTGAAACCCCACTCTCGACTTTGTTAAAGGCGATAGTTTACTCTTGAAAGCAGCCGACAATGGAGTATGACTAAAAGACTCCAACTCACTGGCCTGAAGGAAGCTGAAGATGACTTTTACAAATAGTCAACATGTTGGGAAGAAGCTTCACAGTCTACAAGCGGTATTACTCTTGTAATGCAGAGTTCTGGCCAAATTCTGCAAATCGCTGCATGGTGCAATTTTTTCTCTTGCAAGTCGCGAGGCACCACTGACGAGCGTGTGCGATTTGGCACCCTCTACTGCGATTTCCAGTCGCTAGGAGGACTTCTGATGTGATTTCCCTACATGGGTGGTCGCGCCCGGTCGCGGTCATAGGGCTGCTTCTCGAGTAGATTTTCTACCTGAGTGGCGGCAGAGTCAACCGTGTGGTGGCGTTTGAGCTGATTTTTCAGTGCGAACATGCTGCTGGGGCTAAATCACAGCCCGAGCAGCGCAACATGCCTATTTCGACCCTTGGGTGAACTCTGCCGAATCTTACCGTTTTTTTGTAGAACCTACCAATCATAGCATATAAAATACTTATACCTCAGGTTGTTATGTGACAACAATTAATCCTTCTTATGTAGGGGCTCTGGAAATAAAAACATGAGTAATGCAGCAGCACACAGATAACATTATTCTTATTCCGTTGTTGATGTTCTCTGGCCTTCAGCTCCCCATCAAGCAGGGGTTAGGCCACCAGGAAAATGTGGGCCATTAGTGGCATCAAGGTGGGCTTCAGCTGTCATGAAGGCTTTCCTATATGGACCTCAGCTGTTATTTGGGCCCAGCGATGCAGGTTCTCCCACCACTTGTGGCAATGGAGGCTCTGGCACCTATGGAGCACGAGGGTAGGCACTTTCCTTTCAATGACCCTCCAGATGCTTTTCTTATGATGGGATCTGAACTATAATTAGAGAAAACATATAAAAATAAACAAACATATATTAGATGTGTTACCATGAATTAAATGTATCACCATTTTTTATGAAAAAAAATTAACATTGCCTTTTTACATTTTTATATGCAACTATTATTAGTGTATATTAATAGCATCATTCTTTTTGAGCAGTAATATTGTGTGTGTGTATATATATTTGTGTAAGACATAAATATATACACATAGCTCTCAAAATTATACATATATATATATACACATACATACATTTATATATATATATATATATATATATATATATATATATATATATATATATATATATATATATATATATATATATATATATATATATATATATATATATATATATATATATATCAACAAAAATCACCCTGAGGAAAGGACGCACTCGACGGCTGAGTTACTTATAAAGCATTGATTTCAGGAAAACCGGCAGTTCGACTCCAATATTTTGCACTTCCTGACGCGTTTCGGAGCTCATGGGCTCCTTACTCATAGGATGACATCTGAAAACAACTGACATGCTCGCTGGCGCCATTAACTGCATGCAAGTCTTTTTGTACTTCCCCAGTGGGCCTCTCAGGTGAGTTCAATGTTGAGCATGCTGGCACCTGTAGTTTTTTTCGAGCCACTTGTTCCCCAGCAGTGGGTTCAGTTTATTTTCAGTGTCCTGTCACATCACATCACATGACATTTTGTTGGATTTGAAACACGGCAGCCCGGCCGTGAAGGACGCATCACCATGAAAGTAGAACATGGGGCCCAGGAGGTCTGAAATCTTTCTAACCTTATGGCACAGCAGAGAGGAAAAATGAAACCGGGAAGTTTCATTCCGAGGCCCACTGGGGCTGGATTTACGAATTAAGACAGGACACTGAAAATAAACTGAACCCACTGCTGGGGAACAAGTGGCTCGAAAAAAACTACAGGTGCCAGCCAGTGTTTAATTTGTAAAATATGAAGTGCAGGTGCTCAAATGTTTGTTGGAGGGATAGGGGCTAACTTCACAGGGAGTGTTGACCCCGCCCCACCGACTCCATCTGGTGAAATATAGGCAAATTATGCTACTACGCGAGCCGTTTCCACCGTCCCGACATCTATGAAGGTAAGGCCCTCACAGGGCTCGAGTAGCACTTATTCGGTTCTCCTGGACACATCAGGGTAAATGGATCTTACCTCAATAAAGGTCTGGTTTAGCAATTAGATGTTTTGTCCCTCCTATAACTTCTATTCTATATGTAATCAACATAGTAAACTCTTTCAAAAAAATGTTGCAGTTTTTTATAGCGCCAACTCGACACGACGGTATTGGAGCGCCTTACATGAGTACCAGTTCCCCATTCTAATGGTGTCGAACGACTTCACAATTGACTTGTTATTGGTTACATTGCTGGCTCTCAGCTGAGAGGCCAAATATTGTATGAACTTATTGGGTATATTGGGGGGGTTTGCAGAAGATGCACTCCTGGAGTGTACAGAATGGGCTAGAACGCCCCAGAGCATTACATTAAACATCTCATAGATTGCAGAATTTTAATGGCTCCAATGTATCTATTTTTCAGAATGTAAGGACATGCACAGGTTGATCCGTGCACAGTACATGTAGATTACCTCACCAACAGATGTGATAATAATTCGTCTCTTATATACTGCTACACTGGGCTGGCCCTAATTGGGATTGACCAGGACAGCGCCCTGGGCAGAACGAACATTTTATATTTGCTTTGGGGGTAGGGGGTCGTTGCGGTGTGAGGAAGATGGGAGGAGGGCACATGGTTGACGGGGTGCTGCTAACAATTACGCTGAGGAACATTAAGGGCTGATTACGTAGTCTTTAACGGGCCCGATTGAGATCAAGTGGGATGGACGAGCTGCTGTTTGTATGACATTAGGTCAAGCAGCTCCATGCGGCGCCCCTCGAAATACTAGGCCTGCTGCCCATGCCCGGCTCTGGTGCTACATATTGCACTTAAGCCGTTTTTCTAAGCGCTTCAAATAGGAGATGTTATTATTAGAATATTAGTCAATGTAATTGTACTCGATTTACCCACCTCAGATGGATGGAAGGCTTAAACGGTCTTGCTGGAATTCAAACTGGTGGCATGCAGACGCCGCACGTTTCAGCAGTGAGCGTTCTACTCACCGTGTCTGAGCCTCCCTGGCGTAGCGCAGCCACCCTCCCTCACACACAACAGAAACAGGTGTTTTTCTTTTGCAGGCATCTTCTTAAATCTGCATGAATTGGCCGATCGCAGATTACAGGTTTATGTTAAGCCTGCCTATGTCAGACACAAATGTGTAAATATGGATTAGGGCGAGTATAGCCCTGGGAGCACTCACAGCGCGCAGGCGCACTGGAAGGGGCACGAGGACAACAGAAAGGCCGTGAAAGCTCCCACACACACTGGCCACGTACGTACCTCTTCAGATTACAACATACTTTACAGCACGACTACAGCATTCTGTTGACGGGTAGGGGGCGAATAGCTTCAATACGGCCAGACACAAACTAAGGTGTTTGTTAGAGTCCCCTAAATCAATTTCTTGCTGAAACGCTGGTGAATTGTTTTTAGTTCAGGTATGTCCAATGTAGGTCCAAGGGGGCTGGGTAATGGCAGATTTTCAGAATAAAACTGCCTCTTTCAAATTGGTTCCATTTAGAAAACGACTTGCAGATGTATCTCATGTGGAAACCCGACACCCCGAATTTAGTCAAAAGTGAGGAGAAAAGGCAAAATGCATCCAAGATTTAGTTTGAATTTGTGACGAATGCCTAAACGCATATTTTTTCCCCGTAAATTAAAGACCAACTTTAAGGGTGAGGACCTTCTACTGTGTACCCGAATGAGGTCATATTGCATAATTGCGGGCTATTGGAATGAAGTAAGCTGATGTATGGATTGGACCCCCTTGTAATTCCGATGAGTCAGGGCCCGCCCCCTACCCCACCAAGCTCCCCCAAAAACTCTGCGTTCTTTGGGCAACTAACTTGGACTTAGGCAAACCAGGGCCCGAGGGCCGGCCAGGCATTAGGCATTGATTATGATGGCATGGCATGCATGCATGCATATTGGCAATTTGGCATCGCTAGTTGCAGTGTGTGTTTAGCAGCGCTGCGCTAGGTAACTAACTTTATTAACTTGTGATAGTACTACTTACTGTGGTGGGCGGCCGGCCGGCACAGGGACTACTCGGGACACGACGACGGCGATGCACACACACAGCCTGCAGTGCACTGCCTCAGTGATTAGGCAGTTGGCAGTACTACTGGCCACTGATCGATGCCCCGACCTCAACACGTCGCCACGGTCCGGTCGTCGGGTGGGGCCGACTTCGATGACTTGTCACTCGTCGTGGTGGCAGTGGCACTCAGGTGGTGTCGTCGTGCTGCGCGGTGCGGTGGTTATGCTGGGGCGTGGCAAACTGGCAATGTGGGAAAAAAATCTGCGCACGTTGCCGCCCGCCAGCCGCACAGCCCCTACCCCATCATAACCAAAAATCCAGCCCAAATTTCGGCCCGCCCACCCACAGGCAAGTTAATAGTGGCACTGCCTGGCAACACTAAAGCACTAAGGCAAGGCCACGTCCCGTGGGCCGCCGCGCGTAGCGCAGTGCGCGCTCCGCCATTATTATATTTACATTTCTTTGATCAGAATGTCATTATGTCAATGAATGAATTACGCCAGCGGATTACTGCGTCGTTCTTAATTGGGATACATTGTGGAAATACTTAAAGTATTAATTTGCTGCGTATGCCGTATTCGGACATTTTTCTTTGCGTGTGTGTACTGTGTTCTAGCGTACATATAATTCAGTGGAGGAATAGATGATAGCTGTATACGGTACCTTCTTATGTCACTGACTGCGCAAAGTGCGCAGGTTCCGTTTTTTGAATCACGTTTCGGTTTCATTTTGAACAAGGCAGCACGGGCCTGGTCCTGCTGCTGCTGCACAAAAGGGTAAATTGAAAAATGTGATGCATGGATGTGCGTCACTGAGTGCGCAGCAGATGCGTAGACCCGGCCCTGTCAATTAAGTGCCGGTGCTAAGCACCGGCAAGCACCGGCACAAATTAGGCCCTGGTGCCAGCATGCTCAACATTGAACTTACCTGAGAGGCCCACTGGGGAAGTACAAAAAGACTTGCATGCAGTTAATAGCGCCAGCGAGCATGTCAGTTGTTTTCAGATGTCATCCTATGAGTAAGGAGCCCATGAGCTCCGAAACGCGTCAGGAAGTGCAAAATATTGGAGTCGAACTGCCGGTTTTCCTGAAATAAATGCTTTATAAGTAACTCAGCCGTCGAGTGCGTCCTTGCCTCAGGGTGATTTTTGTTGGATATATATATATATATATATATATATCCACAAGATCCGCTTCCACACCTCCACTTTAAGGAAAAACGGACACGAACCCAAAATCGGTGCTTTTGCTGGTTTATTGACGTGAGCAGTCCGCCATTACGCATTTCGGCCGACTTTGGCCTTGATCGCATGACAAGCTGCTTTTGCAGATCATTGGTTTATAAAGTGACATGTGCAAACAGTGCATTAATCAACATAGAAAACAGACTGTATGGTTTCATTTGATCCCTCATTCCGAGGAGTATTTCTGGCCGACAAAGGTAAAATATATAATATAATATAATATGATATATAATATATGTGTATTACCACCATTGCTCTGTATTTAAAAATATCATAGGAATTTGAATATCCACTTAAATGCATTTGGACAATTGTGTAAATACATACATAAATGTATATTGTCGTCATTTTATGATATATATAGTTATACATTTGCAGTAAAAGGATTTTTTTCAATTATGATTGCAATGAAGTTAAGATAAAATACAGATAATAAATAGCCTCCATAAAATCCATACAAATCGTGCATATATATAAAAAGAATGTGTCACCTCCTAATCCTAAAACCATAAATAAAGTGCATGGTGCTGTGTGTAAAGTGCGATTGTCAAAAGACAATTGTTATTATTGAGATAGCAGCAGAGGGGAAAAATTTATATCAACATATATATATGTATGTATATGTCCGTTATACAAGTCATCAATGTGCAGTATTGGTACATGTCTTCATACGCATGATGCTCCATATAGTGTGAAGGAAATGGAGGATAAGGAGAGGTATGTCGAGGGTGTTCCATCTCACATACCTTTGTATCTTTCTTATATTTATAACTTATATTGCTTAATACTAATTGCATCCTTTATACAATACTATCTTCCTAAGGAGATTTTGTGTAAGATGTATAATATAGAGATGTGTATGTATATATGGGAATGACCTACAAGTTCCATTAAAAGGTAAAGTCATGTATCTGAAATCTCATATACATACACCCTAATAACAGTTTACAGACAGGTATACAGATCTTCAGTGGCACTTAGACCTCTGGGACTCTTTGTGTTTAAATCCAAGATATACTGTGTCTCTAACCTTCTCAGTTTCAGTTCTCTATTGCCTCCTCTTCTGTGTGTGGGGACTGAATCTATGAGGTAATATTGCAGATCATTAATGTTGTTTTTATGCACTTCATTAAAATGCCTTGCTACAGGGTACGTGGGGTCTGAGTTTTTGATGGCCCTGACGTGTTGCAGTACCCGCTTGTGGGCTTGTAATTTTGTGCTGCCCACGTACTGTAAACCACATGTACACTGCAATATATATATGACATACTCTGTTTTGCATGTGAGGTGTTTGTTTATTTTCTTTGCCTCATTACAGAATGCAGTGGTATATGTGGTTCTGTTTATCCCATGTTTACATGCCTTGCAGCTTGAGCATTTAAAAAAACCTTTTCTGGCATTTAGCCATGTGGCCCCTTCCTCCACTTCCGGGCTGCTCTTAACCAGAGCTTCTCCCATAGATTTGGATTTTCTGTAGGAAATGGAGGGAGATTTGGGTAGAAGATGTCCTATAACCGGTTCGTCTAATATTAGGGGCCAGTTGCGTTTAAGGATACTTCTTAACTGTTTTTCCTGTCTGCAATAGGTTAAAATGATTCTAATGGGGTTGTTGTTCTGATCTGCCCTAGTGTTCATGTCCTCTTCATGTGTGATATCTTTGCCAAATAGGAGTTCAGTTCTGCTTAGTTGGTTGGATTTAGTTATAGCTATGTCTATTGTTTTGGGAGAGTAGCCTCTTTCTAAGAATCTTATCTTGCTAGCCTGTTGTGTACATCTTAGCTCTTGCTTATCACTACATATTCGCCTAAGCCTCAGCATCTCTCCATAGGGTATACTTTTTATTAAGTGGACAGGGTGAGAACTGGTGGCGTGAAGGACTGTATTTCCTGCTGTTGGTTTGCAATGTAGTGATGTGACTAGTTTGCTATTAGCAATGCTGACTCTTACGTCAAGAAAATCAACTGAATCCGAGCTAACTTTAGCTGTGAGTTTCCGATTGATTTCATTCTCGTTTAGTAGAGACATAAATTGTAAAGCGCTGTCCTCTGTTCCTCTCCACACCACAAATAGATCATCTATGTATCTAAGCCAGACTACAACATGATCTGCCATGGCCTGCTGATGTTAGCCTCTGAGGACCAGCTCCTCCCACCAGCCCATGTGTAAGCATGCATAGCTTGGGGAGAAGCTGGCCCCCATGGCGACACCTCTCAATTGTTGGTATATCTGGTTTTGAAATGAAAATGTTATTTTCCAATCAGAACATAATCATATTTATGAGCATTTTAGTATGTTGTGCCATGCACGCCGGCCTGTTGTGGAGGAAATATTCTATTGCTCGAATGCCGTCTTTATGTTTTATGCTTGTATATAATGACGCGACATCCATAGACATCAGAATATAATCCTCTTGCCACGCCAGATTGTCTATTTTTCGTAAAAAGTCACTTGTGTCCTTTATATAGGACGGGAGACCTTTTACGTAGTCCTGCAGGAAGTAATCGATGTAGCGTGATGTGTTTTCTAACAAACCATCGCATGCTGCAATTATTGGTCTTCCCGGTGGCTGGCTTTCATTTTTGTGGACTTTTGGCGCAAAGTAAATTACTGGCATTACAGGATGCTCTTTTTTCAGAAATTTATATTCATCCATGCTCAATAGTCCAGCACTTTTCCAAGCCAATAATCTCATGTAGAATTCATTGTACGTGGTTTTAACTGTTAGTGGTGAGCTCCTTTTATAGCAAGCTGCTTCATTCAATTGGGATAAAGCCTCTTTAATGTAATCCTTCTTTGACCAAAGGACGATGTTTCCTCCTTTGTCTGAGTTTCTAATTATGATTTCTTTGTTATGTTGAAGTTTTGTCATGAGTTGGCTATATCTCCACTCCATGTAAGTTTTTTTAGGTTTGTATTTGTGTATCTTGGAGTTTAATTGTTTGATCTGTGTCACCACTTGTTCGTTAAAAATATCCAACGCGTCTCTTGGCATGATAGGATTGAAAGTTGATTTGGTTATGAAAGGTGTAATTGGTCTGGAGAATATTGTCTCAGTCCTAGTTGCTTGAGAGGCTACTTCATAGATGGGATCCGGAGTGGAACTTTCCCTGTGTAGATCCTGTAAATCGCGAAGCAGCGCCTGATCGTTGGCTGTTAATTCCATGTTGTTAGAGGAATGTTCTTTTTCCCGTTCACTAGTTGCAATGTTTTCAGTTTTCCGTAGCAGATGATACTTGCTTAGTTTTAATTTTCATATGAATTTATAGACATCTGTCCGTGTTTGTGCATAGTTGAAACTACTTTCAGGGCAGTAGGATAATCCTAAAGACAGGAGTTGTTGTTCAGCTTGTGTCAAATCGATATTGGCTATATTAATTATAGTTTTGGTGTCCGGTTTTACTTTCGCCTCCAGCGGACGTTGGTAGTTTTCTTGTTTTTTACTTTCGTCTTTCCCTTCTTCTTTTGTTGCGCCTTTGGCGGTTTTGTTGCTTCTCTGGCGCAAGGTCTGTCTTCGGTCCTGACGTAAAAAATCTAATTCTTCCACGAGGGTTCATTTTTGACGAGGCTGATTGTCTTGATTCAATTCTGGTTCAGATTCACTCTCCAACGCAGAGCTTAGATCCGATGTTGATATTGCAATTGGACCTTTAAAATTGGAGATGTTTTTCTTTTCCCCTTGTTTGGGGTTCCTCATTGAATCGTATTTGCGAGCAAAAGTAAATATTTGCCCGTTTTCATAGTCAGCCTTGTCTCTTAGAAATGTATATGCCTTCCTGTCTTTGATTTTGTCGTCCTCTTTTTTAACTCTGCCCATCATTTCTCCCCGCATCTTTGAGATATTTTGAAGTGGGTCAATTTTTGCTAATTCTTCCTCCAGTGCATCTAGTTTCTGAAGGGCAATCCGATCTGTTTCCGCGTATTTAACCAATATTTGCACCAGTTTTCTAGAAGAGTTTAGATTGCATTCGGCCCATTCGGCCATCATCTGGGGATTTGGATTCTCATAACTCGGGCGATCATAATCCTTAGCCCTCTAGGGATCCTTCCTACATCCAGATAGCGTTTCAGGGACTTGTGTTCCCACCATTTGGACTGTTCTTGTTTAGTCAGTTTCTCCAGTTTACTGAATATATCTTTTGCACTCCCAGGTTTGTCCCATGTCTGCAATAAATTTGATGCTTGTGCCCCTTGCGTGGGGTTATTACTGAATAGCCCCTCTGCTGCTGCCTCGCGATCCCGCAGCGTGTCTGCGGACATTGCTCTTTAATGTCTGTTCAATATATGTTGCACTGGTCGTGATATGGTCAGTACCAGTTTATGGTCATATACCAAGTGCAGCACACCTCCCCACCTGACTGTATGCAAAGTAAGTAGAAAGTTCTTCTTACCTTCGTTTTTACCAGAAAGCGAGATTTCGGGTCAGCTGACTTGAAATATTTAAACTCTGTCCCGCGTAAATACTTTCTCCTATCAGGGGGCCCTCCGTTTCCTTGTTTTCAAAGATAGCTTTTTCCCGAAATGCCTAAGCCGTATCGGAAAGCGACTTCACTTCCACGAGAGCCTACTTGTAGGGAGGGGGTCCGTGCTGAAACGCTGAAGTCTCTGGTTCCAAATATCCACAAGCTCCGCTTCCACACCTCCACTTTAAGGAAAAACGGACACAAACCCAAAATCGGTGCTTTTGCTGGTTTATTGATGTGAGCAGTCCACCATTACGCGTTTCGGCCGACTTCGGCCTTGATCACATGACAAGCTGCTTTTGCAGATCATTGGTTTTTAAAGTGACATGTGCAAACAGTGAATTAATCAACATAGAAAACAGACTGTATGGATTCATTTGATCCCTCATTCCGAGGAGTATTTCTGGCCGTCAAAGGTAAAATATATAATATAATATAATGTGATATATAATATGATATATAATATATGTGTATTACCACCATTGCTCTGTATTTAAAAATATCATAGGAATTTGAATATATATACTTATACAGTCAGTCACGCACCCACTGAATCATCCAAACAGGCACTCATGCACCCACTGATTCACCAATACACCTTGGTATGTATATTTAACACTCATAAACTTTTTAAAAACACTCACAGTCACTGGATGATGCCATGAGTTATGTCATTTGAGATGTCATCAGTGGTGTCACTGACCATGTCATGAGAGATGTAATATGTGAGGTCATAAGGAGTGCATTGCGGGGGCACGAGTTATAGTTAGCTCAGCTAACTATAACTGCTGAATTTCTCTGTTTTTGTACAAGTGAAATGTCAGCCTTACTATAACATTCTTGTAACCTTTGGTTTTTTCAGTGAATTTCTAAGGATTTTTTTAATTCTATTTCCTAACTATAACATCCCTGTGACCTTTGTCTTTTTCAGTGAATTTCTACGTTTTTTTTAATGCTAATTCCTAACTATAACGTCCCTTTAACCTTTGTTTTTTTCAGTGAATTCTATGGTTTTTAAAGTAGTAGTCATGTTTTCAGAGTAGTGGAAAAAGGGGGCATGGCCTCCGAACACCACTTAGCAATTCCGCTGTGTGGGACTTACTGGAGGTAACAGGAGGGGTAGTTGGCCCCCTAGGACGTCCTTGGGGGCCAACTACCCCTCCTGTTACCTCCAGTAAGTCCCACGCAGAAGGATTGCTGAGAAGTTGTCAGAGGCCACGCCCCCTTTCTCCACCACTCAGCAAACATACCTCCCGGTGCACTATTAGTTGGAGAATGAAGCCGCCTTGGCTCTTGAGGTTCCTTGGGGGCCAACTCGCCCTCCTGTTACCTCCAGTAAGAGCCACATAGCTGCATTGCTGAGAGGTCGTCAGAGGTCATGCCCCCTTTCTCCCCCACTCTGCAAACGCGGCTCCTGGCGCACTACTGCTTCGGAGATGAAGTCCACTTTAGTCTTGATGCCCTCAGGAGGCAAGAGGACCTCATTGCCCCACCAGCAATGCGCCAAGAGGTGCGTTTGCAGAGTGTTGGAGAAAGACAGCATGGCCTCCGACCACCTGTCAGCAATCCCACTGTGTGTGGCATACTGGAGGTAACAGGAGTTCTTGTTGGACCATAAGGACGCTCAGCAGCCAAGGGGACTTCACCCCCCAACCAGGAAGTGCGTTTCCAGAGTAGTGGAGAAAAGGGCTGGGCCTCCTGTGAGCTGACAGCTTTTTTGTTTTTCTTTTTTAGGAAGGGGGCGCATGACCCCCCTTCCCTGGACCATTTTGGGCCCTGGGGACCCCATCCCCGGGGCCTGACCCTTTTTAAAAAATGTCTCATCTAAAAAACAGGAGGGAACCCAATCCCCGAGGCCCAGTCTATATTTATTTTTATACTTCACAGGGAGGGGGCCTCCCCAGCATTACTTAGAAAAAAAACACATTGTGTCCCGGGGGAGGTGGCGGACCCTGGGGCGGGGTGATCAAGGAGGCCCCCCCACATAATTGGAAATAGCCCCGGGGAGGTGGTGGTCCCCGGGGCTGCGGACGAGTCCAGTGGGCCAATCCGCATTCATAATGAAAAGTGCCCCAGGGAGGTGGCGGTCCCCAGGGCTTTGATAAGCCCTAGGAGGGGGGCCTTGTGCGCCCCCTCCTATATTTATTATATGCCCCCTGGACCTGGCCCACCCAGGGTTCTTTAAAAGCAAGCGCAGGAGCTCACGCTTGCTTTTATAAATGTTTTTTTGCTGCAAATTCGTGAATATCGTGATTTCGCAGCAACATTTAAAAAAATGCTTTTGTGCCGTGACTTAGGTGCCAGGGTATTCCTACCTAGCCCCATTTTCTTTATTTTCACTTTTTTTGGGGGGGACTTGGTAAAGCCGAGTCCCAAGATGGCTGACATCACTTCCTGGTTGAAGTGTTGCCAGCCAGTCAGAGCAGTGCATTTCCCTGCACGAGCTAGTCTTTTTTGACGAAGGCTTCGAGACCAGAGACATCACTATAATTTTCAACTTGAATTTCTCAACAACTACTGAACGGATTTACACCAAATGTGCAAAAGGCACTTCCTTGAACAAACATCTGCCTCCCTGCCAAATTTGATGTAAGTCTGTTCAGCGGTTCGGGCTGTAGGTGTGGCTAAAGGTTCCTATGGGAATTAACATTGCAAATGCACCCTTATTTCGTGCCCCAATTTCTCAGTCCCCACTGCACGGATCACCCTCAAACTTTCCATGACACACAGAACCTACCTTGACACTTTTTTGGGGCAATTTCATGAAGATTGGTCAAACAACCCCAAAGTTATAGCCAAGTCAAAAAATGCTTTTCCTATGGAAACTAGGTCCAAACTTTAACTACCCACTGGCAACTGCCAGTAGGTCATTATATATATATATATATATATATATATATATATATATATATATACATATGTTACCGTCAAAGTGTGAAATCCCGGTATTGTATAGAATGCCTAGGTATTGTATGGAATGCCTGATGGTTTTCGGCAAACTATGAAATATAAGTTTTTGGGGAAAATGTTACATACTTTTCCTAGGCATTCGATACAATTCCTAGGCATTATACAGAATGACCAGTACCATTTACGCAAAGTGTTAAAAGGCCGCAAGATGAGATTCGTAGGCATTCGGCAAAGTGTGGAATCCCGGCATTGTATAGAATGCCTAGGGAATGTATAGAATGCCTGATGGTTTAGAGGCAAACTATGAAATATAAGTTTTTGGGGAAAATGTTACATACTTTTCCTAGGCATTGTATACAATTCCTAGGCATTATACAGAATGACCAGTATCATTTACGCAAAGTGTTAAAAGGGCACAAGATGAGAAGCCTTTATTAATTAATACGCATTTGAAAGTGAAAGAACAAAACTATTCTGTACATTACCTAGCCATTCTATAGTATGCCGGATTTCACACATTGTCGGGCGGGAATAAAATGGCGGGATTAGGCGTATTATATACTTGGCCGGCAGACAATCCGGCAAAGTCTACAATGCCTAGGCAATGTAAAAAATATCAATCATTTCATACTTTGTCGTTCCATTCTCAGGCACTCTATACATTACCTAGCCATTCTATAGAATGCCGGAATTCACACTTTGCCGGGCGGGAATAAAATGGCGGGATTAGGGGTATTATATACTTTGCCGGCAGACAATCCGGCAAAGTATACAATGCCTAGGCAATGTATAAAATATCAAGCATTTCATACTTTGACGTTCGATTTTCAGGCCTTTTCAGGCATTCTATACATTACCTAGGCATTCTATACAATGCGGGATTTCACACTTTGACGGTAACATATATACGTATATATATTCACTGAAAAAACAATAGGTTTCAGGGACGTTATAGTTAGAAATTAGCATTTAAAAAACCTTAGAAATTCACTGAAAAAACCACAAGTTTCAGGGACGTTATAGTTAGTTGGACATTTCACTTGTACAAAACCAGAGAAATTCGACCGTTATAGTTAGTAGAGATAACTATAACTCGCGCCCCCGCAATGCACTGCTGATGACGTCACATATTACATCATTCATGACATGGTCAGTGACATCACTGATGACATCACTGATGACATCTCAAATGACATCACTGATGACATCACTGATGACATCATCCAAGTGATAATCTGATGCACCTCCTCACACCCTAATATAACCTTTTATACACCCACCCACTTTTTTTTTTTTTTTTGGGAGGGGGGCTGCGTGGCCCCCCTCCCCTGGACCACTTTTGGCCCCGGGGACCCCATCTCCCGGGGCCTGGCAGCCTTGTTTCTTTTTTTTTAATTATGCGGAGGGGGACCGCGTAGCCCCCCTCCAAAGACCAATTATGGCCCCAGGGACCCCATCCCCTGGGGCCTGGCCAGCCTTTTCATTTTTGGGAGGGGGGCCATTGGGCCCCCCTCCTCAGGCCAATTATGGCCCCGGGGACCCCATCCCTCGGGGCCGGCCTGTCCGTTTTTATATGTTTTTTTTTATAAAGGGGAGAGGTGGTGGTCCCCGGGGCTCCGGGGGGGGCTGCGTGTCCCCCGCAAATAATGAAAAAAGCCCCGGGGAGGTGGCAGTCCCCGGGGCTGCGGGGGCCCCCGCTATACAATTTGGCATTGCCCCCGGGACCTGGCCCACCCGGGGGCTTAAAAATAACGACGCACGGGAGCCCACGCTTTGTTTTTTTTAATTTTCTCGGCCGGATTCGCGACCCCAGCGCGAATTCGGACAATATCTTTTTTTTTTTTTAAATGCTTTTTTTGGCCCTGGGTGTCCTTGTGGGACCCCTGAGCAGGCCTAGGGGGTCAGGGTGTTTCTACCTTGCCCCCTTGACTTGTTTTTCAACCTCTTTTTCAGTGTTTTCTTGTGACTCGGTTCTACCGAGTCACAAGATGGCTGCCAACACTTCCTGGTTTGGAGTGTTGGCAGCCAATCAGAATTGAGCTCGTGCTCGGGAGGGTTCGCGAATCCTCCTCGGTGCTCAGATATATACATTTTTTCTTTCTTTAATTTCTCAGCAACTACTGAACGGATTTACACTATTTAACAAAAAGGGATCTTTCTGAACCAAGCCCTACCTTTTTGCCAAATTTGGTGTAATTCCGTTCAGCAGTTCGGGCTGCAGCTTTGTCTAAAGTTTCCTATGGAAATTAACATGGGGAAAACGCATTTTGGGAGCCCCCTTTTTTCTCGGCCCCCGCTTGACGAATCACCCCAAAACTTTCAAGGCAGGAGCTGACCGGAGCGCCCCACTAGTTTTGAAAATTTCGCGAAGATTCGTCAAACGACGCCAAAGTTAGAGTCTGGGCCCGGTTTTGACTGGTGGTTCAGTTTGGGATTTGATATATATATATATATCATTCCTTATGTGTCCCACAAAGGAATAGAGATGCACTCGAATGTCAGAAATCTTGCTTTTATTCTTGCCAGTCCCTGGTAAACCCATAGCTGCATAGAGGGCCTCGGTTTGCCTTTAACAATGGGCTTACCAGGGACTGTCAGGCATGTATATAGTTGCAAAATGGAACACGATCAATGTGGACCCATTGAGGGGTTGCATCCTTACCTGAAACATCAAAGTTCTTCTGTCCAAATTGGATTGCGCATGGAAGAGCGTTATTAATTGAGGGATGATCGAGACCAGAATACATCCGTACGAACCCAATTGGCCGGCCCATGTGAGGAAGGAGCCAATGGTATAAAGGACATCAGTTCAAATGGATACATTGTATTGCCGTTTTACCCATGAATAAGGTCAGGTGATCGAAACTCGTAGGGGAGGCATGTGTTGTCACCGTGCTCTGGCAAGAATAAAAGCAAGATTACTGATAGTCGAGTGCGTCTCTATTCCTTTGTGGGACACGTGAGGAATGTTTAATGATTTATTGGCGGCGTAGTCCGACGCCGTTACAGAGACTGCACCACCTTGCTAATGTGAGTAACATGCTGCCAGGAGAATTGGAGGCGGAATGCACCACTGCAGATCGCTGCCTAGAGGGCCCCGGTTTGCCTTTAACAATGGGATTACCAGGGACTGTCAGGCATGGATATAATTGCAAAATGGAACACAATCAATGCAGACCCATTGGGAGGTTGGATCCTTACCTGAAAGATCAAGGTATCTGCTGTCCTAATTGGATTGCGCATGGAAGAGCGTTATTAATTTGAGGGACTTTCGAAACCAGAATACATCTGTATGATCCCAATTGGTCAGCCCATGTGAGGGAGGGGCCAATGGTATAAAGGACATCAGTTGAAATGGATACAATGCATTGCCGTTTTACCCATGAATAAGGTCAGGAGACCGAAACGCGTAGACGAGGCACGCGTTGTCACCATGCTCTGGCAAGAATAAAAGCAAGATTACTGACAGTCGAGTGCGTCTCTATTCCTTTGTGCTACACGTGAGGAATGTTTAATGATATATATATATATATATATTCCTCGCTTCACTTGTATCTCTGATAAAGGAGGGAACATTGTTCTACAAACAAGGGAAAGTTACACAAAGGAAGCATTACGACAACTAAGGGATTCAACCAGCTATGAGCGGACCACCCAGGCAGAGTATAACAAAAGCATAAATCAGTATCAATGCCTGATCTTGAAATGGTATCAAAGAGGAATGCTCACAATGGAAGAATAGCAATTCCTGACGAATCAACATCTGAGATTGTCCACATTTTACCATCTACCGAAGGTGCATAAAAATAATGTCAACCCACCTGGACGCCCTATAGTTTCATCAATAGGGTGCTTGACAGAGAATATGTCAAAATATGTGGACCATTTTCTTTTTCCTTTTGTCTCTCACTTGGCATCATATACTCGGGACACAAAAGACTTCCTGAGTCAACTGGAAGGCATTATATGGGAATCAGATTTCCTGATGGTTGTATTGGATGTCTCTAGCTTATATACAAGCATAGCTCACAAGGATGGGCTGTGTGCAGTGAAATACTTTCTGGACGGACGTCAGTTGAAATTTTATGGACACCATATGATGCTGCTTGAGTTTGTGGACTTCTGTTTAAATAACAACATCTTTCTGTTTCAGGATCTATTATACAGACAGATTCAGGGGACGGCCATGGGCACCTGCTTCACCCCATGCTATGCGAACCTGTTCGTAGGCTGGTGGGAGAGGCAGGTGGCCTGGGCGGACACCAATGATGTCTGGGTGGAGAGCATAATAAGTTGGCGGAGGTATTTAGATGTCCTTTTTATCATCTGACGAGGAACAGAGGAGTCAGTTAGAAATGATATAGCTGCTCAGAATGATAATGAGGTGAATCTTAAATTTACCTCTGAGATTAGTCCCACAAGGGTCAACTTTTAGATCTACAAGTCTTTGTCAGTGAGAACAAGCTGTGCTCCTCATTATACATAAAGCCCACAGCAGGGAACGCTGTCCTACATGCGAACAGCAGTCACTCACCCAAGTTAGTGAAGAGTATACCATACGGGGAAATGCTCTGAATAAAGAGAAACACCAAAAGGGAAACAGATTATCAGCAGTCTGCACATGAATGTATGAGAAGATTCAGAGGAAGGGGTTATGACAATGGAGTGTTACAAAGTGCAAAATGGAGGGTAGATCAAAAAAACAGGAGGGAATTACTGCTGGAGGACACACATAAGAGAGTGAAAGAATACATCTAACTCTCTTAGAATGATTACTAATTTTTCAAACCAGGCATTCACAGTCAGAAGGATCCTTCAGAAACATTGGGGGATTTTGATATATGATCCCACCATAGGTAAGGACATTCCTAACTTTCCACTTATGACATTCATGAAGGCGAGATCCATCAGAGATAGCCTAGTGAAAAGTCACTTAGTAGGAAGACAGGTGGAAACCATTTTGCCACCAGTAAAGGGATTTTTTCCATGTAAGAAATGTAAGGCCTGTGTGAATAGTGAGAAGGTCCTAACTTATGAAATTCCCGGCCTACGAGAACCTAAGAGAGTCAGCAAATTTATGAACTGCAATACGACACATACTGTATAAAGCCTGATTTGCCCCTGCCGGCTGATGTACATGGGAAGTACTATACATCCAACAAAAATTTGCATATTAGAGCATATGCGAGCAATAGCCAATAGGAATAACACGTACCCGGTGGCAAGGCACTTTGAATCACACCACAATAGCAATAGAAACCTGTTGACATTTTTTTGTTTCGACCATGTACCACAAGAAATACGAGGTGGAGATCGAGAACTTAAACTTCGACGACTCAAGTCCAGATATATCATTGATATGCAGACTAAAATCCCGAGGGTGTTAAATAGTAGTGAAGAATTGGGCATTCACCTGTAATTTACTATAGCTTCAATAAATGAAGGAAAAAGAGTAGTTTGTCTGGAAGTTGAGGGAATGGCACCTAATGTCTTGAAAGAATGAGAAATGGCAGTGCATGCCCATCTAGGGCAACAATTGGTAAACAGAGTGTAAGTCCATATAGGGCGTGAATGTTAGGAAGTCGGAGGGTAGATTCCAATTGCATGAAAAATGAATTTGCTCATGACTTTTTGTTGGAATTCACTCTTCCGGTAACTTACAAAAATGAATTGCTTTGATGAAGTATTGTCATTTTTGGGAACATCATTTAATTATGCGTTGCATACAAGATTGAAGGATATGAATGTTCAGCAATGGCGCCCAAATTTACAGGCAATTTGTGGTGCTATATGAGTCCATTTTCTATTGCAATGATGTGTAATGATCGAGATATAAACAAAGAGCAAGAACGGAGTCTTGCCGCCATTGACAAAGGCAGTGTTGCCGAAACGCGTTTGTGCTCGTACTTCTAATCCAGTAAACTATTGGACTGTACCCCCGTGAGTGGTGATCGTTCTTTAGTATGAAGCTGTGAACATACATATATATATATATATATTCATCACCAAAATGCCCTGATGCATTGAAGGGGCACTCGACGGCGCTCCCAACCATCCGGTCTCTTTGCCTCGCTGCAGCTCACCTCTCTCTTGCCATTCTTTATTTCATGCCGACGCGTTTCGAGGCTGACACGCCTCTTCTTCATGGGCTGCAAGACAAACAGGCATTGAAGGCTCCCTTCCGATCATTTCCAGCATGCTTTTATTAACAATTTCCCCAATGGGCTTTGCTTAGTGCAATCTTTGCTTAGTGCAATGTCTTTAATGCATGATGGGACTTGTAGTCCCTCGAAGTGAGTACAAATGAATACCTTGGTAGATTCAATGCCAGGTTTGTATCTCTTAAAAGCATATTTACATCCTTTGTAGGATAGGCAAAGTCAATGCGGGCTCTATTTTCATTCGGGAATGCTGTGCTGCACGGAGTAAACCAATTCCACTCCACAGCCTTTCTGTTGTAGCGAAATGGTGCTCCCTTCCACGGCCGGGCAGCCGTGCAGAAAAATTAATCACCAAAATGCCCTGAAGCATTGAAGGGGCACTCGACGGCGCTCCCAACCATCCGGTCTCTTTGCCTCGCTGCAGCTCACCTCTCTCTTGCCATTCTTTATTTCATGCCGACGCGTTTCGTGGCTGACACGCCTCTACTTCATGGGCTGCAAGACAAACAGGCATTGAAGGCTCACTTCCGATCATTTCCGGCATGCTTTTATTAACAATTTCCCCAATGGGCTTTGCTTAGTGCAATCTTTGCTTAGTGCAATGTCTTTAATGCATGATGGGACTTGTAGTCCCTCGAAGTGAGTACAAATGAATACCTTGGTAGATTCAATGCCAGGTTTGTATCTCTTAAAAGCATATTTACATCCTTTGTAGGATAGGCAAAGTCAAGGCGGGCTCTATTTTCATTCGGGAATGCTGTGCTGTGTGTGTGTGTACATGCATATGTGTATATGTGTGTGTACATACATATGTGTATATGTGTGTGTATATATATATATATATATATATGCAGTCGCCAGTAGGTAGTTATAGTTAGAACCAGGTTTCCATAGGAAAAGCATTTTTTGACTTGCCTATAACTTTGGCTTCGTTTTACGAATTTTCACAAAATTTTACAAACGAGTGTTAAGTTGGGTCATGTTGTGCATGGAAAGTTTCAGGGTGATGCATCAAGAGTGGGCCAGGAAAAAGGGAGGGGGGTTAAAAAAAAGTATGTTTCCCATGTTAATTCCCATAGTCTTTAGACACGTCTGCAACCCAAACCACTGGAGGAATTATACCAAATTTGGCAGAAAGGTAGATTTTGTTCCAGAGATCATGCTTTCAATTCTGTAGTTTTGGAGATAATAAAGGAAAACCAAATTTGTATATCTGGGCAGAGACTAAGTGCATATCTCATGGTGGGATCTGATTGGCTGCCAACACTTCAACCACGAAATGCTGGCAGCTATCTTGGGACCAATATATATAACAGCACCCCATTGAAATACATTGTAGTTAATGGCAGGTTTTATGGGTCACTAAAAAGAGAATATAAAGGGTGATAACAGATTTTAGTTACGATATAAATCATTTGTTGATGGTACCATACTAATTTTAGGAATTGTGGTGTGTTCTAAGGTGATTTTATCCTGTGAAAGAGCCTTCTGCTGGAATTTCATGAATCATCTTTGAGAGAAGACTGTTTTCTCATTATTTTCCCATTGAGGTTATGGAAGGTGCTTCAGAAGCTAAAATAAGAGTATATGTTCTGGAAATTCACACTCTCTTTCTCAGCCATATGAAAATGAAGTCTGACATTCTCAGTAAATCATGTAGGGGCATATTATCAAGCGGCAGCGATAATTATACGCTGGCCGCTGTTAGCGCGAGGAATCCTATCGCCGGCTATCGCTGGAAATTATCGCCATGCTAGCGCTGTATTAACAACGCTTAGCGCAAAGGCGATAATTTTCCAGTGATAGCGATGTTTTCCATGGAACATCGCTGGTTTTCCAGCGATGTCCCATGGAAAACGGCGATATCCTTGGTGATAGGGCCTGTGGTCTTAGCCACACAATCCACCCCCATGTTAGGTATGCCTTAGTCAGGAATTTAGCAGACGTTAAATTCCTGCGTTAAGGCATACTTAACGATTGAAAATATATCGCTAACCCACGTTGTTGATATGGCGATACCTGGGTTAGCGATATTTCCCCATGTTGTTTTTCACAGGCATGCCTCCTTTGCATCTCATTAGCGATGCGATGGGAGGCGTGCAGAAACGGACGCTAATGCAGGAATCACGCGCTAGCGTGTCCTTGTTAATTAGGCGATAGAATTATCGCCGCTTTTTGTCCGAAAACGGACGCTAAAGCGGCGATAATTCATTAACGCCGCCTTGATAATATGCCCCGTACTTCCTACAGGAGCAGCCTGTTAGTTGATTCCCTTGTGTTCTTCTGCAGCCACCCAGAGTGTTCTAAAGAACAACTAGAGCGCTAACAATGTTACTTAGGACAAAGGTGTGGCACAACAGAAGCCATGTTGATTGAATCACTGTTAAAACTTAAAACATTTTATATAAAAAGGGGAAAAATGAGGGGGTTCAGTTTGCCATATGAATTATGGTTTGTGCTGTAGAAAGTAAAATTAGTACACATTTTAAGTGAGTTCTCAAATATCTTCCTCATCTATTTCATTAAAACATTCTAACATGCTGACTGAAACATGTACTTTCAACACCAGCAGCAGACTGCCAGTTAACTCCCTGGTGATCAGCAGTTTTGCTGCAGTGTTCTAATGAGCAACTATAGTGCTAACATTCTGAATTTATGCCAAACGTGTGGCACATCTGAACGCCATCTTGATGGAATCGAAGACTGAAAGCATTTTCTATTGAGGATACTGCAGTAAATGAGAGCTTCATAACAAATAACTCTCCCAAGATGGCCACCAGAGAAAAAGAGCCCAAATACAGCCACAATATCATCCAACTGTAGCCCAAGAATAGCCCAATAACAGAAGTGTGCAAAACACTTAGGGGCATATTTACAAGAAAAGTGACGGAGCGCGGCGTTAGCCTTTTTGGCTTAACACCGCGCCCTGCTCTTTTAAAACGCACGGCTGCACCGTATTTCCAACAATATGGTGCAGCCCTGCGTTTCCCCCTGCGCTGGCGCTAATTACAGCTGCCTAGCGCCAACACAGGCACCCTTGCACCATAGTGCAAGGGTGCCTGCATTGTTGGAATGATTGTTTATGTGCAGAAAGGTGTCCTTTTCTGCACATAAACAATATTAAATGGCGATTTGTAACTTCTATGTGTGCTGCTTTGTGCACCACACAAAGAAGTTGCAACTCGTCATTTTTTAAATGATTGTTTATGTGCAGGAAGGGACACCTTCCTGCACATAAACAATCATGCATGGCATTTTGCTGTTTTTATGTGTGCTGCACAATGCAGAACACATAGAAACAGCAAAAGCGAGGAGAAATACAGCATTTTGCCTCATGGCCCTATGTTAAGACCAGGTTTTGTTTGGTCTTAATTTTGGCGCTGCCCCATATTTATGCCACCCTTGTAAATATGGGGCAGCATCAAAATCAATGGGTGCTGCGGCGAAACACCCACCACAACACCCATTGCCCACCCCTTTCACGCTAAGTATAGCGTGAAAGGGTGCCTTATTTATAAGGCAGCTTTAAGCCAAGTTAAGTGGCTTAACGATGCCTTGTAAATAAGGCGAAGCACCTATCGCCACAGGAATGTCGCAAAAAGCGACGATCCTGTGTCGATAGTGGCTTGTAAATATGCCCCTTAATATTTAGTTTTTCTGCAGTTTTATATAGCTCAGACTTGACCCAAAGGTATTGGAGTGCTTTACATGAGCATCAGTTACATTCCGCAAGGACACATTAATTTTGTTTTAAGCATGGGGAGATTAAGTGATTTGCCCAGTATCACAGGATGTCAAGCTGACGCCGAAACTTGAACCTGCTTCCCCAGTTGCAATGTCTGCAGGTCTGGCCATAAAGCCACATCCTCTCCCTTAAGTGTAACACATATCAAGTGATCAACTGGAAAAAAAATTAAAGATAGCAACATTTTTAAAAGTGCTTTGTCGCTGTTTGAGAACACAAAAAATATGTCCTCATTTTAGTAGTTTAGAGCACTAACCATAATTTCTATGGGAATAAGACCCTCTCATGGAGGAGGGTGCAGAGGCAACAAGTTGACCATGCTGGGCAGACGAGAGGGACAGTAGCATCACAACGGACCATGGAGGGCAGGGGGAAGGGAGGCAGGGGCAACAAACAAACCATGCAGTACGGGTAAGAGAGGCTGTGGCAATATAATAAACCATTGAGGGCAGAAGGAATAGGCAGTGGCATACATACATGCCAACAGACCCGATTCAGGCGGGAGACTCCCGATGTTTTTAAGCCCTAAGGGCTTTATTTTATCTGTCTCCTTCCTAAAATCTCCTCTTTTTCAATGTAAATCGATGGGGAAAATCAATTCCCCAGGTTTTTGTTTTTCCAAAATCTCCCTCTTACCAAGTTCAAAATGTTGGCAACTAAGGCACATTGGATCAACGGGGGCATAACCACTTACATACCCATTCACACATCCATACAGGCACTCACACATCTGCTCACTCATCATTACAGCCATTCACACAGACACTAACTCTCTAATACAGCCACTCACACACCAACTCACTGTTGGAAATGGCCCTTTCTGCAGGGTTATCCCCAAACATTTTGCTTCTTCCTCCTATTTTTTCCTGACCTGTGTCTGTTGGCTATAGGACTCTGGACACTTTACCACTGCTGATCAGTGCTAAAGTGCATATGCTCTCTGTGTAAATTGCTATTGTGATTGGTTATCCATGATTGGCACATTTGTTTTACCAGTAGGTCCCTAGTAAAGTGCACTGAGTGTGCCAGGGCTGGTAAATCAAATGCTACTAGTGGGCCTGCAGCACTGATTTTGCCTCCCACATGAGTAGCCCTGAAAAGAGGTCTCAGGCCTGCCACCGCAGTGCCTGTGCGCAGTTTGTTCACTGCCATGTCGACTTGGCAAAGTGCACCCACTTGCCAGGCCCTACCCTTCCCTTTTCTTACACATAAGACACCCCTATGGTAGGCCCAAGGTAGCCCCCTGGGCAGGGTGTAGTGTATGTGAAAGGTAGGACATGTACTGGTGTGTGTGTAACATGTCCTGATAGTGAAATACTGCCAATTTCGTTTTTTACTATTGGAAGGCTATCTTGCCCATAGGACAGAATAGGGAATGCTTTGTAACATTTTACAAGCATATCTTCCCATATGGATAAGATGGAAACATGGAATTTGGTATCCCTGAACTCAGGATTTAATAACACATATTTTAGTAAAGATGTTTTTTAAATTATGTGTTTGAAAATAGCACTTTTAGAAAGTGGCTATTTTCTTGTTCAACCTTCCTGTGTGCCTCTGCCTGTTTGTGGATTGACTGTCTGGCTTTGGAGTGACAGGGGCTAGGGAGGTGCAGTGGCTCCAGGAGTCTGTATGAGTCAGCACTAGGCTGAATAGGCCTGATCTGCATTTGGAGTGGTGGGAGGAGTAGCACCTGTACCTGAATAGGGCTGTGCCTGCCTTCCACAATTCTGGCTCCGCCCCCCTGTGGTGTGTCTGGAGCCAAGGCTCACACTGACAATGGATGTTGTTGTGCACTTGCAGAGTGCCCCCCAGAACAGTTTTGAACCGGGCTCAGAGCCCCTCGCACAAAGAGAACAAAGACATTTTGGGGTATAAGTATTAGACCTAAAACCCCAGAACTTTAGATCATTCCTGGAATTCAAGAGGCACCTTTGCCAAGGAGAAGAGCTGGTGAGACTGAGGAGAAGTACTGCCCTTGCTGTGTGTCTGGGGTTGGCCTGCAGTTGCTGTTTCTGCCAAGGAAAGGAGAAGGACTTTGCTGTGTGCTGTGTCCCCTGCTTGAATGAGATCTCCAAGGGCCTGAAGTGTGCTGGCCTCCAGTTCTGAAGTCTCAGGGACACAAAGACTTCACCCCCAGCTCCCCTGAACTCTGCTGCTGTGAGTTCTAGCCTGCCAGGAGGCGCCTGTACCAGTTTTGGGCCTCTGGAGGTTGTGGCTGTTGTTTGGGAGCTGGGAGAAAGAAGAAACTCAAAGAACTATGGAAATCGACGCATCGAGGGATTGCTGTTGAAGAGGACCGACGCAGCACCGCTCGACACCGCCGCATCGATCGCCGACGCATCCCAGATTTCCACGCATCACCTGCGGACCGGAACCGTCACGAAGACTCAACACATCACTCCCCATACAGACCGGATTCGACGCAACCCTTCCTCTGCGTGCAGCGGGACTGTAGCATCGCCTCCCCAAGGTCTCAGGAGTGTTGCATCTCTTTGTTTTCCGACTCTGCGGCTGTTTGGCTTTTGGAACTTTGACGCATCTACAGGTACTTTGGTGAAAAGTCATGCATCCATAGTTTTCTATGGTACAAGTTCTTGAAACGTTTTGAAAGCCATATTTTTTAACTGTGTATGTTGGATTTTTGTCCTTTTGGTCTTGTTTAGTTTAGATAAAGATATTTTATTTTTCTAAACTGGTGTGGTGTCCTTTTGTGGTGTTTTCACTGTGTTACTGTGAGTGTTGGCACAAATACTTTACACATTGCCTTTGGGATAAGTCTGTCTGCTCGTGCCAAGCTACCAAGGGGTTGAGCAGGGGTTATCTAGAGTGTGTATCCCCCTTACCCTGACTAGAAGCAAGGGTCCCTATTTGGACAAAGGTACCTACCTCTGCCAAATAGAGACCCCCATTTCTAACACTCACTTTACAAAACACCCACTCAAACAGCCATTCACTCACCCATACAGCCACATACACACCCAGTCACTCACTCATACAGCCATTCAGACACTCACTCACTCACCATTATAGTCACTCACACACACACTCCCCCACCCATACAGCCACCAACACACCCACCCACATACCCATACAAGTACTCACCCATGTATTCACTCACCCATACAGCTACTCACATAGACACTCACTCTCCAATACAGCCACTCATACAACAATTAACCAAATACCCACTCTGCCACTCAGTCATTCATACAGCCACTTACACACACAGTCACCCACCCATACAGCCACTCATGCAGCCACTTAGTCACCCATACAGCCACTCACAGACCTATGCAGCTACTCACATAGCCGCTCACTCATCCATACAGCCACTCATATACCCACTCACTCACCAATACAATCATACACCCACTCACTCATCCTTGGAACCCCTCATGCACCCACTCACTCACCCATAAAGCCACTCACACAGCCATTCACTCACCCATATAGCCACTCACACACCCACTCTCACCAATGCAGCCAGTCACACAGCCACTCACACAGCCACTCACACTACCATTCGCAGGCACTCACAGACCCACTCAGAGACCTACATAGGCACTCATATACCCACTCATACACCTACTCACAGACCCACTCACACACTCATAGACCCACTCACAGTCCCACTCAGACACTCAAACATCCACTAACGGACCCAAACAAACACTCACACACCCACTCACAGACCCACACAGCCACTCACACACCCACTCTCAAATGTTGCAGGTTAAAGTTAGGAAATACAATTTTAAAAAACTTTAGAAATTCACTGAAAAAAAAACCAAAGGTTACAGGGACATTATAGTTATGAAATAGAACATTAAAAAAGCTTACAAATTCACTGAAAAAAACAAAGGTTACAGGGACGTTAAAGTTAGGCTCAGATTTCACTTGTACAAAACATTCAGCAGGTATAATTACCTGAGCTAAATATAACTTACGACTCACAATGCACTACTTATGACCTCACACAGTGCATCATTCATGACATGGTCAGTGACGTCACTGATGACATCACTGATGACATCTCAAATGACATCACTGATGAGATCACTGATGACATCATCCACAGAACCACTCATACACCCACTCACACCCCCATGGAGCACATCATACACCTATTCCCACACAACTACTCACATACCCATTCACAGATCCATACAAGTACTCACACAACCAATCACTCATCTTTAGAGCCACTCACACATCCACTCACTCATACAGCCACTCACACAACCACTAACTCACCCATACAGTCACTCATGCACCCACTCCCTCACCAACGCAGTCACTCACACATCCAGTCATACAGACATACAGACACTTACACATGCACTCATACACCCATACAGCCACTCATGCACTGAGTCAGTCACCCATACAGCTACTCACACACCTACTTACTCACCCATACAGCCTCTCAACAGAGCCACTCACTCACCCACAAAACCACTCACACACCCACCAACCACTTACATACCCATTCATAAATCTATACAACCACTCACACACCGACTCACTCACCCATACAGCCACTCACACAGACACTCACTCACCAATAAGAAAAAATATTAGAATCAGGAATTTCGTGACCAAACAGGGTCATCTCCTACCAGGCCCACATTCCCTCCCCTCTACCCTGTCAAACTGAAACCAAGGGAGCTGTAAGTTCAATCGTCAATTAGATTTCACTGTGAGTCGGTGTAGGATCCTCCTTCCCTGGATTCAAGAAAAAATAAGGGGCGGGACCAGATCCCACAAGTATGGAGGTTAGGTAAAGGGATGACCCACGGGCCTTTGCAGTATTAAACCTCCTTGAATGATCCAGCAAGGGGGTGAGCGGGCCGTATTGTTATGTATTACCTGTGATTGAATAACTTGCCCCACAATATTTTAAACACAGGTAATCGGCCTTTATTAATGCACTTTTAATATTTAAAAGAAAAACACTGACTAGACATTGATTATTGTGTTATTGGTTGTGTTGCTGAGTTCTGAATTATAACCCACAGCACCGCCCGAGTCAATCTTAGACTGCTCTGCAACACTAACTTGAGAGTCAAGTTCTAAAAGGCGTTCTTGGCTCCCGGTTTGAGGATGCTCAGTATGGGTGCACATGACACCAGAAGCAAAAGCAACCAGTAACGTAGGACTGACCTGGACCCTCCTTTGGCCTTCTGACTCAGATTGCTCACATGTTGTCTTGCTCATAAGACTTTAAATCATGGTTAAAAAAACTCAGAAATCCCCCTGGAAAAAATGCAATTAAACTGAAATTATGTTATAATTTTAAGTGGAGAAACAAAAAAATCAGCAAACATAACTCGCCTCCCAATGCACTGCTCATGTTTTCACACTAGAGGGTCTATTTACTAAGATTTTACGATGTGTTTGAGTCACAAAAGTGACACAAATAACCTCAAAATCTATTTTCTCTATTTACTTTCCAGCGCTAAACTTGTTTAGCGCTGAAAATTCCCTTGAAAGTGATGCAAAGCAGTGCATAGCGCTGCTTTGCATTACTTAGCGCCAAAGGGGCATACCATGTGGGATGCATGGACGTCCAATGCAACCACCAAAGCTTTCTGATGCTAACTGCTAAGCCCTATTTACTTAAAAAAGTAGACAGAGTTTAGCGACAGAAAATAGCGCCCATTTCAAGTAGGCGCTATGAAATAGAAATGCTTTCATTTTCCTTCCCTTTCTGACTTTGTATGTGTGCTGCACTGTACAACACACATACAAAATGGAAAACGGTTTAAAGTTAGTCTGAGCGTAGTATTTTGTACTGGAAGTCTATCCTTCCGGTCCAAAACCTATGCTAGACTCACAGACACCCTTGCACTATGGCGTATAATTTCAGCACCGGCGCTAGCAGGAGAGGAGGAGAGTGCCATATTTCTGAAAATATGGCACTCTCCTGCTCTCTTCTTCTCGCGCAGCTTTTTTGCCTGCTGCGCTGCGTTACATGAGATTTTAGCAAATCTATCCTATAATGTTACAAATTATATCATGAATGACATTACTGGTGATGCCAGTGGCACACATTTTGTGGATTAATGAAACATTCTAGGCCACGATTCAGATTTCCACATGCATATGGCTTCACCTGTGCAAGATACTAATAGAAGTGATCTTGCACATCTTAAGTTCTTTCACTTATGCACAATATTCACCGCAGTGGTGTAACACAATGCCTGCCTAAATCCCAAAGTGTATCATCTGGATGAGGATTACTTGGAAGTTTAGCAACACTTACAGTTTGTGAAGTTTATGAAACTTTTCACCAACTAATTCCTACCTTGGAAATGGTCATTTGATGCCTTCCTGGGGTACAGTTTCTTAATTAGATATTCACCAGAGTCCCAGGAGTACTCCTGGAAACCTGGACTGTTTCGTACATCCAGGTGTAACTTGGGAAAACGTTATGAATTTCCATAACTAGTAAATTAACACATATAGCAGGCCATTAATCTTTAGGTGAAGATTTATCGATTATTATTGTAAATCGGTCCCCTAGTTGTTATTTATATTTCAGTCGTTACTTTCACACTTTGGAGACAATGGGGCAGATCTACAAGAAAGTGCCGCAGCGTGGCGCTGCAAGCCCTTTGGCTGCGCCACGCTGCGGCACTTTCAGAGCACAGGAATGCGACATATTTACAAGAATATGTCGCATTCCTGTGCTCTCCCCTGCGCTAGCGCACAAACAGCTGCCAAGCGCCGGCGCAGGCACCCTTGCACCATGGTGCAAGGATGCCTGCGCCATGGGGAGATTGTTTCTGTGCAGGAAGGGGCACCTTTCTGCACAAAAACAATCAGTACAGGCTTTTCCTCTTTCAATGCGTGCTGCAGAATGCAGCACGCATTGAAAGAGGAAAAACGAGGAGAAATGAAAACATTTCTCCTCGGTGCGCTTCGCTACGCCACCTCTAGGGTGGCGTAGCTTTCAGACGCATCTCCAGAGTTACGATTTCTCGTAATTCTGGAGATGTGTCTTGTTCCATGGGTGTTGCGTGGGAACACCCACAGCAACACCCATGGAACGCCCCTTCACCGCAAAGTGCTGCGTGTGAAGGGACGGTATTTACAAGGAGAGGAAAAGTCACGCATGGTGGCTTTTCCTCTCCTTGTAAATATCGAGGAGCCCCATGCGCCACCAGTACGTCACGAAAAGTGACGTACTGGTGGCGCAGGGGGCTTGTAAATCTGCCCCAATATACATTCACATTTGACACATCAGGCGGTGCTAAACGACATAGGCAGCAAAATGGCATTGAATTGTGGATATAAATATATTTCTTGCACTCATATGCGCTGCTCTGTTTTTTTTCAGCAGACATAAAAGACCCGTCGACTGCTTAGTGTGGAACAGATTGACAGGAATATGACAGCTTGGCGATTGGATGCTTCACGCATTGTTTCATCAGCAGAAAAATCCTGCCGAGAGTCTCTAGGGAAGGGCTTGTGAGGCAGTGAGAAGTTTATTTAGGAATACCAGACAGCTGAAGCTCGGCAGAGGGTTCTTACCTCCCTCTTGCTGTGATCAGAGGCGCTCATCCTTGCTGATTCTTAAAAGGCCAAGCACATCTTGTAGAGATGGCATTTCTTTATCAATTTCAATTTACATTTGAGTTTTATTTTGCGTTCCTTGGCATCTGACCTTAGCATTTTTTTTTTATCAGAGATAGATGCAAAATTCAGGCAGCTATGCCTACAAAATGCATTCAATATTTGGGCTCCGAGAAACGGGAGGCCGTATTACAGATGGGAGCATTTGGATAAAAAAGGACATGTCCATTTTGCACTTTTTTACTGCTTTCCTAACATGGACTGGAATAAGGACGTTATGACGCAGTCCGTAACATAAAAAGGGGGTGCACCGGGTTAAAAATGAAAAAAAAAATGGCTGTTGAAATCTTCACTAATCTAATAAAACACATCTTATGCTTGCAAGTAATTTTGTCTTTGATAGTTGTGGTATCCTGCTCTCTTCTCTGTCTAGTCCTTTCTCTGCTGCTCAGCCCACATACAGCAACTGACAATTCCACTCAAACATTCACACAGGGAACATTCTGTGACATCACTTACACTGGCTGAGCAGCAGAGTACAGAACACAGAGAAAGGACTAGACAGAGAAGAGAGCAGGATACCACAATAGTCCATTAATAACTTCTTTTTTACAGGTGACCAGTGTTACTAGTTCTGTACTGAATATGAAACGAAATGATTTAACATTTACCTTAGTCACATCTTTCCAATTTAGAAAGTGGGAAAAAAAATCTACACTTCTTATTTTAAAACACAGAAAAATAATGTAAACTCTGGTTCGTGGTTTGCAGTGGCACAAATACAATTTGTGCCATTTTCTATCACGCAAGCAAAAAAAGTGGAAATGTAAAGCATTTTCATTTTTTTTTTGTATCAATGCTTCTTTGATACTACACATAGCCGGCTTTGCTGACGCTGTTGGCTGGTGGAGATACAAACAGCTCTAATGATGAAGACTCTTGCCATTCTCACAGCTTTTCAACCTCCACTGACATGCTGAGCGCAGATCAAATGTTCTTGTTTCAGCACTGTTGATAAAGCAAGCTATGTCCCCGGGAAACTGATGAAAAATGCAATAACTAACCCCCCACTTCAGAATCTTGGAGCCATGTGCTCTGACATACTTAGGATTATACTTCACACTCAAACCCCCGACGGTGGGGCTGCGGGGTGAGGTGCTAAAACACTGTCAGAGGTGGTGATAACAATGACTTTCACTCCAGTTCCGTCAGTTAACTGAGTTACAAAGTCGCTGCAGTTTCCCAAAGCACATTGGGGCTTAGAAAGGTGCCTAGGAATGGCTGTTCATCGTGCCAAGGGGACACAGGCATGGATGAAGACATTACACGATTACGACGAGTAACAAAGGGGCATATTTACAAAAAAAAGTCGGAGCACAGACCTACCCCAAATTTGGCAGCACCGTGCTCTGACGTTTTTAAAACGCAGGTATGCGCCGTATTCACAAGAATATGGTGCACCCCTGTGTTTCCCTTAGCATGCCACTCGAGCAAAAAAAGCTGCCTAGCGCCAGCGCAGGCACCCTGCTGCCATGTTGCATGGGTGTCTGCGCTGCAGGGATGATTATTTATGTACAGGAAGGGGCACCTTCCTGCAGATAAACAATAATGATGATTTTCTCTTTCCATGGAAAGAGCAAAAATGAGGAGAAGTTATTAATTAATCGCCATTCTAACACCTGGTATTCCATGATTCATTTTTGGCGCTGCCTCAGCCTTGTAAATCTGGGCCAGCGTCAAAAAGCAATGGGTGTTGAAGTGGAACGCCCACAGCAACACCCATTGCACACCCCTTTGCTGCAGATGACTGCTGTGGAAAGAAGCATATTTACAAGGTTGCGTTAAGCCATGCTAAGTTGCTTAGCGCCACCTTGTGAATATGGGAAATGGTGCTACGCCACTGGCGCATCAAAAAATGTGACGCAAGAGTGGCGAGAGTGGCTTGTAAATATGCCCCAAAGTGCCTTATTTTGAGTTTGATGACATGGTGCTCTGCCAAAAATGTACATGAGTACCCCGTCCCCCAAATTCACTGCTCCCCTGCTCTAATTAGTGTCAGGTGAATCGGAGGTTTATCTTTCTCCTACCTGGCAGCCAAGTCCCCCCAGTACATCAGGACAGTCACATCGCTCATGGAATTCCACAAGAAACTCAAAACCTGGCTCTTCACCTGATCCACCATGCAACTCCAGTCACATCCACGCTTCTGCTTCGCACCCATTTAGCGCCTGGATGCCCTCACGGGTGACAAGCTTGCACCCTACAAATTCATGTTTCATTACATGTTTCTGTTAGCAAAGCCTCCACCGGTGGAAACCATTGACTGACAGCCTGACTGGCATTGGACTGACGGTCAAAGTACCTGAGACCTTTGCCCTATCTAGGGCACACATTTCAACATATTATCTTCTTGTCTGGGACCTCCAGGAAAATCCTGGCACTTTTGAACAGGAAAACAAATAAATGGCTCCCCCTACTCTGGAAGAAATCTCCAAGGATGTCAGGGACAACATTTGTTTCGTGCTTTGGGTGATTGTTTTTAAAACAAAACATTTTGCTGTGCAGGTGGAATGGGCATGTAGTGGCAGCTCCTCTGAAAGCACAAAGGGCACGGTCTGCCTGACAGCAATATGGTGGGCTGCTGTCTACCAGGGCAGCAGAGCTCTTTGCTCCACTGCCCTAGCAGAACAGAATACAGTCGACCATATGCTAAATAAGACGCGAAGGGGCATATTTATTATAGGTTTTGCATCGCCCTGTGCCACGGAAGGCGAAGCAGGGCGGTGCAAAACCTACAATGAGATTTATCAAGCCACGCAAGGCCACCCTGTGTGGCCCTGCACAGCTAGGTAAATCTAGTGTAACGCAATGCAGCGCAAGTCACTGCCTTGTGTTACACTGCATGGTGAGGGCATTACATGGGTGGAGCTTGGGTGTTCCCATGCATCCACCCATGTATTCTGACGAATTCAGTAGTGGTAGACCTGGGAATGCATCGGAATTGTACACCTCCCCACCTGGGGCAAAATGAGGAGAAATATCTTTTTTTCTCCTCTTACTACATACTGAAATATGCAGCACACTGAGAAAGAGGAAAATGCCTCAAGGTGTCCCTCCTGCACAAAAACAATCCTGCTTACAATGCAGACACGCTTGCACCATGGCACCAACGCAGGCACCATGGTGCAAGGGTGCCTGCATTGGCGCTAGGCAGCACATTGTGCACCAGTGCAGGGAAAAGACAAGAATACGCCATGCAATGTTAATGACAGCACATTCCTGCTCTTTCCCTATCGTGCAGCGCAGCAAGGTGACTTGATTTGCTGGTTGATTTGTTAATATATATGCCCCAAAGTCCTTTGAACAGAAGGTGCTGAATGTGTGTTTCTGTATGCATTCCAGTTTCCAAAGTTAGCAACCTAACTTCTAGACAGTATCTCTGCCTTCAAAGGCATTATAATAGCACACACTGCTTACCTTGGAGTGCTTTGATGTAGCAGGGATATAGCTAAAAATGTATCACACGTGGTGTGGTTCAGAGATGCCTACTGTCAAAAGCAGCACTGATATGAGGACAAGTGTTAGATCTGGCTTGTCCAGCGGGTTTATCCCCAGACTTTTTAGCCTCCTGTTTTTGACTCTGTTTTTGTTGGTTCTATGACTCTGGGCACTTTACCACTTCTGATCAGTGCTAAAGTGCATATGCTCTCTGTGTAAATTGTCATGCATTAGTGTTTCCATAATTGGCTTATTTGGTTTACTGATAAGTCCCTAGTACAGTGCACTGTATGTGCCCACGGCCTGTAAACTAAATGCTGCTAGTGGGCTTGCAGCACAGGTTGTGGCACCCACACCCACAGCCTTGCAAACGGGTCTCAGGCCTGCCATTGCGGTGCCTGTGTGCAGTCTAGTACTGCCATCGCGACCTGGTAAGTGCACCCACTTGCCAGGCCCTAACTTTCCCTTTTCTTACATGTGAGTCACCACTAAGGTAGGCCCAAGGTACCCCTGTGGTCAGTGTGCAGTGTATGTGAAAGGTAGGACATGCCCTGGTGGTGTGGCATGTCCTGATAGTGAAATACTGCCAATTTCGTTTTTCACTATTGAAAGGCTATCTGTCCCATAGGATAGAATGGGAGTTCATTTATAACATCTTATAAATATAACTTCCCATTGGGACAAGATAGAAAGATGGAGTTTAGTATGCTTGAACTCTTTTAGTAACGATGATTTTTATATTGTGTGTTTGAAAATATCACTTTTAGAAAATGGGTATTTTCTTGCTTAACCATCCTGTGTGCCTCTGCTGGCCTGTGGATTGACTTTCTGGCTTTTGAGCGACAGGGGCTGGGGATGTGCATTCTCTCAGACGGCACCAGGGTGGGTGGTTAATGTGTGTCCTGCCTTTCCTGGATGAGTCCGGGCTGGGCTGAATAGAGTAGGGGGAGGAGATTTCTTTCACACCTGAATGGGCCTGGTCTGCCTGGGACAATGCTGTCTCCATCTCCTGCTGGGCAGCTGCACCAGAGAGGACAAAACTTGTTTTGGCTGGGCAAAGAGCTTCTTCGCCACCAGAGAACAAAGGAATTTGTGCTGTAAAAGTTGGGGGCCAGACCCCTGAACTTTAGATTACTTCTGGGATTCAAGAGGAACCTTTGCCAAGGAGAAGAGCTGGAGAAACTGAGGAGAAGTACTGCCCCTTTGCTGTGTGCTGTCTTGGGTTGGCACGCAGTGGCTGTTTCTGCCAAGGAAAGGACAAGGACTTTGCTGTGTGCTGTTTCCCCTGCTTGAGGAAGATCTCCAAGGGTTTCAAGTAGAGCTTGACTCATGTTTTTGAAGTCTCGGGGATACAAAGACTTCACCCCCACCTCCCCTGAACTTCCTGCTGGGAGTTCTGACCTGCCAGGAGGGGCCTGCTACTGTTCTGGGCATCTGGAGGCTGTTCCTGCTGTTGGGAGCTGGGAAAGTAATGAATTCCCGATCCTCACACACCACATTGGGCATCATGCCTGCAAGAACACCGGGGCCGCAGTAAGAAACCAACGCATCACCTCCCCACACAGTAAGAAACCGACGCATTACCTCCCCTTCAGTAAGGAACTGACGCATCTCCACTCCTGTGTAGCAGTAAGGCACGACGCATCACCTCCCCTGAAGTAAGGAAGCAGTGCATCACCTTCCTTGGGCATAAGGAACCGATTCATCACCTTCCCTGTGACAGTTTTTGTTTGTTCGTGTGACGCATCCAAGGTACTTTGTATGAAGAGTGTTGCATCTGCAATTTGCTTTGAACAGAACTGTTTCTACCTTTTTGAAAGTCATATTTTGATTTATGTATTGTGTATTTCTGTCATTTTGGTCTTGTTTGGTTTAGATAAAGATTACTTATTTTTCTAAACTGGTGTGGTGTCCATTTGTACTGTTTTCACTGTATTACTGTAGATGTGCACAAATGCTTTAGACACTGCCTCTGAGATAAGCCTGTCTGCTCGTGCCAAGCTACCAAGGGGGTGATCAGGGGTTATTTTAGAAGCGTATCCCCCTTACCCTGACTAGGAAGAAGGGTCTCTACTTGGACAAAGGTGCAAACCATTGCCAATTAGAGACCCCCATTTCTAACAACGAGCATGTATAACAAAACTTGTAGTGTGTTTGTAAGAGATAGAGTAATTGTCAGTAAACTAGAAAGGCATTTGTAGACCAACACATATCAAGCCAAATCATTTCCACTTAATGACCCAGGGCCAGAGTGTTATCTAAAGGAAACACTTTAAAATGTTGTAGTACTTCCCCCATGTTGCACAAAACAAGTAGAACAAAAAATTCAAGTCTTTCTCAGATTTTTTTTCTTTGTGTACAATAAGTTTTACTGGATTTTCAAATCAAAAAGATACACAATAACAAACAAATCATATAAAAGAAACAAAGGAACCATGCTTAGGATATGCACAACAAGATCTGTACAGTATTTCTGCTTAGTAATAAAATGCGTATCGGTGAAATCAGTGGACATGGAAAAACAAAATAAAGCATAATGATAAATCATTAAACAGTGAAGAAGCAAAGTAGAAAGAGGAAACTCACTTTAAAGTTAGTGTGGACAGAAGCATGGTAAGGGGAAACAAGGCAATATATAAACAAGAAAAAAGGGGACTAAAATGGAGGGGTTTCATACAGTATAGGTGAGGATGGAGACCGAATTATGCTACAGTACTTCGGTGAGACATAGAATGGAGAGGGTCTTGTAAATAGAGATTAAGAATGTGCCAGATCTTCTGAAATAGAATAGGATGGTCTATAGGCATATTGAGATAATGTGTGCCAAGAAGATAAGTTAACCATGCCCACCAAGTGTGATAAGAGACTAGGGTAAGAGATTTCCAGTCCAATAGGATAACTTTAATAGCAATGGACAATAATAGATGGAGGAGAGCAGTGTCAGTCTCTGATAAGAACAAACCAGATGAGGCTTCATGGAGGCCTAATATTATTGTGGGAAAGTCGATGGAAAGATTTATTTTCAATATGCAGCTTAGTTGGTTTGTAATGTGCATACGGTAAGGGTCTTATTTACGAGCCCCCTGTGCCACCAGAGGGTCACTTTTTGTGACTCTCTAGCAGCACAGATTACTAAATCATATATATGAGGCCACGTGAAGCCACCATACGTGGCTTTCGATGGCCTCATAGATATGGAGTAAGGCAAGGCAGGCAAAGTCAAAGTTCAGGCCAACCACGATGGAGCATGGTCAGGATACAGGGACCCGCTTGGGCCTGCTGAACCAAAGTCTTCGTCGATGAGGATGAGAGGTGCTGCTGAGGCAATGTCTCAGTGTCGAGCCACTCAGGGGATGAAATGCGTCCATTTTCTCCACACAACTACGGCGATATGTCGGTAACTAGAACGAGGTTCCCGGTCGGGATGTGATGCATGGCTTCTGCTCCCGCAGTTGGTGATGTGTTGATTCCGAAGATGATGCGGTAGCTCCAGGGGCGCTGCGCCTGGCCCACTCCATACAACAACAAAAATGTGCTGGTGCAGACTCACGCAGAGGTGAATATGTTCCAGTTCAGAGGAGAATGCGTAGGCTCTGACTCATGCAATGGCGAATATGTGCTGGTTCCAATGAGGATGCGTGGGTTCAACGTAAGAAGCACCTTAGACCTATCTTTTGATTTGGTGTAAATCCATTCAGTAGTTTTGGAGATATTACGCTCCAAACAAAAATGTTTGTATATCTGGATGTTGGGTTGAAGGGATTCTCGCAAGAGTTCCTCAAACCCAATGTTAAAACAGTTTTAAAAACTAGAGCTTTCTGATTGGCTCAGTATGCTATTTTTCTCTAGGGCCAACTCGCTTCCATTGGACCGAGTGCTCTGATTGACTGCTAGCAACATGAGGAAAAATGTTGCTGGCAGCCACCTATGTAGTTGGGGACTTAGTCCCCTGCCCTGAGTTGGATTAAAAAAATATACAAGTGGGCAGGGTAGGTACAGGCCCTGTGATGTAATCAATGATGTAATTTGAGATGTCATCAGTGATGTCATAAATGATGTCATAGAACATATCATGAATTATGTAATATGTGAGGTCATTAGCAGTGCATGGTAGGAGCACAAGTTATGGTTAGCTCACCTAACAATAGTCTCACATTGAACTTTACTTTTTTGTGTGAATATATATTTTATATATATATATATATATATATATATATATATATATATATATATTATCTACTGGCGGTCGCCAGTAGATAGTTATAGTTACAACCTATTATCCATAGGAAATCCGCGACATTCTATTTGAAATAACTCTCTTGCCGGTTGACGTATCTTCGCAAAATTTTCAAACTTTGTGGCCCGCTCCGGTCCGCTCCTACCCTGAAAGTCTCGGGGATTCGTCAAGCGGGGGCCGAGAAAAAGGGGGTCCCAAAACGCGTTTTCCCCATGCAATTTTCCATAGGAAACTTTAGACACGGCTACAGCCCGAACTGCTGAACGGAATTACACCAAATTTGGCAAAGAGGTAGTTCTTGGTTCAGAAAGAACCCTTTTGTTAAATGGTGTAAATCCGTTCAGTAGTTGCTGAGAAAATCAAAAGTAAAAAGATAGTGATATCTATGGCCGAGTAGGGTCCGCGTACCCTCCCGATCACGAGCTGCATGTTAATTGGTTGTCAGCTGGCTGTCAACATTCCGATTCAGGAAATGTTGGCAGCCATTTTGTCCCTCGGTAGAACCGAGGGACAGAAACAAGTGCGCAAAGCGCACAAAGGGGGCAGGGTAGAAACACCCTGACCCCTAGGTTTGCTCAGGGGGTCCCACAAGGACCCCTGGGCAAAAAAAAATAATAATTTTTTTTTAAAAATCGGCAGGATGCGCTCAGGGTGCGCAAATCCTGCCGAAAAAAAATCGAGCGCGGTCTCCCGCGCTCGATTGTATTTTGCCCCCGGGTGGCCCAAGTCCCGGGGGCATGGTGGGGGGATAATTTAATGTGTGGGGGCCTCAAGGGCCTCCAAGCCCCGGGGACCGCCACCCCGGGGCTTTTTTAAAAATGGTGCGGGAGGGCTCTGAGACCACCACCTCCCCGGGGCTTTTTTTATTAATTAAAAAACCTGTGTGGGGGGCTCCAGCCCCCACACGCCCCGGGACCGCCACCTCCCGGGGCACTAAACATTTAAATGTGGGGGTCCGTTACGGACCTCAGAGCCCCGGGGACCACCACCTCCCCGGGCTGTGCAACTTAATGGGAGGGGGCCGCGCGGCCCCTCCTGGAGCCCTTGATGGCCCTGGGGACCGCCACCCCCAGGGGCCGGCTCCTGCAGTGTCCCGGGGTGCCTACCCTCGGGACACTGTAGTTTGCTATGGCAGGACGGGAGCCTCGCGGCTCCCGTCCTGCCATAGCAAACTGCTTTGGATATTGGAAGAGAGAGCAGGAAACCTGCCTCTCTTCCAATATCCAAAGCCGATTGCTTTCCACATGGGGAGCAGCATGTTAGCTGCTCCCCATGTGTAGAGCAATGCCGGCTCCCGTAGGACACGGGGAGCCGGCGGGACTGTGGGGGATTGGGGACCCCCCACAGTCCCCAACGAGAGGGCGAGCCCCGGGGGATGGGGTCCCCGGGGCAAGTAGTGGCCCGGGAGGGGGGCCACGCGGCCCCCCTCCCCCAAAAATAAAAAATAAAAAGTTAAAAAAAAACGGAAAGGCCGGCCCCGGGGATGGGGTCCCCGGGGCCTTAAATGGCCTGAGGAGGGGGCCACGCAGCCCCCTCCCTACGAAAAAAAAAAATCGATGCCATGCCCCGGGGGATGGGGTCCCCGGGGCCAATACAGGCCCAGGGAAGGGGGCCACGCGGCCCCTCTTCCCGTTTTTTTTAAATTTGTAATTAAAAAAGGGGTAAGGCCCTGGGGGATGGGGTCCCCAGGGCATAAAAACTGGAAAAGGAAGGGGGCTACAGAGCCCCCCTTCAGGGACAAAAACATTTTTTTTTTTTTAAAACGATCGGGCCCGCAGGCCCCGCCCCCTTCCTTCACCACTCTGCAAACGCGCCCCTGGCGCGTTTGCAGAGGGGGAACGATCCCCTTGAATACTGGGGTCCCTGGGGCCAACTAGCCCACCAGGAACCTCCAGTATGCGCCAGGGGGCTGCCTTGCAGAGAGGTGTACAGAGGCCACGCCCCTTTTACACCTCTCTGCAACGCAGCTCTGTGGCGCTTTTGGAGGTATATGGTGGGCTAGTTGGACTCCGGGGACCCTAAGGGTTCAAGGGGACTTAATTCCCCAACTTAAAACGCGCCACGGGCGCGTTTGCACAGTGGTGAAGGGAGGGCGGGGCTTCAGGTGACATGTGTGCAAACAGGCCCCGTGGCGCGTTTTAAGATGGGGAATTAAATCCTTCAATCCTGAGGGTCTCTGGGGCCAACTAGCCCAACAGGTACATCCAGAAAGCGCCACAGAGCTGCGTTGCAGAGAGGTGTAAAAGGGTGTGGCCTCTCTACACGTCTCTGCAACGCAGCCCCTGGCGCATATTGGAGGTTCCTGGTGGGCTAGTTGGCCCCTAGGGACCCTCAGGATTCAAGGGGACTTAATCCCCAACTTAAAACGCGCCACGGGGCGCGTTTGCACAGATGTCACCTCAGGCCCCGCCCTCCCTTCACCATTGTGCAAATATTCTTCTAAAATCATCCGAAATACGAATTCCTATTTACTCACCTGTTATAAGGAGAGACCTCAGTGCTGCATCTTTCAGCCCAGTACTGGTCCTGAAAAGTAATTTTAACCGTACTTACCAGTAACTTGAATTTCCTTCCATAGGATATCATTGCCTGCTTTTTGTTGAAAAAGTTTCTAAGTGTTGATTTTTGAAACATACAAATATTCCTCTAAAATCAGCCGAAATACGAATTCCGATTTACTCACCTGTTATAAGGAGAGACCTCAGTGCTGTATCTTTCAGCCCAGTACTGGTCCTGAAAAGTAATTTTAACCGTACTTACCAGTAACTTGAATTTCCTTCTATAGGCTAACATTGACTGTTTTCACTTGGAAATTCTTCTAAGTGTGGAGTTTTGGAACTTTAAAATATTCCTCTAAAATCAGCTGAAATACGAATTCCGATTTACTCACCTGTTATCAGGAGAGACCTCAGTGCTGTATCTTTCAGCCCAGTACTAATCCTGAAAAGTAATTTTAACCGTACTTACCAGTAACTTGAATTTCCTTCCATAGGCTAACATTGACTGGTTTCACTTGGAAATTCTTCTAAGTGTGGAGTTTTGGAACTTTATAATATTCCTCTAAAATCAACCAAAGTACGAATTCCAATTTACTCACCTGTTATCAGGAGAGAACCCAGTGCTGCATCTTTTAGCCCAGCACTGACCCTGAAAAGTAATTTTAACCGTACTTACCAGTAACTTATATTTTCTTCCATAGGAATCCATTGTCTGGTTTTCAGCAGAAAAGTTTCAAAGTGTCGATTTTCACAAACTACAAATATTCCTAAAAAATCGCCTGTATGACTTAAACGCATTCTTTCAACTGTTTACAGGAGATGCACCAGTGCTGGATCCAGGATCCAACACTGAGTAAGAAAAAGTAACGATAACAGTTTTTAACTTCTAAGTGAATTTCCTTCCATAGGATAACATTGGTGATTCTATGAGAAAAAGTTTCTGTGTGAACTTTTAAAGTACAATAATATTCCTTAAAAATCACGACTGTAACCAAAACGCTTTTACTCAACTGTTTACAGGAGATGTCCCAGGACTGAATCTAGGATCCAGTCCTGTGGTTAGAAAAGTAATCCATAAAGTAACTAATTGCATTTAACTAGAAATTCACATTGAGCTGAATGTTGCATTGTGTTTGAAAATGTGTTGCCCATTGCAACAACTGTAACTACTGTACTTAAAAGTCTATTGCCTATGTGCAAAGTATTTAAACTAAAGTAATTCATTCTGAGAAAGTATTTTTTGTAATGTAATGTATAATGTAATTACAAAGTAATTTAAAAAATAAAATATTTAAAAAAAATTGTTTCTAAAAAATTTGGAAATCAGTATGAAAAAATTTTATATAACAATTAATACATTTAAAAATTGTCATTTACAAAACCTTTGAAATTCACTGAAAAAACCGTAGGTTTCAGACATGTTATAGTTACAAATTAGCATTTAAAAAACCTTTGAAATTCACTGAAAAAACCATAGGTTTCAGGGACGTTATAGTTACAAATTAGCATTTAAAAAACCTTTGAAATTCACTGAAAAAACCATAGGTTTTAGGGACAGTTATAGTTAGTTGGACATTGCACTCGTACAAAACCCGTGAAATTCCCCCGTTATAGTTAGTCCAGCTAACTATAACTCGCGCCCCGCAATGCACTGCTGATGATGTCACATATTACATCACTCATGACATGGTCAGTGACATCACTGATGACATCACTGATGACATCTCAAATGACATCACTGATGACATCATCCACGTGATAATCTGATGCACCTCCTCACACCCCAATATAACCTTTGATACACCCACTCTAAATTACAGACTGCCATTCGCAAAACCATAGACACTCCAACACCAATAACTACATACCCACTCACTGATTCTTAGGTCTACGCACACATCCACTCACTCACCCGTACAGTCACTCATACTTACGGTCACTCAGTACAGGACTATCATATGCACTCATACTCCTATATAGACACTCAAACACCGCCACTCATCCATAGAGGTACTCACACACCTAGTCAGTCATGCAAATAATTAAACACACTACCATTTACTCACCTATACAGTTATACACACACCAGCTCACTTACTCATACAAATAGTAGCACATTCTTACGCTCTTATACAATCACTGATACAAGCACACACTCATCCATACAGCCACTATCACAATCACTCACTCTTGCTTATAGCTATTTATATACTCCAACACACATATATACTGCCTTTCACATATGTAGTTACTCACACATGTACCACTGGGACATACATTCACTCACTAACACACTCTTACACACACTTACCCACCCATACAGTCTATCACAGATGCACTCTTGAAACCATCCACCCAGTGAATCACCCACTCACACATCTATGCACAGAGTTGCACACACCCCTCCCACACAAACACTCAGGCACCCATACAGATACTCAGACAAGCATTCAATAACTCATATAGACACTCATGTAGCTATTCACAAACACATGCAGCCACTTACACAGCAACAGACAGACGGATACAGACATTCACCCAGTTTAGTCACTAACCCATGCATTCAGTAAGATACGTTAAATCACTCACTTATAGAGTCAGTCACGCACCTACTAAATCATCCATACAGACACTTACACACCCACTCATTCTTCAATACGTCTTTTCCTATATATATAAAAAATATTTTAACTTTACAGAAACACACAGTCACTGGATGATGTCATCAGTGATGTCATTTGAGATGTCATCAGTGATGTCATCAGTGATGTCACTGACCATGTCATGAGTGATGTAATATGTGACGTCATCAGCAGTGCATTGCGGGCGCGAGTTATAGTTAGCTGGACTAACTATAACGGGGGAATTTCACGGGTTTTGTACGAGTGCAATGTCCAACTAACTATAACTGTCCCTAAAACCTATGGTTTTTTCAGTGAATTTCAAAGGTTTTTTAAATGCTAATTTGTAACTATAACGTCCCTGAAACCTATGGTTTTTTCAGTGAATATATATATATATATATATATATATATATATATATATATATATATATATATATATGAGAATTCCTCGCTCACATCTGCTACTCCACCACACGAACGAGAGTGGACCCAGGTATTGTGCAAGTTGTATTTTATTCGCGCACAAACAGTCTCGCCATTACGCGTTTCGGCAGATCCCTGCCTTGATCACATGTATACATATATATACGGTTGCCTGGTTGAAGGCGCAAGCTGTGATAAAGGCGGCTTGCCGTCAAAACGCGTCGTGGCTTTTTCCTTGTAAATAAATTACTTTCCTGCTTTATACTCACGGAGTCTACGCCTGTCATTTCGCTAAGACAGGACTGGTTGCATATATATATATATATATATATATATATATATATATATACATATATATACGGTTGCCTGGTTGAAGGCGCAAGCCGAAACGCGTTGGCGTTCCATGTTGGGTGCTGCTGCTGAATGAAAATTGCACAATATATATTGAATAAGCACTTGAATTTCGAGTAGCACCTCTGTTGGCGTTACAGGGGAAATGCGGCAAAATCATCCAAAAGTGGTGGTTTTCATGAAGGAATATATATCAATTTGTCGAACATTGCACTCAATGAAGCTGAGATCCAACTGTTATCGCTCGGATTGACTTATTGTCGTGAAAGTACTTTGAATTATAGCCGAACTCGTATCGATGTTTTCAAGTTCATTCACAAATTAAAGCTTAATAAATACTATAGACAAAAGCAGCAATCTGCCACAACAACGAGTGAAGCTCCAGCACAAGGTGTCAACTTGGACAGTTTACAAATATCGGATATCCAACTCATGCGTGACTTACTGGAATTGGAAAATAAATGGTCAGTTTCCGGCACCATAGAATATGCGACGTTACAACAAATGCGATACAACACATTCCATTACAGCGCGGTCGTTACAACAACTGCGTTGTTACATCACATACCATTACAACGCAAGTCGTTACAACGACTTGCTGTAGGAGGCACTGGATGTTGGAATAGTACAATTTACTATTCCAACTCCAGTCTGTGGAGCAGTAGGGAAGGTGTTGGATTTTAAATCCAACACCTTCTGCCCCCTACAGCAAGTCGTTGTAACAACCCCTACAGCAAGTCGTTGTAACGACTTGCATTGTAATGGTTTGCGATGTAACAACGCGGTCATTGTAACGACCGCGTTGTAATGGAATGCGTTGTATTACATTCGTTGTAAACGATGTCTTCCACACCATAGTATTGACTCAACAAATAATGCAGGAACAAGCTTGCAATACAGCTGGCTCAATCAAGACCCCATTTAGACCCTGTTCATGCCAATGATGCCACGTGATGCTGTTGATATTTTTAATGACCAAGTAACAGAGGAAATCAAAAAACGTAACTACAGGATGAAAAAATCATATAGAATATACGACAATCAGGACAAACTATATCATAAACTAATTCGGAAGTTACAAAACAATAACCAGGTTATAATCAGAAATGCAGATAAAGGAGATAATATAGTGATATGGCCTAAATCAGAGTACTTAATGGAAGCGTATAAACACCTTAAGGATGAAACTTGCTACAGAAGGATCAATACAAAGAAAGTAAGAGAGACTAAGAACAAATTTCATGACGAACTCACCAGGTGGAAAAATGAAGGATTGTTAACAAAGGAAGAATATTTGTTCATTCGCAATACTCATCCTGTAATGCCAATACTTTATTTCATTCCAAAAGTACATAACGGTATTTTTCTGATACCAGGAAGACCAATTGTTTCAGCCAGAAACAGTATATTTGAAAAAACCTCTCAATATGTGGATTCTTTTTTACAAGAACATGTGTTTAGTTTATTATCATTTATTCAATTCACTGGTGGTTTCCTCAGGAGAGTATATGATATACCCTGGTCTAATGAATATATATTAATGACGGTGGACATCACCTCTTTGTATACAAGTATCAAACATCAAGATGGACTGCGAGCAGTGGAATGCTACCTTAGGAGCAGGCCTTTAAGATTATATAATCATACTAAGATTTTATTGGCCATGATTACTTGGTGCTTAAATAGTAACTTCTTCCATTTTGACAATCACATTTTCCAACAATTGAGAGGGGTGGCCATGGGTGCTTGCTTCTCCCCCAGTTCCGCGTGTTTACACATGGGCTGGTGGGAGGAGCGAGTACTAATGGTGGAACATCTTGCAGATTGGGAGGACCATGTAATTTGCTGACTTCGTTACATAGATAATGTCTTTATCCTTTGGAAAGGGTCGGTAGTAAGTGCAGAATAATTTGTGGAAAAAATCAATGTGAATACAGTAAATTTGTAATGTACTGCACACATTAATACACAAACAATTGATTTCCTAGATGTACAGGTCCTGGTTGAGAACAATAAAATTGAGTCCAAATTACATAGGAAAACAACAGTGGGACATTCAATACTTCACGCCTCTAGTTTCCACCATAGACATTTAAAGGACAGTATTCCTTATGGGGAAATGTTAAGATTATGTAGGATCTGTAGTCAGGAAAAGGACTTAATGCAACGTCAAAATGAAGCCAAACAAAGATTCCAGGACCGAGGTTATTCGGTTAAGACCATCACTCGAGCCATTAACAGAGCTAATCAAGAAAGTAGGGAAACCATCTTATTCAGGGACAGCACGAGAGACAGGAATAAGTCAAATCCCAAGCACTATCAAAAAAGTGACGAGACCAAGGTCAGACTAATCACTACATTTAACAAACAGGAAAAACAGATAAGATCCATACTTAATAAACAATGGCTGATTGTCTTAACTGACCCGAACTTAGGATCCATACTTCCAAAAAAACAATCATCACTTTTAGACAAGCACCATCTATGAGTAGTGCACTGGTCAAGAACAGCCCTGAAGTAGTACAAACCAGTAATTCACTTACATCAAGAAAGAGATTTTTTAAATGCAGTTTATGCAGGGCATGCAGATATGGGGTAAATACGACACAATATCTCACAGCATTTAATGAAAGACCAGTGAAGTTAGAGGGGCTATTTACATGTGAAACTGAGTTTGCGGTGTATGTTCTAGAATGCACCTGCAAACTGCGATATGTTGGAAGTACCAAACTACAGGTCCATGTAAGAATTCTCCAACATTTGACAGCCATAGTCAACTCAGATTCCTCTTACCCAGTTGCTCGTCATTTCAAACAGTATCATAACAACAATCTCAATTGTTTGAAATACTTTGTCATAGATGCAATATCTAACTAGAGGAGGGAAAGAAATCGAGAATTGATGCTCAGACAATTGGAAACCCGATACATATTAAGTTTAGATACCAAGTCCCCAAATGGTTTAAACATCAGTGAGATCTACACAACTTCTTGTAAACAAGCTTACAATCATGATTGGATACTGTGATTAGACGGCAAATGATTATTCATGTGTAATATGAGATGAAATGACCTGCTTATTTACAATTGTACTGTATATAACGTATGCTGCTTTTTAACTCTATATGCACTTTTTCAGCACTTTAATCACTTTTTCAAAGATAATGATTCAGCAATCGAACACCAAGAATGTTGGCGCTGTCGGTGTTCAAATCTGATCCTTTGATGGCGGGCCTCTAGCTCCCAGAAGGCGTCCTCCTAGCAAGGCTTCCACCGCTGTAGGGTCGAGCTCCATCTCTGCACGCGTGCCTCCTGCGCTCTGTGTGGGCTGTGTTAAGTCCCTGAGGAGCCAGCTTATAACGTCAGCAGGAGGGAACCATTCCGTGATGCAGCCCTGGATCCGAGGGCTGTTGTATACGGTGCTCATAGGGTGGAGAGGAACTCCACAGAATTCCACTGAGTTTTTATGCAAGCCTGCGGAATTCCATGTACTGCAACTCCGCAAGCTCCACCCACCCCTAATGAGGAGTGGTTGCATGGCCTGTTCAGTGCAGCATAGGTCTACCCAAGTGTGCTATTGCTGTGCCCCAAGATGGAGTCAGAAGAGCTCCATTCCACGGTGGGGGGGTCCATGGAAGGGCGGGGCTCCAATGGTGTCAGTGCGGGAGTGGGTGGTGCTGAGGGGCCAGGCTGGGGGAGGAGCCTGGAAGCTAGTTCTGGCCTTGGAAGACTAGTCTGTAGAAGTGCTGCACACTTGCAGCTGTATGTTTAAGGTAAGCAGCTCTTCTCACTCGTATTCCTAAAGAAGTGATCCCTTCTCCGTCTGCCTGCCAGACTCTAACATTTGGTTTGCTCACGGCTACCTTGGGGCTCAAATGTAGGACTGCTGTAACAGCAGAAGCTTCACAGACCCTCACCCCCTCCCAAACTCCTCCCCCCAACCCCGACAGCCTCTGAGAGTGCCAGGGGGCTGGGGTCACTATTAGTGTGGCAGCCAGGCCCAGACCTCCCTTCACCACTTCACAGTTCAAAATGCTGTTTTACAGTTTCTCAGATACTTGGTGAGTAGAACTTTTCTTTCCTCTGCAAAAATCAATACATTCTTGTGTCGGGCTGTACACGTTGATATCGAAATCGTGAAAGACAGGTTTAAATTGCTGCACAATTGATTTTGATCTTGCAAAATGATGTTCTTGAAAATATCTTTGTTTAGTTGTTACTAGTGTTCTTTTGGGGAAAGACATCAATCAATAATAAAATGCTTTAAGGCAGCACCATTTGATTTACTACATTATTTCCTGAACGGACGCAGAATGTAACGAACAGCTGTGTTTGTGGAGGGGCAACTATAAAATATCAGGCAACGATTGTTAATTCACTTTGCTGTTAATGTTTTTCTGTTTGCAATTAAAATGAGTCTGAAGTTGATTCAAGGTAGGCATAATTCAGAGAGAGCTTCTTCATGCCATGTATCTGTGGATGTAAACAAATGCCAGCATTTCAACTGTCTTTCAAATACACTTTATCCTTTGCAGGCAGCATCCAGCTCAAGATTTCTTACTTGCTCTTGGACACAAGTCAATGCAATGACATCAGGAGGGCTGGGCATTGTTAGTTTAGCAGTGTTGCATATGTTTGCTGCCCGTTGGGGCCTAGGGCAAAAGCAACCGAGCACCAGCTTGTAAAGGACAGGTCTAGTCAATGGTGTTAATGTGGGTTTGGGGAGATTGAAGCTCAAGATGGCCATGGAGAGACCCTTGGCATAAAATATTACGGACCTTATTTATGATGCCTTACTCCGCCGTTGATTCACTTTTTTGAGACGCTGTGGCGGAGTGAAAAAAAATGCACCACCCTGTGACCTATTTAGAAAGTGATGCATCTAGACAGATGCATCACTTTGTAAAGCCCTGCGCTACATTCAGTGCTTAATTTGCAAAAAAAATAAGTGCCAGGGCTCTCTTCAGGAGGCCACTGCACCTTGTGCCACACATTGCCCCTGCCATTCCTGCCAGTGATAATAACAACACAAGTACTAACAGTCACACTCCTACAAGTGAGATAATTCGGACTACTTCAGGCCCCCAAAGCTATAAGAATGGCTTAGGTGGCAGGTAATATTCATTTTTAATGTATATTGAGTTAATAATTAACTGTTGTGGTCATCTCTAAATTAGCCTGACAGCGCTACCTTGTGACAGACTGTCACAGGTACCGGTGCTGACAATTAAGTGTTGGTGTTGAGCACAGAAGACCGCCAGCTCAAATTAAGCACTGGCTACATTATACCTGCGTCAGGTATAATGTATGCAGGGTGGGCATTCCCCAGTAAAAAAGGCTCGTAGAAGCCACTTCTATGACTTCACTGCATCAAATCCTTACGCCTGCTGCACAGCAGGCGTAAGGAGTGATGCAGGCCCTTTAAGATGGGACTCGCCCTTGGGGCTGACACATTGTTGTAGTTGCGTCTGTTTTGTGACACACTCCAGCAATGTGTAATTCCTGTGCCAACAGATATGTCATAAATGAGGCTACCTGTATTGGAATATTGGAGCATTAGCTGTAAAATGCACCATTTGAACCCTGTTTTTTAAATATTGTAGTGAGAATTCTTGAAACATAACTTGAAAATTAACCTCTTATTTTATATTTTCACACAAGAGAACTCTGCAAGCTAGTACTTGCTTGCTCACTGATTCAGTATCCCTCCACTTTTACAGTCCACCAGCCACCCCTGTTCTACACCATTGAAAATAACCCGACCTTCAAAACAAAAACTAACAAAAGGAAAATAAACCTCTTCCTGATCCTGCAAGAGTCTTCATTTATTCATTGTTTCAAATTGATATGATGACGAGTTGTTTCCTTATAGAAATAAATCAGTTCTTGGCTTGGACCTGAACTTACTTTTACTATTGTTTAAAGACCAACGCAAAATTATGGTTGAAGGGGTGCAACATACTTTTAATTAATATGATCACCATAAAGAATTGCGTTTATTCCTTGATTCTTTAAATATTCACGCACAAAAACTTGACATCGAGGGCCTCATTTACAAAAAAATTGGCTCACGGCAGTGCCGCATAACATTTTGCTGCGTTGCCCCATGCCACTTTAAAAGGGCAGAAGTGCACCAAATTTACGGGATATGGTGCATTCCTGTCCTTTCTGCCTGCATTACAGCAGCGTAACAAAGGCCCCGCAGTGCTTGGGGCCCTGAGCTTCAAGGGGCCCCCCTTAGCACAGTAGCCTGGCCTGAGACCTCCTGAGTGTGTACTAAGGGGGCCCCCTCCATGTACTTTGCAGGGGGCCCCCCTCAGGTTTCGTTACGCCAGTGCTACACCGGTGCCCAATTTGGTGCCTAGCGCCAACGCAGGCACCCTTGCAGCATGGTGCAAGGGTGTCTGCATTGTTGGCAGGATTGTTTATTTGCAGGAAGGGACACCTTCCTGCACAAAAACTATTCACAGAGGCGTTTTCCCCATTCTAGGTGTGCTGCAGAATGCAGCACACATGGAAAGAGAGGAAAAACGAGAAGAAACAACATTTCTCCTCGTTACGCCTGCTCTAGGGAGGCATAATGTTTTGGCACTGCCCCAGGTTTACTTGATTTTGTAAATCTGGGGCAGCGTCAAAATCCATGCGTGTTGCGTGGGAACACCCACCGCAACGCCCATGGAACGCCTCCTTGACAAAAAGTAAGGCAACGCAGCGCTTTGCACTGCCTTGCCTTACTCCATATCTATGAGGCCATGCAAAGCCACATAGGGTGGCTTTGCGTCACCTCATAGATATGATTGAGAGGCCTGTGCCATCAGAGCCTAAAGAAAGGGATGCCCCGGTAGTGAAGGCCTCTTGTAAATAAGCCCCCCAGTTTTTTTTCAATTCATAGTTTATCAATTTTACCTCTTAACCCTTCCCTTCCATTAGGGACTTTGATAGGTGCTTGTTAGACGGTGTAAAGATTCTTGGTCCTGCAACCTTCTTGTGCGGAATGTCACATCTCCGATCCACCTCACCAAGAAGGTGTTCTTCAAAGGCTTGCCATTTACCCTCTCTGTGATGAAGAGCCAGGTAAGACACTTTCTTGCCCTCATGTGGGCTAGAGTTGTCACACAAGTCTGTGTGTTTCGGTCATTGCTCCTGTTATCAGGATACGTGAGTCCTGAATAAGGCTCTTAGGCACCCTAATAGTCATCACAGGGTTGACAGGGGAAAGAAAGTTGACAATTAGAAGACCATTTTCCATGCATTACTTTAGCAAGGAGAGTCAATGATCTAGTAGAAAAGTTACAAATGTTACAAGCTAGAATAAATGCAAAGTAATCTATTCTGGGACCATTATTGGTTAAATTTCTCACCTGAAATAAGTTAATTTGCATTTTCTGTACACTTTATTAAAGCTTTGCAGTGAGGAAACTTGCTAAGTAATCTCTAAATTAGGAGGGTGCTGATATTCTATTATTCTTAGATAGAGTTTTTCTTACATATAGTTGTCAAATCACCGTCATCAAGTCCATAGGCATTAACCAAAAAGATGGTAAGGCTTGGCAGGGTGGCCGACTTTGAAGCTGGGGAACCAAGGTTCGAATCTGGCGGGAGGTTCAAACATCCTGTGATTCTGGGCAAATCGCTTAATCTCCCCGTGCCTAAAAATGAATGTGTTCATCTTTAATGCAACTGGTGCTCATGTAAAGCACTCTGATACCTTCAGGATGAGTTTCCGTTAAAAAAAATGAGTGGTATTTCTGAAACATGCTCATTTTACAAAGTTCGCAGGGGCTGCTATGTGGTCCTTTTTTCAGTGTTCCAGTGAACAAGAATGATGACATAGGGCCCGATTATGATAGCGGGTGGTTGGACCGTGGACTGCTATCATGGCGGTCAGGAGACCACTCGACAAGCAGTTGGCGGTCCAACCAGCACATTAGGATGCGATCACTGGGCTGGTGGTCGGAAAGTGCTCTTTTTAACAGCAGCTTGTGCTACGGCCCAGGAAAAGGGCCTCAGCACAAGCTGCAGTGAAAAGGAGCACTTCCTGCACATCCATGCACCATGTGCCATGCACCATATGCCATGCACCATGTGGTGCATGGTACACAGTGCATGGAGGTGCGTGGGGGCACTACATGTACCCCTTGGGCCACTTTACAGTGGCCCACGATGGACGGGGGGCCTGTTTGGAGACCCCAAAATCAGTTTCTGACAGCCTTTTCATGGCGGTCTTTGTGACATTTAAAAGGCTGTTGGAAAGGGATATCGTAATCCCGACACCGGTGCAAGCCTCGGCACCGCCTTCATTCGGGATTACGATTCCGACCGCCACCCCGTCGGGATCACTGATCCCCCCAACCGCTTAGGGTCCGACCGCCTGGATTGTAATCCAGTGGTCGGACCACCACTAATGGCCTGTCGGTGTGCGGTCCGACTGCCATCCTGATCAGGCCCATAGTTGGGACTTTCAGGGGCTAAAGGCATTAGTGACTTGGAGCCAGCCAACAACACTAGGTCTTCTCCATTTCCATTTTGTTTACCCAACTATATTACTCTGGTGACTTAATGTAATATAAGGTGGATTTGTGGAGCGTTGCTTGTCACCCGTGAGGATATCCAGGTGCTGATTAAAAGGGTAGGGGACAATAATTTGCAATGTTAATTGTTTCCAAAGACAGAAAATCTATAGGAACAATAATTTCATGTGGGCCCTATCAAAACTCCTCCTTCTCCAATTGTTTTACAAATTTCAATTCTATGTAATGTGAGTTGCAGCTCATGGCCTCTACTGGTACTTATGGCCTAAATGCAGTGGACTCTGTGTTAATACTGCATCCCAGTTATCACACCAGATGTGATCTGTGAGCATGCAAATCTGTCTGACATTGACTTACCCTGAAATGCCAATGGCGCGAACCGGGAGCGGTGTATTCCCTATAAGGACTTTGGTACTCCCCAAGAGGACCCATCTCTAATACATATAGGCTCCAGTATGGAAATAAGGTAATAGCATTCGCAATAAAAATGACAGACAGAGGCCAAAGTTTAAAGGATTAATATAAGGAATTATTAAGGCAAAGTACATTAAATATATAATCGGTAAAGTTAGCAGCAAAGCACACAGATCATAAGTACAAAGAACTCTGAAAAGTTCAATAGTAAATACAGCATAGATTCACCTTCTACGAGTAGGAAAAGCAGATCCTTTAATAGGCGTTTAGACAAAGGATTTCACATATTACGACACAAGTACATGGTTCGGAGGATATGCACCAATGAGGAACAGGCAACAAGAAACATTTTATCATAAAATACATTTGAGGAATCTTTCATAGTAGGATTACATTGGATTCAGAGGTTCTCAGAGCTTATTCAGGTGATGTGAGTTGTAACACTGTATGCAAAGCGGGCTAGGTTGTCATTGGTTAACTACATCTTAGTCAGAAGACTGGGAAACTTCCAGTCTTTCTATGTTAAGCTCATTTTTATTAGAGCGAAAGCCATAACAAGAACGACAATGATCATGTGGTGTATTGCAACATCATTTCAAAATGTAAGACTGCTCAATATTGGTTTATGTTAGTGCAAGCTCGATTTCAAACACATTAGAAACTTAAGAAAAGGTAAAACAACGTTCAGAATGGAAGCCTATGTTATGTACTATAGAAGCACGGGCTCGCTGGAATTTTAAAACTGCACATTCACTAGAGTATGCCACTTGAGAGGCTAGTGAATTGCAATGAAAATTATGGGCTACATGCATAGCTGAAAAAGTTGCATCACAATGTGCTTGCAGGCAACATGGCAAATGCTTTGCTTTGTATCATATTTATCAATTAAACACGGTGAAAAGAGACTATTTGCAAAGGTTTGCAGAAATCATATCTCATAAACATTCTAGAGGCAGAATTATTTCTGCAAATCATTGAGTCCATCTGGAAGTGGAGAGATGAGGGACCACTCTGAAGGGCACATCAGACCTCTATTTCAGCATTCGCATGCTCAAGATACCAGTATTGGCAGGGATTATCAGGTTTCAATGTCACTTTGCAAAGTATTGTGGGGTCACGTGGGGTTCCATGTGACTGCTGTCTTCTCTCCCTAATGCCCACTAGCACAGAGGAAGCTGAACCCCAAAGCTGGTGCAGCAGCCTTATACCAAGTGCTGCTGACAGCCTTGCGAATATTTCATATTTTCACCAATAAACACTCCGGCTCTTTTAGGTGAGGAGCCTATATCAAAAGAAAAAAATAATTTTGTTGGGATTTAAGTAACTTTACAAATGTCAACATTGTTCACTGTGGTTTTTAGGTCGAGCCTGGGCAGCGCATGAGCTGCTCTCCGAAGCATGCAGTATTGAGGTATGGAATGGAAGCTCCGCCCATTTCCCGCCCATCTTTTCAATTGGCTCCTGTTACTGTTCTTTCGAAATCGTTGCTTTTCATTTGTGAATAGGCTTACTAGTCCCTCCTTGGTACCGCCTTGTCTGCATTTGTTACCTCCCATAATGACTGGACTTTTTATTTGTGGTGTTACACGGTCTGCTTTATCTAGTCGGGGAGCACTATTTTCTTTAATGATCTTCCCCTATTCCACCCACGATGTCACAGCACGCCGCCCACTTTTATATTGTTATTATTAATGCATTTATTTAATTTGCAGCGCAGTCCGCTTTCACTTTAGCTGCCGCTCTACAGAAACTTTCTTTCTTTCTTTTTTTTTGGAGTGAAAGCGACCCATACCGCGCTTTCACTTTAATGTTGGCTGTGCCCCTTTCTTTAGACGCTGCTCACTGTAACCTGAATACGGCGAGCAGCACTTAAGAAAGGGGCGCGGCCACCATTAAAGTAGTCTCGGATTTGCAAAATTTTGAGCTATTGCCATTAGAAATGACAATGCCTTTTATATATGAGTTGCTTTTAAAAACACATAAATAAAAGGCATTGTCATTTACAATGCCAATAGCTTAAACTCTCGCAAATGGGAGACCTATTGCATTGAAAATGCTTGTTTCACGATGGATGAGGGACTGTAAGGCCTAATATGTGACACATAGATTTATCCGAAGCCTTATACCGCCACCTATTGGCTCTAGTGTCGATCGCATCTTAAAATTATTGTAGCACAGTTTGCACGTCCTTCGCCCTTAATAATTGTCAGACCTGCATAAAAAAAACAGAGATTGGGGTATATTGCTTAAATTTGGATGGGACTATGCATTCACTCCAACGCAACATTTAACAGTGATGGAAGGACCCATGAGTAATTTGACTCAGGCTCCAACCATTCAAAATCTTAGGCCCCTGACCTCCCCAAAGTTTGAGTCTAAATGGTTCCCTGGGTGTGCAAACCCTCAAAATTGCAACAAAATTCCAACATTTGCTGAAAGATTTCTAGTCAAAAATGCTACATTTTGTAAATAGTCGCAAAAGGCTGATTTAGTCTTCATTCCAAAAGGGGAGGTTGCAAACCTTGTGCTAAATGCAAGCTTAAACTAGGAACATCCCAATCCCTCACATAAGCAACATTGAAATTTATCTGGAGGAGTAGAAGGCTGAGAGAAAGGGCAGAGGCAATCCAGGTAAAATGCACAGAAATTAAGTATGTATTTGGAACAAGGTAGATGTTTCCATAAAACAGAAATCTACCGCAAATGCTGATTCAACACTGAATCTTAGACCTTGCAGAGCTAACACCCAAACTACATACACTGGGGCAAAATTATCATTAATGCAGCAGGTGCAGTGGTACCGGGTCCTAGGTCCTAACGGACTGACTTGACTGCACCTACGTGTAGCTATTTTTTACTACCAATACAGGTGAGCGATGCCCATTTTTATTGCTTGCATTATACCCCATGGCACTTTGCTACACCACTGGACACAGTTCGAGCCCAAGTGAAGGTTCTGTCCTATGTAACTCTCAAGGTATCTGGCCCACTCCAGTCCACTGCTGCCTTGTCGAGGGAATTAACCATGGTTCTTATCCATGTGCTAGAATGCATTTCTAAATGCAGTGTTAAGCAACATCAAAAATACTAGCCCATTTTGAAAGACATCCCCCGCCCACCCCTGGTCCCGGGAGTTCGTGATATACAGCTGGACCAGACCCTCGCACAGAACAGGAAACTGTAGATCAATTGAGTGTTGACCCCAGGTTGAGGTAGTTGTTATTTTCCTTTCTTTGGGGCATATTCATAAGGACCGGCGATACCTATTGCAAACGCCAGTTAGCGGCAGTTTTATTATCGCCGCCTAACCCTGAAAACTATCGCCATGTTAGCGGCGTATTAACAAGCCGTCGCTACATGGCGATAGTATCAGGGAACGGTGGTGAAAACTGCCGCTAACATCAGCGTGATGGCGATAGGAAATCCGGTGTTAGCGGGCGAAAACTACCGATAGGCCCATTAGCGGCAAAAAAAACTCACGTTAGTCAGCCCAACGTGAGTTTTTTTGCCTCTAATGCAAAAATAGCCTATCAGTCAACATCCAATAGAAAATAGGCATAAAAACCAAAAAATGCAGAATGGAGCAGCCAGGGCCAAGTGCAGCACACATCAACAACCCTGCAAGCCACCCAACATCCAGGATGACCAGGATGAGAGCCAGGATGCCTCGCTGGACCTGCGTCTGGAGCCTGGATGCCTCTCTGGACCTGCGTCTGGAGCCTGTATGCCTCGCTGGACCTGCGCCTGGAGCCTGCATACCTCGCTGGACCTGTGTCTGGAGTCCGCATGCCTCACTGGACCTGCGTCTGGAGCCCGCATGCCTCACTGGACCTGCGTCTGGAGCCTGCATGCCTCGCTGGACCTGCGTCTGGAGCCTGGAAGCCTCGCTGGACCTGCGTCTGGAGCCTGCATGCCTCACTGGACCTGCGTCTGGAGCCTGGATGCCTCGCTGGAACTGCGTCTGGAGCCTGGATGCCATGCTGGACCTGCGTCTGGAGCCTGGATTGGGATGCAGGGGATCTGTGGAGTCGATGAGCCGTGGCGGTAGACATTGAGGCGTGACGATCGCCCGTACCTGGTGATGAAGTCTGGCAGGTCGCATGGAGACACGTTGCTGACCTGTGTGAGAAGACCGCCTTGCGCACCTTGGAGCTGTTAATAGTAGAGGCGCTCCTGCGCCCCAACGTAGGGAGGTCTGCATCGCATACTACGATCCACCACTACACCGGGGTGCACGGAGGGGATTACCAACGGTGGGTGCCGCCTCTCTGCATCACAGGCCGGATGATGTTGGGCTGGCCGGACGCTGTGGAGGGTGAGGCCCCTGAGCTGCACCGAACTTGTGTGGCGGGAGCACTGCAACTTCACGCCTAAGGGGGCCCTGCTGCATCAATTGCATCGGGAGGTTCACAAGCGGACTTGGCGGCAACTGCTGTACCCAGGCTTGTGAAATCACACCTGGCTGAGGCTCCTGCTGGCTGAGTCACAGATTTGGAGAGAGTGCAGCGGATTGCGCCACGGTGTCAATGTCCAGGTAAGGAGAAGGTGGGACGCGTAGCGCAGGACGCCTGGGGGTCGAGTCGCCCATGCCTAGCACACGTAGATGATGCACCCCCAGTGGCGGCTCATCCGCTATGGTGGAAGAGCGTCGCCCCACTGCTTTCAAGCAGTGCAGAAGAGGAACAATCATTACATGATGATAACTTACTGATGTAACCGTGCTATGTTTCCTTTGTGGGTGGGAGGGTGGGTAGGACTGCTCCAAGCACGGGGCAAGGCATGGGCGGATTGGCATGCCCACTCAAGTGCGCAATGACTGTTTGGTCGGCCCACTCAGGCTAAAGGCGCATGCACTTCCCTGTTCGTAATGCAGGCTGCATTACAGCCTGCATGGAGAACATGCCCACCCCTCCAGCCCCTGGCTGCATGCCTTGTCCCGTTGCCAATTACCAATCCCACTGCCGCATCGCAGCGTTGTAATTGGCTCAGGGGAGGGAGCCTGGCTGCCTACTTCCTGTTCCTGGAAGCAGACGCAGGAGAGCAGGAGCAACGAAGACACGGGACCCGGCTTCGAGGTAAGACTTCCCTTATTAAAATATTTACAACACCCGCTCACACACACACCCCCGCGTCCACGCCCCATCCAGTGTTCTTTGCGGCGTTTACCACCTCCCAGCTGTCCAGCCCCCCCGCACTTCTCAATGGCATCCGCTGTGCGCCCATGCGCATCGGGCGTACCACTCGTGTGCCAAAGGTACATACGTAGTTACGACGCATGCCATTACATGGCATTCCATTCCAATGCATACTAATACTAGGCATATTGCAACAGTAGGGAAGGTGTTGCATAGCGTAGACGTAAAAAGTACTATTCCCACTTCAGTGAGTGCACCCAAAAACTAACCTTTGTACCCCAAACCAAACAGTGAACCCTAAAATTCCTTTTTGAGCCCCCAAAAAACACCTCTCTCCACCTCACACCAATTTCCATATTTTACCCCAAAACACACCCCAATATTCATATTTTACCCCAAAACACACCCCAATATTCATATTTTACCCCAAAACACACCCCAATTTCCTGATCAGTCATCCGAAACCCATACCCACCCGAAGAACTTTTAATTACCCCATTACTGACCTCACAATGCGTTGTAATCAAATGTGATGTAAAAGCACCTGCGTTGTCGGAGTTGCGTTGTTAACGATGTACTGCCTGCATTGTAATGGTCGTCTCCCGTGCCAAAGGCAACCCATAGGCTACGCCGTTTGCGTCCGTCTCGCCATCAACCCTGGACGCCAGCTCGCCTGCCAGGACCTACCTCTGCTCCGGACCGGACATCGCCATCACTGACGGCTGCAGTATCACCCGCAAGGAGCACCCCGATCGTCAAGGAGGAGGCATTGCCATCACCTACAGAAGCACACTCCGACTGACCACGCACTCTAATGACCCAAGGGTGACCATGGACCACCTCAACTCCCAGATCCGGACCAAGCCCAAGTACATCCTCTGCGGCACCCTCATGTGCAGGTCCCCCGGGCCTTGGCTCCCCATTCTCCAATACCATTGTAGACCTCATTGCACCCCAGGGTCTTCCATCCACTGACGACATCCTACTCGGTGAACTCAAGTTCCACCTGGACAACCCCAGTGACCAGAACACCACACCCTCCTGGGGAAGGTCCCCTACTTCATACGCAAGCAGCAAGTCACCTCAACAAGCCACATAGCAGGTCACACGGTCGAGCACGTCACCTCCGCCAGCGGGAACTTCAACTACAGCCACAACACCGGACTATCCTGGACCCACCATCATTGGTAACCTCACGTCTTCACCTTGCCCACCGGATGCCACCGCCATCATCGCACCCCCTCGCAGCTGGATCAAGGCCACCGAAGAACGTCTCATCAACTCCCTCCGCACCAACATTCCACCAATGCTTCCAAACGCAGCGCGCAACCACCACCGATGGATCTCCAACAGCGCCGACATTCGGGCACCCCTCATGAACGGCACTGCGTCAGTGCCTTCCGCCTGCCTGATGGCAGGCTGAGGGTGACGCAGTGCCACAGGGATAGGATGGCCCCATGCATTGCTGGAGTTGCGTCATGGTTGTGACACGACTGCAGCAATGCGTGACTTTAGCGCAGACAGATACGTCAGGATTCCTGACGTATCTGTCATTACTTGCGCCATGGAGCGCTGTCCAGTGAATACAGCACATCCATGCTGTCGCAAGAAGGGCGTAGTGAGAAGTGTTGCAACGCTGTCTTGTCGCAGCGCTGCAACACTTTTCATGACTGGGGCACAGGAATGAGCACTATCTTATTGATGGTGCACATGCCTGCACTGTAGTTTTGTCACAGGGCAGCGCTGCAGCACCAAAACCTGCTGAGATGAGGCCCCAAGTGTTATCCCCATTTTTAAGACCAACTATTTTCTGGTCTTAAGTAACTGGCTCTAACTGCAGTTAGAGACAGTTTTTTTGGTCTTCAGAACTTCAAGGATCCCCTTGTGAATGTGGAGAAGTGGGGTTTGCGGCCGTTTTTGCACGGGAACGCCTCTCCTGCATATAATTATCACTAACAGAAGTGGCGATCTTTACAACGGACGTTTTCGCCTAAAAACTGTCACTAACGGCTGTTAGCGACGGCTTGGTAATACTGCAATAAAAATATCGCCGCATTAGCGGCAGAAAAGTGCCGCTAACGCCGCGATAACTCCTTGTGAATATGCCCCTTTGTTTTTTGAGTTTTTGTTTTAGAATAAAAAAGTATACAGCGCATAGAGCGACATGGGTATAAGATATTGGCAGCCAACGCGACGTACTCCCTACACGAACCATTGTTACGCCAGGAACATGAGATTAAATTATAGAGTAGAAAAATACAATATTCAGACATGTAAGATGCCTAAGAAAGGAAATATGGGTAGTTAACTGATTATGTATATGCTTACTGCTGTTCTACTCCTATACCCTTCTCATGAAAAACATGTCATATTGAATGTACCACTATTGCAAATGGCACGAAATGTGGATTGTAAAATAATAAACAATAAAATGCCAATACAAATATTTTTGTAAAAAGCAACATCAAAAATACACAGCATTTCCAAACACACAAGCAAAACTTGTGAGACGTAGGACCTGACAGCACTGCAAATTTTCCACATGTAATTGGTGCAATGGTTGGCAACTACATTCGATTGACCTCCACTTTCTGTCATTCAGGGCATATACAAGGATAAAATATAAACCATTTCCTAAGCATTGTGATGGTGTTCAACAGGAAGCATTAAATCGCCAATGAAGTGGCAAAGTACTCAGGGAATGCCAGTGATTGTATTATGTATGTATTTATATGGTATTTTTATAGCGCCAACCTAGCCAAAAAGGCAGCAGAGTGCTTTACATGATCAAATGACTCTTTAATTTTTAGGGAGCAGTAGGTTTGATGGACAGTTAGCACAAGGAGCTTAATTATAGCTGAAGGTGAAGTGTAATGACATGCATCCTGGGGAAATATTAAGAGATACATATGAAAGGTGGTGTATGGAACGACCAAAACATATTACAGGACTGGACCATGAGTCTGTATAGTGTTCCCCAGACCCAGGCTCAGATGTATTACATTGCAGCACGTATGAGAACATGAGTGAGTGACCATAATTAGGATTTCCTGTTTTCAGTTAAAACCGGTTATAAACAATAAAAATCCACTGAGGGGAATATTTGCTTTGCAATAGGAACCAAAAAATACTGTATTTTGCTGCACTTAAACTGCTTTGGTGCCCTTTGGTGTCTAACAGTACACGTGCAGCTCCTACCTCTAACCTCTTTTCTATTATAGCAATGATATGCCAATTCATACGTCCCAGTGACCGTGTACAAGGTTCCAGGACTCCCAGGACCAACTTTAATCCTGTTTTGGAGACATACCTAACCTCATATAGCTTCAGCTCACTGTTCACTGATTGTTGCTGTTGAGTGGCCATAGTCTGTACTCTCTGAGCATTGTCTCAGTCCACAGCTAGTGGCACCTCCATGAATTTCATCCTCTTTTGCTTTGAGTAGACAAAAATAGCCTTCTTAAAGACAATGTGTGTGTATTGTGGCAACAATAAACACTTTGCATCCAGAATCAGTGTTCTCCATAGAATACTGGTCAGAGGAGTTGACCTAACGGCTAGGGCGGCCGACCTCGAATCTGGGGAACTGGGTTCGAGTCTCGGCAATGACGCTGAACATCCTGTGATTCTGGGCAAATCACTTAATCTCCCCGTGCCTAACCAAAATGAATGTGTGTCCTCATGTAACGTAACTGGTGCTATGTAAAGCGCTCTGATACCCGATTCGGGTCAAGTTCGCGCTATATAAAACTCTAAAAAAAGAACAGTCCTGTTTGATAGGTTTACTTTGTGATTGCCTGAAAAGCATGCATCCAATCATACAGAAGAATCAGGGTCAAATCATGAACAACATCTGGGCCTGTGTGTAAACCCAGAAGTGGTTTATGCATTGATTTTGTTGAAATTGTGCTGTTTTTGGCACAGACATTAACTCAGAAAACCTTAGGGTATGAGCTGTAGACTGTATTGTTGAGAAACACAAAGAGGCTAGCAATGCTGTATATTTTCTAGTATTTGTGGCAGACATTACAATTTCAGCAAGAACTGGTGTATAGACCAGTGGTGAGCCTGCACACCAGAGTGAGATTCATTCATGATCCAGCCCAAGGATCACCTAGTTAACTTCCATTTTCACGTAGATGTCAAAATGAATCTTGGAACTTATGGTACTTTTTAGGAGACGCAGACAGGGTGTTGGATGAGAGAACTTTATTAAGTTATGAGGAACGAGCCCTGGACAGGTCCACACAGCAGCAACTGTCTTCTTCTCTAGCCCAGCTTCCAGAACCTCTGGAAGCTAGGCTAGAGAATGTGTAAGCAGGTACTAGGACACAACACATCTCCCTTCCAATAACAACAAAAAAACCAAAGTATAACATTTGGATAAATTAAGTAACATAAAATAGAGAAAGCTATACCAAATACACAGAATGCAAACATTAATTAATAGTACCATACAACTTTCCCAACAAGTTATATAGTTTCCAAAACACAGATAAAATTACAACAAGTTAATGGCAAACATAATCCTTGTGCCATTCTGGACATTGCCTGACACGTTTGGTGCTACTCGCTGCAACACTCATGTCATGGCAATTGGGTATCTTCTCCTCATTGCACATATCACTTCCCACCTTTATCTGATTACCACCCAAATTTTTCACCCATATATCTCGGTCCACGGCATTACACATGGTGACACTGAGGATATTCCATGTTTTACCATCAGATAACCACACGTTGTTGCCAGCAAGTTTGGTGACACATTTTGGCACAGACCATTTAGACAATCCCTTTTTTTTGTGTTGCCATGGTGTTAGTTCTTACCCAATCTCCAACTGCAAACACATGTCTTCCCTTTTTTAATTTGTCATTATGTCTGCACACATACTTGTCCTGGTGCTTTTTGACCATGTGCTCCAAGCTCCTCTTACACACTCTTCGTGAACAACTCTTAAGCATCCATGCAGGAGAAACTCTCGTACCTGGTTGTCTGCCCTTCAGGAGTATGAACGGAGTCTCCTTCGTGACAGAATGGGGAGTGGTGCGGTAACTCCACAACATTTCTTTTACAGCTTCCTTACAATCCCCACCACTTGTTTCAGTTAATTGGATACACTCCTTCAAGACACGGTTAAATCTCTCAACTAGACCGTTTTCCCTGGGATTATAAACCGCAGTGGTATGATGGAAAATGCCCATTTTAGACAGATAAGACTTAAATTCTTCTGCAACAAATTGTGGCCCATTGTCTGTAACTAAGGTATTTGGACAACCCTCCCTGCGAAACATTTGGTCACAAAATTCAATCATGTTGGCCGCTTTAAATTCTCCAGAGAATGCCACCTCTGGCCACTTGGAATAATAATCAATTAATACCAAGGCAAACTTATTGGTTATACCTTTGGCAGAAAAAGGACCACATATATCCATGGCCACCCTTCCCCAAGGTTTGCTCGGAAAATTGGTGGATACAATAGAAGACTCTTCTACGCGGTGAGACTTGTCACTACATGACTTCGACTTCCCCTTCATCGGCAGAATTGTCATCCTCATAACATTCTCTAATAGTATGTACAGACACTTCCACTTTTCAGCTGATGAAGAGCCAGCTTTACACATACATGCGAAATGACCTATCTTTTTGCATTTATAGCATTTTTCCTTGATGGCAAAACATGTATCAGACTCTGCAGTGAGTCTTATGCTACCACATCTGTAACAAACTCGGTTGTGTTTAAGCAAGGTGGTTTTGATGCTATTTTCCCTTTTTTTAGATTAATTGTTTTCTACAACACAAACCTTAGCAACATCAGATTTCACCTTCATTTGGTCCGTGCTCAATTCCTTAACATATTTGGAGGTATTTTCAATACGTCTAGCTACTTCTATGGTTTTCTGTAGAGACGGATCCTTCATATCTAACAACCTTTCCTGAATTCTAACATTGTTTTTCCTATTTATGAATTGATCCCTTATAATCTCTTCGTGTTCAGTTATTCTCTATCCAATCTGCCCTCAAGGGAACCGCATCCCATCCTGGTCGCCACTTCTAAGAGGCGCAGACAGGGTGTTGGATGAGAGAACTTTATTAAGTTATGAGGAACGACCCCTGGACAGGTCCACACAGCAGCAACTGTCTTCTTCTCTAGCCCAGCTTCCAGAACCTCTGGAAGCTGGTAACCAAGGCTAGAATGTGTAAGCAGTTGCTAGGACACAACAGTGCTGAAACGAGACGACACTTAGCAACATAACTTGTACAAATTCCCATAACCACAGTTAATAGAAAGGTATTGAACTGTGCCTATTCTTCCCCCCCCCCAAGATGGAAAATGTGCTAGATCAGTGTACATGCACAGAACACAAAGGTAAACTGCCTTGTGCAATGCTCACATATGGTCAGTAGAAGCACCGTCCCCACACTGCTTTAAAATAAGCAAAGGCCCACAAAATTGGTAAGAATCAGTGCCAAGAGGTCCTCGTGCTGGTTTTGAAATAAACCAAAATCCCACAGACATGGCCCAACAATGTCATATAAACTTAATTCATGGTGTGAACTGCACAGGCAAATGATGAACAGCATCCCGGTCACTACTTCAGCATCTTCTTCATACAGCATCAGAGTTTGTCACCAAGTTCATACAGCTGACAGAGCATATCAATTCCTTAAATTTCTCAAAATGACCAGTTAGAGCAGAAAAGGCTCAGGTCAACAAGTAATAATATATTTATTAGCCCAGTTCTCTTATGGTATCTCGAGACAAAGAGCAGGGCAGAATGATATGATACGTCCTAAGTAGAACATCTTCACACAGCCTATTATTGCCATTGGACTAAAGAAGAGGGCATCAGGAAGGTGTGTTAAATGCCCACCATTAACCTTTTATCATGTACTACAATCTAAGATTAATGAGGAGCAAACATATCTTTATACACATCTTTGACCTGAGGTGAGAGTGAACTACCAGAAATATGGATTTGAATACTGAGAAATTGGACAGGCAGGCAGGTGAGAGAACAGTTACTTGAAAAAGTAAATTAAATGAAGAGGTATCTGTTGCAAAGTGACCCTTTTGGTTGGTCACCACCAGTTTTTATTTATTTTTTGTTTGGGACCCAGCTGCTGGTAATTTTAAACTCTAATACTGGGACATTGCTATCCAGTGCTGAGTGTATGTGATCTGGCCATATACAACACATTCGAAATTGGCTTAAAACTCAATTCTGCTCATTTAATTTAACTATAAGGCCATTATATATGGTGTAACAACTACACCTATGGCATGTACAATTAATTGTTGCATGTGGACTGAAACACTATATTGTAACCCTTAAACATGACAGAGGCCTTCACTAAGTCCTGGTCCCCTACAGTCTGCAAACGCTCATGTTTGCAGAAAGATCAGTAGCAATAAACTTTTTTACAGACCTAAAAACCCTTTCCTAAGTGCGAAAATAGTAATCTCTAGAAATACCTAATTGCCCACAAGGTAGGGTGCAAAGCGCTTAGAAGTGCTACATGCCTTACTTAACTTTAGCATGGATTTACAATCAATAAATCAACAAAACCTATTTTCACTGTATTAGGTTTACCTGTTCCCATAGGAAATACTGGTAAAGCAGATTAGATCACTATTTCTGTATTTTACAGTGGGAAAAAGCCACAGAAAAAGTTCAATTACTTTTCCTAACTGTTTTTAACTAGATAGAAAATATAACTTTCAAGAAAACAAATATCTACTCGCCTGAACCACTATAGACAAACTAGCCTTACATAGGGGCATATTATCAACGGCCAGCGATAATTATCGCTGGCCGTTCACAGCGTGAGAATAGTTATCGCCGGCTACCGCAGATAATTATCGCCATGCTAGCGCTGTATTAACAACGCATAGCGCAATGGCGATAATTATTCCTGCGATAGCTTGTTTTCCATGGAACATCGCTGGTTTTCCAGCGATGTTCCATGGAAAGCGGCGATAACCTTGCTGATACGACCCTGTGGTCGTATCAGCAGAATCCATCTCCCATGTAAAGTATGCTTAAGTCAGGAATTTAACAGACGTTAAATTCCTGAGTTAAAGCTGAGGTAGCGCGATTTCTTTTATCGCTGCACCTCCTTGTTAATATCGCGAAGCTGCCTTCGCGATATTAACTTGTGTTGTTTTCACAGCCACGCCTTCTTTGCATCTCATTAGCGATGCAAGGCGAGGCTGTGAAAAAGTCAGGCTCTACATCAAGGAAACACGCGCTAGCGTGTCCTTGATGATATTGCGATATAATTATCGCCGCTTTTCGCCCGAAAACGGACGCTAAAGCGGCGATAATTATATCGCCAGCCCTTGATAATATGCTCCTTAGTCTGCAGCTACTGTCCTGCTTGTAATGAGGTATGTAGGATGCCCTTAAGGGTTGGCAGTGTGGAGCCTCGGAGGCCGTGGGGCAGGACATTACCACCATCCAGTTGCAAGAGTATGAGGCCTTGAACAAAGTCACTTTCTGAAAGAAATAGTTTCACCTTCTTTTAAAGATAGATAGATATGGTACCAGCCCACATTTATTTTTTGGCAATGTGTTCTTTGAGAGTGAGATTGGTGTCCAAGGTGAATTCATTTGGCATATGGTGAATGTTGGGATTCACAGGCATCAAGGTCCATGTCATTGAGCCAGCTGTGTGTACCATTTCTTGCTTGTTTTTCTTGGCAAAAAACTGAAATTCTCTTTTGGATGGGTTGTTTGGGTTTATATTGACATCATTGTCATAGGTAGCCTAATGGAAATTGAAGTCCTGAAAAATCATTTTTAAAACTATAGAAGACCTTTAAAGTGTTAAGTGTGAGATTAAAAAGGGACTTTGCTCTTGCAAATGTTTAGTTGTCAGTATGTCAAGAACACTGCCCTGGGTGTACTGGCCCCAGCAGTGTTTAGAGGCCTCTTTCTTCTCTGGTGATGAAGTGTCTGGAACTCTTTGGATGGTGGTGACATGGATCCTGTTAGAAATGGGATTTCTGGTTGGCTAGGGCTGACGGATAAGCCAGGCAGAAACCACCACTCTAGTCAGGGCAAGGGAGTTACACGCTGAAGATAACCCCTGCTCACCCCCTTGGTAGCTTGGCACGAGCAGTCAGGCCTATCCCAGAGGCAATGTGTAAAGCGTTTGCGCAACACACACACACAGCAGCAACACACTAGGCACACCACAAAAGAAACTCCACACAAGGTTATATAAAAATAGCCTTTGTATTATCCAAAACACATTAGATCATAATCACACAATGTACACTGTGCCAACTGGCACTGGGCAATATTCACAGGGGATTATATACAGGACCAGGCCAATCGGGCCACGGTCGGAACCATCAGAATGCAGGTAGTAAACATAAAACACAACCAGTAACTACTGGTACCATAATGACCTCAGCATTATCACATTAGGCATAAAACACATTAGGCCCAAACCTCACATAAACACATTATGCCTACATCAACACATGGCATGAAACACCTTGTGCCTAACCATAGGCATACACACATTGGGCATCACATTAGGGTCTTGCGCCCTACCAATACTGACCCCCTGGCCCTCTGTCCAAAATGTCAGGGTTTCTAGTGGGGCCTTCCAAATGGCCCCTGGCTGCCTCGGCAGCGAAACCAAAGTGCGCAAATGCGCTGGGGCGTGGGGTGCAACTCACCCCCTCCTTAACACAAGAAATGGCCCCCAAACGTTGCAGCTGCCTGCGCTCTCGCAGGGCAGCTGGGATTGGCACAAAGAAGAACTGGCACCACTGTGCCTTCTGGGTCCCCACTGGGACTCTACAAAACAAATGGCCCCCAACGTTGCAGCTGCCCTCTGTCCGGCGGGGCAGCTGTTTGAAAATGAACACTGGCACCCACCGTGCCCTGGGAGCCCCCCTCGGGGACTCCTCCTAGTGCCCTCGATCGGCACCAACAATCATCAAGATGCAGCCCCCACTCACCGGCGGCTGCTCGGGGACTCCGTGTAGTCACCTCCGGTCTTCCTGCTTGCTGCACTCCAGTTCACCCGGTCTCATCTGCGGTCACAGGAGCCTCTTGGGACTCCAACGTGGGGACTCCGGCACTTCCTGGGCAACATGCAGGGCTCCCACCGACACACGGGAGCCCTGCTCGGGCAGGCGCCGACTTCCTCTCGCTCCCGGTCACGGAGGCGGGGTGGGCTCCCGCCCTCCAGTAGGCACAACTCTGCCTACGTCGCGCTGCCTCCTCTTCGGCCCCGCCCACAACCAGGCAAGGCCGCCTGGCTTCCGTGTCACTTGTGGATGCGGCGGCCCTCTCTTCTTCGCCTCGGGCCACGGCGGTGATCTCCTTGCGGCAAAGTGCGGGGTGGGCTCCCGCCGTAACATAAGACACAACAGCGGGGTGGGCACCCACTAAGAGAAGCTTACATCCGGGGTGGGCACCCGCTCAAAAGGTACCAAACGCGGGGTAGGCCCCCGCCACCACCGGGCACCACCAGGCATAAAACAGCAGGGTGGGCTCCTGCTCACGGAACCCAAGTGCAGGGTAGGCTCCCGCCTTAAATAAAGAGTGCAAAGTGCGGGGTGGGCTCCCGCTCGATCCCTGCGTCGTGCAGGGGAATCCCCACGCCGGGATTCCCTCGAGTCGCCTCTGCAGCCCAGCGCTGCAGAGGCCAGGCACTCCTCTTCTGGAAATAAAGAGTAAGCGCTCTCCAAGCGCTAAAGTCCTCAAGGTGCAGGGAACACTGCTGGGCCCAGGCAGGCCAGCACACAGGGCCCTCCAGCAGCGAGGCAGTCCCTCGTGGCGGTTCCTCCTGGGGCCCAGCAACAGCAAGTCGCCTGGAAGCACAAAGCACAACATTTTCATGGGGTCACAGCCCCAATATTTATACTAACATCTTCTTTGTCTGCCCTGGCACAGGGCTTGGGGGGAACCAGTCCTAACTGGTTCTGGGGAGTGTGGAGCACTTTGTTTACAGGGCTCCTCTTCCCCTTTGTCAGGTTGGGGCTCTGTCATCAGACACACCACAGGGGGGCGGAGCCAGCATTCACATAGGCAGGCACAGACCTATTCAGTGTCAGGGGACTACTCCACCCACTACTCCAAATGCAGATGCCCTATTCAGCCTAGCGCTGACTCACCCTGCCCCTCCTGGAGCCACACACACCTCACCAGTCCCTGCCACTCCAAAGCCAGACATGCAATCCACATCAGGCAGGCAGAAACATAGCACACAGAAATGCCAACTTCTAAAAGTGGCATTTCTAAAATAGTTATAATAAATCTGCGCACACCATTGCATAGCATTTATTATCACTATTCCAAATATACCAAACTTGACCACGCTGCTCCTCTCATAGCAGGAATTACCACTGAAACTCTTATCAGGGAATCCCCAATGCATTCCTATGGGAGGGCAGCCTCACAGCAGTGAGAAACCAAAATGGCTGTTTGTCACTACCAGGACATGTCACACACTTAAGGTACATGTCCTACCTTTTACCTACAATGCACCCTGCCCATAGGGCTAGCTAGGGCCTACCTTAGGGGTGACTGACATGTAGTAAAAGGGGGGTCACAGACATGGCACACACTTTAGGTGCCACGTCACAGCGGCAGTAACACTGCGCGTACAGGCCCTGCAATGGCAGAGGCCTGGGATAGGTTTGAAAGGCTACTTTGGTGGGTGGCGCAATCAGCGCTGCAAGCCCACCAGTAGCATTTAATTTACCAGCCCTGGGTATATGAGATACCACTTTACAAGGGACTGACAGGTAAATTAAATAGGCCAAACAGGTGTAGACCAATCTTACTATGTTTGTCACAGAGAGCACACGCACTTTACACTGGACAGCAGTGCTAAAGTGCCCAGAGTCCTAAAACCACCAACACCATGTCAGAAAAAAAAGGCTAGGAGAAAGGAAAAAAGTTTAGTGATGACCCTGCAAAAAGGGCCAAGTCCAACAGATCCACTTGCAGGTTGTTGAGATGTTGGTGAGGCACAGATATGCTGTGTCATTCACCGTGTCCTGGGCAGGGACGACATCCCCACTGTCAAGTTTTTCACAGCTGACATCAGTCCACCCCAATGTCACTTGAGGCCATGCATGTCCATGTTGTATGCAGACCAGGACCTCTTAATCAGTTTATGATTGTGCTTCTGTAGGCACAATTGATGGTCAGACAATCACAAAATAAATCTCTCTACATTAAATGCAATAGTTTCATAGGGTGTATGTATTGAACTGTTAATGAGCTCCACTGCTTTGTAGGGGCCATGTTGTTTCGTGATTGGTGGCAATGTGTCAGTTTGGGAGTCATTATCAAAATGGTCTTCATTAGGCTATTCAGCTCAGACAGGCTGGTAATTACCTAAGCACAGGACAAGTGTGTACAATCCTTCCACTGAGCACATCCATCATCTGTTGAGGACAAAGTACACATTTTCAATATTGAATGTCTCTGAGTGGTTTGAGTGCTGACAGTAGTCAGACCCAGCAGGCACCTTAAGGTACATATTACCTTGAACCTAAGGTACATATTACCTACAGAAACTTTGAGGGACACATGACTTTTGACGAAGGTATAGTGTCCGCTGCTCAGCAGTCAATCATACTTGCTTGCCTGTATAGGCAAGCAAGTGAGTGATATACCTGCAGTGTCCTGTAGGAGCTGCAAGTAGATAACTTACAAGATGTTCATAGAGGGTGCATTACACACGCTCTTCATGAGGTGTCATCCCATGAACTTGTGATGGTCCTTCACCCATGGCTGATGCAGATCTTACATAATACACTGAATAAGGATGTATCAAACAACTTTCCCTCCTCCTTTGACGGATGCTCAATGATAACATTGAGGGGCATATTCACAAGGAGCTATCGCCGAATTAACAGCACTTTATCGCAGCCAAAGTCGTGATAAATTTACCTCCCCATTCACAAGCCCGTGTTAACAGCCCACAGCACCAGTTTACCCACGATCGCAGCCGCAAAAAACATCGCCACAGAGGACCCCCGCAAATATCGCTAATGAGATGCAGATTAGGCGTTCCCGTGCCAAAAGCCAAGACCACATCACACCTCAACATTCACAACGACCAGCCACATCGGCGATAAAAACACAAAACAGGCGATAAGGCACTTTACAATATCATAGGGCGGCAGTGGTGGTTTAAAAGTAGCACATCAAATTCTCAAAAGTAGTTTAGAAAAGAACATCAAAGAGTGGATATTTTTCTTATATAATTTAATATTATTAAATCCAATGTAAAATATTTGACAATTGGTAATAACTCCAAGTATGATACACCAAAATTGTCTGAAAAGTCTGTTATTTTTATAGATGTTACTACAAACATCTATAAAAATAACAGAGAGCAAGCCTTGAAAAAGTTACGCATATGTAACGAAACACGTGTCGGCTGTCATCGGCTGTTTATCAACCTTCACTACCTGGAAGGCCCTAGGATTAGGACCTCCAGTTTGGCTGTTAATATTGCTCTTATATGTAGTGCTTAACCAATTTTTAATTTATGTACACAATGTGAATTTTACATATTTGGTTTCTTTTGTGACTTTTCAGACAATTTTGGTGTATCATACTTGGAGTTATTACCAATTGTCAAATATTTTACATTGGATTTAATAATATTAAATTATATAAGAAAAATATCCACTCTTTGATGTTCTTTTCTATTGCTCCTTGAGCGATTTGGAATAGCTGTTTTGTTTTCGATATAACATATCGATTGAGTAATTACGTTTATGGGACTTTCAGTATAGATCATTTAGTTAAATCCTATGACTTTACTATAAAAAAAATCTTTTCCAGTTAAATATCAGAGTGCCGAGATACAATTGTTGTTTATGAGGCGATAAGGCACGTTAGCACCAGGAAATTTGCACCTGCTCTGACCTGATGTAAAGTCGGACCGCAGCCAGCACCACAAAAGGGAGCAAAGCCCAGGGCCACATCCAAAGGGCAACAGATGCCATGGAGCCACCCATCATGCGGCCCGGACACCCAAGAGGGCCACAACACCCACCTCCACCGCCCCAGGACCCCAACCCACACCCGGAACACCCCCCACCCCGGACCACCACAGGACGCAGCGCAGACAAAGACAGCGGAACCCCAGGAAACGTACCAGCCGCACAGACCCAACTTCTGACAATGTCACCGTCCACTACAGGCTGAAAGGGACAACCAACCTACGCATCCTGACCATCATCGCCTAACAGGCCTACGGCACCAACACAGCGGACAACCAACATCCCACACAAAGCTGATGGCGTGGCTGCACCTGTTGGCCCCTGGGACCCCCCAACCAATACCCGCCAGAGTCGGAGGAGTCTCACAGCCAGCCACATCCAAGTCCCCCACACCTGTCCTGGACATCCCCATCACCCTGGTACCAAAGTCCCCATACGTACAACACAATGCGCAGGATCCGCTGGAGACCAAGCAAGGACCATACGCCCAAGCAGGATGCACGCACGAGTTGGGGGCAATACACAGCTCACAATCACCGCAACAGGAAGCACACGTCTCACATCAATGTGCAGGCAACTACAGAACACCGTGTAACACCCAACAATGTCGCCTTCAAATAAACAGCCAGTGTGCATGATACCTTCATCCTCCAACAGTCCATCATCAACCAGCGTTCCCAGGATGGCAACAAGGCAAATGCACAGCCCCTTGGCAATGTCCAAATGAACACCCCACACACCTCAACTCCACAACCATGCAACTCACAACTCTGGCAATGCACACGTCACAAAATCCCATACAACAGGCACAACAACATGCCCACCCACCAGACACGACAGAACAACTTACAATGTCCACATGGGCAAGCCCTGAACATGAGCCATCAACGGCATGGCACCTCAGCCACATAATAGCGTAATGTGGGGAGAGGTGGCAACCAGGCATGTGTGAAGGATGCAGTAGAACCATGATTGGGAAAGTACACAATGCCAAGAGTGCCGGAGATGTGCTGGACACCTCGCATTATGCAAAACACACCCATTTCCATGGCGACATACACCGCTTGTGTATGGAGTGTAGTGGACAGTGGACGCCACCATGTCACCCCAGCCAGTGGGGGACCTCGCGGAAATGTTGCCTTTTACGCCCCCCCCTAAGCGTCAGCAGAGTGGGATGACCCGGCGTATGCCACGCCAGCGTAGAAGTGTGAATAAAAAGCACGTAGGCCTGGGCGTGGTCCTCTTCCGGAAAGACCCACGTCTCTGCCAGGGCGGCACCTCCCACCCCGCCACGAGGCCGACGCCATCCTCGTGAGCGGAGTTGCCTGCGATGCTGTGCGCCTGCCAGACCCCGGCACGCTGGACCACGAACCCGTCAGGCCAGCCCCTGCGCAGCCAGGCCACACTGATCACCTTCCGACACCGGCGTGTGTCAAGGAGGGCCCACCATGTGCTGGCGCAAGCCCCAAGCCCGAGGCCCGCGACCTTGGCAGCCACCTCAAACCATCACGGCCTCCACGACACAGGCCCGCTTTATTCCTTTTTCGTTGACGTACTCTACTGCCGCCCCCGGCCTACTCTTTGGACCAGTAGGTCCCATATGTGAAACTGTGTCCTGAGTCATGAATGGCAGTGACCCCAAATCTGGGCCAGCGGCCACAGCACCAGACCCCCCCGATCAGTGAGGCATAGTTCCATATGGGCATCTTGCGACACGTGGTGCCACTAACCCTGTTCAACGCCAGCCTGCTACACGTGGTGCCACTAACCCTGTTCAACGCCAGCCTGCTACACGTGGTGCCACTAACCCTGTTCAACGCCAGCCTGCTACAGGTGGTGCCACTGAACCTGAACTACGCAGGCCGGTGGGGCCATCCAACCTATGCCGGCGACACTCAGTGAATGGGCCGTGCTGACCGCTGCCTCAGGCCTACACCACGGTCAGGTAGGTCACACATTTGGAACTGAGTCTTGATTACACCATGGCAGTGAACATTATTTAAGGCAGAGAACAATTCACTATACACCCTCCGATGTGGTGGCAACAAGTCTGTGCATGGCATCACAACCACACGTGTCTGTGGGCCTACGCGGACCACTGCCCTCGGCCTACGCTGCGCACGAGTGGGATCACAGATTTGAAACTGAACATCGGTAATTCAAAAGGCAGAATACATTTCTTCGCACGCACGGAGGGGCGTAAGAGGATGACACGTTGCAGTCCGGAGGGAACAGGATCAGCATCACGGAGGTGATTGAACACTACCGACAACTGCCACTGTGTCACTAACTCTGTGCCTCGCGAGCCAACGACCCGTGGCTGTGAGCCACTGCTGACCGCTGCCTCTGGCCTACACTGCGGTCCAGTAGGTCACAGAGCCTTGATTTGGCATTCTTGGAGTTCACATATGTGTACCGGCTTCATCGCAGACTGCATCCCCTCACAGCACCTGTGCCACTAAGTTTGTTCCCCAACATTCATGGACACTCACTGGTCGTACATTGGTGGCGTTTGAGTCTATGGACTAGGGGCTAGTTTTCATCCTCATGTAGCTGATCCCGAATTGTTGGTGCAAACGAGGGTTGCGCTTTCCACTCCTCCATTTGATGCTTCCAGATAACATCAGACCTTCCGCATCATGCCCTGGAGGACACCTTCCACTGTCCTCCGCAACCCTCCGCAACATACACCTCGGACATTGATGGGGACCCGCTCAGGTCGCATGGCCCATCTGACTGCACCGCAAGTCACCGTCCCGTGGCTGGGTGCCTGTGACAGCCGCAGTGCAGCCGGGGCCACTAACTCTGTGCTGCTCAGGCCTGGGACCCCTTCTTCTGAAACATTGAATGGCCTCTGTAGCGATGGTCTTGGGGTCATCAATGCCATGTGTCTGTGGCCCTGCGCTGTCCGCCTCCTCCGGCCCCAACTGCGGGCCACCAGGACCCACACATGGCATCGAGTCTTGACCGGCCCGGACGTCGCCTCACCGCAGGAGGCACACGCCACCACCGCAAGGACCACCTCCAACCGCCATCTGCCAGAGTCGAAAGGGTGGTCCTGACAGACCTACGGAGTTGCTCAGACCTGTCGTGGATGCCATCATTGGCCTGCTACCCTGCTCAGCACTGCAGGTGCCAGTGACTCAGTGCACCGCAAGCCATTGTCCGTTACTGATTGAGTTTTGTGCTGTTGTGAGGTTGCGCAGCAATGTCTCCCCATGCAGTGGGGAAGACCTGGGACTATGATGAGGAAGATGTGTCAAGTGTGCGGACGGGAGAAGGCACAGACAATGGGAGGGCAGGAGGCAACAGCCCCTAGGCAGGAATGCAGACTGGTGGTGGTAGTCAACCTACACACCCAGATCTCTTACTGGGTATTGCGCTGTGGACTGCGGACGCAACTGTCACCTCAGGCAGTGTGGGGGACCTGGGACGTTGATGAGGAAGTTGATGCAGGTGTAACACACCCCACTGCATGTGCATCAGGACTAACCGGAAGGGACACAATCCTAGCAATTTCTTCACATGAGCGCGCTCTTCTCTAGTGCCCCTCCCTCAGTGCACTACAACTCACGGAACCTCCTAACTGAATATTGGGTGACCTCTGTCCTTACTCCGGATTCCTCCATGTTGCTCTGCAGTTGACTCTGTTATGCTGGTGTTTTCTGTTACCATTACACTGGTGTCCACTGTTCAGGTTGTTGCCAGCACCAAGCACTCCGTGCGGGCTGGCTTATACTCACCCCACACACATCCAGCACAGGCGTCACTGTACATGTGGCCCTGCCAATCAAGGGGCCGGGCACACGTGCCCGTAGCCAGTTCAACATGATATGTGCATATGTCCCTGTGGTCTTGTTGTATGCATGGGGCCCTGGGCCCTACGACATTACATTGTGCTGTGTACAGCGGACGAAGACATGTCACCGCAGGTAGCGGGCTAGAGCTTGGACATGTAGCTTTGTAGTCACCCACTCAATTCATAAGGGGAGTGGACTGTGCCGTCGTACGCTGAGCCAACGTGGGTGTGTGACTGATATGTGCATGCCCCTGGGCGTGGTTCTGTACTGGGTATGTGCATCTGCATGTGTCTCTATGGCAGTGTGGATCTCCTTTGTGGGGTGTAGGTGGTCCCTGAAGGGTATTGGACACCCACGTATGTGTTCTAGTTCGCATTCCATGGGTTGGGCAACTCCCGCACCTGTTGGGCCACCTCCTTTTGGCGTTCTGACACCTGGCATTGGGGTGCCATGTGTGGGTGGGTGAAGTGTTGTGAGCCAGCCGTGATTGCGGGTGCTTCATGCTGTGTGGTCTGTTGCAGGGGCTGGGTTCTCCTCTGAGTAGCTTGTCTGCCCTGGTCCTGGTGGTGGGTTGTGTGGGATGTCCATGGGCTGTTGTAGGGCGTCGGTGTTGAAGGTGTGGTGTTCGTCTCCGGCATCACTGATGGGTTGTCTGTTCTGACCTGCTGGAGGTGTTGTTTGTCCCTCTGCATTGTGAAGGGGAGGTGCATGTTGGCATTGTGTTGGCGACTTGTTCTTGTCGACATGCAGACTGTGTGACAATGTACATTGTGACTGTTTGGGCGGTGGTGGCTATTCGAGTTGGGACAGTGTACATTTGGCCTACATGGCTGATGTGGGGTTGTAGCCGTAGATATGCGTCTCACAGTTCCCTGCTCTGTGCAATGTGATTGTTCTGTTTCTGCGCCTGGGCGGACCCAGTTGTGTCCCCTGTTCTGCAGTGTGGGTGTTGCACTTTGTGCCACATTGTCATGGTATGTGCTGTGATTGCTATGTGTGTGTGCTGCAGTGTGCCAAGGGGATCTGGGACATGATCCTGGATAATTGTGGGTGTGCAGTGTGCTACACCTCGTTGTGCATGTGTGCCATTGTGCCCATCTCCCCCGTCCCCCCAGTCCCTGTTCGTTACACTCCCTGTTGATGTTGTGTCAGGTCCTCTCGAGCTGTGTCCGTACTCCCTACTCCTTGCACCGTCTACACACTGATGGCTGTGGCCTGGTTTCCTCCAGCTCCTCCTGTGGCGCAGGACTGCCACCTCCTGTCGCCGTTGCTGCCTTCCTGTTGGCAGCGGGTTTGTACCTGGTTTAGGTTGTCACGTCCTGCCGGCGCCTCTTGGCCTCCTGGATTGGCCTCCTGGGCATTCCGACTGCATTCCAGGTGGTCTGCTTGTGGGTCAGTTGCTGGTAGTGTTCTGTCACCTCCTTGACGCTGGTCTTGTTTTCCTGCGGTCTGCACCCCGTCTTCCTCTTCCTTTTCTCCTTGGCCTTCCCCGACCCAGTTGTTCCTTGCTGGTGGTCTGTGGGGGTTGTGGGGTTCGCGTTGACCTCTGCGCTGGGTCAGGGTGCATCCATGTTGCTACGTGCTTTGGCTTGTTTCTGGTGTGTTGTTTCTGTGGGTTTTATGGTGCATTTTCCCGCCAGACGCGTGGGATTTGCAGGCTTGTGGCTGGTTTTCGCAACTTTTTGTACCATGATTGGCCTCATCGCATTTTTGCGGCGTGGCATTGATTTTCACACTGACATTTGACGCGTTATCTGGTGTCTATCGCATGCTACCGCCTTGTTGTGAATTCCACATTGACACAGGGTTATTTTCCCGCGATGGGCTGCGATAATAAAAGTTGCGTTACGCTACTCTTGAGGTAGTTATCACACGTTCTTGTGAATATGCCCCTTAGTGTTTCATCAGAAAAAATAGTTTTTCCTTAGCCTGTCCTCTTCCATGCTCTTAGTTTATAGGTTTCACTCACTCATTTTTCCAGCCCAATTCTGCAAACAAAAAAGGTGTAGGGATGGTAAAGTGCAGAATTGTTACTGTTTAAACTTTCCTTCTCTGTTTGTTTTCCAGTAAAGTAACATGATAGAATGCACAGGTTTTGGTTGAGATATTAATCTAAATACCTCCTCGCTTTTTAAATGCAAAATGTGATCTCCCTTTTGTGTGTGTGCAGGGTTCTGTCATCAGCATGCAGATAGCTAAATTTGTGAATCATAAAACGGCAAATCGGATATCAGCAATGCAGCTTACACATTAATCCGCCCCACAAATGCTGCTCGCAAACCTCTGATACGAGTTCTTGTGAATGGCAAGCAGCATTGGCACCCCTCGTTACATCCCCATTTTCCTGGCATTTCACCATGAATAACAATGCAATTCTTGCTGCGGTGCTTTTAAGGTCTCGCCTCGGCATTCAAAACATGCTGTATCTACTCTCTGGGCTTTCACCACGCCCATCACTTTCCATTCATTCCTTTGTGTGACTTTCTAAATTACTTTCATTTCTGTGGTCAATTGTTCCCATTTGTCCTAACTTTTGGTGTGTTTATCCCGTCCATGGCGACTGGCTCTCCAGGGCCACCGCATGGACAGATGTGGTGCAGAACAAAAGAGGGCGGAAACGCATACTTGTTTACTTCTGCTTCTCAGTTACCCTTTGCTGACCCAATCACTTCTCCACGTGGTGTGCATGCGCTTGGACCGGGCTTGTTTTGATTCCACTATTCTCAGTGCCCGGCATTCAGGTCTGTAGTGGGGCTGCAGTGCCCCGGAGGAGCAGGAGGCACTGCTAGGGCTGCCCACCTTTCCGGTCAGGGGCAGCCGGGTGTTCAGGCGGCGCTGAATGGTCCTCGGCCTCTTTTCACAGCAGGCTCAGCTACAAAGCAGTGGAGGGCTTTCAAAGGCCTTACTCCAACCGCTCCCCAGACATTCAGTGACACTGCAAGTCATTGCAAAATGGTGTTCAGCTTCTGCTCCTCTGCGTGTGCCCTTCTTCATCGGTGTGCATTTTGATTTATTTTCTTTTTTATCAGCCCTTACTTGTTCGGAGCTAATAACTTTGAAGTGGTCAGCAAGATTTCTAGTAGAATATGAAGAGAACAAGCAATTGTGGTTTGCTTTCTCTGATCAGTGTGTTTTCTTGGATTTGCACACAGATAAACTGGCTACCACTGTCTGTGTGGGAGCTTCGCTTGTTTTTATAATTGTTCCATTGCTAAATGCTGAACTGCAATACCCAGCCATGTCCTAGTTTCAATTCCTATTATTTAAAAAAGGTTTTGCCATGATCATTTGCCTAGTTTACTGGGTATGTAGTGGCATGTGCTAGATGTGTTACATGTTAATTCACTTTTAAAGGCACAGAACCCCCTCCCGATCATGTGTCCTGGTTGTAAGTAGCTAGGTGAATGTAATGCATTTATTTATAATTGTTCCCTTGCTAAACACTGAACCGCAATACCCAGCCATGTCCTGGTTTCAATTCCCATTATTTGAAAAATCTTTTGCCACAATCGTTTGCCTCGTCTACTTTACTGAGTATGAAGTGGCATGTGCTCGATGTGTTATGTGTTATATCACTTTTAAAGGCATCGAACTCCCTCCCAATTATGTGCCCTGGTAGTAAGTAGCTAGGTGCATGTGATGCAACCAAACTCTGCTGCACCATCAACTGCTCCATCGAGTCCGCAATCTTTCCAGAGGGCTGGAAGCACGCAGAGATCAAACCTCTTCTCAAGAAACCATTTGCCGATCCGACGTACCTCAAGAACTACAGACCCATCTCTCTGCTCCCCTTCCCAGCCAAAGTCGTCAAGAAAGCCATCAATGCCCAGCTCTCTGAGTTCATAGAAGCGAACAACATCCTGGACCTCTCCCAATCAGGCTTTAGAAGCAACCACAGCACTGAGATCACTCTCCTCGCCCCGACAAACGACAGCCACACCCTCCTCGACCGAGGAGAGACTGCTGCCATCATCCTCCTGGACCTCTCAGCTGCCTTTGACACCCTCTCCCACCACACTCTCTGCAGAAGACTCCACTACGCAGGCATCCACGACAAAGTCCTAGAGCGGATCCACTCCTTCCTCACCAGCCAAACGCAAAGAGTCAGACTTCTGCTGTTCAACTCAGAACCCACAGAGATCACCTGCGGAGTGCCTCAGGCATCCTCCCTAAGCCCCACCCTCTTCAACATCTACATGGCCCCGCTGGCAGCCATTATCAGAAGCCACAGGGTCAACATCGTCTCCTATGCAGACAACACCCAGCTGATTCTCTCCCTTACAGATGAACCCACAACTGCCAAGAGCAACTTCCACAATGAGATGAAGGCAGTCGCCACCTGGATGAAGGACAGCTGCCTCAAGCTTAACTCAGACAAGACCGAAGTCCTCATCCTAGGCTCCACCCCTGCACCTGGGACGACTCTTGGTGGCCCGCAGCACTCGGAACAAGCCAACGGACAACGCACGAAACCTCAGCATCAATCCTGGACTCCGCACTCTCAATGAACCACAAAATCAACGGCATTTCTTCCACACGCTCCACCTGCTTTGTAAGATCTTTAAGTGGATCCCCACTGAGTCCAGGAAAATGGTCACCCATGTGCTTGTCAGCAGCAGACATGACTACGGCAATGCACTCTATGCCAGCACCACCCAGAAACTCCAGAAAAAACTGCAGAACATGCAGAACGCCTCTGCCAGACTCATCCTGAACATCCCACATCACAACTACATCACCGGCCACCTGAGAGACTTACACTGGCTACCTGTCAACAAAAGAATCACCTTCAAGCTCCTCACACATGCCTACACATAACGACCGCATTGTTACTACGCAATACCATTACATCGTAAGTCATTACAACGACTTGCAGTAGGGGGCGCGCTGGACTTAGGAATAGTATTATTTACTATTCCTACTCCAGTTTGCGCAACAGCAGGGAAGGTGTTGGATTTTAAATCCAATACCAGTGCGTCCCCTACTGCAAGTCGTTATAATGACTTGCAATGTAATGGTATTGCGTAGTAACAACGCGGTCGCTGTAACAACCGCGTTGTAATGACATTGCGTTGGGGAGACAGCGTTGTAAACGCTGTTTCCCCCTACACAGCCCTCCACAATGCTGACCTGCATACCTCAACCACCGCCTCTCCTTCTACACTCCCACCAGACATCTCTGCTCTGCCCAACTGGCCCTGGTCACCATCCCATGGATCTGCAAGACGATGGTTGGAGGAAGATCTTTCTCCTACCTCGCTGTGAAGACCTGGAACTCCCTGCCTCTGCACCTCAGGCAATCACCATCGCTGCTGCAATGCAGGAAGGACCTCAAGACCTGGCTCTTCGACTGAACTGCAGACCCACCCCCCCCACTTAGCACCTTGAGGCCTTCACAGGTGAGTAGTCGCGCTATATAAGATTACTGATTGATTGATTGAATTAATTTTGGTCCAGTAGGTCCAGTAGCCCCAGTTTACCTGTACAGCTTACCATTTTTTGTTAGTTGTTTTGCAAACATCCAATAAATTAAACTAATAGAATAGGCTTTTAAACTAATAGAAAGACGTAAAGCCATACCTTATTGGACTATTTTTTGGATCTTGGGCTATGGAGTTTGTGAAGTGTTGCTGCCAAATTGTACTATTTGGTGTATTTATTTTATTATTTTTTTATAATTGTTCCCTTGCTAAATGCTGAACTGCAATACAATCTAAACCACAAGCCGATACGTTTTAAAATTACTGATGCCTAATAACTGTACAGCGCTCCCTACAGACATGGCTGGCACTAGACGCTCAAATTACGTGTTGTTTTGCAGCAGAATTGTACTAATTTTGATAGTCTTCATAGTAAGAAAGCTACAGATGGTGCAATAAGATATCTTACTGGAATGTATGTATTGGGGTAAGATACATTTTGTTTTAATTATGTGGGTGTATTTTTAAAGCGTGTCGTTAGTTTCAAAAGAGACTTGAAGAAACACTCAAACCATCTTCTCACCACTGCGGATAGATTTCTCCCTTTTCTCAAAAGATAGTGACCTCAATGTTTTGGGACCTGCTGAAAGATGTTGCTTTGCACCATGAGTTATGGCCAGTGTTAGAAATGGGGGTGTCTAGTTGGCAGAGGTAGGTACCGTTGTCAAAGTACGGACCCTTCTTCCTAGTCAGGGTAAGAGGGATACACTTCTAAAATAACCCCTGCTCACACCCTTGGTAGCTTGGCACGAGCAGACAGGCTTATCTCAGAGGCAGAGTGTAAAGCATTTGTGAACACATACAGTAATACAGTGAAAACACTACAAACACCACACCAGTTTAGAAAAATAAGTAAACTTTATCTAAACCAAACAAGACCAAAATGACAAAAATCCACAATACAGTACTAAAAATATGATTCTTAAAGGGTAGAAACAGTTCTGTTCAAAGAAAATGTGGGATGCAACACTTTTACACAAAGTAACTGGGATGCATCAAAAAAGGCAAGCAAAAAGGGTTGCAGGGAAGGTGATGCGTTGGTTCTTTACACTCAGGGAAGGTGATGCGCCGGTTACTTGCTCTGGGGGCGGTGATGCGTTGGTTCCTTACTGCAGCTCAGGGGAGGTGATGCATCGGTTCCTTACCGGAGAGGAGGTGATGAGTCGGTTTCTTACTGCGTGGGGAGGTGATGCCTCGGTTTCTTACTGCGTCCCGCAATGATGCGATAGACTTGGCGCTTCGATGCGATGCATGACGATCTGGTAAGATGCGATGCGTGAACACCCAGGATGCGCTGCGATGACTTCAGCCATGTCCCCTTGATGAGTCGGTTCTTCTCCAACAGGGCCTGCATCAGAATCGGTGCAGTGATCTCAGACGTCAGAGATCGGTGCACAGAATTCGTCGCACAGCAGACACTTCAGGTGCGAGCAGACGCTGCGCCGATTCTTTGGCAACAGCGATGCGTCGAAAAATTCTTCTTGCACCGCTGCGATGTGTCGGAAACATGTGATGTGTCGATTTTCACAGTTTTTGCAGTTTCCAGTCCCAAAACAGCCTCCAGAGGTCCAGAACACTGGCAGGCACATCTCAGCAGATCAGAACACCCAGCAAAAGAGTTCAGGGAGGACTGGGGGTGAAGTCTTGGTGTCCCTGAGAACAGGAGGCAAGCTCTATTTCAAGCCCTTGGAGATCTTCCTCAAGCAGGGGACACAGCACACACGTCAAAGTCCTACTCCTTTTCTTGGTAGGAAGTAGCCACTGCAGGCCAACCCCAGACAGCAAACAGCACAGGGGCAGTATTCCTCCTCAGTTTCTCCAGCTCTTCTCCTTGGCAAAGCTTCCTCTTGATTCCCAGAAGTGATCTTTGAAGTATTTTCTATCCCTGAGACTTCCAGCAGGAGGCAAGCTCTACTTCAAGCCCTTGGAAAAAACTCTAACAGCAGGATAATGAAAGCACAGTCCAGTCCTTTCCCTGCCCAAGGCAGAAGCAACCACTGCAGTCCAACCCCACCAGCACACATCACAGGGGCAGTACTCCTCCTCCAGCTTTCCCGGTTCTTCTTCCGGGCAGGTTCCTTAGTTCAGAAGTAATCTAAATTTCAGGGGTCTGGGCCCCACTTTTTATAGCACAAATTCCTTCATTCTCTGGTGGCAGAGAAACTCTTTGCCCAAACAAAACGATTTCTGTCCTCTCTGGTGCAGCTTCCTGGCAGGAGATGGAGACAGCATTGTATAAGGCAGACAGGGCCTATTCAGGGGCAAGGGAAATCTCCTCCCACCACTCTAAATGCAGACCGGGCCTATTCAGGTGCTAGTGAGAACTCCTCCCCCTACTCTGATCGCAGCCCAGGTCTATTCAGCCCAGCCCTGACTCATTCAGGAAAGGCAGGACACACATCACCCCCCCCCGGTGGCTGTCTGAGAGAATGCACCTCCCCAGCCCCTGTCACTCCAAAGCCAGACAGTCAATACACAAACCAGCAGAGGCACACAGGATGGCTAAGCAAGAAAATACCCACTTTCTAAAAGTAGTATTTTCAAACACACAATATAAAAATCATCTTTACTAAAAGATGCATTTTTATATTCTGAGTTCAGGCATACTAAACTACATATTTCTATCTTGTCCCAATGCAAAGTTATATTTATAAGATGTTATAAAGTGACTCCCATCCTATCCTATGGGTCAGATAGCCTTTCAATAGTGAAAAACGAAATACACTGTATTTCACTATCAGGACATGTCACACACACAAGTACATGTCCTACCTTTCACATATACTGCACCCTGCCCACAGGGGTACCCTGGGCCTACCTTAGGGGTGTCTTACATGTAAGAAAAGGGAGGGTTAGGGCCTGGCAAGTGGGTGCACTTGCCAAGTCGACATGGTAGTACCAAACTGCGCACAGACACTGCAATGGCAGGTCTGAGTTACATTTACAGGCTGTTCATGTGGGTGGCACAATCAGTGCTGCAGGCCCACTAACAGCATTTGCTTTACAGGCCCTGGGCACACACAGTGCACTGTACTAGGGACCTACCAGTAAATCAAATATGCCAATCATGGAATCACCAATCCATCATAACGATTTACAGGGCGAGCATATGCACTTTAACACTAATCAGCAGTGGTAAAGTGCCCAGAGTCATAAAAACCAACAAAAACAGGTCAGAAACAGGAGGCCAAAAAGCAAAAAGTCTGGAGACAAACCCGCTGGACAAGCCAGGTCTAACAGCTGGCTTATGAAGACCTTCCTTCATTCTCTTAGGCTACTTACCCAGCAAATAATCTAATCCTCTCCATTGCATGACTTCTTTGTCACCACTTCAACTGGTTTGCCCCCCTGAGACTGTCTCCAGAAGATATGTCTCGCCGAAACCATAAAACCGTTTGCGAGAGACATTTTTTGCTGCATACGAGATTCTAGAGTGCAGTGAATATTATAGTATCCAATATCAAAACATTCCTCAAGGGGCAGGCTCTCCAGGCTCAGCTGAGAGCTAATACTATAATATTCACTGAACTCTAGAATCTCGCCCCATAATGCTTTGCTGTGCCTTTGGTTGGCATTGTATTTTTGCCCATAACTTTGCTCGGGGTGGTCCTAGGAGGATGGGACCACCACAATCGTTGAGCATGATATGCTCTTTGTGTTCAAGGCATCTACTTGGTCCTCCCCCTAGGTTAGGGGGGACCCCAAAATCATCACCTCTGTCATTGCCTGATGTTTTTCAAAGCTCATTTTGTGAATTGGTTATATGCTTTTTAGCATGTAAAGGTAAAATTGTTTTATCATAGGGTTGTGGGTGCAGTAGCTTACGCCAGTGTTTTTGCATGAATTCCGTGTTTGTGAAACTACCCTCATCTCAACTAATAAAACAGAAGTCTCACGTACTTTTAGTAAAACAATAAATAACTATCTTTACATGCTAAAATGCATGAAAATGATAACATAGCAAACAGTACCCTTAATTAAACAACAAATAACTCTATCTTTACATGCTAAAATGCATATAGTCATCTCGCGAAAATGAAAATAAAGCAAGCAGTGAGAGAGGTGATGATTTTGGGGTCCTCCCTAACCTAGGAAGAGAACCAAGCAGATGCCTTGAACACCAAGAGCACATCATGCTGAACGATTCGGTGGTGGTCCCATCCTCCTAGGACCACCCCAAGCACAGTCAGTTATGGGCAAAAATACAATCCCAACCAAAGGCCCTGCAAAGCATTATGGGACGAGATTCTAGAGTGCAGTGAATATTATAGTATCCAATATCAAAACATTCCTCAAGGGGCAGGCTCTCCGGCTCAGCTGAGAGCTAATATTATAATATTCACTGCACTCTAGAATCTCGCCCCATAATGCTTTGCTGGGCCTTTGGTTGGCATTGTATTTTTGCCCATAACTTTGCTTGGGGTGGTCCTAGGAGGATGGGACCACCACCGAATCGTTCAGCATGATATGCTCTTTGTGTTTAAGGCATCTGCTTGGTCCTCCCCCTAGGTTAGGGGTGACCCCAAAATCATCACCTCTCTCATTGCCTAATATTTTTTAAAGTTCATTTTTGTGAATTTGTTATATGCTTTTTAGCATGTACAGGTTAAGTTGTTTTATCAAAAAGTCATGGGTGCAGTAGCTAACTCCGCTATGGAATTTTTGCATGAATTGTGTGTTTTCAATGTAATGTGTAGTTATACCCCCCTGCGAGTGCATGTGACCCAGCACCTGCTAGGGAGTGTGGGAGTGAGTGGGGGAACCATGGAGCAGGAATATATCCATATATATATATATATATATCCATATATATATATATATATATCCATGTATATATCCATATATCTCCATATATATATCCAAACAAACACCAGTTCCCTTGGAGAAACCAGACACCTTTTGACAAGATCCCCTGTCTTGCTCACATATATACCAATAACATAAAATCTAATATAAAAAAACATTCTATTATAAATTTAAAATCTTTAAACCTAAATTTACCACTCCAGTCAGTGCAACAGTAGGGAAAGTGTTGGATAGCGGAGGCGAAAAAATGACTATTCCCATTCCAGTGAGTCCAACAATAGGGAAAGTGTTAGATAGCGGAGGGGTAAAATGACTATTCCCACTCCAGTGAGTGCAACAATAGGGAAAGTGTTAGATAGCGGAGGGGTAAAATCTACTATTCCCACTCCAGTGAGTGTAACAGTAGGGAAAGTGTTTGATAGCGGATGGGTAAAAATTACTATTCTCACTCCAATGAGTGTAACAGTAGGGAAAGTGGTGGATAGCGGAGGGGTAAAAATTACTATTCCCACTCCAATGAGTGCAACAGTAGGGAAAGTGTTGGATAGCGGAGGGGTAAAAATTACTATTCTAACTCCAATAATTGTAACAGTAGGGAAAGTGCTGGATAGCGAGGGGTAAAAATTAATATTCCCACTCCAACGAGTGCAAAAGTAGGGGTGGGCGGAATTTGCGTAGTCGCGTTATGCAAAGTTCCGCGAAACGGTAAAAAATCTCTGCGAGCACGCAAAAGTTCCGCGAACACGCGGAATTGCTTGTTCCGCCCGTTCGCGATGCTTTTTTCCTGTTCGCGAACGCTGTTTGCGTGCTCGGGGGGAAATATCTCACGAATACGCACTTTGAAAGCGCGAACAAGCAAAAAATTCCGCAATGCCGCGGATCACGGAATTTTTGGCAATTCCGCGTTCTCCACGGAACGCGAAATTACCCAAATTCCGCGAGCGGAACGGAATTTACCGCCCAGGCCTATGCAAAAGTAGGGAAAGTGTTGGATTGCGGAGGTGTAAGTCGACATTTCCAACTCAATATTCTGTCTGAATACCACCCAGAACCTAATCAGTTCAATAGTCATTACATTCAACTTTCAAATTACCAGTTTAGTATTCCTACTTGTAAATATCATAATTTTTACAGCCTTCATTATTACAGCCTACTTCCAAATACTAGTTTAGTATTCCTAGTTGTATATATCATCATTGTGAACAATGTATAACTACCAACATCTATGCTAACCCAATTTATAGGCATAATCTTCTTCATTCCTGGAGGACAACATAGAACTATCACAACTCATGAGAATTAAAACGATACTATCCAATTTGTCAGAATATCCCTTGCAAAAGGGCATAATGGGGAAGGAATTTCAGGATAGAAGATACCCAGAAATAGTACTAAATGAAGCCAAGTCAAAGGTAGCTACAAAATGGAGGACAAAACTCCTGCAAACAAAAAAATTGTCAGTCAAAGAATCAGCCGGGGTTTGTGTCCAAATATTCGGCACAGTGAGGCAGAGTCAAAAACACATTCTAAGGCATTGGTCTTTGCTCAAATCATGAACTGATTTTAACAAACGAAACGCTAATATTACAGAAATAGTTGCCGAAAAGAGCACAATCAAAATAACCAACCTTAAAGTGCAGGCGCGACCCGTGCAGGAAAGAGCGGTAGGGCGGGGGGGCATGGTGGGGGTGAGTTGACAGACAATGAGGAGAGAAACTTAAACTAAAAAAGAAACATTTACCTTGCGCTCGCCGCATTACCGAATCGGCAATGTGGTGAGCGTAAGGTAAGTGGTTTTCTTTTTTTTATTTGTTTCCCCCGCCGTTGTCTGTCGACTCCCATCCCACCCTGCCCCCCCACTCCACTTCTCTTACCTGCACAGGCCATAACTGCTAAAGTGAACTCTAATAGATGGCCCCACCCTTTTGACAACTGTGGAATAGCAAGTGGAATGTACCCTCTCACAACAACCAGTGTGGGCGTTCCGTACACGGGGAAGAAGGACCACGCATACGGCGTCCAGATCCCGGTTTGGCAGGATTTATCATACCTCTCGCTTGTTCGATTGGCTCCAGTGCATTACACGGGACCGCCCCTAATAGAATACATTGCAAGAGACCTACGGTTCACAAGGATTTTAGATGGACGCTTACTAACTGTGGGAGATTACGCACTTCCAGATATTACGGAACGCCCACACTGGTTGTTGTGAGAGGGTACATTCCACTTGCTATTCTTTTATTGCCCTGATGAAGTTCCCAGTATGGGAAAGAAACGCGTTGGCTGGTGTTTCTCAAGTTTGCTGAATTTTACAAAATTGGAATAAAGAAATTGATTTTACACATCAATACTTGACTATTGGACTTTATGATCTGCGCACCCCCATTTCACGAAAAATAACCTTTTGATCTGGAGCACAGTAGCGTCACACAACGGCTGGCGTAGGGGTTGTTTGCGCAGTAAACTTACTGATTGGAACTGGCGTGAGGTGCGGAACGAGAGATCCGCTGTTGCTCTATTTGACACAAGTTCAGTCCAGTCCTTTCACTGCCCAAGGCAGAAGCAGCAACTGCAGGCCAACCCAACAAAGCAACAACACAACAAAGGGGCAGTACTCCTCCTGGCAGCTCTTCTAGCTCTTCTTCTTGGCAGGTTCCTTGATTCCAGCAAGTTCTAAAGTTTAGAGGTTTGGGCCCCACTTTTTATAGCCCAAAATCCTTTGTCCTCTCAGGCAGAGAGTGTCTGTGCTTAGTCCAAACCAGTTTGGTCCTCTCTGGCCCAGCTTCCCAGCAGGAGGCGGAGACAGCATTGTCCAAGGCAGACCGGGCCTATTCAGGTGCAAGGGAAATCTCCTCCCACCACTCTAAATGCAGACCAAGCCTATTCAGGTGCTAGTGTCAACTCCTCCCACTGCTCTGAATGCAGCCCAGGTCTATTCATCCCAGCCCTGACTCATCCAGACTCTCTGGAGCCACTGCACATCCCCAGCCCCTGTCACTCCACAGCCAGACAGTCAATACACATCCTAGCAGAGGCACACTGGATAGCTAAGCAAGAAAATACCTACTTTCTAAAAGTGGTATTTTCAAACACAGAATGCAAAAATCACCCTCACTAAAAAATGCATTTTAACATTATAAGTTCAGGTATACTAAACTTTATTTTCCTATCTGGTCCCAATGGGAAGTTATATGCATAAGATGTTATAAATGAATTCCCATGCTTTCCTATGGGCCAGATAGCCTTTCAATAGTGAAAAACAAAATGCACTGTAATTCACTACCAGGACATGTCACACAAATCAGTGCATGTTCTTCCTTTAATATACACTGCACCCTGCCCACAGGGGTACCTTGGGCCTACCTTAGGGGTGACTGATATGTAAGAAAAGGGAAGGTTAGGGCCTGGCAAGTGGGTCACTTGCCAAGTTGACATGGCAGTTACAGTCTGCGCGCAGACACTTCAGTGGCAGCTCTGAGTTACCTTTTCAGGGCTACTCATGTGGGTGGCACAATCAGTGCTGCAGGCCCACTAGTAGCATTTGATTTACAGGCCCTGGCACACTCAGTGCTCTTTACTAGGGGCTGACTAGTAAATCAAATATGCCAATCATGGAAACACCAATCCATAACACAATTTACACATAGAGCATATGCACTTTAGCACTGAATAGCAGTGGTAAAGTGCCCAGAGTCCTAAAACCAACAACAGCAGGTCAGGAAAAAACAGGAGGAAGAAGCAAAAAGTTTGGGGATAACCCTGCAAAAAGGGCCATCTCCAACACTCCTGATCTAAATACTAGTGACACTCAACCCAGTCAATCCCTAAGGAAAGAGATAATAGTCTCGGATTCGCTAGCATGCTTAGAACAACTATTATCCTCTATCCTAAAGTTACTTGAAAAATTTGTAGGAGGGTCTGACTGTGTGTTGGAAACAGTAACTCAAATATTAAAGGTGCTGTTAAGAAGTAAACACAAAAGGGAGACTGGCATAAATGACCATGTTGAACAAGTGGAAATGGAAGTGGAAGGGGTATTAGAGAATGTATTTGGTGGTGTTAATGTGGATACTGACAGTCGACCCATTTGTAATGTCCAGGATGGTAATCCCCTAAATAATAAGCTAGCGAATAAAGTTGAGATGCCAGAGAGGACTCCTGAACCTATACCTGAAGCCATGCAGGTCATTTCTGACACCGCACAAAAAGTAAAAAGCTTGGAGGGTTCACCTAGAAGGACAGATCAGGAAGTATTTCCTATCTTTAAAACCCAACTAAGGGGCCGATTCCGATCCCCGTTGGAAACGGAACCGACCGACACGGACCGGGAACGAATTCCGACCGACACGTACTGGCGCCGTACGACCCACACAGTACGATGCAAAGCCTGTGATTTACAACCGACTCGGACAGAACACAAACCGTACGACCGAGCCGGACGGAAAACTGTGACCCGGCCGGAAAAACACTCCGATTCGTACCGACCGACACGCATCCGGAATGGACCCGACCGACACGGACCCGCGAAGTACGAGCCGCGCAGTACGATGCCACACGCGGGAAACCCGACCGACTCGGACGGAGCCCAAGCCGCACGACCGACTCGCACGGAGCCCAAGCCGCACGATCGACTCGCACGGAGCCCAAGCCGCACGATCGACTCGCACGGAGCCCAAGCCGCACGACCGACTCGCACAGAATACAGAGACCTGCAGCAATGGAGTCTGCCGCGACCGACGCGTACGCCACATAGACAACACAGCAGATACTCAGCGCGACAGGCTCGGAGAAGCTCGTACGACTCACCATCTGCGTCCGTCATGGTCAGAAGAACGTCTCTTTCATGCACCAAAAACACAATGGAAAAAAGACAAAAAAAGGACCAAACAAGCAATAACATACCCAATAAATAAAAAATAAAAAACAGGCAACAAAGACACACCCACAACTCCACCTATTTAAAGGCCACCAATCCCTACCATGATCCCTTGCAAATACCATAGAGCACCCAGAAAGGAACCCAACCAAACTGCCAACAGGGACACACTCACAACTCACCCATCACACAACCCTCACACCATTAGCACCTCTCCAAAAGCACACACACAAACACCCAGAAACACAGACACTCACCCACTTCACTTGCACCCACACACACACACACCAATCCCCACCACCACCCAGCACCATGCCCCCCAAGAAGAATCCAAAGTTCACAGATAGTGAGTTGGAACTCATGGTAGATGAAATCCTCAGGGTAGAGCCACAGTTGTTTGGTACATTGGTCCAAAAACCAAGATGTGGGAGAGGATCGTCAACAAAGTGAACGCAATAGCACCAATGTTGCGCACAAGGGAAGACATCAAGAACAGGTGGTATGAAGTGCGCAGGAGGGTCAGGAATCTCCTGAAGAAGGAGCATGAGTTGAGCAATCGTACTGGCAGTGGCCCTCCTGCCAAACCAGTCTACTTCAGGTCCTGGGAGGAGAAGGTGCAGGCCATCCTACCACCGGAGAGTGTACATGGATTAGGAGGCATACCAGAGCTGGGTGAGTACACAAACAATATACTCAATATTGTGTGGCTATATACCCATATCACTGTCAAGGGGCAGTCAAACCATGTTCTGTTAGCAAAGCCACATTACCTTTAAGAAAGTTGTCCTTGGATGTGCATGCCAGTTACAGTAACACAATACCTGCTATCCCATAGTAACATTGAACTTTGTTATGACATGTACAAACCGACTAACAAATAGAGCAAGACAGTGGCACAAAACACCAACAAACACTATTTGACAGTCTGCCACCACTGTCACACTACCTCACAGGTAAGCTGACTCACAGGAAGGAAGTGTGGGTATGCTGGGGAGGTGGGTGTAGCCAATTGCATGATGGGAGTTGTGGTGGCAGACAATGGTCCCCCTCCCAAATTACCCTGCAAGACCACCCTGACCCATGTACACCTCACAGGGAGTGGAAATGTACTCACAAGATGGCTGACACTGGGCCCTGCTGTGGGGAGCACAAGGCCCTGCTGGGAACTGTGCACCAACAAACAACAGGACACCACTGACTGACATCCTGAACGTTAACTCTCACTCCCTGCAAGGGAAGCATGCACAATGGTGGCCCATCTGGCCTGGGGGGAGGAGCACTGCCAGCCCTGACCATACCTACCCCCATGTACTGTCACACACTCCTCAACACATCACTAACATTGTGTATCTCTTCCAAACACAGGGGATTCTGGGTACACATCTTCAGATGAGGAAGAGTCCCAGTCCAAGACTCTGGTGGACCCTGACCTCTCCGGTGGTGAACAGTCTCCGTCCTTGGCAGACGACGACGACCAACCTGGCACCTCCGGAAGCAGTCATCTTGCAGCACCAGCTGGACAACCATCTGCTCCCCTTGCAACCACCCCTCCAACGTCTGGAACCACACACACCACCCCTGCAAACACAGACAGACCTAGGACACAGGATGACAACAGCACAGGGTCGCAGGGCACCCGTGCAGCCAACACCAACACCAACAGCCAAGGAGGCCCTGTGATACCTGTGCGTGACACGACAGGTACTGCCCGTGTGGCTAGGGGTGGTGGGAGGGGTGGGAGGCACAGGACACGCACTGCTGAGGGGGCGGTACTGCAGGATGACCCCCACCTGGGACGCATCATAGATGCGTACCAGGAGAGCACCGGAGGGTTCGGCCAGCTAGTGGGGATCCTCAAAGACATGCAACAGCAGCAGGCTGCCCATTATGCCCGCTTGGAGCCCAAGTGGGACACTGTCAAAGAACAGACAGCGGTGCAGCGGGACATATTGACATGCCTCCGCCAGATCAGCACCAACATGACCACACCTCCCTGTGCGCCATCAACATCTGGGGCCACAACATCTGCCACTGCCACAGGGAGGGAGGAGGACTCTGGCAGAGAGTCCCCTGCACCGCGGCAGCCTGCACAGGAGGGTCACCCCAGGAAGAAGAAGAGGGGTCATCCACCAAAGGACAAGTGAGACAGTGATGGCCATGCCCAACTCCCAGGAACCCAACACCTGTTCTGGACAATTGACCCTTGTGTGCAAACAGTTCACCTTGCTGACTGACACCCTACTCTCCCACATGACATGGAGGGTCTGAGTTGGACCAATGTATCAAAGGACTGTGGACTTTACTCTGGACATTTCAGCTACCAACACTTCCAACTTATCTGTGAACTTTGAATTCTAATCCCAATGTACAGCACTCCCAATCTTGAGCACTATCCTCACATGTTTGTAAATAAATTCACTAGAACACAAGACGTGACTCTGTGTTGATTCAGACGTTGTCATTGGCATGTAGATGTTGTTGTGCTGAAGAACCCCGTGCATGCAAACTTGTACTGCGATGAGAACACTGGCATGTCAGTCAGGCTAATGTGCCACATATGTGGAAGACACACCACTAGGTCAAATCAACACATACTCACCACGCCCGACTAACTCATCGCCAACACCATTGTTGACAGGAAATACAGTGGTATGCACATACTACATAGTACACACCCATCCTGACTCAGTGGTAACCAGCCCACAGGTACAGTAAGTAACTGTCGGTAAGAGGTGTGGAGACAGACAACACACAACCCAAAATAAAGTACAGGTTAATTAGCAATTTGCAACATGTTGATTCCACCACAGATGCAAGCTAATCTCATGTGACAGTGGGCACACAGTCAACAGGTGTGCACAAATAAAAGTCCAGGGGTGAGTGGCACAGCACTTGTTGGGACAATGACTACTACCATCGTGGTCCTGGAGTCGTGGTGTCCGGGGTCACAGTTGACCAAACAGCCAAAGTAACCTGTGAATGACAGACAGGAGACCCAAGATTAAGCACATGACAACAGCACATAACAACAATACACATGCAGTAAACCTTCATCAAGATACTCCATCACAACACAGTGGTCATGTCACCCCTGACTGTGACCACAGACTAACAGAAAGGGCACATCACTGCAGGCATCTGTACAAGTAGCACACAGCCGCACTCGAGCAGCAACAGTGCACCACCCACACAAATCATGCACACACAACACACTGACAATACATCACTGTATACTCACATTCAGGAGAAGAAGTTGTTGATGAGCTGTGAGCGGACATCCCCCGCACCATCATCGTCATCATCACTGGCATCGTGGCCCAGGCCAGGATCCTGATGGAGCAGGGTAAATATAAAAATTTTAACCTCCTAATATTTTCGTATAATAATAATAAACATGTTCGTTCAAGTAAATAACCAACAATGTATGTATTGGGTTAAGGATAAAACGCAGTTTAATGTGCAAAATAATGAACTAATAATTGTTTACGTTTTTAACATAACATAATATTTTGCGTACTAAATTAATAATAAAATGCATGATTTGTGCTTTGAATAAAACGTGTGGTTGCAAAATAAAGTGATGGTAAGTAAGGGACAGCTTTATATGTTGCTTCTGCTAGGTAATACCTAATTGGGGTACGTAGAAAGACGGGAGGGAAACGAAAGGGTTTATATTTCATTGTTTTAATAACATTTTGTTTTCTTTAGAAATAGTGCGCTTAGGCCTGCCGAGCAGCAATATAAAATGGCCGCGAGTTACTAGAGTGCGCAGGAGCGGATGCGACCATGTGATAGAGGAGAGAGGCTGTTGCAAAGGGATGATCACGTGCTGATGCCGAGAGGCTAAGATGAAAGTATGGTCAAGGCTGATGTGACCCTTCTGAGCAGATGTGTGCCAAGATGATCAGCAAGAAGCGTGAGAAGCCTGGTTGAATCAATAGAAAGAACTCTATTATATAAATTGTTGCAGAAAAAGAAACAATTTGGACTGATCGAAACGGATGAGCAAGTGCATGAACTGTGGGAAACGATGCTTGCATGGACATTCCTCACGGAACTAGTTAAGACCAGGAAGTTTGATTAAAAAATATAGGCACCTGAGTTTTGGACCAATGAGAATGAATCGCGCCATGTAAGAAGAAACATTTTATGCTGTAAGCTAGAATTAGGGTATAAGAAGACCTACTCTTGGTGGGAGGGGTTAGAATGCTGCGGGATGCTGCGGGAGATGCTGAAGAAGTTAGATGCTGTAGATGGGAGAGTTTGCGGTTGCTGATGCTGACGAGCTGATGCTGCTGCTGTTATTTTCCTTTTCCAGTTGAGTATAAAATGCCGCTTTAGGAGAACTAGCATTTGACAAGATTTATATTAGAATTATTAGGATTTCTCCGAGAGATAGATAGGTTGATCTATAGAGTTCTTAGTATGATAACCTCATTTTCGGTCTAATAAAAGTGTCATGCAATTTATAATTATTCTTATAATGATGATAAACGCAATAATCTGAATAATAAATTAATCTCGAATTTCCTGCATTCAAAACTTTATATAAACTTTACTATTCTTTAAACAAATGACTCAGTGATTTTCTTTAGCATAATGATAAATTTTGAATTGGTAAAAGAGTTCATTGTGATTGAGCTGGTCTTAATCACCATCAACTGATTCCTACTAGTTGGTCCATCGACCAATGAGCGGAATACCTTTAAAGTAAAATGAGAATTGTTGTGTCATTATAAAAGAGGTATCCCGTCTCCTTCCAGCAAATCGTTTTTCTCCTAGGTTTCATGTCGGAGGAAAATCCAGGAAAAGTAAGTGAATGTATATGAGGTGTTATGGGCCCCACCGTCATATGGATATAGAGTGTGTGTGTGTTTTGGAGAAATAATTACACCTGGATGACCAAAAGCATAGTAGGAGAAATTATTTTATTGTAAGCGCTGGATCAGATTTCTTGGTAGCAGAGTTATGGTTACTATAGATTAGTTTGGTGATTATTGATTTTCGATTATAGATTATTGATAAGTTTATGTCTAACACTTTTTGTTGAGTCGCGTTATGTTATATGTAAGTTTTCACGCTTCCGGGAAGTAGGAAGTGGAACACGTGTGGCAAGAGAAGTCGCATGGAATTTTACACTGTCTGAGTTCAATTTGGTAATAACACAGGTTGTGTTATTTAGGGATTTTTGTGTATAAAAGGTGTGTAAGTGAAATAGTGACCGGTTTTCTTGTGAAACTCTGGCCTTAATTCTCAGGAGCAGTATAGTCTCCACATGTGTTTTATCCCCAGAGAAACGGGTTTACCGTTTGCTTGAAAGAAGGGTAAGGTAGAGGGAAGTGCTACTTTATCGACGTAACTGAAAGTTCTGTGGTAGGGTAGAGGTAAGCGCTGCCTACTGGAAAATACAGAATTCTTGTGTGAATGATCAAAGCTATCTTTTCGGTTTAGCGAATCAGACAATGGAAATGTGGATAAAATGTTGTAACTAACAAGAATTGTTGGAAAAGAAATTGCCGATAAATTTTGTAAAGGAGGGGTCGAGAGTAGAAGTGACGTAGACAAAAGCCGCGCTGGGATTGGACAGTGCGTTAGTCACATGAGAACAGGAGCGAAGTGACGTAGACAAAAGCCGCGCTGGGATTGGACAGTGCGCAGTAGACAGAAATCGTTGTGATTGGAGTGTTGGTGTGAGTCGCGCTAGCATTGGTTGAAATAAACGCATAGGGAACAGAGTTGATTACGGATTGTTTGAAGGAGAGAAAGGTTGTGAAACATGTCGTACTATGAGTATGGAAAAGAGAAAACGTCTTGGATGTCGAAAGTTAAGAACTTCTTTAAAAAGGACAAAAAGGTAGTGACTAGAGAGGGACAAATAATTCCTCCGCCGAAATCACCAGCTTCACATATGATGCTGAAATATGGATATCATACATGCATTTGGTTAGAAAATTGGACAAAATACACAAAGAACGATGGAGCATTGGCTTTTCCTGAAAATGGTTCATTTAATGTAGCTGTATTACGGAACTTGCGAGAAAAGATGGTAATGTTAGAACCAAGACCTAGACCGACACAGTTTGAAGCTTTAGCGGAATGGGAAGATGAGATGTATGAACGAGAGAGATCCAGAGGATTGAAGAATCATGAGTTTATACCAGGAAGGTTGTGGGGAATAAATCATGAGGACAGAGTAAAGCGTTGGAGATACGCTAACATGGCAGGAGGTTTGTTTCCAGCTTTTACGGTTGAGGAAGAAGCAAAGAGAAAGTGTACTGAGAAAAAGAAACATGTAGTGGTAGAAAAGTATGTGTATGGTGGTAGTGAAACAGATGACGAATTGCTGGAAGATATTTTAAACAGAAACCCACCTCCATACCAACAGACTTCAGTAGTGGTGACACCTAATGCACCGCAAATGGAAACTGGGAGGAATAAAAAACCCGAACGAAGAAATGAAATAAATAGGTCACAAGAAACATTTAAATTTTCACAAAATGATGAGACAGAAAGTGACAATGCAACTGAACTAGCAAAAACGACAAAAGAATTGACAGAGAAAATAAGAGAATTGACAAAGAATATGGAAGCTGTAACTGTACCAGTAACAATAGGTCCAGTAATGCCAATTTTTGAAAATCAGAAAATAAATGAACATTCTTTGGTGATTCCCATGAATTCACATGTGCACAGAAAAAGAGAAGGGATGGAACTGAATAATGAAGGTGCACACAATTCGGCTAGTACATGTAGACCAAGTCCACCTACAAATTTAACGATAAATGAGAGTGAGGTTAGAAGAATGCCTATGGTGACAGAGTCCGCATCAGGAACACCAGAAAGAACCAGTGATTGGATTGAGTTAAATAGTACACCTGTAGGTCCGACTCCAGAAGAGTTAAATGAATGGATGAAAGCACTAAAAGCAAAAGAACCAGAAGAAAAACCATTAGATGTAATTAGGTTAAAAATAGACATGGAAGAGTTGGTTTTGGGAACAATTGGAACGGAAAAACTAAAGAATTATCAGGATGATGAGATTATGTTTTTGTGTAAGAGTCTTACATGGAGAGCTAGAAATTTACATGACAAATTGGAAGAGATTGCAGGTGAACTAGGAGTGGAATTTGTGAAAGTGAGGACGTTGCAGAAACCGTACAGAGTAGATTTTTGTGAGAAAGACATAGAAAATTTGAACACATCAGGAAGACTGACCCAGATAAAAGAACTGATTGTTTTATTGAGAAAGTGGGGTGATGTGGATAGATGGAGAAACAGATGGACAAAGAGGAATGAGAAAACAACAGATAAAGCATCTTTGGCTTTTGCAATGACAGATAGGGAACCAGTTACTAGGGAATACCCGATGAGAGAAACACCAGGTGGTAGTTATGTGCATGTTCCGTGGACCAGACAGGATATACTGTCATTTACAAATGACTTCCCAAAATTGAGAGAGAAACCAGTAGAATGGTACAGACAAGTGGAGAGATTTGTTAAGGTGTCAAAAGTGCTGTGGATAGATCTAGATGGATTGTTTGACCTAGTAGTGCCTGCTGATTTATGGACGGAATGTAAAATTACAATTGATTGGCCAACTGTGGAATATCCAAGGGATGCTAAAACAGGAGCGCCGTCCAGAAGTGATGCGGAAATATGATCAGGTAGTTACCTTTTTGAAGAATAAAATTCCACCAAAAGAAACAGATTGGGTGAAAATAAACAGAACAACACAAGAAAGCAAAGAATCAGTGCATGCGTACTATGAGAGATTGTTGTTGGTTTTCAAACAGTATAGTGGTTATGAGACGCTAAGTGAGAAGGACATGAGTCATTTTGTATATAGGTTTGTGTATGGATTAACACCGGAGATAAGTGAAAGGATTAAGCAGCATTTGATAGGGTGGCAGAATAGCACAGTGGATGATGTTTTGAGATATGCTAAGTATTGCAGTGATGAAATTGAGAGTAAACAGCGTAAATTGAAAGAGAAAGCCATGTGGGCACAGGTAAAAGTTGCAGAGAAGCAAGAAGCTCAATTGAATAATACTAGCAGTGAAACAGGACAGTTTAAATCCCGACCTAATATAGGTAAAGGAAAAGGACAAATGAGCATAGATGAGGCGAAGAAAAAGTGGCCATGTCACAACTGCGGAAAGCTAGGGCATTGGAGAAACGAGTGTAAATTTCCCCCTAAACCTAATGTAGAAAATCAAACATTAAATTCACATGTGCAGAGTGAGGTAGTTACTCAACAAGGTCAGGTGCCGCAACCACCACTTCCCAAGAGTGCTAATCAACAGAAATACAGTGCAGAAACAGGATTCTACGGAGGAGAACAGGTAAAACAGTTGTCACGTGCAGCTGAAATCTCACAATATTGGTTACGACAGAGTGAGGATGAGTCGTATGAAAGCTCATGACGGTGTCTGAAAGAGAGGGAAGAGTGCGTGCTTGGCGCAACTCTAGAGGTAGACCAGTCAGGTCCATTTGTGGACGGAGAAGTGAATGGTGCAAATATAACATTCCTTGTTGACACTGGAGCTACCCGTTCTACTGTTAGGTCAGTGGAAATTCCAAATCTTCCTCTCTCAGGTGAACATATACAAGTGGTTGGGGTTTCCAATCAGCAAATTGAAACTCCTCTTACTAGATTAGTAAAGGTAAGAATTGGTCCATTTAGTGAAATGCACCGATTTGTGGTGTGTGATTGTAGTCCCGTTAACCTTTTAGGACGCGATTTATTGTGTAAGATGAACTGCACAATTTATTGTACTCCAGACGGAATTGCATTTCAGACTCCAGATGAGGATGTACTGTACAAAATGACAATGGTAAATTTAGAACCAGAAATAAATCGTTTGTTTCCTGTATTTGATGCAGAGAAAATCCCAATTGAGTTGAAAGGGACAGTAAAAGAAGAAGTGTGGGACTTGACAGGAGAAGATGTAGGATTAATGAAAGGAGTAGATCCCGTAAAAATTTCAGTAAAAGAAGGAACGAGTTACCCAAATACGCCTCAGTATAAATTAACTCCAGAAATAATTGAAGGAATAACGCCAGTAATAAATAAAATGATTGAACAAGGGATTCTAAAAGAAATCATGAGCAGTCCATGTAATTCGCCAATAATGGGACTGAAAAAGCCAAATGGAACATATAGAATCGTACAGGATTTAAGAAAGGTAAACAAAATTGTTGTGCCTTGTTGCCCAATAGTACCGAACCCTGCCGTGATTCTATACCAGATTCCACGCGAAGCAGAGTGGTACACTGTGATTGATTTATGTCATGCATTTTTCTCTATTCCATTGCATCCAGATAGCCAGCCAATATTTGCGTTTAGGTTTGGAGAGCGTATTTTGGCATGGTGCCGAATTCCTCAAGGGTATACAGAAAGTCCCTCAATCTTTAATCAGATTCTAATGAAATCATTGGAAGACTTAAAAATGCCAGAAAAGTCAGTAATGGTTCAGTATATTGATGACCTACTGGTGGCATCAAAAGCAAAAGAAGCCTGTGTTAATGACACGATTGCTTTGCTGAATCATTTAGCAAAAAGAGGACATAAAGTGTCCCCTTCAAAATTGCAGTTTTGTAAACAAGAAGTTCAGTATTTAGGGCATAAAATTGAGAAAGGAGTACGAAAGGTAACGACAGAGAGAATAAAAATGATTCAAGGAATGAGAGCTCCAATGACACAAAGAGAGGTAAGAATGTTTTTGGGAATGGTTGGATATTGTCGACAATGGATAAGCGGTTTTTCACTAATTGCTAAACCATTGCAGAAACTGACAAAGAAGGATGTTAAGGATCCTTTTGAAATGAATGATGAAGAAATGAAAGCATTCAGAGAGTTGAAAAAGAAATTGTGTGAGGCTCCAGCATTAGGAATGCCTGACTATGAGAAAGATTTTGAGCTGTTCTGCAGTGAAAGAGATGGATGTGCATTTTCAGTTTTGGTGCAGAGACATGGAACTATGAAAAGACCAATTGCATATTTTTTCAGCTGTTTTAGACCCTGTAGCAAAAGCGTTGCCTGGATGTTTGAAAGCAGTTGCTGCTACTTGTGTGAGTCTGGAACAGAGTGAAGGTATAGTGATGGGGTATCCATTAAGAGTATATGTTCCCCATTCTGTGGAAATTCTTTTGACAAGAACGAAAACACAATACATGACACATAGTCGGCTGACTAGGTATGAAAAGGTAATTTTGAGTGCAGATAATGTTACCATTGACTGATGTATGAATGTGAATCTTTCAACATCATTTCCAGATGAAGAGAATGTGATTGAAATGGATGAAGTAGATCACGATTGTCTGAATGTGCTCGAATACTGTACTAAACCAAGAGCTGATATACGAGATGAGCCCTTAAAGGAATCAGATTATATTCTGTTTGTGGATGGCTCATGTTTAAGAACGAGTGATGGAGTTCTAAGTGCAGCATATGCAGTTTGCACAGTAGCAACTGTGTTGGAAGCATCTTGTCTGAAAGGTGTACGGTCTGCCCAAGTTGCAGAATTAGTAGCTCTGATTCAAGCATGTAAGTTGGGAAGAAATGTACGGGTGACGATTATGACTGACAGCCAGTACGGCTTTGGAGTCGTGCATGATTTTGGTCAGATTTGGTCACAAAGGGGTTTCTTGACGTCTGCAGGGACACCCATAAGGAATGGAGATTTTGTGAAAAAGCTGCTTGAGGCGATACAGCTGCCTAAAGAGATCGCTGTAGTGAAGTGCAATGCACATAAAAATGGGGAAGACTACATTACTGTTGGCAACAAATATGCTGACGAAATGGCACAGTACTGTGCAAAGAATGTGGTTTCTTTGAATAAATGCCGCGAGAGAGAGCATATTTCTTGTCCATTGCTTTTTACTAACTCAATTGAAACATGGGATGAGGTAAGACAGTTACAAGAGGCTGCAGAAGATGAAGAGAAAGATACTTGGCTAAAAGCAGGATGTAGGAAACATGAAGAAACTGATGTTTGGTTTTACAGGGATGAGAGACCAGTTATGCCTGATAGCATGATTTCTGACATGGCACGGATGTACCATGGGCAATCCCATATTGGGAGAGATTCAATGATCAGACTTTTTAGACAAACATGGCACAATCCAAAATTCAGAGCCATAGCTGAGAGTCTTTGTCAAAGATGTCTTACTTGTCAACAGTTAAATCCAGGAAGGAAGACAGTAGTGAGTCTAGGAAGAATAGGACGAGAAGGGGGTCCTTTTACCAGAATGCAGATGGATTTCATAGAAATGCCGCCTTGCAGCAGATTGAGGTATGTTTTAGTGGTCGTCTGTTTGTTTTCCCGTTGGGTGGAGGCATATCCAACAAGAAGGAATGACAGTATCACAGTAGCAAAACTTTTGCTGCGAGAATTCATTCCAAGGTATGGTTTTCCAGTCACGATTGAAACAGATAGAGGAACACATTTCCAAAACGAATTAGTTAAACTGATTTGTGAAGCCCTTAGTATTAAACAGAAACTGTATTGTGCGTATAGACCAGAGGCTTCTGGAATAGTAGAGCAAGTGAATGGAACAATCAAAAACAGGTTAGGAAAAATGTGTCAAGCTACAGGACTGAAATGGCCAGATGCTCTGCCATTGGTTCTGATGACAATCAGAAGTATTCCGGAAAGGAAGACTGGACTCAGTCCACATGAAATAATCATGGGACGAGCAATGAGACAAGCACAAGTACCTGTCAACAAGCTACTGACTATAACTGATGATCTAGTACTGGATTATTGCAAAGGATTGGCTGATGTGGTGCGTTCTGTGTTTCATCAGGTTGGACCGGATGCAACCACTCTTGAAAGAAAACCAGCACACAACTTGAATCCAGGAGATTGGGTTCGAATAAAAGTCCACCGGAGAAGAAATTGTTTGGTTCCTCGCTGGGATGAACCACGACAAGTGATCCTAGTGACGACCACCGCAGTTAAGTGTGCAGGAGTGAAACACTGGGTACATGCCAGCCACACCATCAGAGTTCCAGAACCTAAAGATCGACCTGTGAGTCGGCATCTGGAAATAACAGACAACAGTTCAGCATCAGAAAGAGAAGAGGAGACAAACAGGGTGCCAGAACTTGAAGATCGACCTGTAAGTCGACATCTGGAAGACCCAACTACAAGTGAAACGATAGAAGAAGAAGAAGAAATAGAAGAAATAGCTGAGGTTCCAGAATTTGAAGATCGACCTGTAAGTCGACATCTGGAAATATCTGATACTAGTTCAGAATCTGATACAGAACAGTCAGAAGGAGAAGAAATTCCAAAGACAAAGTGGAATTACGAGAGCATAAGAGAAGAAACTGAGCCAGAAAACAGTGACAGTGAACAACCAAGTACAAGTAGTGGTAAAATTCCTTCGAAGATAATATTAATAGATGAAGAAGGGAGAGTTTCAGACCAAAAGTTAGAAAAATCGGAAAAACCCCGAGGAGCAGTAGGGACAGATAGTCAAACACAAGAACAGGGAAATTTAGAAGCAGATAGAGAAACTAACACAAAACCGGAAGAACCTCGAGGAGGGACAGAAGTAGGTGAACGAAGGAAGATAAGAAAAGAACAACAAGTAGCTGAAAGCGAAATAATCAGTTTCAAAATAAGAGGAAATAACGAAAAGATTGAAACAGAATCAGAAGAAAGTGGAGAAGAAAGAAATGAAAAACTAGAGACAAGAAAAAGAAATTGGAAAACAGAAAGAGAGGAAAAAGGAAGTGAAGCGAAAAGGCCAAGAAAAGGAGACAATTGGCCCGACGAAGTAAGAAAATTAAGATACAGAATCGTAAAATTGGATGGAAAAAGTGCTGAACAAGTGAATGAAATAACAAGTCAAAAGGAGCATGGAAAACAAGGTGGTAAACACTTGCAGAAAACAAAAAGAATAAAGAAAGTGAATCAGAAGTACAGATCGCCTGAATGGTTGTATCGTGCTCTGACTAGTCACAAAAAGAATTGAACACTCACGAAAACCCAGAACAAAGAAACTTGATGGGAGAAAGTGAAGTGCAACAAACCTGAAGCAACAAACCTGAAGAGGTTTCTGTAGATAGTTTACCGGATTTGACAAAACACTGAACTGACAAAATTACCGGATGTGACAAAGAAAGAATTCTGAGAAAGAATTAAAAGAAAGAACCAAGTAAAGACAAAATATTGAAAGTACAGAGTGGCAAGCAAGTCATTTCTGAGGTGTAGTGACACAATTTTCTAGAAAACAAGTACAAAATGGAGAATATTAGAGATAGAAAATGTAGATGTGAGTTTTTAAGTAGATGGTGCAAAATGTGGTGTTTTTGTACAGGATTATTAATAACAGTATGGGTAGTTTTAGCAATAATTATTCCAATTAGTTTAGCTGTAGTGGAAAAATCTAATAATACTGAGAAAGAAAAAGGAGCTAACACTCAAGAGCCAGTTATTTTAAGGAGTAGTGCAGAATTACATAAGGACAAATCAATAACAGATTTTTCAAAGAATGTGTTTACTAAATTACTGTACGAGTACGTAGAAACAATGGATGTAAGGGATTGCTATGTTTGTATGCAGTTCCCTGCATCTGTAGCAGAGGGTGTGACTTATCATCACCTCCCTTTGACGTATGGAATAACATGTAGTGTATTAGCAAGCTTATTTTATAAAACAGGCAGATTAGAATATTATTACACAGATGTAGATAGGATTTTTGCAAAGGTTTCTGTAGTTCCCGAGCTTAATAAAATAAAAGAGGGAAAGACATTTGGTGAATATTTCTTAGAAGATAAGATATTAACATTAGATAATATATTTAGGTACAACCTTACCTGTGAGTTAAAGAAAGAAGAAAAGGTATTCCTAGAAATGGTCGAGGAGAGAAGAGTGAAATTTGAAAGAAAAGTGATAGAAGAGACAAAAACACCTCTTTGGGCGTTTGAGGAAGACCATCATGACAAGAAAAAGATAAATGCAGCTATGACTCTGGATTGGCCCCAACAGGGAAGGTTGTGCATTAGAAGAAATAAGACAAGATATGACAATTATTTTGTGGGTTCCAGTAATTGCCGTGACAATTACCAAATTATAGGTGGATGGGGATTCAAAGGGGGAAAAGATCCAATATTTCCAGGGATTTATTACGTTTGTGGGAATAGGGCTTATTATAGGTTGCCGGACCATTGGTATGGATCATGTTATTTAGGCCTGGTCTTTCCAAAGATTTTTCATGTGGATAGAAAAGAAAAAGGAACACACAAAATGATAAATACCTTTACATGTAGAAAAAGGGAAAGTTTTTCAGAAATAGTAGGTGATATTTTTGGTGCATTGATACCAGCAGTGGGAATATCTTTGAATGCATTCAGAATTCGGAAATTATCCACAGTAGTAGATCGTTTATCTACAGATACTGCTGGAGGGTTCTTAATGGTAAATACCGAGATGGTTGCCATGAGAGCTATGGTGATGCAAAATCGTCTTGCCCTTGACATTCTTTTGGCAAAAGAGGGCGGAGTCTGTGGAATGCTGAAAGTCCAACAGTGTTGCACTTACATTCCTGATAAAAGTGAAAATATACAGAAGTATATAACAAATATTACAAATTTGCACAAAGAACTAATTCCACTGGAGGTTGAAAGTGTTTGGGGAAAACTTGGTAAAGGGTTTTCTTCTGTAACAAATTGGTTAACAAGAATGAGTGGATTAATAATAGGGAAAGTTATAATAATAGCAACCATGGTAATAATAATAATATTAGTATTGAAGCTTGCAGTAACATGTATAAAGAGAAGAAGAAAGCAGAATAAAATAGAAAAAGAAAACATGATAAACAAGGAAAGAGAGAGAGAAATAGGTGAAATAGAGTTAGAAGAAATAAAAGAGAACATGTACAAGAAAACAAAAAGACAAGTTGAAAGCGATACAGAAGTATAAAACTAACAAAAGCAAATGGATAAAAGATATATGCTGTCTGAGAAAATTGTATAACTTGGGTTTTTGTGGTGATGTTAAAAATCACCAAAGGGGGAGTTGATGGAGCAGGGTAAATATAAAAATTTTAACCTCCTAATATTTTCGTATAATAATAATAAACATGTTCGTTCAAGTAAATAACCAACAATGTATGTATTGGGTTAAGGATAAAACGCAGTTTAATGTGCAAAATAATGAACTAATAATTGTTTACGTTTTTAACATAACATAATATTTTGCGTACTAAATCAATAATAAAATGCATGATTTGTGCTTTGAATAAAACGTGTGGTTGCAAAATAAAGTGATGGTAAGTAAGGGACAGATTTATATGTTGCTTCTGCTAGGTAATACCTAATTGGGGTATGTAGAAAGACGGGAGGGAAACTGAAAGGGTTTATATTTCATTGTTTTAATAACATTTTGTTTTCTTTAGAAATAGTGCGCTTAGGCCTGCCGAGCAGCAATATAAAATGGCCGCGAGTTACTAGAGTGCGCATGAGCGGATGCGACCATGTGATAGAGGAGAGAGGCTGTTGCAAAGGGATGATCACGTGCTGATGCCGAGAGGCTAAGATGAAAGTATGGTCAAGGCTGCTGTGACCCTTCTGAGCAGATGTGTGCCAAGATGATCAGCAAGAAGCGTGAGAAGCCTGGTTGAATCAATAGAAAGAACTCTATTATATAAATTGTTGCAGAAAAAGAAACAATTTGGACTGATCGAAACGGATGAGCAAGTGCATGAACTGTGGGAAACGATGCTTGGATGGACATTCCTCACGGAACTAGTTAAGACCAGGAAGTTTGATTAAAAAATATAGGGCCCTGAGTTTTGGACCATTGAGAATGAATCGCGCTATGTAAGAAGAAACATTTTATGCTGTAAGCTAGAATTAGGGTATAAGAAGACCTACTCTTGGTGGGAGGGGTTAGAATGCTGCGGGATGCTGCGGGAGATGCTGAAGAAGTTAGATGCTGTAGATGGGAGAGTTTGCGGTTGCTGATGCTGACGAGCTGATGCTGCTGCTGTTATTTTCCTTTTCCAGTTGAGTATAAAATGCCGCTTTAGGAGAACTAGCATTTGACAAGATTTATATTAGAATTATTAGGATTTCTCCGAGAGATAGATAGGTTGATCTATAGAGTTCTTAGTATGATAACCTCATTTTCGGTCTAATAAAAGTGTCATGCAATTTACAATTATTCTTATAATGATGATAAACGCAATAATCTGAATAATAAATTAATCTCGAATTTCCTGCATTCAAAACTTTATATAAACTTTACTATTCTTTAAACAAATGACTCAGTGATTTTCTTTAGCATAATGATAAATATTGAATTGGTAAAAGAGTTCATTGTGATTGAGGTGGTCTTAATCACCATCAACTGATTCCTACTAGTTGGTCCATCGACCAATGAGCGGAATACCTTTAAAGTAAAATGAGAATTGTTGTGTCATTATAAAAGAGGTATCCCGTCTCCTTCCAGCAAATCGTTTTTCTCCTAGGTTTCATGTCGGAGGAAAATCCAGGAAAAGTAAGTGAATGTATATGCGGTGTTATGGGCCCCACCGTCATATGGATATAGAGTGTGTGTGTGTTTTGGAGAAATAATTACACCTGGATGACCAAAAGCATAGTAGGAGAAATTATTTTATTGTAAGCGCTGGATCAGTGGTCATCATCCTCCTGGATGAGAGGCAACTCCTTTCTCACTGCCAGGTTGTGTAGCATGCATGCCACGATGATGATCTTGCACACCTTAGCAGGTGCATACGGGAGGGCACCTCCTGTCCTGTCCAAGCAGCGGAAGCGGCTCTTCAGGAGTCCAAATGTCCGCTCTATCACCCTCCTGGTTCGACCATGTGCCTCGTTGTAGCGCATCTCGGCTGGTGTCACTGGGTTCCTCAGGGGTGTCAGCAACCATGGCATGTTGGGGTATCCAGAGTCACCTACATACAGACAATAGCACATTAGAAGATGTTGAGAAGAGCATAGAAAACAACATTGCCAAACATACCCATTGTTAAACAGTCAGTACACACCGACAAGGCAGGCACGCTGGTTCTGCATCCGTGACATCAGCCTCGGGATGCGGCTACTCCTCATTATGTAGGCATCGTGTGCAGACCCAGGGAAACGTGCACACACATGGGTAATGGTCATGTCCGCCAAACAAACCACCAGAGCATTGATCGAGTGGTAATGCTTCCGATTTCTGTATGGCAGCTCCTGTGCCTGTGGTGGTACTAAAGCCACATGTGTCCCGTCAATGGAGCCGATGACATTTGGCATCCTCCCCAGGGCATAGAAATCACCCTTGATGTCAGCAAGTTGTTGGGGTTTCGGGAAATGTATGTACAGGTCCAGGAAAAGTAACATGGCCTCCAACACATCCCGAAGCACACGGCTAAACATGGTCTGCGACATCCCACCAGCCCTAGCCACAGTGTACTGAAAGGTACCGGTGGCAAAGAAGTGTAGAGCTGCCATCACCTTCACCTTGGGTGTCAGCGCAGTAGGGTATGGCCGGCCAGGTTGCAGATGTGGACCCAACTGCTCTGCCAAATCCTCAATCAGTTCCCTGGTGAAGCGGTACTTGCGGATGGATTCACGTTCCACCATTGTTGCCAGGTCAGGGAATGGTCTATGTACAGCTGGTGCCCTGCAGTACAGAGAAGACAAAAGATAGATTGTCACCACCTCCAGCCATGTCACAAAGCCCCAGCAATACATACCATCATAAATCAATACATTACAAAATAACATGAGGTGTATGCTGTAGGGTATGGACACATATGTCACCTACGTGACCATCACCGTACATCGCAGGTCAACATGTGGACATGACAAGTCCCCTGTTGTTCCGTGACAAAGCTATGGGCAGCGTCACAGTACATCTGCACTGTTGCCACGTACCACACAAAGACCACAGTAACTAGTGAGTACAGATATCTCCACCACAATACAGCTTCTTGACTGGGAGATACACAGGCATGATGTGACGTATCTTTTACACACCACACAACAAGCATGTCTCCCACAGGCAGTGTCCCCTGTTGTCTCATCAGGACATACATAGGTGTCTGTGACACACACACCAACAACGTGCATGCACAAAACAATGGGATGTGTGGACTGGCTCACATTGGGCACATGGTATCTCAGAGATCTCACACAACATGCACACAGATTGTGGATGTACATCACAATAGGGGCACTGGGTCACCCTGTGATGCACATACCATCACACTGAAGAGTCAGGGTTTATGTGACATGTCATACGCACATCCTACCTGGGACTGGGTCTAGGGATAATGTACAGTACTGCACTGTTGCACATACCAGTGGTTATGTGCATACCACACAAATGATTCTGTCCCCCAAAACCCATGCCCAGCCTGGGACCGTCTGCCACCAAGTACCACACAACCAATCACATGTAGTCCCCCATACACACACAGGTAATGCACACTTATCTGCCTTAGGATACACTGTGGCACAGGCTGTGGTGTCATAGGTGTGCACCTGAAACCCTGGCCAGTGAGTGAGGGTGGCATCCGTCAGTCAGTGACAACAAGAGTGGCAGACGCGGGTTACTGTTACACAGACGCGTCGTGCAGTCAGTGACCGAGCCGTGCGCACGCCTTGGCCATTGACTGCAATGGTGACCGACGCGGGTGACTTCTACACAGACGTGTCGTGCAGTCAGTGACCGAGCCGTCCGCACGCCTTGGCCATTGAATCGTATGGAGACGGGTGCGTGTGACTTGTATACAGACGCGTCGTACTGTCATGGACCGAGCCGTGCGCACGCATAGCCCATTGAATCGTATGGAGACGGGTGCGTGTGACTTGTATACAGACGTGTCGTACTCTCATGGACGGAGCCGTGCGCACGCCTTGGCCATTGACTGCAATGGTAACCGACGTGGGTGACTTCTACACAGACGCGTCGTGCAGTCAGTGACCGAGCCGTGCGCACGCCTTGGCCATTGAACATAATGGAGACGGGTGCGTGTGGATTTTCAAGATACGCGTCGTGCAGTTAGTTACCGAGCCGTGCGTCCTCATTGGCTATGGACTGTAATGGAGACGGACGCGGATTCAAAATGTGTACGAGTTGTGTGCTGGAAATTCTGTTGGATTCCCACAACAATGTTGCAAATGCTAGGATGTCAGGAAGGCGAATTTTGAACGATGCGGAAGGCATGTACGAGTCGTGCAATTCCATGGATTGGCCAAATTCATAAGATGCAAACGTGTTGGACCTATCACTTTGGATGCATGGGACATATTCAGCCTCTGCAGCACAGATATAAGGCTGGCTGGCCCCCAGAGAGCACACTTGCCTTCACCACATGCTACTGGACTTCTACTCTGCAACCACTGCTGCTGTCTCTGCATCCTCTGGCTTCAAGAATGGCACGTACTGTGGAGAGAGCCCCAGCCTTCACTGAGGAGGAGAACCAGGCCCTGCTGGACGGCATCCTTCCACAGTATGGCAAGCTGTATGGGAAACCAGGGGAGCAGGTGAGTGTGCAGTCCACTGTCTTCTCAATTGTGCATGTTGTCCGACTAGCACCACTAGCATTGTGTACCCCAGTGGCTAGCATGCTCACTGAGTAGTTTGAATACCCAAAGTGTGTAGGTACATGTACTGAACAGATACTCTACTGACAAAGGGCATTTTTAAAAGGTTTCACTTCCCAGGCAATGTTTCCCTGCCATGAATGCAGGACAACTGTCCATTTCCATGGGTGCACTACCTTTGTACCTCATTTGCCTTTGTGATGACCACATGTATATATGACTGTGTGCTGCACCACTATGTTGCATGTGTGGTAATGGCCTTTTCACTTTGTCATCCTCACAGGTTGATGCCCACCAGAAGCAGGAAATCTGGCTGACCATCGCCCGGGCAGTGAGATCCGTGGGGGTCTACAAGCGCCGGATCCGCAACTGCCAGAAGAGGTGGCAGGACCTTCGGGGCTGGACCCAGAGGATCGCACGGGTCCAGCTGAAGCTGTCGCCTCCTCGCAGGAGGGGCGGACACCGGACCCTGACCCCCACATGCTCAGGATTCTGGTGGTGGTCTTCCCGGACCTGGATGGGCAGCTGAAGGCCAGACAGCAGCAAGGAGGGGGTGAGTCCATGACTGCACTGTGAACTTTGTCTGACATGCTATGTGCCCTCCTCTGGCCTGGTGAAACTTCCACAGTACATCAGTCCCGTAGTCCAGGACCCATGTCCCTCAATCGTGACATGCCCACTCATCATCTGATACCCAGGTGTGGCCCTTACAGTCAGGAAATTGTGTCACTTGGGTACTGTGTCCTTGCATTTTGCTGGGCTTAAGGTGGGGGACAGCATTTGTTACCGAAACTTTGTGGTGGGCTTCATGGGTGGGTCAATTGCTTACACAATGCCTGAGTTCTGACAGGTAATCTGCGTGTACCTTTGATATGTGGTCAAATTGCTGATCTGACTCACCACATGTGCCTGGGGTATTTGGCACACACACATGCTGCGGGTGGGACCAATTTTGGGGCCTCAGGAGTATGTATATCAAGTGTGTCACACATGCTTAGCCACCTGCCTACTGTCCAGGGCTCAACCCTCTTTCACGTGGAGCAGGACAGTCATGGCCACTCCAGGGCATACAATACACTCTGTACTCCCACTCCCGTGTATCAGCTGACACATTGTGCTCAGTGAAAGGTTCCCTCAGGTGTCTGCCGCTGTGTCATTGTGCTGTGGCTTTGTTGTCAGGACTCCTGGGGTGCTTATCGGTTTGGGGTCAGCATGCCATCTGAGATGTGACCATAGGAGACGATACTTGTGTGACATATAGGTGTTTGATCACTGACTGTGCACAATGGTGTATGCAACTGTGAAGTTCATGAAGCTGTGTTTCATTCACAGCAGACTGTGAGGTGCTCAGGTTTAGAGAGTTGTGTTTCATGTCTCCCATATGTCCAATTTGTATGACGTGGGCGCATGAGAGTTCAGATGATGTGGTTTGTGGGGGATGTACATGTGCACATGTCAGCTACAGAACTTCCATTCCCCATGAACTAGGATTGTGACACAGTGCAGACTGTTGTCGTCTGGCTGCCCTGCCCCTGTGACTGGAGACAGTGATGTATGACTTTGCAGGCATGCCTGTGCCATGGCATGAAACTTCCTAAGAGGGATCCTGCAGGGGAGTGACATGTGCTCCATGCACCCCATTGTGGCATTGACTATCAGGGCATGAGGGCACCATGGTGTCTGGTGCTGGTATGCATCACATGCATTTCAAATTAGACTCTGGCCATCCCTTAATCCGGACACCTGTACTGACTCAGTGGCAAGAGATGTGATGTTAGCATGTTGACAAACTTCAACGTGTTCTCTGGCATGTCCAACAACTGTGTAGGTGGTGCATGTGTCCACACTGGGGTATTACCATCCAACATGCACCAGACAGATGGGTGCAAGGCCAGGAGGGATGTGAGTGCCATGGTTGACCATCAGACTGACAATTGGCTTCTCCTAATCTTTGTGAGCACTTTTGGCAATGTTCAACTAATGATGCCAGGGCTTGCTCTGTGATGTGCTGTACTTACTGTGGTGTGTGGGGTCAGTGCAGGTGACTAATGTTTGTCTGTTTTGCTAATTCAATGCAGATACATCCACGGCCACAGGAGGGGACAGCTCCACGGACCAGGGGGAGCCGCAGAGCCAGACTGGGTCAGCAGCCGAAGAGTCGTCGGAGGGACCCAGTGGCACGGAGGGCGAGTGGAGCCACACCGAGGAGTCCTCAGCACCATCCACCTCAGCTGAGGACCAGCGCAGCTCAGAGGATGACTCCCTTGTGGAGGCGGGTGTCAGCAGGCACCATACCCCAGCTAGTGTGGCTGTCCCCGCCACCACCACCACCACCACCACCGCCCTCCCATCGGCTCCCATCCCAGAGGTCCGTGGAGGCTCCCGTGTTTGGGAGCATGTCTCCTTCGTGCCAGGCACTGCACCCCCTGCCCCTGTGTCCCCTGCTGCCCTGAGTGAGGAGTCTGTGGACTTGCTTCACCAGATCCATGTAGGGCAGACAACAATGCTGAGTGTCCTCCATGCACACACCAATCTGTTGACACAACTGGTGTCGTTCATGGAGGGCATCTCATCGAGCATGTCTGCCCTACAGAGGACCAATCAGTCCATGGCCTCCTCCCTGATGGCAGCAGTGTCCCTCCTCCAACAGACCCTCACCCCTCCTACCTCTGCCCCATCCACACTTCCTAGCACCCTACCTGTCCCAAGCATACACACACCTGCACAATCACGCAAACACACAGACACAAGCAGCACAGAAACACCCAAACCAAAGTCCAAAAGTGCACGCAAGCAACCTCAGGGGACTGATACCACACTCACAGGGGATATTTTGCAAACACACACACAGGCATCCACAGGCACTCCGCAGTCCTCTGATACCTCTCCCTCCAAGACCTCTTCCCTTGCCTCACCTGCAACCCCACCTTCCAAGCAGCTCTTCCTGTGTGACCTTGGCCTCTTCCCCACCGATCCAGCTGATCCAGCCTACAAGGGGAAGAGGAAGTCCTCACACACAGAGGGGAGTGCCCCTCACCCCCGGACACCCTCCCCCAGGCACAGGCAGACTGAGGCCCCCACCCGCAAGTCCCCCCGGACCCGGAAGAGCAAGACCCCACCACCGCCCGCAGCTCCACCACACAGTCTCCTTCCTCCATCCCCCAGGCCCCCACTCCACAGGTTCCCCCACCACTCCCTGCCCCAGGTTCCCCCACACACCAATACCGCATCCCCAAAATGATCAGGCCTTCTCCCCCTACCACTTGCTCTTCCACAACCACACCCACCGCTCAGCCTGTTTGTGCCACTGGTGTGGAGACCGTGTCCTCCCCCTCTGTCCTGCCCACCTCACCTGAACCCCATTCTGCTCCCATGGAGATAGGCACTGCAGTGGAGTCCACGACCACCCCGTCTGACTTGGGCACTGCAGTGGGGAACCTGTCCACTCCATCTGACCAGCCCACTGCATTTGTGCCGGCACCCACCCCATCTGACTCATGCCCCCCAGTTGTACCGGCACCCACCATGTCAGACACCTCCACTGCAGTTGCCAGTGACTCTCCTGCAACCACCAGGGCTCCAGGTGAGCCCTGATCCTGTGCCTGTGGTGCCTGGCCTGCCCCCACGTATGCCCCTCCGAGGGGGATGTCCCCGGTCCTTAGCAATGCAGGCAAGCAAAGGGTGACATCTGCCACTATCACCCTGTTTGGACTTCAAACATGGACTGGCCATTGGCCTTTGTGTTTTTCCGGGACTCACCATTTTATGAACACATATGCTGAATAAAGCTCATTTTTGTTCTCTAGTGGTTTTGCTTCAGATGTACATGATGTTGATGATGCTAACCATGCCCTTGCTGCAGTGATGGTGTATTTGATATCAGGAAAATGAGGTGTTACTGTGCAGGACCACATGTGGTCCAGGGGGAATATGTCTTATCCTGGTGTGTATCCATGTCATCCTTTGCAGCAATATACGGGTGTCATGATTACAATATTTGGCTATGTGAATTACATCTTTTATTTGCAATGTCACATCTGTGGCTTACATCCATGCACATCTGTTGTGCTTGCCATTGTTCAATTTGTCTATTTCCCTGACCGTGTGACCATCTCCACTGGATATGCAAGTTTGGGCATCAATGGGGAAGGACTCATCTGTGTTATCAGTGCAACTTGCTATACATGTGTGTTGGATCTGTGCAGATGATTTCAGTGACACCCCCATAACCAGGCTGATGTGACCAGAGCCTTCATTTTGTGGTACTTGTTGGCTGAGTGACCAGGTGTTCTGCTGACATGATTGAGCCCTGCAGAGACAACGTATGGCACAGCTTTCCTTCCACAGGAGTGTAGTCCCCTCATGGCAGTGTGTGATTCCGTGACATTGCCTGGGCCCAAGGTGTGTGTTGTGTGGGCATGTCTGTGTGTGTTCCCTTCCATTTTTCTACACAGGCTGGGTTCCCTACTGATGTTCCTGTTTGTGATGCTTGCTGAGTTGTCCTATGTTCACACAAAATCTTCAACCTGGGTTCTCTGGGATGTGGGTGCATGGCACACTACTGGTCATCAGGGTGTCATCCCTAGGTGTGTTTGCTGTCAAGGCTGGGTTTGTGGGCAAACGCAGATGAGACACAGTCAGGATTCTCCTTGGCACTTTTGTGTTCCCACTATCATGTAGTGTTGCCTATGTGGTATGTTTCAGTGACTGCGACACATGTACGTGTGTGTGTCTGCTCCCACTCCTCAGGTTCAGAGGTGCAATGTTGGGAGGTGTCAACATGTGTTCTTTGTGGGTCTCCTTGGGTTCTGCATTGTCCTGGGACTGTGGCAGGTATCCAGAATATTCATGTAGATTTGACATCATGACCATGTACCGCATACTGTGCATTGTGTCAGACATCCACGAGGGCTGTTGACTGTCCATGTGTCATGAGTTTGTGCACCTTAGCTGCCCCCCACCAGCCCTGGGATTGTCATGTGGGCATCTGCTGTATCACCAGTCAATGTGGGCTTCGCTGATGCACCTTGGTGCAGAACAAGGTGTGTGGTGTTAGGAGTGTGCAACTGACAGTTATCACTTCTATAGGCCCCTATCACCATATTGTTCTTGTATTACAGGCCATGTCCAGGGATTTGTGTTTGTGTAGGTATGATGGTAGTTTGTGGGTGTGGCCACATGCCCCAGGTGGCACAGGTGACTGTGATGCACAGTATGTGCAACATCTACCTTGGTCATCACAGTGGGATTGTCATACAGTCTTGTGTCACCCCAATGTAGGGTCCCTGGGGGTGGTGCTGTTGTGGGTCTGTCTCTTGCTGTTTTAGTTGCTGATCATTCCAGCTTGTGTCAGATGTGACTGTTGGGATCCCTCTCATCTTACAAAGCCTGATTGGCCAGTAAGGGGTGCCCAATTCATTGCTTACTTTTGTATGGCACTGTGTCCACATCTGTGTCAATGTAGTTCAGCCCCCCTCATGTGTTGGGTAGTTGCCTGGGGACACAGAGACACACACAAACACATGTTGTGTCTGATGTGCCGTGTGAGGCTGACTGTTTGTGTTTGTGCATCAGCATCAGCATCAGTGCATTGTTATTGCTGTTGTGGGTCATTGGCTGGATGTTGTTTGTGTGATTTGCCCTGCTGTCCCTGGGAGCCATATCTCATCAGACTGCACATTCATCCTGGTTGGTATGGACCATTGCTGCAATGTTATGGGAGTGTGTGACCTGACACCTACAGGCTCCACAGCATGTCTTGATTTGTGTGTCCATTTGTGGAGATATATGTATATGCATTATGGTGCTTATACCAAAGGGAGTCACCGTTCCTGAGTGGAGATGGAGAGGAGGGAAGTAGGGGTACTCTTCCCGTGTGCTACTCTGCTTGTGGGAGGCAGGGTGTCCTCATCTTGATGCCCTCACACACCCCGAAGGATGTCATGCTTCATCATTGGGCTTTTGCTCCTCGTCGGGCCTGCGCTGCAATGCCCTACGGGTCCCCCGAAGGGTCTCTTTTTCAGAGATCTTTTGATGAAGCCATCTGGGTGCGTGGGTGTAAGTGGCAGTGAAGTCCTAGAAAGTGTATTAAAAAATGGCTGGAGGGAGAGTGATTAATTTTTAATAAAGTGATCCCGCTGTCATTATTAAAACAAAGTGTATGGAGCTGCTTTAAGGGGTATTATGTCCCTTGGTAGCTGGGTGATTATATGTCCCTAGTGGGCATATGTTATGGTCAACATGTTTCGCGCTTCAGTGGTCTCAGGGGGAGATCCAGGGCGCTTCGTCAGGACCGAATAAGAAATTAATATCTACAGTGGCCGAAACTTTCGGTGCCCCCGGATAAATGAAAGGAGTAGAGATTCTATAACGACAAGAGTCAAAAAACAAAGATACAATTTGCCATTAGGGTAATAATACCAATGGAAATTATGCTCAGGTCTGGGTTCTCCATTGGAGGGCCAGGTGCTTGTAGTTCATAGCGTGATCATTGCTGTTAATGGTCGCGGTATGTATACGTGAGCTAAAAGGTGCTGTGATCTTTCTAAAAGTTGTTAAAAAGGAGGTTATAACTAGGTGACAGACAGACAGACGTATAAGATCAATGATTAGTGCTCAGAGAATGGTGTCAGGGTTGTTCTCTGTATCAGTATTTTTATTTTTTATTTGTGAACATACCCTGGTTATATCGAGTAGGCGTGAATCGTATAAATAGAGTCAAAATTCAAAAGTGAAAAGGTTCTATTATCCAGTAAGCTTGTGAACCTTTTAAATCTAGGTAAGTAATACCGTTAGGCCCTACCATTGATGGCAAACCTCGAGACGCTGTGTTATTATGTGTAAGCACTTAGATAATATGTCTCACCCCTTAGTAGGTAGGGTAAGATCCCATGAGATCAGGGAGGGTCACTTGAGAGCTATAATGGGAAGGAAGAAAAACAGAAAACCACATGTGTCATTTTTACAGGGCTTCCTAAGGCTCTAAGTTATAACTCACAGTTGGTTTTTAGAAATTGAAGGGAGAGGATGCTGCCATGTGCAGGATCTGTCCTGGACTGATCTTGCCCCTTAGTTACTCACGGTTCTCTCGGTGCATCTGGGCTGTGTGCCTCTCGCTGTCTCCGCCGGTGGGGAAGTGAAAATTCTGTCTCCTTTTATAGGAGTGGCCTGCTTCCGGGTGGGGCGTTAATTGTTTAATCACTGCATTGATTGGCAAGTTTTGGTTTGACCTCTAGAGTTGTAAAAACAAGGGTGAATGAGCACAGGAGCAACATCCGGTGCGGTAGGAACACCACCAAAATGAGCAGGCATTACATCGAAAAGGGACATACACCAGACCAAGTCAATTGGACCATCATTGAGTCCAATCCTCTCTGGACAACAAAAACCCTCTTCCAAAAAGAGCAAAGATGGGTGCACCGCCTCCAAACGAACACCCAGGGTCTTAACGACGAAATACCTTGGATTGAAGTACTATAGGAATTCAACCCTTGACATCGATCTCACAAGTGTGACATTCATAAACACTATAGTGAAGACTATGTCAGCAGATCTCTGATATGCACCACCCACCGCAAAATGATACACCAACTATAAAAACTGACCAAGGGGGCACTAGTGCACCGCAAATAACACCAACAAATACGGTGACCCTTTATTGTGATTCATCAGCGCAATAGGGATACTTCATTTATCACATCTACCACAAGAACCCACTACAAGATGGCGACCGAGATTCTGCCTATTGCACGCAGCACCAATACATTAGATATATAACTTCATACACAAGACATGCATTGCCCCTTTTAAGTAAGATCACTGTACCAGCGACCCATAACAATTATCAGCACACAGAGATTCAACAGCCCGTGAATATCTCTCATATGAGCATTTCATAGAAGATATCACTCCAAGATGGCACCCATAGTAACAACCAAAACTTCCTCATACGAGCTTGTCATAGTAGATACCACTCCAAGATGTCACCCATAGTAACAACCAAAACCTTCCCATATGAACTTATCATAGAAAACACCACTCCAAAATGGCACCCATAGTAACAACCAAAACCTTCCCATATGAACTTATCATAGAAAACACCACTCCAAAATGGCACCCATAGTAACAACCAAAACTTGCCAATCAATGCAGTGATTAAACAATTATCGCCCCACCCGGAAGCAGGCCACTCCTATAAAAGGAGACAGAATTTTCACTTCCCCACCGGCGGAGACAGCGAGAGGCACACAGCCCAGATGCACCGAGAGAACCGTGAGTAACTAAGGGGCAAGATCAGTCCAGGACAGATCCTGCACATGGCAGCATCCTCTCCCTTCAATTTCTAAAAACCAACTGTGAGTTATAACTTAGAGCCTTAGGAAGCCCTGTAAAAATGACACATGTGGTTTTCTGTTTTTTCTTCCTTCCCATTATAGCTCTCAAGTGACCCTCCCTGATCTCATGGGATCTTACCCTACCTACTAAGGGGTGAGACATATTATCTAAGTGCTTACACATAATAACACAGCGTCTCGAGGTTTGCCATCAATGGTAGGGCCTAACGGTATTACTTACCTAGATTTAAAAGGTTCACAAGCTTACTGGATAATAGAACCTTTTCACTTTTGAATTTTTGACTCTATTTATACGATTCACGCCTACTCGATATAACCAGGGTATGTTCACAAATAAAAAATAAAAATACTGATACAGAGAACAACCCTGACACCATTCTCTGAGCACTAATCATTGATCTTATACGTCTGTCTGTCTGTCACCTAGTTATAATCGCCTTTTTAACAACTTTTAGAAAGATCACAGCACCTTTTAGCTCACGTATACATACCGCGACCATTAACAGCAATGATCACGCTATGAACTACAAGCACCTGCCCCTCCAATGGAGAACCCAGACCTGAGCATAATTTCCATTGGTATTAATACCCTAATGGCAAATTGTATCTTTGTTTTTTGACTCTTGTCGTTTCAGAATCTCTACTCCTTTCATTTATCCGGGGGCACCGAAATTTTCGGCCACTGTAGATATAAATTTCTTATTCGGCCCTGACGAAGCACCCTGGATCTCCCCCTGAGACCACTGAAGCGCGAAACATGTTGACCATAACATATGCCCACTAGGGACATATAATCACCCAGCTACCAAGGGACATAATACCCCTTAAAGCAGCTCCATACACTTTGTTTTAATAATGACAGCGGGATCACTTTATTAAAAATTAATCACTCTCCCTCCAGCCATTTTTTAATACACTTTCTAGGACTTCACTGCCACTTACACCCACGCACCCATACGGCTTCATCAAAAGATCTCCAAAAAAGAGACCCTTCGGGGGACCCGTAGGGCATTGCAGCACCGGCCCGATGAGGAGCAAAAGCCCAATGATGAAGCATGACATCCTTCGGGGTGTGTGAGGGCATCAAGATGAGGACACCCTGCCTCCAACAAGCAGAGTAGCACACGACAAGAGTACCCCCTACTTCCCTCCTCTCCATCTCCACTCAGGAACGGTGACTCCCTTTGGTATAAGTTTAATTTCGGGAGCACGGGTCACCGGACTTTTTAGAATAGCTCCTAGAGTCCCCCTCTTTTGATAAATAGGATTATTTAGCACGGCGGATCAGCCGAGGGACTTCCTCTTTACTCTTTCCTATAACTATCCAATTCCACTATGGCAGAACAGACAGGTCTAAGCTTTGATGATGACATAGTATCAGAAATTTTGAGGACACCGAGCCTATTAGGAATGGAAGGCTCAGCCTCAAAAAGTACTGCGCAAGGTGACTGGAACAACTTAGCCGTCCTCAAAAAACAACAGGTCAAAATAGCGATGCATGGAGCGATTATGACGGAATATCTGCGGGCCAATATAGCTCCAAATGGCCTTATTGTGACAGTAGCACCACGGATATTCCTAGAAGACATAATATTCAGGAAGGATTGGAGCCAAATAGCCTGGCGATGCACTCGCGACTGGCTTGTACTTATAATTAGTACAGCAAAACGCCTATCAGATGCTCTAATAATAAAAATAACCATTGCAGAGAATGCACTAAAAACAACCATTACATTCTCTACCTGGAAGACACGCTTGGCTGAAATTAATACCGAGATGAATGACCATAAAGACTACCTCCTGCAGAGGAAAATCACCAAATTGCAAAAAGATATAAAAAAATTGAGAGGGAAAAAGTATACCCTTACACTAAGGAAGATTATGTGACAAATAACCAAGACACCTCATCCGACGATAAATCAACATCCTCAACAAGATCAAAAAGATCTAGCAGTAATTCCAGTAACGGAAGTCGGAGGAATTTCCAAGGAGGTCCGGGACTACTACCAACTCCCCAAATGTTCAACTACCCAATGCCAGGCTATCCAGGAGCACCACCACCATGGTATCCGGGCTACCATGGACCACCACCGCCTCACCCATTCTATCAACAACAACGCCCTCCTTTTTGGAACAGAGGCAGGGGCAGAGGAAGAGGCAGGCGAAAAAACAACCAAAGACAGGTGCAGTGGACGGAGGACGAGGACCAACGCAGGACACGGAGTCAAACGAAGAAAAACTAGTGGTGAACCTATCTACAAGGACCCTGACGAAAACAGAAGAATCCGTCCTACAGAGAGGATTGGGTTTTGTCCCAACACCAAAAGAAGACTCGTTCAGACTCACTGGTGAACTACATGTGTTCTTTCGAAAGCTACGCTTGAAATCATTTTTTCAAACACAGGATACCAGTAGGAGGGACACGGTTACTACAGACACAGGCATACGCAATCCCTCCAGATTCACGCCCACCGCAGCGATGACTGCCAGTGAGATACTGACCTATGAAAAAGCAGTCTTACAAGACATTAACAAACTACAACCCAAGAAAACCTATGATAACTTACCTGCAAAAGAAAGGAAAGCCCTTCAAAACCTCAACGACGATCCGGCAATCACCATAAAACCTGCAGACAAAGGCGGAGCTATTGTCATCCTTAACACAGACGACTATAATAATGAATGTCTTAGACAACTAGCTGACACGAAATACTACCACAAAATAGACACAGACCCTACGGATTCCCTCACAAGAAGAATCAACATCTCTGTGACGGAAGCACTATCGAATGGTTGGATCACCAAGAACGAAGCGGAGTACCTAGTGAACACTAAACCAACGACACCATATTTCTACATCTTGCCAAAGATCCACAAAAACATCATGCCCCCACCAGGCAGACCAATAGTGTCAGGGATCAACTCCATCCTTGAGCCACTGAGTCAATACTGTGATCATTTTCTACAGCCATTAGTTCAAGCAACACCGTCATACCTCAAGGACACCAAGGAGACCATCAACCTCATCGAAAACATCAGAGGACCTGAGGAAATCATTGTACTAGTAACACTCGACATGGAGGCACTATATACAAACATTCCACAAGAAGCCACACTAAGAGTAGTTGAAGAAACCCTGAGAAACAGTGATCCTCCCACACAACAACCCATTAACTTCATCCTGGAATGCGCAGAACTCGCCATGAAGAACAACTTCTTCAAGTTCCACGACCAACACTATCAACAAATCCATGGAACTTGTATGGGCAGTACATTTGCGCCAAGCCTAGCATGTCTATTCATGGCCCATTTTGAGGCCCAACATATCCTACCAGAAACTAATCCTTTCAAATCGGAAATAAAAGAGTGGAAACGGTACATAGATGATGTACTTATGCTATGGACGGGGACAGAGGATCGATGTAAAGAATTCCACTCCTGGATCAACCAACAGGACCCCTTCCTCAAATTCACACTATCAACCTCAAGTGAAGAAATACCATTCCTGGACTTACTAATTCTCTTCAAAGATGGAAAACTGTCGACCACGACATATAGGAAGCCCACAGATCGCAACAGCTTATTGCCCTACGACAGCCACCATACCAAAGCCTTGAGACAAAATCTCCCTTCGGCCAATTCCTCAGGCTGAGGAGAAATTGCAGCACTACCCAGGATTATGAAATACAGGCAGCAGAACTTAGCAAAAATCTGGAAAAAAGAAACTACCCACAAAAAATCATAAAGTCTGCCAAGAAACGTGCACGGAACAACCATCGAGGAGCGCTTCTGGAAACACAAGAAAAGCGAAAAGATGAAACAATTACATGTGTCACAACTTACACACCTCAATCCAATCAAGTCAAAAATGTACTATTAAAACATTGGAACATCTTGAACACAGGCGAAATGCAACTACAACACCCAAGATTCGCATTCAGACGTACACAAAACATAAAAGACATCGTTGTCCACACGAGACCACAGAAAAAACAAGGGGACAGCCAGAGGACATTATGGGACCTGCCGACGCTCAAGGGACACAATGAGCACAGGAGCAACATCCGGTGCGGTAGGAACACCACCAAAATGAGCAGGCATTACATCGAAAAGGGACATACACCAGACCAAGTCAATTGGACCATCATTGAGTCCAATCCTCTCTGGACAACAAAAACCCTCTTCCAAAAAGAGCAAAGATGGGTGCACCGCCTCCAAACAAACACCCAGGGTCTTAACGACGAAATACCTTGGATTGAAGTACTATAGGAATTCAACCCTTGACATCGATCTCACAAGTGTGACATTCATAAACACTATAGTGAAGACTATGTCAGCAGACCTCTGATATGCACCACCCACCGCAAAATGATACACCAACTATAAAAACTGACCAAGGGGGCACTAGTGCACCGCAAATAACACCAACAAATACGGTGACCCTTTATTGTGATTCATCAGCGCACTAGGGATACTTCATTTATCACATCTACCACAAGAACCCACTACAAGATGGCGACCGAGATTCTGCCTATTGCATGCAGCACCAATACATTAGATATATAACTTCATACACAAGACATGCATTGCCCCCCTTTAAGTAAGATCACCGTACCAGCGACCCATAACAATTATCAGCACACAGAGATTCAACAGCCCGTGAATATCTCTCATATGAGCATTTCATAGAAGATATCACTCCAAGATGGCACCCATAGTAACAACCAAAAATTCCTCATACGAGCTTGTCATAGTAGATACCACTCCAAGATGGCACCCATAGTAACAACCAAAACCTTCCCATATGAACTTATCATAGAAAACACCACTCCAAAATGGTACCCATAGTAACCACCAAAACCTTCCCATATGAACTTATCATAGAAAACACCACTCCAAAATGGCACCCATAGTAACAACCAAAACTTGCCAATCAATGCAGTGATTAAACAATTAACGCCCCACCCGGAAGCAGGCCACTCCTATAAAAGGAGACAGAATTTTCACTTCCCCACCGGCGGAGACAGCGAGAGGCACACAGCCCAGATGCACCGAGAGAACCGTGAGTAACTAAGGGGCAAGATCAGTCCAGGACAGATCCTGCACATGGCAGCATCCTCTCCCTTCAATTTCTAAAAACCAACTGTGAGTTATAACTTAGAGCCTTAGGAAGCCCTGTAAAAATGACACATGTGGTTTTCTGTTTTTTCTTCCTTCCCATTATAGCGCTCAAGTGACCCTCCCTGATCTCATGGGATCTTACCCTACCTACTAAGGGGTGAGACATATTATCTAAGTGCTTACACATAATAACACAGCGTCTCGAGGTTTGCCATCAATGGTAGGGCCTAACGGTATTACTTACCTAGATTTAAAAGGTTCACAAGCTTACTGGATAATAGAACCTTTTCACTTTTGAATTTTTGACTCTATTTATACGATTCACGCCTACTCGATATAACCAGGGTATGTTCACAAATAAAAAATAAAAATACTGATACAGAGAACAACCCTGACACCATTCTCTGAGCACTAATCATTGACCTTATACGTTTGTCTGTCTGTCACCTAGTTATAACCTCCTTTTTAACAACTTTTAGAAAGATCACAGCACCTTTTAGCTCACGTATACATACCGCGACCATTAACAGCAATGATCACGCTATGAACTACAAGCACCTGGCCCTCCAATGGAGAACCCAGACCTGAGCATAATTTCCATTGGTATTAATACCCTAATGGCAAATTGTATCTTTGTTTTTTGACTCTTGTCATTTCAGAATCTCTACTCCTTTCATTTATCCGGGGGCACTGAAATTTTCGGCCATTGTAGATATAAATTTCTTATTCGGTCCTGACGAAGCGCCCTGGATCTCCCCCTGAGACCACTGAAGCGCAAAACATGTTGACCATAACATATGCCCACTAGGGACATATAATCACCCAGCTACCAAGGGACATAATACCCCTTAAAGCAGCTCCATACAGTTTGTTTTAATAATGACAGCGGGATCACTTTATTAAAAATTAATCACTCTCCCTCCAGCCATTTTTCAATACACTTTCTAGGACTTCACTGCCACTTACACCCACGCACCCATACGGCTTCATCAAAAGATCTCCAAAAAAGAGACCCTTCGGGGGACCCGTAGGGCATTGCAGCACCTGCCCGACGAGGAGCAAAAGCCCAATGATGAAGCATGACATCCTTCGGGGTGTGTGAGGGCATCAAGATGAGGACACCCTGCCTCCCACAAGCAGAGTAGCACACGACAAGAGTACCCCCTACTTCCCTCCTCTCCATCTCCACTCAGGAACGGTGACTCCCTTTGGTATAAGTTTAATTTCGGGAGCACGGGTCACCGGACCTTTTAGAATAGCTCCTAGAGTCCCCCTCTTTTGATAAATAGGATTATGCATTATGGTGGTCACTTCAGATTGTGTGTAATTGTCCAATGTTTGCAATGTCAGCCCCCATGGGTGATGATTGTCTGCACATGTCTGAGTATATGTTTTGGAGGCACTGCACTATTTGCCTCAGCACATCTCTGTTGGTATGGGACACACCCACTACTTAGCCACAAAAGTGTGTCATGTGTTGGGGACAGGAATCATACATGCTGTTTGGCAGTTGCAGATTTTAACATGGTGTCACCTACCTTTTGGTCACTGTGATGATGGGGGTTTTAGACCCCATTACCACAATGTTCCATGAATGCTGTTGTTTTTAACCCCACACTTACCTTTTGGTCACTGTGATGATGGGGGGATTAGACCCCATTACCACAATGTTCCATACATGCTGTTGTATTTAACCCCACACTTACCTTTTGGTCACTGGGATGAGGGGGGGTTAGACACCATTACCACAATGCTCACGATTTGATGCATTTTAGAACCCCACATTTGCCTTTTGTTCACTACAGTGATGGGTGGTTAGAGCCCATTGGCACAGTGCTCATGTGATGCTTGACTGGTGTGGCCCACACTCAGCTTTTGAAGACACATGTGTTGTGAGTTACATTGTATGTTGGGAGTAATGTTCAGTGCTGTAGGCATGTGACACAGACTACACAGTATGGTCATGATGTTGGGGGGATGTCTTTTGCTCACATTCCTTATGTTAGTGTGTGATGGATGTGTGGGGCGTCACCCATCTTATGAGTGTGGATGTTGCTAGTGATAGGCAACATACCCCCTATGGGTGGGGGTGGCAGTAGTAATGGGCTAAGAGTCCCCTATCAGTGGGGGTGGCAGTAGTGATAGGCAACATACCCCCTATGGGTGGGGGTGGCAGTAGTGATAGGCAACATACCCCCTATGGGTGGGGGTGGCAGTAGTAATGGGCTAAGAGTCCCCTATGAGTGGGGGTGGCAGTAGTGATAGGCAACATACCCCCTATGGGTGGGGGTGGCAGTAGTAATGGGCTAAGAGTCCCCTATGAGTGGGGGTGGCAGTAGTGATAGGCAACATACCCCCTATGGGTGGGGGTGGCAGTAGTAATGGGCTAAGAGTCCCCTATGAGTGGGTGTGGCAGTAGTAATGGGCTAAGAGTCCCCTATGAGTGGGGGTGGCAGTAGTGATAGGCAACATACCCCCTATGGGTGGGTGTGGCAGTAGTAATGGGCTAAGAGTCCCCTATGAGTGGGGGTGGCAGTAGTGATAGGCAACATACCCCCTATGGGTGGGGGTGGCAGTAGTAATGGGCTAAGAGTCCCCTATGAGTGGGGGTGGCAGTAGTGATAGGCAACATACCCCCTATGGGTGGGGGTGGCAGTAGTAATGGGCTAAGAGTCCCCTATGAGTGGGTGTGGCAGTAGTAATGGGCTAAGAGTCCCCTATGAGTGGGGTGGCAGTAGTAATGGGCTAAGAGTCCCCTATGAGTTGGGGTGGCAGTAGTAATGGGCTAAGAGTCCCCTATGGGTGGGTGTGGCAGTAGTAATGGGCTAAGAGTCCCCTATGAGTGGGGGTGGCAGTAGTGATAGGCAACATACCCCCTATGGGTGGGGGTGGCAGTAGTAATGGGCTAAGAGTCACCTATGAGTGGGGGTGGCAGGAGTGATAGGCAACATACCCCCTATGGGTGGGGGTGGCAGTAGTAATGGGCTAAGAGTCCCCTATGGGTGGCGGTGGCAGTAGTAATGAGCTAAGAGTCCCCTATGTGTGGTGGTGGTAGTGGTGATAGGCAACAAGTCCCCTATTGTTGGGTATGGTATTGGTGATAGCCATGCAGCCCCTATGGTGGCCTGTTGCTAGTGGACAGGATGTGGACCCCCTGTGTGTGTGTGACATTAGGCAGGTACGTGTCATTTGTTTGTGTGGTGGGTGTCTGACTTACCGTCTGCGCCGTGCGCGTCTGTTCCTGAGCCGGTCATGGATGTACAGTACTGGTATGACCTGCGCGATGGGATTCATGATGTGTTCGTCTCCTACACGCTGCTTGTTGCTCCGTCTCGTACCCGTTGCTAGCTGGTCCGTCTCGTAGCCGTGGATCGTGTTCTGGCGCGAATCGTACCTTATATGCAGCTTGCCCGGATGCTGTGACGTGCCATACGTGACGACACGTTCGGCATGTACCGAGTACGCATCGTACTAGCCCGCCCGGAAAATGCAGTGAAAATGGTTCCGTGCGACTCAATTCGGCGTTTACGGATCCGGCTCATTTGGAAAATTGTGGATGGAATCGGAGCGTCCGTGTCGGTCGGGAATTCAGCACATTTCCGCAACGTACTGCTTCGGCCGGACTGTCCGGCTCCTGGAACGAGTCGGTCGGAAGGTAAGCCTACGGACAACTCTCGGTGGGCTGTCCGACCGAGATCGGAATCGGCCCCTAAGTGGTGGGAAAGATGATGTCTCAGGGGCCCCGCATCTGAAAAAGAATGGGAGAAAGGAAAAGAAGAGAGGAAAAAAGATTAAATCAACACGCAGATATTCCAAAAAAAGGCAAAGGAGAATTCGCTTTGAAGAAAACATTGAGGTTATAACTAGTATGGAGACTTTTATTCAGACCAAGCAAAGTACATTACGAGTTATGAAGCTGGAAAATGAAAATGATTTTGTGAATTCTCAGGACAAAGAATTAATAGTAGAGCCGATGGTGGCTTATGAGGCCCCCCTCTCGAATATTCTGGTTCCCAAAGGAGATTATGCTAATGCCCCAGTAGAGGGGCCTTTAGCAGCCATAACAGTAGAACAAAGGGGTCCGTTAACCTTACTCCATCAGCACTTAACCCCTTGGCTGTCCCTTTCCCTGACTCCGTCAAAATGAGAGGTCATTTAGAGATAAATGCCATCGAACCCTTTTGGGAAAATATGGATACATGTAGACTAGATTTTATTCCTCTGTTTGATGCAGACTTAATATTAAATAGGGCTTCACTACTTAAATGTCTCTCGGAGATCGAAAGTTTGAAACTTATACAAAGTAGCGATATAAATCTAGTTTCCATCTTAACCACTGAAGTTGGTCATAAGTTGAGGGTAATGTTCAATTCCAAAATTATTGTAAATCTGATATTGGAATGGTCGGAAGGCCTTCAAAGTAGGGGGATTGATGTTATTCCATTTTTTGAAGAAGCCCGATACAGAGCCCTCGACAATAGGTCTTTGCCAACCCAATTATTTCCAGATAGTGGAGGATCCTTGAATGAAGCAAAGGAAATACAAATTTGTATCAATAAAAATTGGTAGACAAGTGTCATTTAAAGAATGCCCTTCCCTTTCCCTTAGGCAGAACTCTAAAGATGAGAGCCCCAAATGGAATTGGCTACCCAGTGCACTGTCGAGTGGCCCTAACAGTAATCACTCACAGCGGCCATCCTACTAGCAATGAATTAAAAATCATATCCTGGAATGCTGCAGGAATAAAGAATAGTAGGGAGAAGTTACTTTATTTGAGTACTTTAAATGCTGATGTGGTGTGCCTCCAGCAGACTAGGTGCACAGAGGATCTGATATGTAGGGACGTTTTCACCTTAAGACTGTAAGGCAACACCTTCCAGGAAGGGACACGAAAAGGGGGGGGTGGCCTGTCTACTGTCGAATAAGATACAATGGAATTACAATTGCTACAAAGATCCCAGCAATCTATTTCTGGTAGTAACGTTGTTTAACCTTGATGGAAATGCGAAACCATTGATGTTGATAAATGCCTACATTCTGCCAGACGCTCCTTATGATGTTCTCTTAAATGCGGTCTTCTCCTACATTAAAAAAGTTAAAGATACAGAATTTCCCCCTCGTATAGTTTTGGTAGGAGACCTGAATTGTAAGATCTCTAACTCTATATTGGACAGATTTCGGGACAAAGAAAAAGAGGAATCCATGCGGATTCCGCAAGCTCTTTTTCCACAAAAAATAAGCACCAACAAGAGAAGGAAAATGTTTGCTGTCGAATTAAAAAAGGTCGATGGTGTTATAGTAAATGGGAGACTTCCATCGGACTCACCGGCAGCTTTTACATGTAAAACATCTAGGGGAGAGTCCATTTTAGACTATGCATTGGTGGGAAGTGCCTTTTTTTTCTTGTTTTTTTCTTGGTGAAAGACTTAAAGATCTCTGATTCCTTTTGTAGTGATCACAAGTTATTAACTCTCCTTATAAATTTTAATTAATCTGTTAGTTTCACCAAGAAAACAGGAAGATGTTATTGGGATAACAGGGCCACTCTAGGCCTTGACAGTATCCTAGAGACTACCTTAGAGAAACTGCCCAGCTGGGCAGGAACAGAAATAGCAAGTTTTAATACATTTATGCAACAAGCCGTGAAAACTGCAAGGAAGGTGAATCAAAGGAAAAGTCTTAAAGTGGTCCCCCGATTCCTCCTGCCGTTAAATCTTGAAATAAATACTCCAGTTAGGGAACAGTATCTGAATTATTCTTTGGAAAGATATTATAGAATATTATTATTAAAAAGGAGGAGGAATCAGATAAAGGCCAGGTTCAGAATGAGAGGGAAGATAGTATTTGGATAAAACTTAGAGAAGCAGCCTCTAATGGCCAGATAAGAACCTTTTGGTCTCTTGTCGCAAGGGGTTGTGGAGCCAGAGCCCCATCACTCCCTGTGGCTATTGAAGAACGTAAATGGGTTAGCTTTATTCGGGATTTATATGCAGCTAATGAGGCGGCAATTAAGTACCTCGCACCAAAGGAAGACTTTACTCCATATGGATCTCCCTCTGAAAAAGAAATAGAAATGGTGATCAGGGGAATGTGTACCTCAGCAGCAATGGGCCCAGATGAAATACCAATAACAGTCATAAAACAAAATAGTACACTGTGGAGCAAAATTCTTTGCCCGGTTTTTAAGTATTGTTATGAAAATAAAATGGTTCCCCCCTCCTGGAAGGGAAGTATAATAGCCCCTCTGTTTAAGAAAGGAGACCGAGATCTTCCTCATAATTATCGTCAGATTGCGCTTCTTGATGCAGTGGGTAAAGTCTTCGCTAAATGCCTTTTGACCCAAATTAGCGATTGGACGGATGCCATTAAAATTTTACCATTGGAACAAACTGGGTTTAGAACAAAACATGGAACAATTGATAATTTAACTGCTCTACAGGTAATAAATGAAAAATATGTTGAAATTAGAGGAGGAAGGGTGTATACAGCTTTTATAGACTTCTCCACAGCATTTGACAAAGTAGATTGTCCTTTGCTGTGGAGTAAGCTTTTAAATTTGGGTATGCTGGGCACCCTTGTGGAGTTAGTTCGTGCCCTCCATATGGATACTTGGTGCAGAGTCCTAATGGGAGGTGAAAGAGGTCTCTCACAATCTATCCCTACCGCAAATGGTGTAAAACAAGGATGTTTATTGGCTCCCCTGCTTTTCTCCCTATATATCTCTGATCCCCCTCACTATTTGGCCCAAAGTGAGGGCATTGCCCCGGTAATTGGGGGAAAACCGATTGTGTGTCTAGTCTATGCAGACGACGTAATAATCTTGGATCTAACGCCCAGGGGATTAAATAGTCGTCTGCAGGCACTCCATAAATTTGGGGAGGCTCACCATTTAAAGATTATTATATCAAAAAGTAAAATTATGTGTATGCATCGAAAAAAGAAGCTGAAGTACGGAAATTTTGTATGGTCTGTAGGTGGCCAAAAATTGGAACTTGTAAAATCATATACCTTTTTAGGAAAAATAGTGTGTGGCAAACTAAGTGATAAATCCCATATAGAAAATAACATCTCTAAAGCCACCATTCAGGGGAAAAGCTTGGGCTCCCTTTATAAGTGTACCGGAAAAAGACATTTTGCACTTTTATTGGAGGTGTTTAGTGCAAAAATCCCTGATTCCCTGCTGTATGGTAAGGAATTGATTGATGTAGGGAAATGTTTTTTTTTAAATGCAACGGAAGGCTGAATTTTAAGAAGTTTTGCCTTAGTTAATTTGCCATGTTCCGCGGCCACCCTCAGGTTAGAATTTGAATTAAGAAGTACCTGGGCACAGGGTCTCGCGAGTATAGTGCGTTGGGTCCTAGGTCTGGCAAAGGGTGTTTCTGGTACATTAAGATTTTTACTTCGGAAAGAAATTTTAGAATGTTTAAAACAGTCATTCATTTTTTTGAAATTTCAGGACTGCGATTGATTTTCTGCAATTAGATCAGTCCCTGCTCTTTACCTTATCGCCGTACCAATTAAGGGCCACCTTGAAACAGGCCACTCGGGAATCAAGTTTCACAAGGGATAGGGAAGCTTGCACTCTGAAGAGGGGTATCCAACCGGTCATTGATTCCTGCGTGATAAATAAAGTACAGGCCTATATTTCTTGGAACCTGACTCATGGTGTGCACCGTTTTGGGCTATTATTGAGGCAGGGTATGCTCCCTTTAAATCCTTTATTGTCTAAATGGTATGGTTCATCACCGATTTGTAATTTGTGCAATAATGGCCTGCAAGATGTTAATCATGTGTTATTTATTCACCCAATATTATTACTGTATCTGCGGAAATGGATGAGACCAATATGTCTACAGCTATCTATTCTTTCGGCCTCAGCACTAATTTATTCTCTTTTGGAGCCGCCAAATGAAATGTTCTGCATAGAATTTTTAACTTTTTTAAGTGTTTTCTAAACATGTACTAAGGCTCATTAGGTATGTAGTGAGCAACTGATAATACTTGTTTTTTATCCTATGTTATTTACCTCCTACATTTCTGCACTAAGGGCATAAAGGATATTTTTAATCATTTTGTACCGTATATTATATTGCTATGTTTTAATTAACCCTGGGCATAATACTTTGCTACGCTCACGAAGCATGCAAAGTTTGTGCTACTACGCACTACGCAAATTGCACGTAGCAGAGTGAATAACTGTGCTAATAAACGTAGCGTAGCAGGAGTATAATAAACTCCTTCAAATGCTTTGATAAAGCAATTTTTTATGCTAAAAAACATATAACCAATTCACAAAAATGAATTTTGACAATAAAATATCAAGCAATGAGAGAGGTGATGATTTTGGAGTTCCCCTAACCTAGGGGAGGACTAAGCAGATGCCTTGAACACAAAAATCATATCATGTGAACGATTCAATGGTGGTCCCTTCCTCCTAGGACCACCCTAAGCACAGATTATGGGCAAAATATAATCCCAACCAAAGGCTCTGCAAAGCATTATGGACAGATAGCAGTGGGCAGTGAATATTATAGTGTCCAATATCAAAATAATTCTACAAAGAGCTGCAGTTCAACTAGTCGTTACTAGGTGTCGTCCCTCACGAGTCAAATGCAAAAGCTTCATGAAAGGTTTTCAATACTTTTGCATTTCACTCTTGAGGGACGACACCTAGTAACGACTAGTTGAACTGCAGCACTTTGTAGAATTATTATGATATTGGACACTATAATATTCACTGCCCACTGCTAATCTCGTCCCATAATGCTTTGCAGGGCCTTTGGTTGGGATTGTATTTTTGCCAATAACTGTGCCTGGGGTGGTCCTAAGAGGATGGGACCACCACCACCTAATCATTCAATAAGATGTGCTTTTTGTTTTCAAGACATCTGCTTGGTTCTCTCCCTAAGTTAGCGAGGATACCAAAATCATCACCTCTCTCACTGCTTGTTAACTTTTTGTTTTCACTTTAGTGAAATGACTATATGCAATTTTAGCATATAAAGACAGAGATATTTATTTTATCTTAACTTGCACTGTACAAGTTTGCTTTTGGTAATTATTGTACAGTGCAGTCAAGCACACAGCTACAAAAATGAATTTTGACAATAAAATATCAAGCAATGAGAGAGGTGATGATTTTGGAGTCCCCCTAACCTAGGGGAGGATCAGCAGATGCCTTGAACACAAAAAGCATATCATGTGAACGATTCAATGGTGGTCCTTCCTCCTAGGACCACCCAAGCTAGTTATGGGCAAAAATACAATCCCAAGCTCAAGATTGCAGGACGAGATTGATGGGCAGTGAATATAGTGTCCAATATCAAAATAATTCTACAAAGAGCTGCAGTTCAGCTAAGTCGTTACTAGGTGTCGTCCCTCACGAGTCAAATGCAAAAGCTTCATGAAAGGTTTTCAATACTTTTGCATTTCACTCTTGAGGGACTGACACCTAGTAACGACTAGTTGAACTGCAGCTCTTTGTAGAATTATTTTGATATTGGACACTATAATATTCACTGCCCACTGCTAATCTCGTCCCATAATGCTTTGCAGGGCCTTTGGTTGGGATTGTATTTTTGCCCATAACTGTGCTTGGGGTGGTCCTAGGAGGAATCGTTCAATAAGATGTGCTTTTTGTTTTCAAGACATCTGCTTGGTTGTTGGTTCTCTCCCTAAGTTAGTGAGGATACCAAAATCATCACCTCTCTCACTGCTTGTTAACTTTTTGTTTTCACTTTAGTGAAATGACTATATGCATTTTTAGCATATAAAGACAGAGATATTTATTTTATCTTAACTTGCACTGTACAAGTTTGCTTTTGGTAATTATTGTACAGTGCAGTCAAGCACACAGCTACGCACTATGCAATTTGCATTAGTTGAAGCTGTACTTCACGTAGCTACGTGAAGTGCTACTACGCAAACTACGCCCGGGCTTAGTTTTAATCTGAAGATTTTTTATATTGTTGGATTCCACTTAGGACTCGCTGATGCCTTGTTGGGTAGGAACATTTTCTATGTTAATTTTATTATCAAAATAGAATCTTTATTATCATGTTGTTGGTTCTCCCAGTTTATGTGGACCTCCACGGAGTTCCATAATCATAAATAACATTGATTGATTGATTGAAAAAACAATTTATATACAGCACATGGTGTATGGACATAAAAAACATCCTGTGTAAATCACCACAAAGTGCAAAACATTGTTCAACAATTATGTGCAAATCAGGCAATGTATTAAAAATTCAGTTTAAATACTTTCATAAAACCATTCAAGTTGTGTGGTATCTGTTATTTCTTTCGCGCTATTCAGCGATGGTCTCAAATTTTGTTATTCATGACATTGCAATTAGCGATCACTTCCCGCAGAGTGCCGCTTTTAATATCAATCTCATTCATCAACAGGGGGTTAATCAAAGCGTATCAACTGTGGAGAATATCGACATCTCACGTTTTAATGGGTACTCTTTGAGATGGTCCATGATAAACCCAAACAAATTCTTAGAAAATGTAATTTCAAATCAGAGTGCGGCCTTTGACACCTGTTTAGATAAATCTGCCGAGGCACACAGTCATTGAGGCCTTTGAACAAATTCAAAATGGAATTAAAGAAGGGCTTAATGCCAATCGGCATAAAACTGGTTCAGGGAATTGCTGTTGGTTTGACTCTGCCTGCACCAAAGCCCTTAGGAGTCTAAAAGTAGCTCTACGTAAACAACCCAGGTTCACCAAGGAAGTTAAAGAGTGTAGGCATTCATATAAGCTTGCCACTAAACTTCGTAAAAAAAGTTTGAAGGAGGAGTCCTGGAATGACCTACTTGAGGCAAGCCTGAAGAATGATAATACGACCTTTTGGTGCATTATTAACTCCCTGTGCCTAAAATCAGCTGACAGACCCGCATTGAGATTGTCATTACAGAGGCTGAATCGTTAACCCACTTTTCTAATCTCTATTCTAACCAGGAGGTTAATACCACTGTTCTCCCTACGTTGGCACCTATGAGTGATCCTGCTATGACGACTCTACTGACTGATCAGATTTATCCCGACTTCACTCTAGATGAGGTCATTCTGGCTCTGAAGGCGAGTAAAGGAGGTAAAGCACTGAGCCCTGATGGCATTCTCATCGATTTGTTTGAATCTAATATCGAACTTTGGGGCCCCCTTTTAAGACTTCTCTTCAGAGCCTGCTGGACCGAAGGATTTTTAAAAACCTAGCCAGAGTCCCTTATAGTTCCCATATTTAAGAAGGGAGATCGCAATAGTCCAGAGCAATATAGACCATCTCTCAGTTGGACTACCTAGTGAAGGTTGCTGGACTTATTCTTTTAGGCAGACTGCAGGACTGGGCTGAGTCCTATAGTATTATTTCCGGTTTGCAGTATGGATTCCGCCCGGGCGTAGGGACAATTGAGCAGGCTATCAATTTTAATTTTCATATATGGAAATATGTGCATATTAAAGGAGGCAGCTTGTTTTTAGCATTTGTAGATTTATCTTCTGCTTGTGACTTTGTTGTGCATGACAAATTATGGTTAATCATGCTCACTAAGGGTGTAGATTATACAATTGTGAACTTTCTTAGACATCTGTACCCTTCAGGCAGGGCTAGAGTATGTTATGTTCTAAACGGTTAATGCAGCCAGCCATTCAGCATTGACAGAGGATCCTGTTTAACCTTTATATCAATAGTCTCGGCAGAACCCTTGATAGAAAATGTATTGACTTACCCCAAGTTGGGCATCAACCCATCCCGGCACTTCTATCCGCCGATGACGCTATATTAATGGCCTGTACTCCCCTGGGTTTACAGCGATTACTCGATGAATTTGCCCAGTTCATGCAGAATCATGGGCTGAAAATTACCATTAGTAAAACCTTTGTAATGATACTTGGAAAAAGAGCTAATAACTGCCGTGATATCTTTATTGAGAGTACCAAGATCATGTTTACTCCCACTTTTTCTTATTTGGCTATTGTGTTTGGTGCAGAGACAGAATATCGAGTACAAAATATCGAGTTGCACAAATATCTAGTCATTAATATATAGTTAATATTAAGGGGCCGATTCCGATCTCGGCCGGTAGGGCTCCGAATCGGATTCGGCTTAACCGGATCCGATTCGGAGCCCTATTGCCCGACCGATTCGTACGCGCATCCGGGCGAGCGAGTACGATGCGAAATCACCGACCGACTCGTTCGGGCGTCCCGACCGCTCCGACCGACTCGTTCCCGGGTCTAACCGCACCGACCGACTCGCTCGGACTCGACTCGCACCGCGCAATGGAGACGTTCCCCGGCCGGGTAAGTACGATGCGCGCCTCGAGCAGTCCGACCGAGCCGCGCCGTCCGGCTCGAAAGAGCAGTCAGAGCCGTACTTTGGGGGTCCGTGTCAGACCCCCCTGTATGCGTAGCCGCGCGAGTCGCACACAGGGGGGACCCATGGGTCCCCCCTACCTGTGCGTGTACGGCGCGAGTCGCTTCGCTGCGTACACGCTGTAGGGGGCGCCTTGTCCGCCTCGCACCCATTGGAGTCAATGGGAGCCCGCGTACGCGTTGTACGACAGGCTCCCATTGACTTCAATGGGAGTCCGACCGACTCGAGTCCGATGGCATACGTGCGCATCGTACTCGTTCGGTCGGGCTGCACGGGTCCAATTCGGTCGGAAATCTCTCCGGGTCCGGCTCGGTCGGAGAGATTACCGGCCCGAATCGGAATCGGCCCCATAGTTGTTAATTATTGTTAATTATTTGATATTTATTTTGGGTAATTGTTTATTTTTGTGTGTGTTGTTTTTACTTTTAAAGGGGTAAAGGGTGGGTATTAAATACATTTTAATTATTTAATTATTAGTTGTTAATAGTAATAGTTGTTAATTTTAACATAAGTTTTAATTGTGTTTTATTATTCTATAGTTTAATTTAGGTGTGTGTTGTGGAAATTATAGTATTAAAGTGTGTGTAGTCAATTAATGTTTCTTAGTTTTTTTATTAATAATATTTTTTAATTGATTATTAATTATGTAAATAAATTTAATAATTTGTTTTGAAGTGTTTTGTTATTGGTGTGGTGTTATAGGATAGGAAATAAAATAAATACATTTATGTTTTATTACATTTTTTTGTTTGTAAATATTTTCTAGTTTAAAAGAATTATTTTTTTGTAAATATATTTATTATTGTTTTATATATAGTATTTGCAGGTTTTTGTTATATGTAATTAATATTATAATATGTGTTCTTTTTATATGTTTAATATTTTTATTTATTAAATATTGTTTATTAAAAATATATATATATATATACATATATTTTTGAGTGTTTGAGTGTGAATAGTAATTTTTTTTCTCCGCTATCCAACACTTTGCCTACTGTTGCACTCTCTGGAGTGGGAATAGTAATTTTTACCCCTCTGCTATCCAACACTTTCCCTACAGTTGCACTCACTGGAGTGGGAATAATTTTTTTTACCCCTCCGCTATCCAACACTTATCCTACTGTTGCATTCAGTGGAGTGGGAATACTAATTTTTACCCCTCAGCTATCCAACATTTTGCCTACTGTTGCACTCTTTGGAGTTGGAATAGTAATTTTTGCCCCTCCGCTATCCAACACTTTCCCTACTGTTGCTCTCACTGGAGTGGGAATATTAAATTTTACCCCTCCGCTATCCAACACTTTCCCTACTGTTGCACTCACTGGAGTTGGAATAGTAATTTTTACCCCTTCGCTATCCAGCACTTTTCCTATTGTTGCACTCGCCGGAGTGGGAATAGTAATTTTTACCTCTCCGCTATCCTGCACTTTCCCTACTGTTGCACTCACTGGAGTTGGAATAGTAATTTTTACCTCTTCGCTATCCAACACTTTCCCTACTGTTGCATTCTCTGGAGTGGGAATACATTTTTTTACCCCTCCGCTATCCAACACTTATCCTACTGTTGCATTCAGTGGAGTGGGTATACTAATTTTTACCCCTCCACTATCCAACATTTTCGCTACTGTTGCACTCTTTGGAGTGGGAATAGTAATTTTTGCCCCTCCGCTATCCAATACTTAACCTACTGTTGCTCTCACTGGAGTGGGAATATGAAATGTTGCCCCTCCGCTATCCAACACTTTCCCTACTGTTGCACTCACTGGAGTTGGAATAGTAATTTTTACCCCTCCGCTATCGAGCACTTTCCCTACTGTTGCACTCACTGGAGTGGGAATAGTAATTTTTACCTCTCTGCTATCCAACACTTAACCTACTGTTGCACTCAGTGGAGTGGGAATAGTAACTTTTTCCCCTCCGCTATCCAACACTTTCCCTACTGTTGCACTCACCGGAGTGGGAATAGTAATTTTTACCTCTCCGCTATCCAACAATTTCCCTACTGTTGAACTCACTGGAGTGGGAATACATTTTTTTTACCCCTCCGCTATCCAACACTTATCCTACTGTTGTATTCAGTGGAGTGGGTATACTAATTTTTACCCCTCCGCTATCCAATACTTTCCCTACTGTTGCTCTCACTGGAGTTGGAATATTAAATTTTTCCCCTCCGCTATCCAACACTTTCCCTACTGTTGCACAAACTGGAGTTGGAATAGTAATTTTTACCCCTCCGCTATCGAGCACTTTCCCTACTGTTGCACTCACTGGAGTGGGAATAGTAATTTTTACCTCTCCGCTATCCAACACTTATCCTACTGTTGCACTCAGTGGAGTGAGAATAGTAATTTTTACCACTCCGCTATCCAACACTTTCCCTACTGTTGATCTTACTGGAGTGGGAATAGTAATTTTTACCCCTCCGCTATCCAACACTTTCCCTACTGTTGCACTCACTGGAGTGGGAATAGTAATTTTTACCCCTTTGCTATCCAACACTTTCCCTACTGTTGCAGTCTTTGGAGTGGGAATAGTAATTTTTACCCTTCCGCTATCCAACACTTTCCCTACTGTTGCACTCACTGGAGTTGGAATTGTAAATTTAATTATTTTGCTATCCAACACTTTTTCTACTGGTGCACTGATTGTATTGGGCAATTTAAGTTTAAATATTTTTCATAGTTTATTTTTTAATTTATTCTAGATTTTTTATATTTTAAATTATTTATATATATATCAATCTATCAAAGAACTTTATTCGGTTATTAAACATAAATAACCATAAAAGCACAATACATTTATCACACAAGTTAAATCATGTAAAATTCATATCATAATGGATTTGCGGGACTCAAATTTTTTTTTAAAAAGGCAATCACAGAAGCAATTATAAATTTATTTTCCAAATATTGCAAAACCAGAAGAGCAGGACGGCACTGTCTCAATTCAAGTCTTTTAACACAGGTAAAATCCATCTTTTTCTCGGGATGGTATAAAATTTGCAAAAGAACAATATATGAATAGTTGACTGTGCCGAGACGTCATCGCATGGGCATTTGATTAATTCTCTGGCCCAGTCGTTTAAAATGGGATAACTTAGGTATCTATGTAAAATGTTCAATCTAAAACGTGTTAATAACAATCTGTTGTAATCTCCTGTGACCAACAAAATATATGATTGTATAGCTGCAGAAACCAACGTAAGATGATGGGCTTGGACCGATGTTTTTTTCATTTCACTCGTAATTCTAATCTCGCCTAATAATTGCATACAGTTGCTCTTAAGATCTTTTCTAGGCACACTGCACATAGTTTGTGGGTCATTATAATATTCTGGGTGGCCTAATTGAATTAAAAACTTTTTTACATATTCTAACCATCTTATTTTTCTGACCCCGTCGATCCCCAGGGCATCCTTCAATATATGTCGATTAAGCGCAGTCTCATCCGTAGTCCAAACCCTGTGCCACAGGAGAATCGGCTGGATTTTAATCACGTCCTCGATATATGGCATACCTAATTCCATGTGGCAGTTAAATGTAGACGTATTGTCTGGCACTGCCAAAAGAAACCTGAGAAACATATTTTCCGCCAGCTGGAGTGTGGTTACATTAGCATATCCCCAAATTCCCGCGCCATAACTGGCGATAGCTACACATTTCGCCTTATATATGTGCAATAGTTCCCCAGGTGGGCGTCTTCCCAATTTTCTGCTAAAATTTGATAGTGCCATTAAAGATTTGCTAAACAACAACCTTCTCACTTTAACTGCTCAAGTCCAGGTTCCTGACTGATCGAATAAAATTCCTAAATAGGAAAAAGTTTTGGTATACTCTATTGCCTTTGCATTAATAAAAATCGACTTTACCTTTTTATTGGATCCTGTCCCGCAATGCATTACAAAAGTTTTAGAACAATTAATAGTGAGACCCAAATTGGACATAAAATTTGTAAAGCTATTTACGACCCTTTGAAGACCAAGTGGCGTGCGGGCCATAAGAACCGCATCGTCTGCAGGAATAGGGTGTGCCGCTGCCGTTGGTAAATCCCTGCACTTCTTGACCAAAGTTGTTTCCAGGTCATTTATATACAGTGTAAAAAGGAAAGGGGCAAGGACACATCCTTGCCTTACACCTTTCTGCACTCTAAAAGTCTCTGTGCAGTCACCACTCAACCCAAATCGAACGCTCGCCCTTGCCCCTGAATAAAGCTGCCTTAAAAAAGAGATCAATAAAACATCCACCCCCAGCCCTTCTAAAATCATCCATAACTTATTGTGGATAACGCAGTCAAATGCTGCCGTTAAGTCTACAAAAGTTCAAAATAACCTTCCCTTTTTGCCTTAGTATATTTATCCAGCATGATATGTAAATTTAGGCCCTGTTCTATTGTACCCAGGCCTTTTCGAAACCCATATTGGGAGTCGCTTAATATTGCATGTTCCCCCGCCCAGGCCTGCAGTCTTTCTAATATCACTCGTCCGATAACTTTCACTATATATATATATTTTATTTTTATATAATTTTAAAGTTTTAAAATAAATTAAAGATAATAGTTTATTAATTATTTTAAAGTAAATATATATGTATAAATTATTATGTTTGTGTGTTTATTTTTTTAATTAAGTTTATTTGTAATATTTCGTAACAATGTATATTAAATTAAATTTATTTTGTTAAAATTAATATTAATATTTAATATATTTAGTATATATTATTTTATTTATATATATATTTAAATCGATATTTTTTACATCTATATTTTTTAAATCGATATTTTTGATTCAATATTTTTGTACTTACCTGTGTAGGTATATGAGTTGATATGTTTGTAGTCTATATTTTTTTCGATATTTTGAACATCAATATTTTTAACATCAATATTCTATCAGTGAACCGGCCTTGCTGAACTTTTCTAGGAAGCTGGGCATTAAACACCCACGAGAAATGATGACCATTTACAAGGCCAAATGTAGACCGACTGCCATGTATGGGTCAGAGCTATGGGGTCACGTGAATGTTGATCTACTTCAGTTGGCAGAAAATGCACATTAAAGGAATCTTTTTGCCCTCCCGAAAAGTTGTTCAACCTTTGTATGCCATTCTGAATTGGGAGTACCCTATTTAGCAGACTTGATTAAGATCCAGCCAGTCTTGCTCTGGAATAAGATCTGGACATCTTAATCGCTCCATCATTGAGGATTGCCTCAGATCTACATCGGCATTCAAAATCCCTTGGCTTAAATTAGTTCATGACCTTTTGGCCGATATCGGTCAGCCTGAGTATTAGAAATGGGGGTCTCCATTTGCCAAGGGTTTGCACCTTTGTCTAAGTAGGGACCCTTATTCCTAGTCAGGGTAAGGGGGATACACTTCTAAAATAACCCCTGCTCACCCCCTTGGTAGCTTGGCATGAGCGGACAGGCTTATCTCAGAGGTAGTGTGTAAAGCATTCGTGAACACATACAGTAATACAGCGAAAACAATACAAATGGACACTACACCAGTTTAGAAAAATAAGTAATCTTTATCTAAACCAAAACAAGACCAAACAACAAAAATCCACAATACAGTAATAAAGATATGATTTTTAAATGATAAAAATAGTTCTGTTCAAAGCACATTGCAGATGCGACACTTTTCACACAAAGTACCTTGGATGCGTCGCGCGCATAAACAAAAACTGTTGCAGGGAAGGTGATACGTTGGTTCCTGACACGCAGGGAAGGTGATGCGTTGGTTTCTTACTTCAGGGGAGGTGATGCGTCGGTGCCTTACTGCCTCGCAGGGGCGGTGATGCGTCAGTTCCTTACTGAAGGGGAGGTGATGCGTCGGTTTCTTACTGTGCGGGGAGCTGATGCGTCGGTTTCTTACTGAGACCCCTGTGTTCTTGCCAGCGTGGCGCCCAGATGCGATGCGTGAGGATCAGGGATGTGGCAGTTCTCGATGCGGTGGCGACGGCGACACTGCGTGGCTCACTCCAGCCGCGGTCCCATGATGCGTTGGTTCTTGCAGCCACACAGCAAGGCCTGCGTTGGAATTGGTGCGTGATCTCGGGCTTTGGAGATCGGTGCACGGGATTGGGTGTGCAGCGATTTCTCGAGCCGCGCAGGCGCTGTGACGATATCTTCAGCGATGCATCAGAAACAGGTGCGGATGCATCGTGCTTCTCGAAGTTGCATTACTTTTCCAGCTCCCAGCAGCATACAGCCTCCAGAGGTCCAAAACAGCAGCAGGCACCTCTTAGCAAATCAGAACTCCCAGCAAGGAAGTTCAAGGAAGCTGCTGGTGAAGTCTTTGTGTCCCTGAGACTTCAGAACAGGAGGCAAGCTCTTCTTTCAAGCCCTAGGAGATCTTCTTCAAGCAGGGGACACAGCAGACAGCAAAGTCCTTTCTCCTTTCCTTTGCAGAAACAGCCACTGCAGGCAAACCCCAGACAGCACACAACAAAGAGGCAGTACTTTTCCTCAGTTTCTCCAGCTCTTCTCCTCGGAAAAGGTTCCTCTTGAATTCCATAAGTAATCTAAAAGTCTGGGGTCTGGGCCCCTCTTTTTATAATACAAAATCCATTGTTCTCAGGTGCAGAGAAGCTCTTTGCCCAGCCAAAAAATGTTTGGTCCTCTCTGGTGTAGCTTCCTGACAGTAGGTGGAGACAGCATTGTCCTTAGCAAGACCAAGCCCATTCAGGTGTGAAAGAAATCTCCTCCCCCTACTCTGAATGCAGCCCAGGTCAATTCAGCCCAGCCCTGACTCACCCTGGACACACCTCAGCCCCCCAAGTGGCTGTCTGAACAGAATGCACATCCCAAGCCCCTGTCATTCCAAAGCCAGACAGTCAATATACAACCTAGTAGAGGCACACTGGATGGTTAGCCAAGAAAATACCTATTTTCTAAAAGTGGTATTCTTAAACCCAGAATTTAAAAATCACCCTCACTAAAAGATGCATCTTAACATTCTGAGTTCAGGCATATCAAACTTTAGCTTCCTATCTTGTTCCCATGGGCAGTAATGCTCATAAGATGTTATGAGCAAACTCTCCATTCTATCCTACGGGGACAGATAGCCTTACAATAGTGAAAAACGAATTTGGCAGAATTTCACTATCAGGACTTGCCACACACATCAGAGCATGTCCCCCCTTTCACATACACTACACCCTGCCCACAGGGTTACCTTGGGCCTACCTTGGGGTGACTAACATGTAAGAAAAGGGAAGGTTAGGGCCTGGCAAGTGGGTTGACTTGCCAGGTCGACATGGCAGTACTAGACTGCACACAGGCACTGCAATGGCAGGCCTGAGCTACATTTACAGGTGGCTTATGTGGGTGGCACAATCAGTGCTGCATGCCCACTAGCAGCATTTGATGTACAGGCCCTGGGCACCCATAGTGCACTGTACTTCTGACTGACTAGTAAATCAAATATACAATCATGGAATCACCAATCCATAACAACACTTTACAGGGAGCACTTGCACTTTGACACTGAACAGCAGTGGCAAAGTGCCCAAAGCATCTAGACCAGCAAAAACGAAGCCCAACACATAGCCAGCAGCATAGCAGGAGGTCAAGGCAAAAATTCAGGGGAAACCCACGCCAATGATGCCAGGTCTAACACTGAGTATTTTGACCACCCAGAGCTTTTGATCAGTATCCCAAGGAAAGCTCTAAAATTGAAATGTAAATTGTTACTCAAGGAATTGAGGTTATCCTCTGAGATCAATAATCCCTCTGTTTTGAAGAATCAGCTGATCCTGACCAGCTATGATATGCAACCATATCTAGCTAACGTATATAATCTGTGCCATAGATTTGTTTTGACTCGGTTTCGGCTGGACATTTTCCATCATTTAACCAGGTTCCCTACTATTGACAACTGGCAGCATGAACCAGTGAAATGCCCATTCGACAATGTATTTATGCAAAGTACCATACACATTCTTTTTTTCTCTGGAAATATTACTCAGATCTGCGTAATCGTTTTATTAACCCTTTGTTAAAACCGCTTGGTTTTGTACAATGCCGACCAGCTTTCATCTACCTGCAATCCCTCCCGAGTCTGTATATATGTGCTGTATTGCCACGGTTTTTATTGGCTGTTATTAGATATAGGAAGCTGCTGTAGTAATTTTATTGATAACAGGAAGATGTTTTTGTCTGATTTTATCTATTTGTTTTTATCTTTTATTCTTTTTAACTCAGATAATGTTATATTTTTATATTTTTGTAGCTTTTATGATTCACTATGGGATTTCGAATAAAACTTATTTGACTCTGTGGTAAACATCCGAGCAGTTATTGTTATACCTTAAATTACTTCATTTCAGGATGAATCCACTATATGGGCTAAAATTAAACAATTTATCTATGTTGATTGACATAAAACAATGTATTTTGAGGTATATATATATGGTCATATATATATATATATATATATATATATATATATGTATATATCAACAACACCTTCCTTGCAACACCAAAGAAGAGCGCCGCACACCGGACTCTGAAAAAAGCAGGCGCTTTTATTCGCAAAATAAAACAGCATGGCAGCAGGATCAGTCCTAACGCGTTTCAGCTTGCGTGAAGCCTTGGTCACAGGTGAGCCATCTGGATACTTGAGGTCATGACCTTGATTGTGCCCATTTTATCTAGGACTTCGACGTCACTTCGTAGTCCTAGAACACTGTAATGTCCATAATGCACTGGGAAAGTAGTTAATCCATCGTTATGTTCCAGTCAGCAATTCTGTTTTCCAAATTATTTCTATTGATCGGAGAAAATGCAGGCTGTCTATTCAAATAATTTACACTTCCCATGCTCTGCTGTTGCCGCTGCTGTGGGACTACATCGCCCAGAAGCCTCTGTGTCCTGTGCACTCCCAGGAGGGAGGTGCTCCTCAGATTCAAGCGCTTAAAAGCGGCTGGCTCCATCGCGGCGCGGGACGCTCTGCTGTTGCCGCTGCTGTGGGGACTACATCGCCCACAAGCCTCTGTGTCCTGTGCACTCCCAGGAGGGAGGTGCTCCTCAGATTCAAGCGCTTAAAAGCGGCTGGTTCCATCGCGGCGCGGGACGCTCTGCTGTTGCCGCTGCTGTGGGGACTACATCGCCCACAAGCCTCTGTGTCCTGTGCACTCCCAGGAGGGAGGTGCTCCTCAGATTCAAGCGCTTAAAAGCGGCTGATTCCATCGCGGCGCAGGACGCTCTGCTGTTGCCGCTGCTGTGGGGACTACATCGCCCACAAGCCTCTGTGTCCTGTGCACTCCCAGGAGGGAGGTGCTCCTCAGATTCAAGCGCTTAAAAGCGGCTGATTCCATCGCGGCGCGGGACGCTCTGCTGTTGCCGCTGCTGTGGGGACTACATCGCCCACAAGCCTCTGTGTCCTGTGCACTCCCAGGAGGGAGGTGCTCCTCAGATTCAAGCGCTTAAAAGCGGCTGGCTCCATCGCGGCGCGGGACGCGCGCGGGCGGAGCCCGGGCGGAGCCCGGGCCAAGGGCGAGCCCGTCCTTGCCCGTCATTGCCAGGAAGAGGCAGGGCAGGGCCACCCCTCTGACGCCGTCTCTAAATCTTCACGGTGAACAAGGTATTGACCATTCTTGTTGGCTATTTGTGTAAGTCACTGGCGCACGCTTTTAGAGGGCATTTGTGCGTTATCGATTCCAAAGTTTGGTGACTGACCAAGCCCTGCCGAGCATTTCCCTGCAGGAGATACTTTGTATTACGTAGGATTGTGGTCCTTGTCGGGCCCATTCTCTAACCTTCACGACCACATAAGGTAATTTGTTGCTTAAATATTGGGCGTATTAAGACAACTGCCACATTAACACGGGTCTGTTCCTATAAACATCATTAACGTAATTATACTTTGTTGCGGGCCTGGTTGACATTATGAGTACTCGTGGAAGTACAAGTACCCAAGTGGCGGGAAGAATTGCTGGGACATTAGACTCTTTTCTCACAAGGGCTACAACTGTCTTGGAACATGAGATTGCACTGACGGAACGCCATTAGATAAAATGGGCACAATCAAGGTCACGCCCTCAAGTATCCAGATGGCTCACCTGTGACCAAGGCTTCACGCAAGCTGAAACGCGTTAGGACTGATCCTGCTGCCATGCTGTTTTATTTTGCGAATAAAAGCGCCTGTTTTTTTCAGAGTCCGGTGTGCGGCGCTCTTCTTTGGTGTTGCAAGGAAGGTGTTGTTGATATGAGCGAGGTGTTCCGGCCCCCGCGCGCCGAGGCCGCCCTGTTGAGGTCTGTGACTCAAGGTCGGAAAAATGGAGGTGGATTTATGTTACTAAGAGCCGGACCCGCCTGCAACATGCACTACAGTGAAAGGTATGAAAGGTTCAACCGATAAAAATAGTGCAGCAGTGCAAGGGAAAACGAATGGACACTGGTCTGTTTGTGATGGACTTTGAAAAGCCTACGCTGCAAGGTATTGAAAGAACTATGGCAGCATGACATTTTTGAGCCGTTTCTAGTGCATGGGAAGTGTATATTATTTGAATAGACAGCCTGCATTTTCTCCGATCAATAGAAATAATTTGGAAAACAGAATTACTGACTGGAACATAACGATGGATTAACTACTTTCCCAGTGCATTATGGACATTACAGTGTTCTAGGACTACGAAGTGACGTCGAAGTCCTAGATAAAATGGGCACAATCAAGGTCACGCCCTCAAGTATCCAGATGGCTCACCTGTGACCAAGGCTTCACGCAAGCTGAAACGCGTTAGGACTGATCCTGCTGCTATGCTGTTTTATTTTGCGAATAAAAGCGCCTGCTTTTTTCAGAGTCCGGTGTGCGGCGCTCTTCTTTGGTGTTGCAAGGAAGGTGTTGTTGATATGAGCGAGGTGTTCCGGCCCCCGCGCGCCGAGGCCGCCCTGTTGAGGTCTGTGACTCAAGGTCGGAAAAATGGAGGTGGATATATGTATATATATATATATTCGAAAAAAGTCCCTTAAAGCAACAAACAACTCCTTTTCAGAGATATATATATATATATATATATATATATATATATATATATATCACAGCAAGAAGGTTCGCTCTTACCCGAGCCTCAGATGACGGCGTTCGGTGGGGGGATGGCGGGTCCCCATAAATCCAAAAACACGCTGTTCTAACATCGACGATGACAGCAAGCCACGGACTCCCAAATTTGCAAAAACTGTTTTTTTATTAATCTGGCAGCAACTCAACGCGTTTCAGAGCTTGCGCTCCTTTCTCTCTATAAAATAAAGACCATAAAACTAGTGCTTTCAAGTACAGAGGCATGGAGGTTGGCATTTAAATAATTATAGCGCATATCTCCATAGCCATAACTTCACCAATCAATATGGTAGCAATCAACATCACTGGATAAATCCATATATGCCTAGATATACTTGTGTGCTACTATCTTAAAGGAGCCAAACCCCATCTCATTGCCCAAATTCATAATACACAGACACTAGTGAATAAATAAACTTACTAAAATCATCCAATCAATACATAAAGATAAAATGACACAATAAAACCTACTTGATGAAATAATATGTCAAGTTCAAATGATATGAATAGATGCTAAATAGATGTTAACATCTGTATGCCTGTATTACCTAAATAATTGTTAGAAATTGGGTCTCTAGTTGGCAGAGGTAGTCATCTTTGTCCAAGAAGGGAGTTACACACTTTAGATAACCACTGCTCACCTCCTTGTTCGCTTGCCAGTATTTGCACCCAAACACACAGTAACCCAGTGAAAACATCACAAATGGACACCACACCAGTTTAGAAAAATAAAGTGTCTTTATCTAAACCAAACAAGACAAAAACGGCAAAACTCTAACATGCATGTATCAAAATATGACTTTTAGAATGGTTATTTAAAAAATTGAACTGTAGAAACAAAATAGCTCCCGCTGGGGATAATACGACGTCGTGACTGGCATAAATCCAAAGTACAGCACCGACCGAGAGGTGCGCAGCATCGGGCATGGAGTCACATGGACCCCCAAACAACAGTACCTTGGAAACGGAGTTAGTAGACGATGCACGGCTTCGTGGAGGTGAAGCGTTGGTACCGAGGCAAGGCCAGTTCCCAGTTGCCACGGGGGAGGCAAGGCATCGAGTCCCTGAGGAGGCGAGGCATCGAATCCAGGACAGGGGAAGTTAGGCGGCGTCTGTGGTGAGGTGTCGGCTCCGGTGAGGCGATGTGACATCGAAGAGTTCTTGAGGTCACACTCATCAGTTATCGGCTCTGCGATAACGGGATGCAGGCACTGGTGGCAGCGGTGCGAGCACTGGCATCAGGAAGGCTGATAACTGCAGGCGTCAGCAGGCGTTGAAGGGCATCGGAGCTGCGGTGCAGACGGGGCAGTGCATCGTGCACTTCACGAGCAGTGCTCCTGACCTTGTTGCAAGTCACGGCATCACTGGCGGCGGCACTGACAGCGCCAACCACACAATTCTCAGGGCCCAGGAACTGGAATTTGCGCCCTTTCAAATGCAGGAGTCCACAGAGGAGTCCAGATGCTGATCAGTGGATTGCAGGTGAAGTCTTTGTGTCCCTGAGACTTCAGAACAGTAGGCCAGTACACACAGGCCTTTGGCGATTCTTCTTCAAGCAGGTTCACAGCAAAGTTCCAGTCTTTGTCCTCTACTTGGCAGAAGCAGCAACTGCAGGCCCACCCAGCAAAGCACACACAGCAAAGGTGCAGTAATCCTCCTTACAGCTCTCTAGCTCTTCTCCTTGGCAGTGGTTCCTCTTGAGTCCTCTTGAGTCCAGAAGTGATCTAATTCTCTGGGGTTTAAGGTCCAATACTTATCCCCCATTTTCCCTTTGTTCTCTTTGTGGCAAGGGTCTCTGAGCCCAGTCCAAACCTGTTCTGCCCTCTCTGCCCAGCTTCACTACAGGAGGTGGAGACAGCATTGTGCAAAGGAGACACTGCCTATTCAGATGCTAGGGAAACTACACCTGCTACTCTAAATGCTGCCAAGGTCTATTCAGCCCAGCTATGAGTCACCCAAAAAAGGCAGGACGCACCTCAGCCCCCCTTGTGGCTGTCTATAGTGAATGCACATCCCCAACTCCTGCCACTCAAAAACCAGACATTCAATACACAAACAGCAGAGGCACACATGATGGTTAAATAAGAAAATGCCTACTTTCTAAAAGTTTATTTTGTAAGGGGTTGGCCCTGATTCAGACAGCTAGATAGGGCCCATAAAATTAAAAAACGTTTTTTCTAGCTGTCACATTAACTGCCGTTTTTTTACTTAAACAGACTAAAACCAATAACTGATTACATTGGCCTGTAGTATTTATTTACTCCTCATTCTATTTTGTTTTGTAGACCATTTACTTTTCATCTTTTGTGTCAAACACTGGGAAAGACATTGGGGCCGATTCAGAGAACTAATCTGAGACAAAATCCTAAACGTACTACTTTTGGTATTCACAGAAGGCCCTTACGATTTTTGGTATTCACAGAATGCACTTACGACTCCTAACTTTACGTCCGCACTCGGGCCGGAATTTCCGCACCCGGACCGTACTCTCCGCACCCGGAGCGTACTCTCCGCACCCGGAGGGTACTCTCCGGCTAGGGCCGTACTCTCCGGCTCGAGCCGTAATCTCCGGCTAGGGCCGGATAAAGTGTAATCAATGGGCTGGATTGCAATTTTTACAAAAAGGAACTTAGGAATGTGTGATAAATGAGAGAGAAGGTCATGAAAAACAGTTTGGGCAGGGAAAAGGGTACGGCCAGACACTACATCATAACCCAGAAAAGTTTTCTCCTTTGCATCATGGTACATGCAGTGCACAATTTGTGCTCCCCTTAGTGTTGACTGCACAGCATGAGTGTATGGGTACTGCCTGAGTGAATGGCTGAGTGCATGAGTAGTGCCTGAGTGGAAGGTTTGGTGGAAGGGTAATGTCTGGGTCATTTGATGAGTGCAAGTATGAGTGCAAGAGTAATGCCTGGGTCATTGGATGAGTGCATGGGTAGTGCCTGAGTGAATGGATGAGTGTATGGGTAATGCCTGACTGGAAGAATGGGTGCAAGGTTAATGCATGGGTCATTGGATGAGTGCATGGTTAGCGCCTCAGTGAATGGTTGTGTGGAAGAATAATGCCTGAGTGATTGCATAAGTACAAGGGCAGTACCTGGGTGATTGCATAAGTGCAGGGGTACTGTCTGAGTGATTGGATGAGTGCATAGGTAGTCCCTGAGTGACTTTATTAGTGCATGGCTAATGTCTGGTTGCTTAGATGAGTACATGGGTATTGCCTGAGTGAAAGGAAGACTGCAACAGAAATGCCTAGGTCATTGGATGAGTTCATGGGTAGTGTATCACTGAATGAATGTGTGCAGAAGTAGTATTAGAGGTGAATGAATGAGTTCAACAGTAGTGCCTGAGTGATTACATGAGTACATGGGTAGAGTATTGGTGATTGCATAAGTGCAGGGGTAGTGTCTCTGTGATTGCATGAGTGCACGGGTTTTGCCTCTGTGAAATGAAAAATGAAAGGATAATGCCTGCGTTATCCTATTAGTGCCAAAGTTGTGCTACACAGATTAGATGACAGCATGGATAGTGTTTGTGTGAAAGGATCACTACCTGGCTGATGACATCAGCAACATAATGAAAGTTTTTAAATAGTGTAAAGGATCAACATTATTTTTAATAGAAATAAATAACATAACAGTGTTGACTGCACAGTCAACAGTGAGGGGAGCGCAAATTGTGCACTGCATGTACCATGATGCAAAGGAGAAAACTTTTCTGGGTTATGATGTAGTGTCTGGCCGTACCCTTTTCTCTGCCCAAACTGTTTTTCATGACCTTCTCTACCATTTATCACACATTCCTAATGTTCCTTTTTGTAAAAATTGCAATCCAGCCACATTGATTACACTTTATCTGTCCCTAGCCGGAGATTACGGCTCGAGCCGGAGAGTACGGCCCTAGCCGGAGAGTACGCTCCGGGTGCGGAGAGTACGGTCCGGGTGCGGAAATTCCAGCCCGAGTGCGGACGTAAAGTTAGGAGTCGTAAGTGCATTCTGTGAATACCAAAAATCGTAAGTGCCTTCTGTGAATACCAAAAGTAGTAAGTTTAGGATTTTATCTCAGATTAGTTCTGTGAATCGGCCCCATTGTTTATAATCACGGTAAACATACAATTAAACCATAATCCAATGCAAAACACATTACAAGCAATACATAAGTACAATGGACAAATTACAATTTTATACCAGTCATCAAGTTCTCAAATGCAGCAACAATAATCCTGATTTGCTATTCAATTAATCATTCCCTTTCAATGCTGCTGCCCACAGGGAACAATTATACATGCTACTAGAGTTAGGATTTTTCAAACCATTTCCCTAGAGCAGATTCTAATTAAATGCGTGTGTTCCCCAAGTGGTGAAAAGTGCCGACGCCTTTCAAGTCCCAATATGATTCTTGGGGTTCTCCTCCGGGCTATTACTGGACACAATCTGTAATCAAAAAATTGGAAATTCTTAAATTGATTTCTATCCCCTTTTACACTCGCTATAACACTTCCCTAAAGTTGTATATATTCTCCCATTCAAAGTACCTGCTGAGGCCTCTCTTGTTGCATAACGTCTTTGTTTTAGAATCGAGAATGCCTTGATTATTTCAGCAATCCCCCCTGCAATATGAAATTTAAACAGAGATAGATTGTATCAGACTTGTTTGTCTGAAGCCGGCAGTTACATTGTATCAAAGCGGTCGTGAAAGCGACTTACTTTGCATTCTCTCAGAGGGCCATGTGTTTTAATGGGGCTCTTTGACTTCTTCATACGACACAGGCTTGTGTTCAATGTCCATTCGGGCCAAATCACGGGTCTATTTCCATTCTAGAGTGAACATAAATACGCACCGGGGAAGTTCTGTAATGCATTGCCGTTTTCAGTTATACATTGCAGTGTACGTATTACAGGCAAGCAATCATTCCGTACACTTACTTTGACCTGTTCTGTCTTCAGCGTTAGTTGTTCTTATGTTGCATTGTGGGATTTGTAGTGCATCATTCACTTTACCGGATTGTGTTAGCCTTTATTGGCTCAAATTGTAGTCTTGGGGTTCTTCAAGCATGCTTTGATAGAATGTAACTGCCGGCTTAAGACAAACAAGTCTGATACAATCTATCCCTGTTTAAATTTCATATTGCAGGTGGGATTGCTGAAATAATCAAGACGTTCTCGATTCTAAGACAAAGATGTTATGCAACAAAGAGAGGCCTCAGCAGGTACTTTGAATGGGACAATATATACAACTTTAGGGAAGTGTTATAGCGAGTGTAAAAAGGGATAGAAATCAATTTAAGAATTTCCAATTTGTTGATTACAGATTGTGTCCAGTAATAGCCCGGAGGAGAACTCCAAGAATCATATTGGGGCTTGAAAGGCGTTGGCACTATTCACCACTTGGGGAACACACTCATTTAATTAGAATCTGCTCTAGGGGAATGGTTTGAAAAATCCTAACTCTAGTAGCATGTATAATTGTCCCCTGTGGGCAGCAGCATTGAAAGGGAATGATTAATTGAATAGCAAATCAGGATTATTGTTGCTGCATTTGAGAAATTGATGACTGGTCTAAAATTGTAATTAATCCATTGTGTTTATGTATTTCTTGTAATGTGTTTTGCGTTGGATTATGGTTTAATTGTATGTTTACAATGATTATGAACAATGTCTTTCCCTGTATTTGACACAAATGATGAAAAGTAAATAGTCTACAAAACAAAATAGAACGAGGAGTAAATAAATACTACAGACCAATGTAATCAGTTATTGGTTTTAGTCTGTTTAAGTAAAAAATCTGTGGTTAATGTGACATCTAGAAAAAAGTTTTTCAAATTTTCCTACTTTCTAAAAGTTGCATTTTCAAACACACAATTTAAAAACCATTTCCCTAAAAAGATGTCATTAAATTCTGAGTTCAGAAAGCCTAAACTCAATTTCTCCATCCTGTCACAATAAAAAGTTCTACTTGTAAGAGGATACAAAGCAACTCCCATGTTAGCCTATTGGACAGATAGCCTTTCAATAGTGAAAAAAGAAATTGGCAGTATTTCACTATCAGGACATGTAAAACACACCAGTGCATGTCAAACATTTTACATACACTGCACCCTACCCATGGGAGTACCTTCGAGCTACCTGAGTGGTGCATTACATGTAAGAAAAGGGAAGGTTAGGCCCTGGCAAGTGGGTGCACCTGCCAGGTCGACATGGCAGTTTAAAACTGCGTGAGCAGACACTGCAGTGGCAGGTCTGAGACAGATTTACAAGGCTACTCGTGTGGGTGGCACAATCAGTGCTGCAGGCCAGGCATGCAACACCCATAGGGCTGAACGGGCTTCAGCCCCCCGTCAGTTGCTGTGAGCAGGGCTGACTGGGCTGTGGCTGCTGGGCTGCTAGCCTGTTTTTTCTGTTCAGCTATTGTGAAGTATTCCTTTTGGCTCCCACGCATATATGAACATATTTGGCATGAACAGCCTTCGTAAGCTTTTTTGTGTGTTTTCCCCGCAGCCCAGGTGCGCCTACACTGGCTCCGCCCTGCCTAATCATTTCCCTTTTAAAGAAGATTGGGAGGTGTCGTGGATAAACAGCTGCTGTTATCAGAGTCCACCCTTGCTAGAAATACACAGCAGAAGTACTCTACAACGAGCTCACTGGAATAAAAGCCAGGCACCGAGCCCCAATAAATGAGCAATTTAGGCGGAGTAGCATGCCGTAAGGATTTTGCCCTGTAAAGAAAATGCTTGTTTTTGTTTCTTTTATTTAGCGCAAACTCGACCGGAAGGTATTGGAACACTTTACATGATCACCATTACATTCATTTTTTGGTAGGCACAGAGAGATTAAGTGATTTGCCCAGAATCACAGGATGTTGAGCCGAGACTCAAGCCTGGTTCCCCAGTTCCAAGTCAGCAGCTCCTGCTGTGATGAAAATAAAATTACTTAGGATGTGAAAACATTAATATTACAAGCAGTGTGTTATACTTTCTTAGTAGAAGTGAAAACACTTCCAACGTGCAATGCCACTATATAACTGGAAATGTAATCTAGCATCCTGACATAAGGAGTAAGAAACTCTATATAAATGCTATTAGAAAACATGCAGAAAATATGCATCTGCATATAGATAGGTATATGGGCCTTTCGAAGGGCTGTAAAGCCCCCATGACATGAGTTTGGTTTCCACCATGCTTATCTTAGCCTTTCATCATTCTGGTATTGATATAATAGGTAACACTACACAACGATTGTAGTCTGGCATAATTTATTAGATAATAAATTGTATCTTTCTTAAATAAAACAAAACCGATTTGAAGAAAATTTAAAGTTACATCGTGTTGTATACTACAACACCTATAAAAAGTCCGAAAATTACTCAAACCCTTCAAAGTACTGTAAATCTTTCTGCAAAGATGCACAGAACTAGGTCGTGTATTTGGAGCAATGCTGGTCATTCAGAATTCGGTGCATTTCAAAATATGTACTAAATATGTTTATATGTTTAAGAGTTGTAGTCTACACTATTGTACCCTTGACTCCTGTTGAAAACTTTACAGTGAGTTTCAGTGACTATGGCCCTGATTACAAGTGGCCTAGTTAATTCCAAAATGCATGGTAACTACTTGTACAGATCTTATTGGAATTATACGTTTTGCACCTAGAACTGCATCTCCACAAATTTCCACAGGTAAATCTCAGCATGTCAAACTTGACAAAATTTACCAGGGGAAAAAATGCCCGGTAAATACCAAGATATATGGCTTTAGTGTGGAAAGCAGCTAATGACACCTGTTAAGCCCTATTTTTGGGCAAAATCATAATTGGTGGCAGTTATCAAGCACAAAAAATTCAGATCCTACTCCCTCCATTCTGCCACAACCATGTTGCAACTCATTTCTCAGAATTGTTGCAAAGACCAAAATACCAGGCTTCTAGTGAATGGGCTTCATTTTAGGACTCTCTTCACTGCCACATCCCAGGCTCATCCTTTCTTACTTCAGTTGATGTCATCGTGGGCAGACCAAATTCCTTAAGTCAGATGATCCTTGAATGGCAATATTTCTTTTTCTACCTGTGAGGGCCTCAGTTTTGGATGACTAGAGTTTTATGTGGTTGGTTAGCATCCATAGGTCCATTGCTTAAATGCAGTCATCTCTGCTAGAGCAGTGTAGGTCCAGTTGCTTTTCCAGCTTTAGGATGATCTAGGTATCAGCTGTGTGGTTTTAACAGGGTAAACTGAAGTACTGAAGAAGATAGTAATGGAGTGAAGTAAGTATTGAAGAGGTTTGGAAAGATGATAGTACCGTTCAGCACACCAGAGTTAGTATAGGATGGAGGCAGTGAGTACGGTGGGAGCATGATGGTGCTTTATCTGCCAAAAAGGTCAGGGAAGATTCTGTATAAAATGATTGCTTCCATGATAAACTCGTGTAGCCTCTGTAGTTGGGTGAAATGGTGGACTGAATAGCAGACAATCCCAGGTGTAGTATGTGGCAACTCCATTCCTATCAGCTGTGGTCTTCAGGTGGAAATGAGGGTGTGTAGTGTTCCTCTGCCAGGATAGAAGCTATTTTGACAATTAGTGAGAAGGTTGTTTTCTTCCAGGAATTTGGAGACTTAATTAAAAGCAGCTCTTTCAATCAGTTTGCACAGGAATTTGCTATTGGTAATATCAAGCTGAATCAGCTGAATCAAGTTTATTCTTCTGTATTATTGGCTTGATGTTAGAGATATTGAGGTCATTTGGAATGATGTCTTGGTTTACGGAGTTGCGTGTGATGCTTCTTGCCTAGATAGAGTTGTTAGTGGAGAGTTGGTTGTATTTGAAAGCTCAAGATGGACAAGTGTCTGATGGGGAGCCAGCTGGGAGGCTGCTCTTGGGCAGGTTCTTGAACTGGATGGAGAAGACTTGTTTGACACTAACAACATTGTGTGCCTGCCACCACAGATTTTCTTGTATGGTCTAAGGATAGAGGCTACTAGGTGATTTACTTCTGAGGTAATGTGTCAGTGTATTGGTTTTCATGACAAGTTGGTGTACAGGGGGGTCATACATGGTTTGGAGGTGTGATCTTGATAGTCTTGTAGGCAATGATCTGAACTTCCAAGTTTAGCCTGCAAAGTTACTTCTAGTGGAATTTTGCTTTGGAGCTCCAATGGGAGTCATGGTCCTTCTGCTTTTTTTTGGGCTAATTATACATCCTTGTGTGATACTAGGAGGGGAAAAGGAGGTCTTGACTAGTTTTAATCTATTGGAGTATCTGAAATGCCTATTCTTCTTTTATACATTTGGAATAACAATGATGTGATGAGGCGAGAGTTGAGTGTGATGAAGCTGAGCTTATTCTAATGTGTGTAAAAGGTATACTCCTGCCTCAAAATGCTAAGGGAGGGGTATAGGGAAAAGAAAAGGAGAATGCAAGACAGAGGGAATGACCCCAAGACATTATTATCTCCCGGGGCAGGGCAACAGTGCTTTACATGCTTCTACTTATACACATCAAGCCAAAAGGAAAGCAGAATCCTTTCTTTCAAGGGCACCCATCCAGAAGAGCTCCAAGAAGAACTAATCAAACTATCCAGGCACTTCCAGCCCTCAACAGATGTAAAAATCTACAACACCACTTGAAGAATCATGCAAAATGCTATACTCCTGAGAACCTTTACCTTCAAGCCAAACCCAAGAACATATGGAAAACAAGCATGTCCTACAAAGACAGGAGATGAAATGGAGATTGAAATGCCAGGAGGACCTTACTCTTCTGAAGGAATTCTGCTCCAGCCAGCATAACCACAGAAGCAAATCCATCTTTAAGGCAATAAAACAGTGTGATAGCCCATCCTAGAACCCACTATCTCACCATCAGCCAACAGAAGCAATGTTATCAACCCCTTCTTCATGAAGAAAATCAATGAAATCACATCTAACTTCACAAGTTCACCATCATCATCAACACTACCACCTAAACCCAGTTGTCAGGCCACTAACAGAACAAACACTATCTCCCACACAAACCTCTCTAATATTCTGAAAACATTCCAGCCACCTCCTACAGCAATAATGTGCTCCTCTCCTCCATCATCAAGTCTCTGCAAGGAAAAGCCCTCACACCCGTCCACATTGTCAATGCCTAGCTCACCCAGGGCACCTTCCAGAGAGCCTCAAGACTGCTCATATCCTCCCCTTGCTAATAAAGCCCAGACTAGATTCAACTGACTGTGACAGCTTCTATTCTATAACCACCTCCCATTTGTTGAAATAATTGAGAAGGCAGTTGCCATCTAGAAGCGTAGGGCACATCAGCAAGAATGATATACTTCAAGACTTTCAACTGGGGCTCAGACCATGCTGGAGTATTGACACATTCATGCTCCAGCTGGTTAACAACGCCTTATTCCTCAGTGACAATAACAACATACATGGAGGATAGGTTCTTCGTTTCTATCTTTCCTGCATCATATTATAGCTAATCTTTCCAAACATGAGTTATGTTTCAGGCTTCATGAATGCCCAATCTTTTCAATACCAAGAATATTTAATGGAAGTTGTATCATGAAATATCAGGAAAATCATATTTAACATTCTGTGTGTTGTAGAGCTTAGACATGAGCTATCTCCGCATAGATCAAGGGGGCTGTGAACTAAACTAATTGTTCTGCAAATAATATAAAAGTAATATGTGCAGGTATATCCATTATTACAGAACAATATTAAAAGAAATGTGCTTAAACTTTCCTACACACTACCAATTTCCCAAAACTTATTTTGGGGGAGTGATGCTCAAAAATCTTGTTAAAGTTGTTTATTCTGTCCTTTTGAGTTGCTGCAACTAACTTAGGGGGTCATTAGGATGGCGTAACGTTCGCCACCGCCGAGCCGGCGGTGGCGACCGTTACGCCATCGTAATGAGTAATACCCCCCGCCATATTATAATGGCGGGGGTATCGCGGCAGACGCAAAGTGCGTCCGCCGCTTTTCCGCCAGTCGGCAATCGTTCCAATTGCCGGCCGGGCGGACTTGGGCCTCTAATATGGTGGCGGTGCCTAGCAGGCACCGCCATCCATATTATGATGCGTGCGGTTTAAGGCCTTTCCATGGCGTCGATGCCGCCATGGAAAAGCTGGTGGGGAGTTGCTGTAGGGGCCCGTTGCGGGCCCCTGGGGGTTGGGGGGTGCACTTGGGGGGTACCCATGGTACCCCCCTTCATTTCCATGCACAAGGTGGCAGGCACCGCGCGGTGCCTGCCACGTTGTGCATGGAAATGCACAACATGGCAATTTGACATTGCGGCGGGTGTTGCTTACAGCAGCCCCCGCCGCAATGTTAAACTGCGGAATGCGACCGCCAGGGTGGCGGTCGCATCCTAATCAGGGGTGCAGGACCGCCGCATGGCAGGCGGCCGGTCCCGTTACCACTAGGATGGTGGGCGGACTAAAGTCCGCCCGCCATCCTAATGACCCCCATAGTGTGTTTGGAATCGGCTACTTGTCATAGACGGTCCCAAAAAATAGAATCTAATATTCCTCATCACACTAGGTCGATTGGTCCAATGCAAGATAAAACTCATTTGTAATTAATTGTTCTAAAATGTTTTCATTAAAAAAACCCTAACACCCTTGAAAATGATAAATACTTATATGGTGTGAACAATATTGCTGACATAGTTTACTTTTGAATGTACCTATTCACCACATGTAGTTCAAAAAAACTAATATGCATTGCACCTGAACAGCAAATGCAGACACCCCATACCTAATTTTAAAATGGCCGTAATGATCTCTGCCCACTTGTTTTACTTGTTAGCCCCCCCCCCGAACTTTGAGTCTAGTTGCGCCCCTGCTGAAGACCCACTAGTAGCATTCGATTTACATGCCCTGGGCACACACAGTGCACTGTACTAGGGACTTACCAGTATATCAAATATGCCACTCATGAATAAACAATTATAATAGCAATTTACACAGGGAGCACTTGCACTTTGACACCGATCAGCAGTGGCAAAGTGCCCAAAGCATCTAAGCCAGCAAAAACGAGATCCAGTATACCGTCAAAAATACAGGAGGCAAAGGCAAAAAGTCAGGGGAAACCACGCCAAAGATGCCAAGTCTAACAATTGTAAAAATATTTCATCAAAATTATACACATTGGCCTGATTTAAAACCAGAGGTATACCCATCATGTGAATATCTTAGAAGAGATTATAGAGAAATAAGCAGCCCAGATGTTCATATTGTAATTGTAAATCAAAAAATATTCGTGAAAATATGAAAATCATATTCCTGGTTCAAACCATTAGGAGCGCTAGAGTCCAAGTTTAGGATCTATCTAGCCTACAACTGTCTCAGCATCCGCTTACAGATGCTAGCCCTGATCAACTTAGGCATCGAATCAATAACAAAATATCTGATGCAATTCGGATTACAATTATGGTAGTCTGCAAAGTGACAAGCAACAGGGTAGGTTTGATCAACATTATTAATAGCCCTCAGATGCTGGAGGATCCTCTTATGGACCTGCAATTTGGTATTTCACACATATTTTAATTTACACTCACACTCCAGGATGTACACAGCATATTCAGTTTTCCAACTTAATATGCCCCTGATTTTCTGTGGTTTCTCACTGAAGGGTGTGGTGTATTAACTGATGTTATTTCCAAACTTGCAGGCCCTGCACGAGCAACACTTATAGAAGACATTTCTAAGTTTTAACCAATTCTTCTTTTCCACCCATTCAGGACTGCTTTTCACTAAGGCATCCCTCATACAGGGAGCCTTCCTGAATGCGATGGATGGTGCTTTAGGCAGGGTGCAGCATCTCCCTGGACCAGTGACCAGTGCTTTTTCATAATGGCCCTAAGTTGTTTCTCCTGTTTGCTGAACCCGAAGATCAATCTGGTGGTGGAGTCAGAATTTCGAAAGCACCTATTGAGAAGGAACTCCTCCCTACTCTTTTGATTAGCCTTCTTGAGTGAATGAATTATCAAGTACATTTTTATCGTATCCTCTTTGTGTGAATCTAGCGACAGCCTCATCTTTGCCTGCCAATATATCATCATTCCTCCTGAGTCTAAGCATCTCTCTATAGGGAGATGTATCGGATGGAAACTCTTGGCGTGAAGCGTAGAGTTACCGGCAGTAGCCTTTTTGTGTAAGCATGCCTCCATTTTATTGTGTTTAATAAACACTTGAAAATCGAGGAATTCCACTTGGGTCCTACTGATATGTGCTACGAACTGGAGGGTAATTGAATTATAATTAATTAAGTCAACAAATGATTCGGCTGACTCCAATGTACCCCTACAAACAACATAAAAATCATCTATATATCGTAGCCAACATATTAGATGATCATTCCATAATGTGTTGTGATCAGCGATGAGCACCTGCTCCTCCCACCAGCCCACGTGTAAACAAGCGTAATTGGGGGTGAAGCAAGTGCCCATCGCCGTACCACGCCTCTGGTGAAAAATGTCTTGATTAAAATAGAAAAATTTATTTTCCAGACACCACTTAATCATACACAACAGCATATGACTATGTTCCAACATATTAAATGGTCAACTCCTGAGGAAATGTTCAACAGCATTCAAGCCATCCTCGTGATTAATGTGTGTATAGAACGAAGAGACATCAAGGGTCATTAAAAAATAGTCAGAATGCCATGGTATGTTATTTTTTTTGTTTGATCTGTTTATTGATTTTTGCATTAGAAAAAGTATGAGTACAGCACATACATAATAAACTGGCATACATAGGGATGATTAAAGATAATATTACAGCAGGGAGCCATGTGGAATAAGGTACAGATGAAGCCCACGCCACACTGTATAACAGATAATCATATGACATCGGAATATACGTATTGCTGATAGCAAACAAGTTTTAAGAGATCAATGAGTTTTTAAACTATAAACCAAACTACCCTCAGGCAACCAGTACTCAGAGAGCCCTTCCCAAGACCAGTAGTGAATACATCTAACCAGCTATAAGACCAGTAGTTCCAAATATTACAAACTCCTATTTAAATCGCTCTGCCTGGATTGTATCACCATATTTTTCCCATAAGGGTGGGTTATCAACCTTTCCCCCCAACCGGGTACTAGTTACCTATTCCATGGATTATCTGCTGCTAGCTCAGGGTGCACAGCCATTTGAAGAGCCACGAGAATCGTATTCCAACTATCCGAGATGGGAAATTTTCCAAGCCCCAAGGTATCCTTCATACGAAGGGATACACCCTCCGCTTTGGCCCATTTCAGAACGGAGCAAGACCAGGCCAGAAAGGGCAGCGGGTCATTAGATTTCCAGCAACTTGTTATTAGCCTTTTGGCCACCACGAGGCCCAGATTTAGAAAACGACTGGTGACTCTGTGTTTTTTATCTCTTATGAACAACCCCAGTATGCATGCCTCCCATGTGTTCGATAGTTGCCTATCTGTGCAGTTGGATAGGTGTTGTGTCACCCCCTCCCAGTACCGTTGTATTTTAGGACATGACCATAACATATGTAGGAGACCAGCGTCTAGGCAAGAACATCAGGGACATTTCATATCAAGTCTATGAAAGTAGCGGTTGACTTTCTCTGGAGTGAGGTAAGTTCTGTGTATTACGTAGTGCTGAATCAGTCTGAACCTGACATTGCGAGGGACATGTGTGGGGCTCACCAGAATTGTGTTCCATTCTGTGTCCGTGCATGGGTGGCCTAGGTTGGATTCCCCTTTTGTAAATAGTGATGTCAGGTCCGTTGCTGTGTGTAGGCGGAATGCATCCTCAAACCAGCGAGTTAGGTGTTTACCCTCTCCCATAACATGAATATATTGGAGTACCAGGTTTGTCTGTAATTCTTGCATTATATCTTCCCATCTTTGACATAACAAACTGATCCACGGGGCATACATGAGGAAATGTCCTGGAGGCAATCCTTCCTCCTGCGTAAGGTCCTTGTACAGCATGAGCTCTCCATTTAGATAGAGGTCGCCCAGTGAATGTAAACCCGCTGCATGCCAAGCAACACGATCAGTCAGTGAAGTTGGCCCACTACCTCTGGGTGTCCCAAGTAGTGGAATCACTGGGGCATATGGACTAACGTGAGGAACAATGATCTTTGAAAGCAACAGTAGGCCACTTGCAGCAACAAGGGGAGAAGGCCCGACTTCTTGCCGCAGGGATGAAACAAAGAGAGGATAGCGTGAACCGTGTGCGGGGCATTGTCACCCACTGTATCCAACAGGAGTCGGCCCACTACCCTCATTTAGATGCATACGAAACCACAGTAATAAGTAGCTGGCACATTAAAGGATATAGTATATACATCAGATGAGTCCCTACGACGTCTGCAGGGTGACATTCGGCAGAGTCAGGGAGTTAGTGTCAGAGGGACAGGCTACCAAGGAGTCCTCCTCCTCAGACAACTGAGCCAACATCATTTCTATGTCAGAGTTTTTGGTTAGATCTGAAATCCGTTCCGCTTCCTGAACCGCTTGTTGTCATTCTTTGATTATTTGTTCCAGGTTTGGTACAGCATTGGGGGCAGGGTTCTAATTCGTCGTTTGCGCCGCTCAGCAGTGTTCACAGTGTCTCCTCACACACCTCTCTTGCCAAATGGTCTGGGGCCAGAGTTTCTCCCTGATGATTCCAACCAGTCCCATGTGTCCTGTGGGGTATCAAAGAATCAAGTTTTACCATCTGCCACTATACGTAGCCTCGCAGGGAAAAACTGAGAATATTGAATGTCAAGCTGCCTAAGTTGCTGAAAAAACAACACTTTGGTGTTTTCCACTCGGACCTCCTGCCGCTTCCAAGTTTCCCTTAGGATAGAATCCCTGTCAAGGTAGTGGAGCACCTTGAATAGGAATGGGCGAGGATTCGAGTCTGGATCAGGTCTCCAAAGAGGGACGCGGTTTGCTCGTTCAACTGAGAAGTAGGGAGACAGTGACGTTGTTGGTATCAGTTCCCTTAGCCATTTTCCAATGTATCCCACTGCATCTTGGCCCTCCACTCCCTCCGAAAGGCCTATTATGCAGACGTTGTTGCATCTCGAGCACCCTTCCATGTCTTCCACCCTATTTTCCAGGTGGCGGAGTCGTACTTCATATTCCATCATTTGTTTTTCCATAATGTCCGTGATGGGCTGTACCTCAGTTAGTGTTTGATCTACATTGGTGCTGCGGTCAGACAGTTTCCTGTAGTCTGCAAGGAGGAGTGTGAGGACTGCTGTCACACTATCAATTTTAGATTCCAGGGAGACTCTGGAGCGCTCAATGGCTTGAAGTATTGCATCGAATCTGTCCTCTGGTACTGGGTTCTGCTTAATTTGGAAGTCCTGCTGGTCTGTCTCCATCACAGAGGAGGACCGTGAGGAGGTTCTGGAGCCAACTCCTCTGGTACGCCGCATTTCAACATCTTGTGGACCAGTATAGCTGATTCTGGCAGATATCGGCCATGTGTAATCTTGCTTATGTGCCTTCGTGGTGTGGTAGTGGCTGGCAGTGCAAGGACCCCGCTCTCAGACAGCGAGCAGGGTGCGCGTGTTCATGCAGTATCTGCCTCCGATTTCACGCCCACAGTGCCCAGGAGCCTGATGCACATGAGGGGGGCCTCACGATATATCAGCTTAATGTCGGAACGGTGCCGGGATCATGTACAGCTGCCGCTGCCTTTTCCCTGGTTTGTGACAATGTCATTTCAATGAAGTACAGGAAGGTCAGTGCGCTTGAGGTAACGTGTCGGATCTGCATGCGTTGTACTTAGGAGTACTGTAGGGCCCTCAATTGGTTCATTCCAGAGCCCAGTCTCGCAGACTGCTGTAGTGGAGGCCAGTTATGTAAATGTCCATCAGTAGAGTGTGCATTAAGGTGGTTTACGAATCACACCTCTTCCCCAGGTGTTGAGTCGCTCATAGACAAGAAGCTGCGCAGGGAGGGGGGCAAAGAGAACAGGGGGGTATTCCACGATGCACTCCCAGTGAGGAGGGGGAGTACACCTACCAGTCTCTCAGATGAGTGTGGCCCTCCTTGCCTGCCAGCAATAGCACTGTCAGCATTGCTGTCTGCGGCATAAGCCTTCAGTCCTCCCCTGCTACCTCCTGGTAACGGTGTCTGGGCGACACGAAGCACACCAGGGCTGGAGTAGGTCAAGAAACTCTAGGGGCAGCACCGGTCTCGATGTTCAGGCGCAGCGGGATTGAGTATCCCAATCTAGGGGGCAGATGTACCGTCAGTGGGCCTCTTCCATGGCCTACACCACCACTCCGCTGCCGGCGCTCATCTCTTAAAGCGGCACTCCGATAGGCTCCGGGAACGAAGGCGCTGGCCTCCAGTTGTGTGCTTATCGGTCAAGGAGTCTCATCGGAGCTCATTGTTGCGGCCGACAACTCCCCCGCGCAGCCTGGCTGGCTCACTCCAGTGACTCCCGATCCATCAAGCACAGAGCAGAGTGCAGCAGTCTCCCCTACCATAATTCAGGCATCCAGGGGGTGCGGCGCTCTATCCCAGTCCACAGCAGCGCCGATCGGGTTCCTTCCGACGCCGCTCGATGCACGTTGCAGGCTACACTCATCTGCCGGTCTCGCTTCACAGCCAGCGCAGAGCTCCAGCACATGGCCAATTGCCCCTCCCGAGGCACCAGCACGGACCGGGTGTCCCTGGGATTCAGCAGGTGTGCCCGGAGCTATCAGATGGTGTCACACTGGCAGTTGAAATTACGGATAAGTTAGGTGTACTACAGAGCGGTGTTAGAATCCGTCCGCCATCTTGCTCATGCAAGCCTTGCCCCCATGCTATGGTATGTCATAGATGTGTTTCAAGAAATCTCCAGTATCCAATACAAACGATGGAAGATTTTTAACAAAACTTTGAAGAAAAAAATCAATGGAATGTGATGTATTTTCAAATATGCTATCTTGAGCAGAAATTATGGGTCTGCCTGGAGGATGTAATTTATTTGTATGGACCATTGGTAATGGATATAAATTAGGTATCTTAGGAGAATCATTTTTTTAAAGTTTCCATTTCTCATAGCTCAGTAAACCTTCATGTCTCCATGTTGTTAATTGCCTGTGGTACATCAGTTGCTTTCACTGTGTCCAAGCTACTTTTCACATAACAATCAACATCATTTAGTTGATTGTAGACCTACTGTAGATAGTCATTTAGTGGCCAGAGGACAATGTTGCCTCCTTTGTCCACATTCTACATAACAACATTACTTTGATTCTGCAAATTTCTGATCAGATTCTGATATTTTACTTGCTGCATGTTGTATCTTCCTTTAGCACGTTGCATTACATGATTGAGTTTTTAAAAATTCTCCACCACCTTTTTATTGAAGACCTCAATTGCATTATGAGGCATAGAAGGAATAAAAGTAGACCGTGGTTTAAAAGGGGTTTGAACACTGGCATCAAGAGAAAAGTCACTAATAAGTTGTTGGGTGGTCAAAACACTCTCCACACAGTCATTTATCCCCTGTAGTTCAGTGAGGTCATGTAACAGATCAAGATCGCCTATCTGTAGGTTCTGTGCCTCAGTGTCCATTTCTTGTTGATGAGTTTTTGGACTCCTAAGTCTCATTAAATGGAATTTGACCAACTTTAATATATTTAAATATATCAGCTCTAGTTTGAGCATAATTGAAATTGCTCTCAGGGCAGTATGACAAACCCAGAGATAATAGTTGTAGTTCAACTTGGGTCAATTCCATGTGTGATAAGTTGATCACTGTGTTATCACAATTCATATGGTCAGTGTTTACTTCTTGGACCACTGCTTTTTCTGTCTCTGTGCCGGTTTCCTTGCTCCATCTCCTGCAGCATTTTGTCCGCTCTCAGCCTTGATTTCACCTTTGTTTATTCTGGATTTTGGTTCTCTGGGCCACAGTGGTTTGGAGGCAGTCCCTGTGTAAAAAATCCAGTTCCTCAAACACAGACAATTTCTGCTGCCCTCTCTGTTGTTTTCTAAGATTTCAGCCACCTCCGGAGTCCGTTTCACTCTCCACTGCCAAACTCGACTCAGTTGCCGATGCTGCTCCACCTAAATTGTCATCTTGCTTGGCACAGTTTTTGTCTACTAATCTTTGCCTCTTCATATTTTTTTAAAAACATATTATTATTAGCATTTGGGTTAATCAACTTCACATATATCAGCTCATAACTTTACATGCGTTATAAGTTATAACAATGTTGTACTGCGCATTACACCACCTTATTCAGTATACATTTCACAATATGCTTCCCCTTTTTAATTTTTAATGTTTCAGGTGATGGTGCTGCCGTAGGGGTAGGCCCTCTTGTACACTTTCGGTGGGTTGTGGTGCTCCAGGGTGTTCAGCGGGTCAGTGCACAGTTAGCCATCTTCTAGTACGCGCAGTGGGTCCTGAGAAAGGGAGCTGCTAGATAGTCGTGCCCCAGGGGGTACAATTCAGTGTTGTGAAATGAAATTAAACAGGAACTTGGGGGCATATTATCAACGGCCAGCGATAATTATCGCTGGCCGTGCTTAGCGATAATTTTGTTATCGCAAGCTATCTCTGGAATTTATCGCCCTGGTAGCGCGTTATTAACAACGTGTTTCTCCAGGGCGATAAAAATTCCAGAGATAGCGAGGTTATCGCCGTTTTGCAGGGAACATCGCTGGTTTTCCAGCGATGTTCCCTGCAAAACGGCGATAACCTTGCTGATACGACCCACAGGGTCGTATCAGCATAATCCACCCCAATGTTAGGGATAGGTAAGTCTGCATTTTAGCAGATGTTAGTTTTTGGAGAAAACAGCGGTTTTCTCCAAAAACTAACGTGCGCTAAAATGCTGGGGCAGCCTTGTAAATATTGCGATGTGAACATCAGCGATATTTGCAAGGTAGTCCATCCGGGGTACGCCCACTTTGCATCTCATTAGAGATGCAAAGGGAGGCGTTGGGAAAAAGGGTGCTAACATGCGATTATGCATGTTAGCACCCTCTTGTAAATAGGGCGATAGTTTTATCTCCGCTTTTTTGGCTTTTTAAGCCAAAAAAGCGGAGATAAAGCCCTTGTAAATATGCCCCTTGATAACTGTGCAGTGTGGTGCTTTAATGCGGTTTTTCGTCAGCGGTAGAGAATGGGGAGAACGTCCGGGGGCAGTCTGGGAAGCAGACGGGGCCCACCGCTCCTCGAGTCTATATGTCGGCACACCATCTGGAACAAAAGCCAGTTGTTCCTGAGTATATTCAGTTCGGGGGGGAAGGGTTGTGTTGTGGCGTGGGGTGAGTGTCCTAAGGACTCCAATGGCCTCACTACTCAGGTTGACTGTTCATGGCCGCTCTCTGGACCAGGTTCGTCTTCACTCGATTGGGATTATCTCTCAGGATGGTCCCAAATCTCTAGCACCTCATTCCAGAGGTCCGCCAGAGGATGTCGCTGAATCCCCAGCATGTCTTCCCTGGCCAGGTCACTCCCTTCCGAATTCACCCAGTGTGTCACGTCTCGTTTCCAGTCCCCAACAATGGGTCCCCTTGTCAATTTCCAGGTTAATGCTATCCTCCTTTTGGCCAGGACCAAGGCTAGGTCTACAAACCTTGTGCTCACTTTCCATTTGGGCGGCCGAGGGAAGCGTCCCAATATGCAGGTTTCAATTGTGCGGTCAAGTGTGCATCCCACAGCTGCCCCTGTTGACTCCAAAACATCGTCCCAAAATGCATTTATTATGGCGCAGTCCCAGGTCATGTGATAAAGTCAGCATCTGCGTGGTCGCACCTCTGGCAATTACTCGTGCCACCCCCATACACGACCCCGATTCTGTGAGGCGTCATATACGTCATATGTGTGTAGTTGAATTGTATGTATTTCATCCTGGTATTGCGGGAAACCTATTTGGGGTATGCTAAGATTTTGTTTTATTCTGTGTCTGAGAGCTCCTTGTTCAGTATAGTGCCCCATTTGCCACGCAAATGTTGAAGGGGGGTGCGGAACATCTCGGACAGTGAGGTGTAAACCCATTTTCCCTTGTTTTGCGCCCTACCCATGGGAAGTAAAGACTGCAACACCACATGCATTTCGAGCTCCTCCCGACCTATACACCACAGCACCTTAAATGTTCATACTAAGGCTTTGTAGTGTAGGAATTTCCCCGCTTGGAGTCCAGTGCTGTCAACCAGGTCTTCCAGAGGTGTGAGGACGGACTGCTGGAAACAGTCCCCTACCGTTTCTAGTTCCACCGTGGTCCAGGGCGACAGCTGTTCGGGGGTAACTAACTTTTTGGGGTTGCCATGCTGGCAAACCGATTAAGGGCAGGCCGGAGCGTATAGGGGAATATCCGGCCATTTCGCCATGCAGTGTCTCCAACATTTCAAGGTGGTGGTCTGCAACAGGGATTGGTGGGGAATCACCACTTTCGCGTCTTGCATTTTGGACAGCAACAGAGGTGTGCGATTCCCAGCATTCGTCAAATTCGTTCGTTCAGGGCCTGTGTCTTCTAGCCATTGCGCCAGCCACTGCAGTTGGGAGGCCAAGAAATATTGTTCAAAATACTGTATTCCTAGGCCACCCTCTGCCATGGGACGCTGCAGTGTGACCAAGGACACCCTCTGCCGCCCCTTTTCCCATATAAGGTCACGGAGCAGGGCATCAAGCTGGCAGAACCATCTTGCAGGCACCACTGTCGGGAGATTATTAAAGAAGTACAACAAACGCAGTAACATAGCCATCTTTGATAATGAAATACGGGCCATGATCGGAAGATGCAGGGAACACCAGAATGGGACACAGGCTTTAAGAGATCTCAGTGCCTGCCTGAGGTTCCCCTCTCACAGATCTTCCAAGGAATGAAAAACATGTGTCCCTAGATATTTGAAAGTGGAGGAAGCCCAGTTGAGATCCAATGGGAGCTCCACAGGGCGAGGTCTGGTTGGTGACGTTGGGAATAGGTAGGTTTTGTTTCTGTTGACCCGTAATCCGGACACATGTTCAAATCTGGCTAGTAAGTCCAATGCTACTGCAGAACCCCGTACCACATCGTTGGGATAAATCAGAAGGTCATCTGCACAGAGTGAAATGATATGGTTGCGGCCACCCACTGACAGATCAATTCCCTCACCTCCCTGGCGGAACAGCCCCGCCAGTGGTTCTATCGCCAGTGCAAATAGGAGGGGTGACAGCAGGCACCCCTGGCGGGTGCTACAGAATATTCAATATTGTACCAAGACTACTTTACCTCTCTTGACCCTGGCCGTGGGATGCTCGTAAAGTACCTTCACCCATTTTACTCAGTCATCGCCTAGACTCATGTGCATTTTTGTCTCAAATAAAAAGTCCCACCTAATGGTATCGAAGGCCTTCTCAAGATCTATCGATAGAAGGGCCGCCCCGGGTAGGAGCCTCACATTAGGGTGGTAGAGTACTGAGTACAGTCTATGCAGGCTGCTGGAGGTGTTTCGGGACGGGATAAAGCTGTTTTGATCTATGTGGGTTAGCGCGGACATGTGTGGCAATAACCGGAGCGCCAGTATCTTGCTCAGGATTATAAAGTCCATGTTGAGCATAGATAGGGGTCTAAAATCAGAGACCTGAGCCCCCTCCAGAGTTGTCTTGGGTAGGGGAACCACCAATGCATCCCAAGTTGCAGCGATTTTGCATTTATGATCACCAGGCAGGGGGGCCAATTTCGGAGAGTAAAACTCCGCTGGTGGACCATCTGGGCCTGGAGTCTTACCTATGGCCATACTTTTAATTGCCATCTAGATTTCCTGAGTCTCAATGGGGCAACCTAGGGTCGCCTTTTCTCGTGTGTCTAGTGTGACAAGTGGCAACTGGGACAAAAAAGCTCTTCATTCTACCTGCGGGACCTGGGAGGGTGCCTCATATAGGGAGGGATTCATAGTAGTCATGAAAAGGTCGTTGATACCCTCAGGGTCATGGACTGATTGATTCGTTCCTGTCCACACATGGGTAATCGGGGGCTCGCGTTTCCTGCTTAATCAGCCATGCTAGCAAGTGGCCAGGTCTCCCCTCTTCCTCATGCGCTTTAGCAAGGAACCCCTTGTAATCGTAACACCTCAGCTATTTCAAGGGCTTGACAGTACAGTACAGTCTCTGTATTTCCTTCAGTAGTCCTTGCTGTCCAGGGGCCTGGCCCTGTATGTTGACCAGTTTGTGTAGTCTACCTTCTAACTCCTTTATTTCCTGGTGTAGTTCTCGTTGTGCCCCAATAGATTGTCCCAGGCATAACCCCCTTGTCACCACCTTGAATGCTTCCCACTCTACCAATACTGTGGAAGCTGTGTGTGCATTAGTAGCAAAATATGCATCAATCGTAGAACCCAAGGACTCCTTAAAACAGGGGTCTTCCAGCATCTGCTTGTTAAGAATCCATAGTGGGACCAATGGGCGCTTCTCTACAGGTTGAAAGGTCATCAGCAAGGAAGTGTGATCAGAAAAGGTGCGCCTTAGGTATTCAGTGTGAGTAATAGCATGTCCCGAGCTGGAGGAGCAAGGAAATGTGTCTATTCTTGTGTGCAGTTGGTGTATTGAGGAGTAGAATGAGTAGTCTACCAGGGTTATGCGTAGTCTAGCCGGGAACATTAGGGAATATTATATGTAAAAAAAATATATTGTTTAGTTAATTAAAACTGTAACAATTTTCCTTTCTGGTTGCAGCAACTATGGCAAAAAGAATCAAGCAAATCAGATATCACGCCAATAAATTTATCACAGATTTAAAATCAACTGTTAACCATAAATATGCTCTAAGATTCAATGAAATAGTGCCTGTACTCTACTTTTTTCTAATTGGTTAACAGGAGTGAACCGGCAATTAACAGATGACAAGAGTTAATCGCTTTGGCACCGGCAACATGTCGTTATGATTGAGTTGGGAATATTGCAGGCCTTCGTCCTGTAGCGCCTTCTTTACTTCTGTGAACGAGGATTGTCACCGCTGCACCTCAGGGGTGTAATCAGGGAAAATTGATACCTTACTGTTATCGATCACAAAAGGGCCTGCGATTCTTGCTTTCTGCAGAATGGTATCCCTGTCTCTAAAATTCAGAAGCCTTGCCACCACTGGGCCCGGTGGGCACCCCGGCGCTAGTAGACAGGCAGGGAACCGGTGGGCCCTCTCAGGAGTATAAAAAGCAGAGAGATGCTCGGGGGCCACCACTGTACGGAGCCATGTTTCAAGGAAGGTTAGCATGTCCTTGCCTTCTGTCCCCTCCGGCATACCGACCACCCGGATATTTTTCCTCCTATTGCGACCTTCAGCATCCTCTGCCCTACATTCTAGGGTGTGAACCCTGTCCTTGAGTTCCTCAGCTGTATGAGCCAGTGCTTGTTGCGTAGGTTGGAGCACTGCAATGGAAGTTTCCACATTCCCCACTCTCTCCACCAGTTTGCGGTGTTCAGCTCGAAGCAACCCTAGACCCACTGATACTGTACTAATATCTTGGTGGAGGGTAGATTTAGTATCTGCTTTGGGCTCTAGTATCTTGGCCAGTTGTTGTTGAACTAGATCTGTTCCCACTGGGGTCTCTGGGTGGAGGTCAGGAGCGTCTTCCCCATGATCCATTGTTGTTCCAGTCGCCCTTGGCTTCCCCATCTTCACTAGCGTATGCTATCTAGGCGCTTCCGCAGGTATCACCTCAGGGATAAACACGAAAGTGTCAAGCCACTGGTATTTCACTGTGTCCAGTAACCTCATATATCAACCTGCAGCACAACAAGTAGTGAACCGGTAGCCTGTGGGGGCAAGAGATTCCCAGACCAATGATGGAGTGGCCCAGGAGGGGCTCAGTAGGGGACGCAAGGTAAGTGTTTTTATTAATTTATTTTCCCTATTCTGTCATTTGTCACTTTCACCCCCCGACACCAGCCACACCGCACTTACCTACACGGGCCGCCACTGTCATTCATCCCCTCACCTCATGATTTTGTGTGTTCCACTGAAGCTCTTGATTGGCAGTTACCTTAAGCAAAGATGATAAGAGGGGTGAAGAAGGCTAAAGAGTGGAGTGTGAATACTTAATAATTTAGTTAAGCTAGCTCAAGTATATGAGTCTTCCTTCATATTTCCTAAATCGCACTTTCAGGGCAATTCGTCAATTGAATTTTCAAAACAATTGCTGCTCCCATTCCGAAAAACTAAGGGGCATATCAGCAAGGGCCGGCGATAATTATCGCTAAGCGCACTTAGCGCTAGGATAATTATCGCCGGCTATCGCTGCTTTCTATCGCGGAGATAGCGTGCTATCAGCAACGCTTCTCTCCAAAGCGATAGAAATGCAAGCGATAGCTGGAAAACAGTGTGATTATCGCTGGGAAACCAGCGATAATCGCACTGTGACCGGCGATACCTTGCTGATAGGGCAGGGTGGTCTTAGCCATGTAATCCACCTCCCATTGGATTACATGGCTAAGTCAGAATCAAAGCATGCATAAGGAAAGTAGCGATAACCGTGGTTATCGCTACTTTTCTATCGCTATGCTTGTTAGCGATTCCCTTGATAATAGGAGAAATGTCGCTTAACGACATTTCTCCCGTTATTCTGGGGGGGGAACGCCCACTTTGCATCTCATTAGAGATGCAAAGCTGGGCGATAAGGAAAGGGCGAAGAAGCATGGATTCACGCGTTAGCGTGTCCTTGCTAATAGGGCGTTAAAATTATCACCACTTTTCGTCCGAAAACGGACGCTAAAGCGGCGATAATTTTATCGCCAGCCCTTGTAGATATGCCCCTAAATTAAGAATTGTTTATCCATATGAAACAGGGGTCCAATAGCAGGGCTTTCAATGGTCTGTAAATCTGCAGAGTATTCACATGAATTGGGGTGAATATCTAGCTCCACAACTGGTAAGTGTGGCCTAAAAATTCCATAAAAAGGTCTAGCTTACTTGGTTCAATCTCTTTGGTTTTGTGTTTCAAGTATTGATTGAAGGGACTACGTGGTTTATTGTATAAATGTTTCCGTTTATTTCATGGAGAAACAAAGGGTCATATAGAGCCCATTGCCCAGAGGCAGCTGCCTCCCCTTAAGTGTGGATCTGCTCCACAAGAAAGCATGCCCGTCACTATTGTGCAAACATTATCACAGAAGTGTTTTTGACAAGCAGCTTTCCACCTATTAGTTTAACTGTGCTTTACAAAGAAGTCAATAATATTACTGCAGTGAAAAGGCTATTACTGTAGAACTTCTCCAGAGAAACATGCTGCTTTTCATGAAAATGTGAACACCTCCGCACCCCCACCTGCTGTTCAACAAACTGTACCACAGAAGAACTGCTATCAAAAACAGCTGTTTCACCTCAAATTCCAGTCCACTCCACAAGGAGGCCCCCACCACTTTTGTTGTTAAAAGTCTACTACTGTGGAACCACTTGCGACAAGCCCTATTGGTTAACTCCAATGAAATGCATGAAATGGCATTATTGTTTGAGATATATCATTAAGGATATTTGTGGATAGTGGATTCACTAATGCACACAATGAGGCTGGAACATTATGCAAGTCAATACATGTATGTTTTCAGGTAAGTGTCACAAGAAATCTGACATATTCTCATATTTAATGTCCAGAGATATTCATATTCACTGCATTTAATGTTCTTTAATGTTCAGTCTGTCCAGTGGTTTCTAATCCCTCTAGGTGTCTTTTTAATCCCCTTCTCCCTGGGTCTTCTTTTGATTGCCAGATGAACACCTGATAATGCAATAGACCTGCGGACAATCCTGCTAATTTTTTGGTGCCGTCAAGTCGTATGAATAACCAGTCACCCCAAGAACCAGCCGGCAAATGGAAAAAACCAGCGGATAAAGAATTAGCCATCAAGTGGAAATAAAATGGTCAGCTTTTGTCCTGGATTCAGCAACAGTCAAAAGCAGATAAGTCTGGCAATCAACCGAATTTGGGCCTGCCACGCCCCAAGGAATTGTGTGAAAAATTCCTTGCTATGTTACAGGAACAGCCAAAACCTATTGTTAACTGCCTGGATCGTATAGGTAATCATTTGTCTGGCCTGTCAAAACAGCAAATAAATATATCCAGTGGGAATAATAATTTTTCACAAACAGCTGCACGGAATGCAGCTGCTCCAGCCAGCTCTCATGTATATTTACCTGCCGAGTTAGCTGGTGGGACTCTCTGCTCTGGTGCCTACAGTAATTTAACGGAAGAGTATGACTCAGGCGGTATAATGTGTAGAGACAATACAAGGATTGATTGTCCCTAATAATGTGATATTGCACCTGCTCTCATCAGTGTGTCCAGATGTGCAGGTGTCAGCTGGTGTTCGCACTCTGAGATGTAACCAGTCTGAATCATGGGAACAATTGGTTAATAGGACCACTCACTGGCTCTGCAGATACGAAAACATTAATGCAAGGGAGCATAACAAAAACGTAATGATGCATAGAGTTGGCTGGGTGGGGCCCTCAGGCAAAAACATAGAGGGTGGTAAATTTCATACATCCGTCCTATGTGAGAAATATATTTAGGACAAATGTGGAGAGCTGTCAGGTAGGCTGTAGGATTGTCACACTACCTTTGGGGTATTTTATAAGCCAAATGCGAGCCCAGTGCCCCCTTTTATAAGTAGCTATCCTCAGCCTAAGCCACTCCTGGAATGCAGGAACAAATTTGCAGTCTTGTCCGATCTCACTGATATTGATTGACTGGGGGGAGAAAGGCTGTTTACCAAGAAGCAGTGCCTAATCAGTCGCTGTCTCTACCCAGTGCCTCCGTTTCTCAAAGTGCTACCCATAACCAGCATGTCCCCCTTTTGAAAATATTAAGCTGGAATGTGACTGGTCCTCGCTCTAAGAGCCATCTTCCGGATTGGAAACCCTTTGTAAGAAGCTATGATATTTTATTGTTTCAGGAAACCTGGGACCTTCAGCCTATGGTGCTTGATGGGTTCCAGTGTTTCAGTGTGCCGTCTGTACTGACATGATCTGGTCATGCATCTGGAGGTTCATCTGTTTGGTTAAATCTGCTTACTGGTGGCCACGCTATGGCCTTGGAAACCCCAAGCAAGTATGTTCTTGTTGTGCATTTTATGGGGGATTTGAGTTTGTATCTGGTTAATTTTTATACATTTTTTTTTATTAATATCCCCAACACGAAACTCCCCATCTCATTTAACTACATTGACTCACTGTTAGACAAGGTTATTGATAAAGGGCGTCAGGCACATCTTTGCGTAAGAGTTGAGATTAATGTAAGGTTGGCACAGCACCCTAAATTATCCCATGATAAGAGCATTTTAGAGGGTGCTGACCAGAGAGGCATGAGTTAGTGGCCTACCTCACATCACTTGATTTGAATAATTTAATGGAAGTGGCTGGTATCAGTGATTCTTGGCTGCTTACCTTCAGAGGCTGAGGTAGTTCCTCTGCAATAGATTTCATCTTTATCTCAAGCAGCCTAATTAAAATATTCCATCATGGAGCAATCATCCCTTCAAATTTTGGTGACCACAATCCCATTGAAGTAGCCCTGTCAGTTACCTCAAGGGTAAAATTTAAAGCTGACAAGGGGGTCAACAAACTGCAGTCATCCACAGATAATCTTAGATTGATGTGGAAACTGCAAGACCCAGCCAGTACTTGGGAAAAATAATAATGCAGAATCAGGCGCTGGTCATGAGTTGCCTGCACAAGAGGCTGCTCAAAATGGGTACTCTGCTCTTTTACTGCCCTCTGTTCTAGTATTAAAAAAGCCCTTATGAAACCCCCCAGATCTGCACATACTGCACCAAGGTGGTTCAACCATGACTGTTCAGCAGCTAATCAATTTTTACGTAGGGGACTTATTACAAACCCTAGGCTTCCCTCAATAGTAGCTGCATCAAGCAAGCAGTATAAAGCGGTCACCACAAAGTGATGGAAGGAGGTTATTACACAGCAATGGGTTTCACTTGCTCAGGTGGTATCCAAGAAGGATAGTAAGTACTTTTGGTCCTCTGTAACTGCTATGAGAAGTATAAATCAAACTGTGACTCCGATTAGTTGCCACATTACCAACGAGGCATGGGAGGCTCACTTCTCTAAAAGATATTCTGCCATAAATTTGATCACTCAGCCTAGGCTGAATGTTAGAAATCGTCAGGGTAGTCAGGTCACCCTATCTGAAGTTGAGAACTCTATCCAACAGAGTGTTAGCAGCAAGGCTCCAGACCTGGACGGAGTTCCAATTGACCTGATAAAGTGTAACATCGAATTTTGGGCTCCGTTATTGACCAACGTTTTTAATAATCTTGCTCATTCCAGGGTACCTAGTTCGTTGACGCTTACAACTATTGTGTCAATATTTTTAAAAAAGGTGACAGGTCACTGACAAGCTGCTATAGACCCATCTCTTTCATCAACACTGCAGCCTAAATATTAGATGGTGTCCTATATAATAGGATTAAGGAGTGGGGTCAAGAAAAGGCAACCTTCTATCCCTGCCAATATGGGTTCAGAAATTGTGCAGGCACAATCGCGCAATGCTTGAATTTAAACCTAATTTTAGTACACAGTAGCCAAGCAGACAACATTATATCTAACATTTATGGATTTGAACTCAGAATTCGACTGTGTAAATTGCTCTAAGCTGTGGCAACTATTACTCTCTTGAGGGATGGAATGAAGCACTTGTTCACTTTATAGCATAACTGCACGAGAATATGAAAGCTAGGATAAGGATTAATTCTAAAGGTGAAGTTTCCAATGAAATAAAGGTCTCCTGAGGTGTGCAGCAAGGCTGCATGCTGGCACCCCTGTAGTTTATATTATGTATTAATGAGCTTAGCCCTTTCTAATCTACCATCACCCCGGATGTCCCAAAGGTAAAAGGTGCCTTACTTCCCACACTACTATATGCGGATGACGCAGTGCTGATGGCTCACACACCAAAAGTACTGCGTCTACTGGTGCACTCATTTGTTCAATTTATGGCTGCTCTTGATTTGCAAACAAATTTTCCTAAATCATACATTATGACTAGGGCTCCCAGTTTTCTGTTTTTACTGATTTTTACAGATAAATACAGACAGAAAACTATTTATTTTCCTGTCTGTATTTATTTTTAAATACAGAAAAATACGGAAAATAGGCCTTCTTTGAATGATTTTTTCTACTGTCAGTCAAGAGTGCCAGGTCAGTAGGTGTACAGATTGAGAGGTAGGAGAGATGAAAAAAGATAATAGATTTCCTAGTTAAGCTTAATTAAGTGCAGATCTACAGTTATTTATGCTGTTCTGCAATGCAGGTGTTTTCAGATAACACTATTGCGCTGTATACTGCTAAAACCTTTTGGACATTCAAATGCGAGTATACATTTATCAGTTAAATAAATGTGAAAAAATACACATTGCAGCTTCATTTATACAGAAAACACAAAATAAAAATGAATAATTACAGGAAAAACTGAGCAAAAAATAAATATGGATAAATACAGATGGAAATGTTGAAAAAATAAATTTGACACAGCTGGCTCATGGGCACCCAATATTGCACAGCATAGAGTGAAGCTATCCAGGGCAGTAGGCTCCCTTTTTAGTCTTCTTCTGCGATTTAAACAGATTTATGTGATGTAATGCGTTCCCATTGCGGCATACAGGGCCGAGATATGAAGCATTGCAAACTGTGAACTATTCAGGTGGCGAAAAGTCGTTTCTGTAAAAATACCCTCTCTGCCCCATTATCATCTTCCCATTTTATGTGTCATACGGAGCTGGGTTAAACTTATTTGGATGATAGCATTAAAAACACCCCCCATTGCTGTGGATCTTAATTTGGAGAACTGAGGAGGCGTCCTTAACCAGAGTTATTATTACTTATTGTCGTGCGAGCAGCAAAGGTCTTTCCATCCCCTGGATAGCAGCATACGCGAAGAAAACGTTTCTAGTGATCGGGGGTCCCTTCACACATTTTCCGAGCCTGGCTCTAGTAGTAGCATAAATAAAAAGCATGTGCAATTGTTACTATTTAACCAAGCTCGATCTCTTAGACTTCACGCAAAAAAGCTTAAGTCCTCCATTGTAGCTTGTTTGAGCTTGAGCACAGATAACCCGCTGACTAAATATCTTTTTAGTGCACAGGGAAGCTGGGAACGCTGTTTGTTATTTCGTTTTAGGACAGATACAGTTAATAATTTATTGTGTTTTCCGCTAGACCATCAGAACAATCTTGATCCTTGCGCATGTGATGGTAGATCTGGGCAAAACATGTTGCAATGCATTTTACCTTTTTTTTGCAAACTCTATATAAGGTACACTAAACTATTTTTAATCCCTTTCATGAAATTTCGGTATTTTAGGCAATCCAGTCCAGCTTTTAATGTTTTGCAACAATTGGCCAATGATGAGACATGTTACGATGTTGGCTCCTTTTTGAGAGTCGCTGTGCGGTCCCGAAGCACAATGCACTTTGAGTAATTTATCATTTCTCTTTATCTGAATTTATTTGATGTATGTTTACCTACTGTTGGAAAGTGGATTGTTGGTAGGGGCAAATGTAGGTCTGCCACTGGCAATAAGGCCACTAATCATTGGAAGGACTCAGCATAGGTCTTAGAAAATTATTCCCATGCTCAACCCTTGGTAACGTGGCTGCGAGCAGACAGGCTTAACTTCAAAGACAGGTATGTAAAGCATTTAAAAACACCAATTCAGTAAATAATTAAGACACAACACATAATAAAAATCCAACACCAATTTATAAAAATAGGACATATTTTTATCTTTAAAATGACACCAAAACAACAAAAATCCAATGTAGGGAACCGGAGATATGAATTTTCAAAGATTTAATAAAATATAGCACTTAGAAGTTTATAGCACCATATTGGGATACCTGCTCGCGATAGACCAGGGCAAAGTCAAAGTTTCAGGCCGACCGCGATGGAGCCCTGGGCGGCTACAGCTTGCGGCAGGTCCCGGTCTCAGTTTCTACCTTCACACTTAGAAACTTTTCTGGAGCTTTTTCTCGCGAGGTCCCTCGAAGCTCCCAGCCAGTCCGGATCCGGTGTGGGTTCGCCGGCTTGCCTTTCGACGAACTCCCGGTCAACTTCCCTGGAGCGGACTTAGAAACGTTTTCTTTAGCGCTTCAGCGGGGCAACCCAGGAGCCCAGGCCGACACGCGATGGAAGGCAGGCGGCTTGGCGTTCGCGGTTGCTCCCAGTCACCTTTTCTACGAGCGGACTTAGAAGCTTTTCTGGAGCTTTTTCTCGTGGGGTCCCTCGATGCTCTTCATGTAGCCGGATCCGGTAAGGGTTCGCCGGCTTCCGATTTCTTCTACTCCCGGTCAAACTCTGGAAGTCGGACCGACGGAGCTTTTAGCGGGACGAACCTGGATGGCTTGGCTGACCAGGTTGAGTCGGTCCCTCTATGGAGCTTTTTTTCAAAGTTCCTCCAAAGTTCTCCAAACTTCTTGAACTTCTTCCTGAAGTTCCTCAAAGGGTCCCGAAGTGTCTCAAACTCACTCCAAGGGTCTGGAAGCTCCAAGATGGTCCTTGAAAGTTGAGGACTTCAGTTCCCACAATCCACTGGGACGTCACCCTTACAAATCCACTGGTAGTTCCCCAAGGTGCAGATTTAGTTGGTGATGTTCCAGATGAGCTCTTTTAACCTGTAGCTTTCAGGGAGTCCACTCTTTAGTTCTTTTTCAGCAAAATAATCCACAGGGCTGTAGTGTCAGATGGTGAAGTTTTCAGAGGTCAGGCCTTAGAAATCTTTGCACAGCAAAATCTTCTCAGCTTGGCAAAGTCTTGCTTCAGTAAGTTTCAAGCAGCAGATCTGGAGGGCTCTGCCCCTCTCAGATACTTATTCCATGTTCTCTGGGTCAGACATGTGGTCACTTCTGACCAATGGGAGCAGGTAACTCCTCAAACATTTGACCACTTCCTGTAGAGTGTGGCATTATTTTGTCCCAGAGTGCATCAAATCTTCCAAATCCATAATGGCAGAATTTCCAGCAAGGAGGCAAGAGCTGGCTAAACACACCCCTAGGATGGCTAATTTACTTAGACTCTCCCCCTGCATCTGCTCATACCTTCCTTAATCCCCCCATCTGCCTGAGGGATAAAGTTCAGAGTTGTAAACTGACACTGGGTTCTGCTTTTCCCTTTGAAGCCCATGGTTTACGACCCCTCCCCTGGCCTGGCATTCCTGTGGACCAGCACACTGCCCTCCCAGCCCAGCTGCATAACCCCAGGGGCTCTTTAGCACCTCTCCAGGCAGGCTGGCTAATCCACTTAACTCTGACCAATCAGGGCAGACCACTGGAAGGCTGGATTTGGACTTACAAACAAGAAAGTCTTATAACTTCTTGTATGTACACTTTAGGAGAAATTCAAAAATATAATATTGTTGGATTTTTCACTACCATTCTAGGAAGTGTTTGAACGGTAGCTCTATCTCCTTCCTATCAGGAGTTATTATTTAATAACTTCCTGCAATGTCAACTATGGGCCATGGGATTTGCAATGGGGAAAATGACTTGGGCTAGTTTTCTAGCACCAGGGCTTATAAAAACATGTTTTATAAGTATTTCCCTAATTTCTACATGACCCCCACATGCTGTGCAACTAGGGGAGACTTTAGGGGTTCTGAATCTGCAGAAATATTGCAGATCCTCCTTCCACAGTGCTTCTAGCATCAAAGTCGAATTTGAGCAGCACTTTAACACAATGTGGGGAGTGACATGTGAAATTTCACTTTACCCAGGCATATAAAAACTCATTTTATAAGGGTGTACCTTATAAGTATCTGACCCCCCACCCCTGGGATACCTAGTGGAGACCCTGGGGGTCCCTATTATGCCAAAGCATTGTAGGTTATCCATTTTTAAGTGCCCCTACCACCAAAGTCGAGTTTGGGCACAACTTACTGTTTAAAAGCAGTCCTGGCACCCAGGGCGGTTTTTAAACTGACCTCAGGCTTCAGCAGTGCACACATGCAAGTGCAGAAAAAGCTGCTGGCCTCTAAACTGCCATGCCCCTGGGTACTGGGGACTTCTAGGTAGTTTCAATCCCCTGCCCTATTATATACTAGGGGCTTATGGGGTAGGTCATGCCAATTACAGGGATACCCCACCATACTATAGTGTACCCTAGTGTATGTTAGGTGTTTTAACTGTATTCTAATGTGTTCCTTTCAGCTTGGCACTGGCCCTGGGCCTGGTTAGGCAGAGCCCAGGGTCAGTCAGAGTCAGTTACCACCAGTACCAGTCAGCAAAAAGTTGGGGGGGGTCCCCAGGGCACAGGATGACTTTGCAACATAGCCCCCCCCCCAAACGAAAGGTGATGGGTTACTAACCTACACACTGGTAGTCCTCATCAGCTAAGTGGAAAAACCTGGAAAGTCCATCTGCATTGGCATGGGCAACCCCAGGTCTGTGTTCCACTGTAAAGTCCATTCCCTGTAGGGAAATGGACCACCTTAACAGCTTGGGATTCTCCCCTCTCGTCTGCATGAGCCATCTGAGAGGCCTGTGGTCAGTTTGAACATGAAAGTGAGTCCCAAACAAATATGGTCTCAACTTTTTCAGGGACCAAACCACAGCAAAAGCCTCTCTCTCAATGGCACTCCACCTCTGCTCTCTGGGAAGAAGCCTCCTGCTAATAAAGGCAACTGGCTGATCAAGGCCCTCTTCATTTAGCTGTGACCACACTGCCCCAATCCCTTGCTCTGAAGCATCTGTCTGAACTACAAATTCTTTTGTGTAGTCAGGGGCCAGTAACACTGGTGCTGAACACATAGCAGCTTTCAGAGTGTCAAAAGCCTTCTGACACTCCGGGGTCCAAATCACCTTTTTGGGCCTCTTTTTAGAAGTCAGTTCTGTTAGGGGCCCCACAATGGTCCCATAATTTTGAACAAATCTTCTATAGTACCCTGTCAGTCCAAGGAATGCCCTGACCTGAGTCTGGGTAACAGGAGCTGTTCAATCCAAAACAGTTTGGATTTTAGCTTGGAGATGCTATACATGGCCCCCACCTACCAGGTGGCCCAGGTACACCACAGAACTCTGCCCTATTTGGCACTTGCTTGCCTTAATAGTCAGGCCTGCCTGCTGCATGGCCTGAAGCACTTCCCTTAGGTGGCTTAAGTGATCCCCCCAGGTAGAACTGTATACAGCTATATCATCCAGGTAAGCTGCACTGAACTGTTCCAACCCAGACAAGACCCTGTTCACCAACCTTTGGAAGGTGGCAGGTGCATTCTTTAATCCAAAGGGCATTACCTTGAACTGATAATGTCCCTCTGGTGTGGAGAATGCTGACCTCTCCTTTGCTCCATCAGTGAGGGCAATCTGCCAGTAACCTGAAGTCAAATCAAAAGTACTCAGGTACTTAGCAGCCCCTAACCTGTCAATGAGCTCATCAGCTCTAGGTATAGGGTGAGCGTCAGTCTTTGTGACTGCATTCAATCCTTGGGTCCCCCCTGAGGATTAGGTTTAGGCACCAGCACCACTGGACTGGCCCATGGACTCTCAGACGGTTCAATTACCCCCAATTCCAGCATCTTAGCAACCTCAGCTTTAATGCTGGCTCTGACATGGTCAGACAACCTGTACAGTTTATTTTTGACAGGTAGGCTGTCACCAGTGTCAATGTGGTGCACACACCACTCAGTGATGCCTGGGGTCAAAGAGAACAGGCCAGCAAACTGCTCCAGCACTTGCTTACAGTCTCTGTGCTGCTGGTCTGTCAACTTGGGAGAGAGTATCACCCCTCCACTGACCCATCTTGCACATTAGTGGAGAGGAGGTCGGGCACAGGCTCAGTTTCCTCCTCCACACCCTCATCAGTGACCAGTAACATGGTCATGTCTGCCCTGTCATGGTGGGGTTTCAATCTATTCTCATGCAGGACCCTATGAAGGTTCCTGGGGGTGCCAAGGTCAACCAAATAGGTAACCTCACCCTTCTTTTCTAAGATTGGATAGGGCCCACTCCACTTGTCATGGAGGGCCCTGGGAGCCACAGGCTCCAACACCCACACCAATTGTCCTGGAGTATACTCAGGCATAGTAGCCTTTTGATCATACCAGTGCTTCATGAGCTCCTGGCTGGCCTCCAGTTTCCTGTTTGCCTTGTACATGTACTCTGCCATTCTAGATCTCAGGCCTAGCACATAGTCAAGTACATTGTCCTTTGCTTCTTTAAGAGGCTTCTCTAAAGACTCTCTCAGCAGGCTCAATGGCCCCCTCACAGGGTGTCCAAACAACAACTCAAAGGGACTGAAACCAACCCCTTTCTGTGGCACCTCCCTGTAGGCAAACAGTAAGCATGGGAGGAGAACATCCCATCTCCTCCTGAGTTTCTCTGACAACCCATTTATCATGCCCTTCAGGGTTTTGTTGGATCTCTCAACAAGACCATTTGCTTGTGGGTGATAGGGGGTGGTGAACTTGTAGTTGACACCACACTCATCCCACATAGCAGTCAGATAGCTGGACAGGAAATTCGTGCCCCTATCTGACACCACCTCTTTTGGAAAACCCACTCTGGTGAACACACCAAGCAGTGCTCTAGCCACCGCAGGAGCATCAATGGTTCTCAGAGGTATGGCTTCAGGGTATCTAGTGGCATGGTCAACTACCACTAAGATATACCTATTCCCTGATGCAGTAGGTGGGTCCAGGGGACCAACAATGTCCATCCCCACCCTTTCAAAAGGAACCCCAACCACTGGCAGTGGTATTCGGGGAGCCTTTGTCTTGCCCCCTGCCTTGCCACTGGCCTGACAGGTGACACAGGAGCTGCAAAACTCCTTTACCTTCTCAGACATATGGGGCCAGTAGAACTGGTTCACCAACCGGTTCCATGTCTTTGTCTGTCCCAAATGTCCTGCCAAGGGGATATCATGACCCAAAGTCAGGATGAACTCTCTCTACCTCTGGGGCACCACCAACTTCCTGGTGGCCCCCTCCTTGAGGTTTCTGGCCTCAGTATAAAGCAGTCCATCTTCCCAGTAGATTCTATGAAACCCACTGTCATCCCCTTCCTCTTGCTTGAAAGCAATCCGCCTCAAGCTCTCAAGGGTGGGACAGTCACGCTGTCCCTTACTGAACTCCTCTCTGGAGGGTCCACCTGTTCCTGTCAGTTCTGCCAAATCTGACAGCTCTGGCAGGGATGGAGTCCCTCCCTCAGAGGCCAGATCCTCCCCATCAGGGTTAGATTCTTCCTGCACCTCTGGAGTTCCCTGGGCTGGTTCACCAGGACCAGTGCCCTTGTCCTTGGATGCTTGGCCCTTTGTTCCAGGGTCCAAGTATCCAGCCCCTCCCTTCTGGCTAGTCTGTGACCTAGTCACAGCACATACCCACTCAGGGAGCTCCAATATTTTCATATGGAGTCCTCTCTCCATCTCTGACCACACAGAGGCTTCAAGATCATTGCCCAGTAAACACTGGACGGGGAGCACCTTTGACACAGCTACCTTCATAGGGCCTGTCACACCTCCCCATTCCAAATCCACCACAGCCATAGGATGGAGTTTGGTAGTGCTGTCTGCATAAGTCACCTGGTGAAACTCACCAGGTAACAACCTCTCTGGAGGCACCAGCTCATCCAGGACCATAGTTACACTAGCCCCAGTGTCTCTGATAGCCTCAACCTCAGTCCTATTCAATTTAGGCATCTGCCTGTACTTGTCCATGTTTGGAGGTAAGGCAGCAAGGGTTGCAATATTCACCCCACCCAGGAACACTAAGGTTGCTTCCACCACCTGACTACTCCTCACTGGGGCACCACTCTCCACCCCTACACTGACACTGGCAACCCCTGTGGATGGCCCCTTAGGGGGGAGCTTCTTGGCGCAGACAGCATCTCCCTGCTTGTGCCCTGGCTGGTTACAGTCAAAGCACTTACCCACTTTTGAGGGATCAAAGAACCTACCATTCTTTCCCTGATTCCACCTCCCTTTGGATTTGGGTTGGCTCGGGGCCCCCCTCCTTGTGCAGGTTTTTGTGGGTCTTTGGAGGACTCCTTCTGGTTTTGACCTTCTTTCCCTTGGGCTTTCCCCTGGGGAGGGACCTGTCCTCCTTTCTTCTGGTCACCCCCTGGTGCTGTATGGAAACCCGGGTTCTCACCCACTCATCAGCTGCTTCACCCAGCTCTCTGGGGTCTGTCAGCTTAGAGTCCACTAGATACTGGCGTAACTTCTCTTCTGCACAATGAGTCAAAATATGTTCCTTCAAAAACAAATTATACAATCCCTCATATGTGTCAACTTTGTTACCAACAATCCAGCCTTCCAGTGCCTTCACTGAAACGTCCACAAAGTCTACCCAAGACTTTGAACTCAATTTCTGGGTGCCTCTAAACTTCACCCTGTACTGTTCTGGAGTCAGACCAAATCTCTTGACTAAGCATGCCTTCATCTGCTGGTATGATTCTGCATCCTCTCCCTTCAGGGTCAGGAGCCTATCCCTCCCAGCTACTGGAAAATACTCCCACAGGAGTGCACCCCAATACTTAGAGTGGACCCTACTCATTCTAAGGGCCCTCTCAAAAGCTGCTAGCCACTTGTCAATGTCATCCCTCTCAGTGTACTTGGGCACTATGCCCTTGGGAAGTTTAGGTTCAAATCTACCACCCCTGGACATCTCAACATCTTCTTCACTCTCGCTGCCACCATTTCTCTTCTCCTCCCTCTCCCATCTTCTCTTAGCCAATTCGAATTTCTCCTTCTCCAAGGCAATCAACTCTAATTGAGCCTGAAGCTGTCTCTCTGCAAAGGACAGTAGTGGTTCCTGAGTAAGGGACCCTTCCCCACTCCCACCACCACCTTGATTCACTTGGCTAACACTAGTTAAAATGGAAGAGGCATCATCCTCAACCTCCTCCCCTCTTGGTTGAGGTTGGGGGGACACCCTCTATCCCCCCTTGACTCTCCTCAGCTGCCCTAGCCCAGGCTTTTAGGGACTCAAGCAACCCTACCTTCCTAAGCTTCCTGCAAGCAGGCAGCCCCCTAAGCCTACACTGTACCCTAAGATCAGCCATCTTAAACTGGGACAGTTTAGCCAGGTCCAGCTCCATGGTTCCCTAGTTTTGGGTCACAACAACTAGGCACAACAGACTTAGAACAATTTGGAAAAATCAAAACAATGGATTAAAAACAGTTTAGTCCAAATTCCAAAAATCAAACTCAAAAGTTTTGTTCTAAGGCAATTTAGAGGATTTTTATAATCTTAAATCATTCACTGAAAGGTGTACTTTTAAACACAAGTCCTCATCCACACCGCTGAGCACCAAATGTTGGAAAGTGGATTATTGGTAGGGGCAAATGTAGGTCTGCCACTGGCAATAAGGCCACTAATCATTGGAAGGACTCAGCATAGCTCTTAGAAAATTATTCCAATGCTCAACCCTTGGTAACGTGGCTGCGAGCAGACAGGCTTAACTTCAAAGACAGGTATGTAAAGCATTTAAAAACACCAATTCAGTAAATAATTAAGACACAACACATAATAAAAATCCAACACCAATTTATAAAAATTGGAAATATTTTTATCTTTAAAATGACACCAAAACGACAAAACTCCAATGTAGGGAACCGGAGATATGAATTTTCAAAGATTTAATAAAATATAGCACTTAGAAGTTTATAGCACCATATTGGGATACCTGCTCGCGATAGACCAGGGCAAAGTCAAAGTTTCAGGCCGACCGCGATGGAGCCCTGGGCGGCTACAGCTTGCGGCAGGTCCCGGTCTCAGTTTCTACCTCCACACTTAGAAACTTTTCTGGAGCTTTTTCTCGCGAGTTCCTCGAAGCTCCCAGCCAGTCTGGATCCGGTGCGGGTTCGCCGGCTTGCCTTTCGACGAACTCCCGGTCAACTTCCCTGGAGCGGACTTAGAAACTTTTTCTTTAGCGCTTCAGTGGGGCAACCCAGGAGCCCAGGCCGACACGCGATGGAAGGCAGGCGGCTTGGCGTTCGCGGTTGCTCCCAGTCACCTTTTCTACGAGCGGACTTAGAAGCTTTTCTGGAGCTTTTTCTCGTGGGGTCCCTCGATGCTCTTCATGTAGCCGGATCCGGTGAGGGTTCGCCGGCTTCCGATTTCTTCTACTCCCGGTCAAACTCTGGAAGTCGGACCGACGGAGCTTTTAGCGGGACGAACCTGGATGGCTTGGCCGACTCGCGGTTGAAGGCAGGTGGCTTGGCTGACCAGGTTGAGTCGGTCCCTCGATGGAGCTTTTTTTCAAAGTTCCTCCAAAGTTCTCCAAACTTCTTGAACTTCTTCCTGAAGTTCCTCAAAGGGTCCCGAAGTGTCTCAAACTCACTCCAAGGGTCTGGAAGCTCCAAGATGGTCCTTGAAAGTTGAGGACTTCAGTTCCCACAATCCACTGGGACGTCACCCTTACAAATCCACTGGTAGTTCCCCAAGGTGCAGATTTAGTTGGTGAGGTTCCAGATGAGCTCTTTTAACCTGTAGCTTTCAGGGAGTCCACTCTTTAGTTCTTTTTCAGCAAAATAATCCACAGGGCTGTAGTGTCAGATGGTGCAGTTTTCAGAGGTCAGGCCTTAGAAATCTTTGCACAGCAAAATCTTCTCAGCTTGGCAATGTCTTGCTTCAGTAAGTTTCAAGCAGCAGATCTGGAGGGCTCTGCCCCTCTCAGATACTTATTCCATGTTCTCTGGGTCAGACAGGAGGTCACTCCTGACCAATGGGAGCAGGGTAACTCCTCAAACATATGACCACTTCCTGTAGAGTGTGGCATTATTTTGTCCCAGAGTGCATCAAATCTTCCAAATCCATAATGGCAGAATTTCCAGCAAGGAGGCAAGAGCTGGCTAAACACACCCCTAGGATGGCTAATTTACTTAGACTCTCCCCCCTGCATCTGCTCATACCTTCCTTAATCCCCCCATCTGCCTGAGGGATAAAGTTCAGAGTTGTAAACTGACACTGGGTTCTGCTTTTCCCTTTGAAGCCGAAGGTTTACGACCCCTCCCCCTGGCCTGGCATTCCTGTGGACCAGCACACTGCCCTCCCAGCCCAGCTGCATAACCCCAGGGGCTCTTTATCACCTCTCCAGGCAGGCTGGCTAATCCACTTAACTCTGACCAATCAGGGCAGACCACTGGAAGGTTGGATTTGGACTTACAAACAAGAAAGTCTTATAACTTCTTGTATGTACACTTTAGGAGAAATTCAACAATATAATATTGTTGGATTTTTCACTACCATTCTAGGAAGTGTTTGAACGGTAGCTCTATCTCCTTCCTATCAGGAGTTATTATTTAATAACTTCCTGCAATGTTAACCTATGGGCCATGGGATTTGCAATGGGGAAAATGACTTGGGCTAGTTTTCTAGCACCAGGGCTTATAAAAACATGTTTTATAAGTATTTCCCTAATTTCTACAGGACCCCCACCCCCTGTGCAACTAGGGGAGACTTTAAGGGTTCTGAATCTGCAGAAATATTGCAGATCCTCCTTCCACAGTGCTTCTAGCATCAAAGTCGAATTTGAGCAGCACTTTAACACAATGTGGGGAGTGAAATGTGAAATTTCACTTTACCCAGGCATATAAAAACTCATTTTATAAGGGTGTACCTTATAAATATCTGACCCCCCCCACACCTGGGATACCTAGGGGAGACCCTGGGGGTCCCTAATATGCCAAAACATTGTAGGTTATCCATTTTTAAGTGCCCCTACCACCACAGTCGAGTTTGGGCACAATCTACTGTTTAAAAGCAGTCCTGGCACCCAGGGCGGTTTTTAATCTGACCTCAGGCTTCAGCAGTGCACACATGCAAGTGCAGAAAAAGCTGCTGGCCTCTAAACTGCCATGCCCAAGGGTATTGCGGACTTCTAGGTAGTTTCAATACCCTGCCCTATTATATACTAGGGGCTTATGGGGTAGGTCATGCCAATTACAGGGGTACCCCACCATACCATAGTGTACCCTAGTGTATGTTAGGTGTTTTAACTGTATTCTAATGTGATCCTTTCAGCTTGGCACTGGCCCTGGGCCTGGTTAGGCAGAGCCCAGGGTCAGTCAGAGTCAGTTACCACCAGTACCAGTCAGCAAAAAGTTGGGGGGTGCCCAGGGCACAGGATGACTTTGCAACACCTACTAAATGCAATATTCCCTTTTTGCTATGAGATTGCTTGTCACTGTATTTTAAAATGTACTTATTGCATTTTTATTGCATCTGTTTTTTATATTTGGAGCACCCGAATAAAGTTTTTGAATCTGAATCAGAGCCAATTAAATCATGACAAAAATGTATCAGTTTAGAAAAATAAATTTCATTTTTAAATAACAATCAGTTTTGCAAAAACTGAATTGCCATATGTAGATAAATGTGTATGTGTTAAAGAAATAATCTATTCACTAATAAAAATAAATCTGTGCATGAATTATGAATTAATTTGTGGATTAAAGGTGGTTCATGATTTACAAATCTTAATCCAATGCATAGAACTCATCCAATTCACAAGATTACAAAATGGATTACAAAATGGCAGATTTTAAGATTATCAAGGAGATTCACAATTTGCCACTGTGGAAAAAGATCATGCGAATTAGCCCCTTTCTAATAGTGAGTGTACTAAACAACACTATTCCCCATATGGAATGCATTCCTAACTCCAAAACATCTCCTCAGAAAAAGGCAGTCACAGAGGCCATTTCTTGAGAAGATAAACTAATTTAAGTTGTCCCAATGTACAATGGCTTTGTTTGTAACATTAAGACATTTTTGTAGAATATGAGAATTGTTGCCAGACCACGCCAGACATAGCAAGAGCTCTGAACTATTATGTATGTGGCATATTTCTCATCTGAACTCACTTAAAGGACCCATTACAGAAACTTTGTGTAGTTCTTTGCAACCTTTACCTGCTCACAAACCTCATCCTGAAATGTTCCTCCAATACAATTTATCTTTCTAGGAACAATAGTGTTCACAAAACAAAATGGGAAAATAGGAGCTGCTTTTAGCAAGAAACAAGTAGATAGCTACAGGGACCACAGTCAAATAAACAGAACTATGTGACCCTCAGATGACCAGGGTCTCAGATATGACAGATTATGTTCTCAAACAAATGGAAGTCTCTCCACCCCCATGCAAAGAAGGCACTGAATAGGTCACTTACTGCTGTTCAATGAAATACAAATATTTGATCCATAATAGTTAAATACCTAATAGCATTCTCCCCATTCCACAATATCTTCAAGCATCACAGGATAACAAGGAAGAAAAAGAAACTTAGCAGAAATGTCCCACTGCCACATCATGCAAAGAACTCCCTAATCTCTCAAATCTGCCAGACAATATTTAACTGCCAACAACCCCACTGCAGACAAAAGAGATGGACAGCTAATAGGTAATGAAGAAAGAAAATACATACACATGTTTGTAGATAAACATAGTTTGCGGATTCCTACCTAAATGTGACTTAAGTTGCTGAAGAGTCTATCACTTGCATGCGCATGAAATTATGTTTACCTCATCCAGTGAAAAAGATGTGAAATAACTAAGAATGCATCCACATCACATTACTGATCTGAACACATTTTTTCAAAGGATGGAAATGTGTAAAGAAATTATTGGTTTTGATCCTACATGCACACTTTAAAAACACTTTTGAACATCACACAAGTGAATTGACAATGATTGACATCATTAAAGTTTTCCATTCCATTTTGACTGTGTGTAATCTGACTTGTGGCTTTATGAAACATTTCAAAACATCATATTTAGCCATTGGAATTTTTAAGAAGCCTGGATGAAGATGATGGTTAGGCTGCATTCAAAACTATTGTAAATCGCATTTAAATATGTATTTCGTAACAACTTTCTCCATGTTTTGTACAAAATTGTAACTCAAAGTCAGCCATTGTTCTGAACATACAATCACCTCTGATGCTTAGAAAACACCTTCAAACTAATCATTACTGCAGGACTATTTTGTTGGAGCACCCTATATGAACACCCCACAAAAATATGTATGCATTTTTGCAAAGTCTTCATTTGCTCTCTCTTCCATGGTAATTCAGCTCAATAAACTTCTGCTTTTAGCATGTTGCATTATCAATTTATCATGTTCCATTTCAGCATGTTCAGCAGATTTAAATTCCCTTGATTATACTTCTGTACTAAGTACGATGTTTGATTAGATCATCTTAAATGATGTTTAAGAGAAACTCATTACAATTTTGTAAGTGTAAGAGAACTAAGAGGCAAGATACTCTGACATGATATATTAAACACTGACATGTTTAATAAGATATTAGGCATGCTGTTGTCTATCAATAATATGGATCGTATTTTTATTTACAAAAACACTGGATAATGTTAAATCATTCTACAGTGGAAATAAGTCTTCTCTCATACATTAGGAAGCACAGACATGTGTAAAAATACCACCTAGGTTCACTGAGAATCATAACCAGGAGTGGCCACAACTTCTGCACAGGAATCTATATTGATGGGTGACTGATGGTCGAAAGATGCTCATTGTTTTCGGAACGTATCTGAGATTTCATCCATAGTTTTTCCTTTGGTTTCCGGAACACGAAACTTTATGAAAATGATGCCGAGGACACAGAAGCCTACAAAAACAAAAAAGCTCGAAAAGGATTCAAGCCATCCTAGAAAAAGAACAAAGAAAAGAAAAGTCAAAAACATTTACAGACACTGATAAGAACACTTCTATTGCCGGGGAAATTTTCTACTCTACCTACAGAATATGGGGGGGGTCAGGAGTGTGGTTGTATCCAAGTACAGGTGACATTTCAATATAATATTGTGAGTGGTGATGGACATCAGTATTTGATGCCCTGTGGGGAGATGCACTGATAGGGGAGCTTGGCTATCACTCATAATGTCTATGATAGTTTACAAATGTTCGTACTGTCTGCATCCTATTAGAAAAATAAAATAGTAAAGAAGAAATCTCACCTTGAATCTAAAGATTAATCAACTTTTTTACCTGAAAATCCTGAGAGTACCACATAAAGAAATGTTAGCTCTGAGATCACTTCCTAGAATGATCAATTGTAAAATGTTAAGACCTCGCCAAAGGCAGCATCGTTCAAGCAAACTTCTATGAGGCTAGAAAACCAGAGAGCTTTTTTGAAATATAAATACATCTGCAGAGCGCTGAAGATTGCCTTTTAGGTACATATTGTTGTCAAGGTTGACGTTTTCTCAATTGCCTTTAAGCTGCTGACATGGAACGGCAATCGAGAACTGTAAAGTGAATGTACAACAAAACACTTACATTCTCAGCCATAGTTTTTACTTTATCATTTAGATTGCCTTTTGTCACCAGGTAGCTGCCTTTCTCGCCCTTTGCACCAGTTTATGGTTTTTGAGTGGGTCTCCGAGGCTCCGGGCCCCAGGGGCTGATGGGAAAGGCAGCGCCCTCGTCACGGACCATCTCCTCATGAAAGGCCCAGAAGGAGAAATAGGTTTGAATAAGGTTTACCCTAAGCCGTGTCTGAATGGTTTTGTTCCATGGAGCGTATCACGGCGTAAGGACCAGAAACACCGCGATCAGCAAGACGCCCCGGGACCTCGGGAGAGCTGCCCACACAGACCTCTCGGGGGTCACAGCGCCGGACGGGGTCTCCCCACAGGACAGCAGATCACACAGTGAGTGAGTCACGGCCGAGTCTGGGAACCCCCTCGGCAGCCCCCAACAGCACTGCTGCTTCCCACACACGGGGATTCATGACAAGCAGCTGTGGTATTCGCCAACCTTCGCCGAGCCGGCGGGATCCTGGCAGCCGGGAGGACGTGCTCTGACCCCCGGCACTGCAACGGCGTGGGAGCGGCAGTGCCGCGGCGAGCTGGGGCTGGGCGGCCCCGCCGGGGGCGGTGTAACGGCGGCTGGCAACGGCGGCGGACTGCACTTCTCTCTCCCCCGCCAACCACAGCCCCGGAACCCGCAAGATGGTGGTGTCGGCCGAGATGTGCTGCTACTGCTTCGACGTGCTTTACTGTCACCTGTACGGGGTGGGGGCGCCGTCAATGCAGCTCAGTGAGAGGTGTTTTCTCTCCCCCGTCACCCACCAGAGTTTGCCCTGAGCCTAGAGACTCGTGCTTGCTGAGGATCGAGGTGAGCGCCCCCCCCTGCGCGAGGCAAAAGGCAAAATGGCGGCTCCCACAGCGCTGCCCACCGTGGTGGGTGTTGTGCCCCAGCGCCCTTTCAGGGTCTGCGTGCGCCTCGAGAGCCTAGGGACACCGGGGGTGAGTCCGACCCTTCCCTTTCCACAAAGCTCTGGCGTACTTGGCTCACTCTCGGTTTGGAAAAGGGGCCCAGGATGCCTGACCCCAACATGGCCGACACTGGTGACTCCTTCCCCCGTGCTGAACTTTTACCTACTCATCCCTCCCTGGACTATGCCTGACCTCAAGAGGACCTCCAGCTCTCGTTTTGCCGAACTTCAGACATTTCTCTTTGCTGGACTGCCTTATCTCTTTCTCCCCCTCAGGTCCCCCTCTCGCCAATCTCAGCCTCCGACTCTTCTCCCCTCCCACCCCCACCGCTCTCTACCCCCTTTGATGTTTCATTTCGCCGTTCACTCTGTAAATATGTAATTTTGAGTTGCCCAAGCCTAATCGCTGGTAAAATGTAATCATGAGTAAAGTCACTATTTGTGTATATATGCTTAGATATAACTCTAACCACTAGTATATGTAGTAGACCTTTGTACTTACTACCATTCCTAGGAGTTTAGCTTTTATCCGTTTGTATCTCTTCCTTGAGTGACTTTGCAACTTGTACATTTGCAATTTTTTCTGCTTGTATTTCTTTTGTAACGCATGTAATCCAAAGTCCTTATGTAACGCTACTGGTTCTTTTGTAAAGCGCTCTGACACCTTTGGGTAATGTTCGCTATGTTCGCATTTCTTTTGTAACTCATGTAATTCAAAGTCCTTATGTAACGCAACTGGTTCTTTTGTAAAGCGCTCTGACACCTTTGGGTAATGTTCGCGCTATATAAAATCGCATTAAATAAAATTTATCACATAGGTATGTGCAAGGTTGCTCGTCAGTGCTATGTGTCTTATGGGTTTGACGCCTACTATGTGCACGCTGACTAAACTGTAAAAAATGTTGAACTCACTCAGTACTGCTTACTGGAATTAGGAGGTTGCCATAGCTTCAAACCTTTATTAATTACTATCATCCTGTTGTGCTCTCTGAAAAGCATCTAGATTCATAGTGTTTTATTCATTATTCGGTAACAAAGCCTAGAAAACCAAGTCCTAAAACCCTAATAAAACTTACTAGAATCCTACAGTCCATGAACATGCTACTCACACATAATGTGAAAAGCAAGATGTTTTAGTAGCACTCGGCTCATATTCATGTGTGCTGCTGGTGGTGAAGACAACCCAGGAAGTGGACGGTATATAACTTTGATGCCAGAATGCTCTCGTAAATGTTGAATAGAAACACCTAACCAGAAACTATTTAGATTTGCCATTGCAGGGAGTTGGGTTGGTGCAGTGCTTAATTTGAACCAGTGGTTTCCGCACCAGCACTTATGACAGTCTGCCAGATGGCGGCGCTGTGTAATTTAGAGAGAAGAACAGCAACAGTTGTTTATTAATTCAATATGCATTAAAATGACAGAGGCAATGGGTGGTGCAAGTGGAAGTGGCCTTCGGACAAGGGCCCTGGTAGTTATAATTTTACAAATTAAGCCCTGGGTTTGTGCCAGGTTATCCCTGGCCATAAGAAAAAGTAGAGACCTGCGGTTATAGGCTGGACATTGTCATGGGTCGCAGTTGTATATTTATCTAGACAGTCAGAATCTAACCACATACCTTGAGGAAGCACAACAAAAGTGATCACTGCATCACAGAACTAGAACCTTCTGCTGGCAATGGGGTAAAGTTGGACTATCCTGCTACCTATGGGGAATAGGAGTGTTACCCATTCATGGGGACGTTCGTTGTCCAGTCTGATAGAAGAATGAGAATTTCAGCTTTAGTGAGGGGTGGGCTTGTAGAGTTTCTCAAATAATGTGGAAGACAGTTTCCTCTTGAAATCAGAAGCTTTCTCCTACTTCTAAGGAGGTAGAGTGTGAGCTTCCTACCATCATACAGAGAAGTAGAGGTTTTCATCCTGGTAACAGGAGGAGTAAAAGTTTAGATTTCATTTTGAAGAGGAACAAAAGCTCATCTTCAGCTGCACAGAAGATCAATGGCTGTCTCCTTCTGTGGTGAGGAATTGTATCTATTTAATTATTTATAAAGTTTTACATAGCGCGAACTTGACCCTAGAAGGGTATCAGTGGGTTTTACAAATGGTTCAGTAAGTGGAAAACAAGACAACTAAAAAACAAAATCTGACAATATCTGTTGCAAATCGGGAAGACAGTGAGTTAGAAATCAGGACGTAGACGACGAGTGCAACACCTGGTTGGGGAGCTGTGTCAAATCAGAATCCAGAGAAATGAGTCAGTAGTTTCAGGGTAGAGTTTTGTTCATTAAGAGCAGTTTGACTTTTTTTTTTAATTATGTGATTGAAGGGTTCAGTCTGACTTCAGGGGGCAGGGAGTTCCAGATTCTAGGGGCAATCCGGATAAAGCTCGGTTGTAGGTTTTCTTTTTCCGAAATTTTGAAGGTTTTAACAATAAGGTGCTTGTTCTTCTAGACGATCTGCCACCGCCAAACAGATCCAGTTTATCAGCTAGGTACTTGGGTATGTTGAAGTGCAGGGCTTTATGGGTCATGCAAGCAATTTTCAGATGTTTCCTTGCCTCATAGGGGAGCCATTTTAGTGCCTTCAGATCTGGAGTGAGATGGTTGTTCCTTTTCGATGCAGTGATGAGCCTTGCAGCAGATTTAAGGGAAGACTATTGTGGAGCTGTTAGAAATGGGGGTCTCTAGTTGGCAGAGGTAGGTACCTTTGTCCACATAGGGACCCTTGCTTCTAGTCAGGGTAAGGGGGATACACACTTTAGATAACCCCTGCTCACCCCCTTGGTAGCTTGGCACGAGCAGACAGACTTATCCCAAAGGCAATGTGTAAAGTATTTGTACCAACACTCACAGTAACACAGTAAAAACACCACAAATGGACACCACACCAGTTTAGAAAAATAAAGTATCTTTATCTAAACTAGACAAGACCAAAACGACAAAAAATAAAATCCAACATATGCGTATTTAGAGAAAATGTCTTTCATAGATGTTGCAAAAATAAACTTGTAGATTCTGTCTTTCAAAGATGTTGCGAAAGTAAACTTGTAGACTCGGTATTCTTTTAAGCAAATGCAATGTCACAAGCCCAGGTCTCCGTTAGCACCGACACACGCTGCTCTTGCGGTTACGGCACTCTTCACCACGTGAGTGCTGACTCCGTGGTCAGCGATTACGAAAATATGCCCCCAAATGCTTTAGAGCCTGATGCACTGTGCAACACGGGCCCCCGGTACTGTCGTTCTCTTCCGGGAAAGTACGGGTCATCGGAATCACCCAGAGAGGAGGCTCTGCTACTGAATGGAAATCGGAGCAGTCCCTCGCAGACACGCAACCCGCCCCAGGCAACAACACACGCAGCGGCTCAGGACTTCGGTCCGAGCCTTACCTGGGGGTTGCGTTCTCTCTCTCTCTCTCCTTCGCGGCTGACGTTCTGCTGGGTAGCTCCGTCGGCAACAGCTGCTCTTCGCAGGGGAATCCTGGTTGCCAGGCAACGCCTCGTAGCCGATCAAGTTACGACGCTGCTCCTTCTCGGGCAATCTTGATCTTGGGCCGTTGACTCGGGCGGCCGTGGTACCGGGCTCGCAGCACTTCTCGTTGATGATGGCTCGGGCCGGTGGCGGTGATTAACACACAGCACTTCGATGGTCACGTAGCCGGTCACAGGTCAGGCAGGGCTGTGTTCAGACACACATACACAGCGCCGGCCTCACGACAGTCTCAGTGCAGGTAGAGCTGTGGCAGACACACGCACACAGCGTCGCTGAGATGATTTTGGAAACTTTGATGTTCCTGAGTTTCCACAACAGGAGGCCAGCTCACTCAGGCCCTTGGGGACTCTTCTTCAAGTACAGATGGACACAGCACACAGCAAAGTCCCTTGTCCTTCCCTCAGCAGAAACAGCAAACTGCAGGCCAACCCCAGACACACAGCAAGGGCAGTACTTATCCTCAGTCTCTTCAGCTGTCCTCTTTGGCAAAGGTTCCTCTTGATCACGAAGTAGTCCAAAATTCAGGGGTTTCAGCTCTAATATTTATACCCAAAAATGTCTTTGTCCTCTTTGTGTAAGGGGCTCTGAGTCCAGTCCAAACCAGTTCTGGGTGTACTCTGTCAGTGCACAACTTCTTCCTTTGTTAGTGTGGGCCAGGCTCTTCAGACACACCACAGGGGGGCGGAGCCAGCATTGTGGAAGGCAGGCACAGCCCTATTCAGGCACAGGTGCTACTCCTCCCACCACTCCCAATGCAGATCGGCCTATTTAGCCTAGCGCTGACTCACCCAGACTCCTGGAGCCATGACACCTCACCAGCCCCTGTCACTCCCAAAGCTAGACAGTCAATTCACAACCAGGCAGAGGCACACATAAAGGTTGAACAAGAAAAATAGCCACTTTCTTAAAGTGCTATTTTCAAACACAGAATTTAAAAACCATCCTTCCCAAAAGATGTGTTATTAAATTCTGAATTCAGGGATACCAGACTCCAATTTTCTATCTTACTCCTATGGGAAGATATGCTTGTAAAATGTTACAAAGCATTCCCCATTCTGTCCTACAGGCAAGATAGCCTTTCAATAGAGAAAAACGAAATTGGCAGTATTTCACTATCAGGACATGTTACACACACTAGTACATGTCCTACCTTTCCCATACACTGCACCCTGCCCAGGGGGGTTCCTTGGGCCAACCATAGGGGTGTCCTATGTGTAAGAAAAGTGAAGGGTAAGGCCTTGCAAGTGGGTGCACTGGCCAGGTCGACATGGCAGTTAACAAACTGCGCGCAGGCACTGCGGTGGCAGGCCTGAGACACCTTTTCAGGGCTACTCATGTGGGTGACACAACCAATGCTGCAAGCCCACTAGTAGCATTTGATTTACCAGCCCTGGCACACTCAGTGCACTTTACTAGGGACCTACTGGTAAAACAAATATGCCAATCTAGGATAACCAATCACAATAACAATTTACACAGAGAGCATATGCACTTTAGCACTGATCAGCAGTGGTAAAGTGCCCAGAGTCCTAAAGCCAACAACCACAGGTCAGGAAAAAATAGGAGGAAGAAGCAAAAAAGTTTGGGGATTACCCTGTAAAAAGGGCCATTTCCAACAGAGCCAACTTGGATCTCGGCAGACATTATAGGGTTGCACTCCCATAGTCTAACCTGGGGATCACTAGAGCTTGCACAGCTGATTTAAGTTCGTCGAAGGGGAGGAAAGGTTTTATTTGTCTTAGAATGTTCATTTGAAAGTTTAATCCTCTGGTGGCTGAGCTAATGTTTTCCTGCATGTTGAGATTCTTGTCAAGTGTTATTCCCAGTGCTCCTGTTGAATCTATAATGTGTGGAAGGCAGATGAAGGCTTTTACATGCTTCATCCAATCTTCAATGTCAAGAGATCGTTTTGGTGGGGCAATTAAGAGTAATTCGGTTTTGAGCGAGTTGAGTTTGAAGTGGTTTCTGGTCAGCCAGTTTTGGGTTTTTTGCAAAGTTGTGTTGAGTAAACCGATATCTTCAGGGGAGGAGATTTTTAGGTATAGTTGGGTGTCATCTGCATGCATTTGGTATTGTACGTTGGAAAATTCCAGAATTTCGGTTAGAGGCTCCATGAACAGGTTAAAGAGATTAGGTAATAAGGTGGACCCCTGAGCTACCCCTACAGTGACTGGTGTGGTAGTGGACAGGGATTGGTTAACCTCGATTCTTTGAGTTCTGTTGTGTAGAAATGAGGTGAACTAATTGTGGACAACCCCTGATAATCCCATTCTGCATTCAAAAAAGTCAAGGAGGCTGTCATGTTTAGGAGGATTAGGAGGCAAGATTCATTCTGATCTAGCATTTTAAGCGCATCATCAACTATGTGTGTAAGGACTGTTTCCGTGCTGTGTCCCTGACGGAAGCCAGATTGGAATTAGTCAATAAGGTGAAACTGAGCAATAGTCAATAAGGTGGAACTGAGCAATGTAATTGCATAGTTGGGTATGGACGCATTTCTCAAGGAGCTTTGCCAGAGAGGGAATGGTGGAGATAGGATGGAAGTTATCAGCCGTGGCCCGTGCAGGTAAGAGCGGTGCGGCGGTGGGGCCGGGTTGGGTGGGGATTCGACAGACGACCACGAGGGAAAATTAAATAAATAATTAATGTTCCCTCGTCGTCTGTCGAAATCTCCCCGCACCCAGCCCCACCGCTCTTACCTGCACGGGCCACGGCTGGAAGTTATCTGGGTTTGTTTGATCTGCTATGGAATTTTTTTAGAATGGGGGTTACCTGCCCTGATTTTAGGCAGTCTGGTAAAGTCCCTTGAAGTAGTGAAGCATTCACTATTTTAGTCCAGAGTGGGAGTAAATACATTTTAATCTCATTGAAGAAGTTAGCCGGTAGAGGGTCACCGAAGTTGTTTGATGACTTAAGTGTTGTTAAGATATTAGGAATGGTATTCATCAAAGATTTAGAATGTGTCCCAGGACACACTGTTTTTGAGGGTGAATCCTTGTAGGTCTGGGGTCTGAACGATCAGAGGCAGGCGGGGGCTATTTGGAGGTATCATTGGGAGGTGCTCAATTGCTGTTTGGAGATCACTTTCAATCTTTTTTGTCTTTTCAAGGAGGAAGGAGGCAAATATATTGCAGTTAGGCTGCGGATTGGGTATAGTCACGTCATGGTGACCAGAGGTAGCACAATGTTTCTATCTGCCTCCGGGGGCAGAGAATTTCTTGGTCAGAGATAATAACCCTCCACACAAAGCAGCACCAAGGAATGTGTACAAGGAGATCATTGCTACCACTTCCTAATACAGAATTTTAATTCTCCTCTGCACTTCAGGGGGATGCAGGATTGTGCCAATGGAAGCTCCTTGTCCATTCGGTAAAAGATCTTGGACAACACATGGACCAACCAAAATATGCAATTCTAAGAAAGCAATCTGGAAGGCTTTACACAGTAGTATAGTATAGGTGATATATACTGACTTATGTTTCCTCTGAACTGTACTTACCATGACATCAAAATACACAATCCCAAACAGAAAGGCAATTGACCAGTGGATCAGAAGACAAAAACCAGTGCCCAGTGCCCTCACTCTCCCTGGGAACACCTCTGACATCATCAATCCAGGGATATGACCCCAGCCAATCGCATATCCTGAATAATCAAGAATAAAACAAGTATCTGTAACAATTCAGTTTGAGGCACAGAAGAAAAAGAGCAAATGAGTACACAACAGAATAAATGATTACCATACCTACTTAAGGCGTGAATTAAAAATAGGTGTGTAGATGCCCCCATATTACTTCAATAGAAATTATCTGGTTAAAATGTGTGTGTGTGTGTGTGTATATATATATATATATATATATGTGAAATTATTGGTTTAAAAAAACTGACTGCCATATCTGAATAATCAAAGTAAACCCTTGGAATTAATCCATTAGTTTTGGATCCACAAAGACTTTGCAAAGACTTTGCACACAATCCTATAAAAGAGAGGCCATATTGTAGTCTGTTTCACAAAAGGGGTCGAGCTTTCTCCTACAGAGGCCCGACTTGTTGCAATTCCCCCGCTACAGTTGTGTAAGGTGGAAATATTGACTACCTAAAGGAGTCCCTGAAGGAACACCTGTTTAAAAATGTAGAACTATAGCACATTAGTAAGACTCACACTAAGAGAAATAAGTTGTCTAGTATGTGCATTACAAACTTGACCAGTCGCTCTGTAGGCTAACACTAGCAATGTGGAGTTGGGGGAAGATGGTAGAATTGATGGTATCCAGAGTATGCTGAGACAAGAAAGGTGAATGGGAGATACTTCTCGGAATAAAACAGAAACTGAGGAACAACGCATGTCACATGCAATAAAAACAACTAGTGTGAAGCAAAAGGGGTAAAATCAGAAACTCCGGAAGCACTTGCTCAGTCCAGCAGAAATAGGAAAAAGGAACTGTCATAGGGGAGGAGGGATTGCTATAATTTATAGGCTAGCTATCCAATGTACTCTTGAGTCAGTAGACATTGTGGATAGCGAAGCTGGCTTCTTTTCGATTATGGTTTCCTTGAATTACGTTATTAAAGGGTTCTTAATTTACAGACCCCCCGGCCCTTTCACGCATTTTACATCTGGCATCATGGAACAACTGATGCAGCCTGCTTTGCGTTATGAGAAATTCCTGGTGTTAGGGGATCTGAATCTTCATTTTGATGAGATGGCAAATACTGGGGTACAAGAATTCCGCCAGGAAATGGCAGCTCTTCAATTGACACTTAAATCGGTGCACCACACCCATCAATTGGGCCATCTACTTGATCCAATCTTTGCTAATTGGGAGGCCTTAGATATTGGGCTCCCGGTTCCGGTCCCATGGTCGGATCATTTTTGGTATCTTTTTCTGCCTGGATGCCTCATTCTTACTCTCAGGAGAAACTGGGCAGTAGGAAGAAGCTGAGGAAGTGGGCTAGGTTTTCTCAAGAGAAGTTTAATCTGGCCCTCCAAAAGGGTGGGCCACCTGGAGGCATAAACATTGACTTGGCCTGTGAAGCCCTGGACAAACGTATTATTGAGGCATTAGACAGTAACGCTCCATGGTCCTTGAGAGCACCTGGGAGACGATGTAAAGCTGCACCCTGGTTTGGCAGTGAGCTCAGAATAGCTAAATCTGCCTGTAAACACCTAGAGAGAGTTTGGAGGAGAGATTTCTCAGTTCTTAGGAAAGGGGAATATAAAGCCAGCCTGAAGATTTATCATTCTCTTATAAGGAAGACTCGGGCTGCTTACTACAGTGAGAGGATTGAAATAGCAGAGAACTCCTCTAAGGAACTTTATACTATTTTCAAGGAGATCTCGTCTCTCGCTAGAACCTCAGCCCCGACAAACAACTCTATGGACTCTTGCAATAGGGTGGCCGATTTCTCCGCGGAGAAAGTAGAGAAGATTTACTCAACCTTCCCTGTTGCAGCACGTAATGGGTGCCAGGAGGATGAGGGGATGACTGACTTAGGGGAGGCAGAATGTCTTCGTAAATTTGTGGTCCCCCCTTGTGACTCTCTCACTGGCGTAGCCCTTAGCATTAAGTCTGGCTCTCCCAGAGACCCCGCGCCCCCTAAGGTGCTAAAGGGGAGTCTTGAAACTCTGGAGCCTTATATTAGGCACCTTCTCGAGCTCTCCTTTACCACAGGAATGGTCCCAACAAGATGAAAAGAGGCGATCGTCCTTCCATTAAAAAAGAAGATTGAGGTTAGTATGAGCCAATTGGAGAACCTACGTCCGATTTCCCTGCTACCTTATTTTGCTAAGGTTGCAGAGAAGGTAGTTAATACCCAACTGACAGCTCACATTAGCAAACATAGCCTGCTTCACCCCTCGCAATCGGGGTTCCGGACATCTTATTCCACCGAATCGGCGCTGCTTCTCTCCACCGAAATTATCCGCAAATATGTGGATGCGGGACAAACAGTGGCGTTAGTCCTACTTGACCTCAGCGCCGCATTTGATACGGTGGCTCATCCAACCTTACTTCAACGCCTGAGGAAAGGAGGTTTGGTGGACCGAGCCATTGAATGGCTTGAGTCCTTCTTGCACGAGCGTAGTTTCCAGGTGTCGCAGGAACCTTACTACTCTAAAAGTATTAAGCTGAACCAAGGGGTCCCTCAGGGCTCTATCTTGAGCCCTACCCTCTTTAATCTCTACATTGCCCCTCTGGCAGAGATTATTGAAAAATTTGGGGTTAGTGTTGTGTCCTACGCTGACGACACACAATTGGTGGTGTCCCTAACACAGGAACATGAGAAGGCTGCCATCAATTTCTCGACATGCCTTCAAGAACTGGCATCTTGGATGGCGGACAACTGCCTTAAACCTAATGGTAGCAAAACTGAGGTTCTTGTGCTAGGTAGAGCCCCCACTATTTGGTCGTCAGCGTGGTGGCCACAGACACTGGGACCTACCCCGCACCCATGTGATCAGGTGAAGAATCTTGGGGTATGGCTGGACTCTAAGCTTTCTTTCGATAATCACATAAGGCGTGTGGCGGGGAAATGTTTTGGGGTTATGAGAGGTCTTTGGAAGACCTTAGATGTACTGCCAGTTGCAGCAAGGAAAACTATGGTCCATGCCCTGGTGACGTCACGCTTGGATTATGGGAATGTCCTGTATTTGGGAGCCAGTTCCAAGTGTGTGCAAAGACTCCAGCGTATTCAGAATGCTGCGGCTCGTCTTGTTTTAATGTTACCTAGGAGAGCCTCCTCCAACAAGGCCCTGGTTTCCCTTCACTGGCTCCCGGTAAGGGAACGCATCCTGTTCAAGGCTATGTGTGTGAGCCATCGCATTTTACAGAGAAAGGGCCCCACCTACCTGCACGATTTCCTTACCCCATACTCTCCAACCCGTCACTTGAGATCTAGCGGGACAGGGCAGGTTTGTATTCCTAACATCAGAAGAGCGAGGATGGGCGGCCGCTCTTTCTGTTTTCTGGCTGCCAAATGCTGGAATAAACTCCCCCCGGGGCTCCGGGTGGAGTCTGTGGAGACACTTTTTCGGAAAAAATTCAAAACCTGGCTTTTTCCTCCTCTGAGTTCTCTGGTTTAACCGCGTGTCTCCCTCTGCCAGCGATCTGAACTGTGCCGCAGCGCGGGGACACACTGGTTAGTGTAACCATGCGCTTTATAAGTTTGTTATTATTATTATTATTATTATTATAGCTGCTAAAATGTACAACCGAAACCAATCAGCAATGTGTCAGAGCCAGAGAAGTGGGAGAAGAGTGTGGGGTGATAGATGAGCATAAAATGCAGGGTGTAGGTGAAATTGGTGAACAAGGAAGCTTTTTTGGGAAGTTACCATCCCAGTGGAAGACTGCCCACCCTCTGGGTCAGCTGAGGGCTTTGCTTCTGCCCTTCCAGCAGATGGCTGTGCGCCATGATCAGACATTCCCTGCTATGTCTGTGTTGGAGGGAATCATTTTGCCAAAAAGGCTTTTCCTGAGGATGCAGAAGCAGATTGGATCTTTTGGCACTCTGAATCTGGTGGCCTTGTGGAGGACTGACTGTTGGCAGAGACATTCCTAATGCAGTCAGCTAAGGCTCCACCATGGAGCCTATCTCTAAATGAGACAAGTAACCACGAGTTTGATGGAGCAGGAAAACCACTGATTTATGCAGATTCTCCTGTCCTAATTATTTAAGGCAGATCCCCTGTCCCGTCAAATCCTCATAGACCCAGTTGGTCACATAGACATTTTAAAACCATTAAAACACATTTTTTCCAGTTAAACTGTGTACAAGAAATGTAAATTGGAAATCCTGGATTTTCACTGTAGTTTCATCTTGTGACATATTAAAATATTAAACATCCTCACCTGAAGAAGGAAGAAAAATCTCATATCCAAGCCTCTGGACTCTGATCCAACCTGTTCTGTATGTGTAGGATTCAAGGTTAGATAGGAACCGTATTGTAAAGCAAAGGGCCATTTTCCTCCTATTTGTACTCTTACCCCCAAAGCACTTTGAGACCAGGTGGTTAGCAGTAGTTTATAAAAAAAACAAATATAAGAAAGCACTATAAAAATTTAAAAAAACACTCTCTGGGGCTGTGGGTTTGCTTTTGTTCTCTTACAGAGCCTATTGGTACCTCTCTCAATATATCCTCTACCTCCAGTCTCTGACTCATCCCAAACCTCATTTTACTACTATGATCTCCCAAACAACCCTTTCTAAATTCTTTCCTCGTGTATCCCTCCTTAGACTCATCCCAAAATGCTACTATGATCTCTCTAATCCATTTCTAGAGACTCTTTCCTCCTCCATCTCTCCTTTACTCATCCCAAACCTCCTCTTATTACTATGATCTCCCAATAAACACTTTCTAGACTCTTCCCTCTTCTAGCCCTCCATTATCCTTTTCAATCCAACTAACAGACTCACATGTCCACCGCTCAAATTGACTCATATTTCCATATATTAATTAACCACTAATATTTTTTGAGTTCTGGAGTAGCGTGCTACTCGGCAAAAAGCACTTCAATGCCTTGTCTGGGGCAGTAAGCGCTATAGGAATACAATAACAATTACACCCACCTTTAAATGGAATGAAGAGTGGGTTTGGGGGTCATTGGGATGTGATTGGTAATTTTAACCATTAGTGACCAATATCAAGTATAAAATATACTCACAAAGAAAAATGGTAAAAAAGAACAACATAATAAAGGACGATACATTGTTCTGCTCGTTCATCACGTTGATGTAACTGGTGACACAGCACTCATCCTCAGATCCTGTATACGAATACTGTGTGCAAACCAGTAGAATCTGATTGTACATGGACCTTCAGAGTTTATCTAGGTGCTTGTACATGGGCTGAGTAACCTGCAATCCTCCTCCATATCTTATTGCTAGATAGACTCTCTGCTACAAGTACTGGTGTCTTTTGGGTAGATGTTAAAATTGAAGTCAGACAAAACAGAAATTTTAATATGTATTCCTGACTCTTTATGGAACAACAGTTTCTGGCCTTTAAACTTGGTGTTGCAACCTAATATGGTCAATGTGGTAAAAAATGTAGACGTTAAATTTGACAGACTTACTTTGTGCACCATGGTTCATCTTACTACATGCCACATACCTAAACGCTTGTCATCTGAGTAGATATACTGGACAAACATTTACAAACTGATGGGAAAGCAAACCACCTTGTCCTCATTTCAGGATGGAGGCTCATATGTTACCACATGGCAATGGGTTCAGTGTCACGTATAAGATGTAAAACATTCCTCATCAGATAAGCAGTTCAGCTAGGACAAACCAATACAGATACCTACGAGGACTAACAAACTCATAAGAGTTACAACATGGGATATAAATGGAGCAAATAACCCTAATAAAAGGACAAAGGTCCTATCTTATCTCAAGAAAAATAAAATCTATATGGCCTTCCTACAAGAGACAAGGTAGGCAAATGATGGGAATGCAAGATGTTCTACAGCTTAACAGAAGCCAAAATGATGGAAGTGGCAATTTTAACAAAAGACCACACAGCATTCCTGGACAAGAGGCTGTGGATGGATAGACTTGGTAGATGGCTAGTCTCACCTTTGGAAAATTTGGGAGCCCTGAAATATCACAATGAAGATGACCCTTCCTTCACTAGATATATTAGCTCAACCCTGTCAGTGGTTCCTGGGAAACTGTTAAGTTGTTGGGAACTCTTACAAGCTCTCAGACCTGGCTTTCAATAAATCTAAAGAAGGAAACTTGAATATCTCCCTGAATTGGGAGGCTTAAAAGTGGTGTATAAGACAGAGGATGGTTGAATTTATGACAGCTCATCATTCCTAGTACAATGTGCTACACTTTTTTCTCCTCAACACAAACATTTTTCATGATTAGATTAACTTGTGTCAACCTCCTTATACACTACAGATCTGGCCAAAGCTAAAATATTGGCCTGTGTATTATCAGTACCTTTCTTTGCAAATCACACACAGAATATGAAGACATGAAACTGAAAAATAAGAGATATTATGATCTCACTTTAGAAGGGAAGACTTCACCAGAATTGGTGTAGGATGCCTCCAACACAGTGGTGAGATGTGTAATAATCCAGACAGGTGGTATAAAAAGAAAGCAGAGCAGTACTTAGTATGATAATTGGAGGAAAGATAAATAGAAGGGTGGTACAAGAATATCTCAGAAGTCCTAGATAAGAATTCCTCATCAGAATTAACAATCCCTAAATTCTCTGAATATAATGTACACAGGAAGACAATAGATTAGCCTTTAGAGAGGAAGGAGTTTTATTAGCAAGGTAATAGGTTTTGTAGACTCCAAGCCCATCCTGTTAAGCAAAGGCAACTGGCAATGCACATTCTGAGCTTAATGGAATAAATGGAGAAGTTAGGACATGAGATACAAAGCAAGAAACACAGTGTTCTAGGATTCAAATACTGTCAAGACACATTAACCTTGAAATCTGGATTCAATACAAGCTTCCACACTTCTCCGAGCCCACAGACAACACAACACTCGTATGATGTGAGGTTGAAGTAGACCCAGGGAATGGGAAAAAGAATGAAAAACAAATAGAAACACAGGATATTGTCTCAAAATACATGGTTAGCCTGCTGAGCTACACTAATACCTGCTGACATTCACTGTATTTCACTCTCTATTTTGGGGGAAATAAACGAGATTTCCCTTCGCCTCAAAATTAATAAATGGCTTTTCATTATTTTATCTACATTCAATGTAAGAAGTTGATAACATGCTGCAATAATTTGGTGCAAACACAACTCCACTGAAGGTTTTGCAAGTTTAATCAGTTCATAGTACTCTCAGGGAAATCCTTGTGGAAAGAGACTACTTGTGAAAACAAACAACTGAAACAGTGTCCATAATCCTAATGGAGAATTCCTTGTACAAACAAATAAGTGAAATAGAGTTTGTAATACAAATGACTGACATCTTGTTCAAGAAACATGGGCAAACCTACTTTACTTTAAATTTCCAAAATGGCTATCACCATTGGCAAGTCTCATGAGAGCCTTATGGCCCCATGTGACATGTAGTCCTCCTTGCTTTGGCTCAGGTGTTTCCATTGGGTGCATCGTTTAGTCACAGGGCTTCTGTCTAGACAGCTCACACACTCTGCACACCCTTCCATCCTCTTCTGCTCCTGGAGACATTCAAGTTCAGGCCACACCAGGTGTCAGGTATCCTTAGGTTCAGTAAAATCAGAAATCTTTTTTTGTGAAGGCAAACCAGACAGAGTTGCTTTGGTTTGTAAAATCAGAAACATTTCACATGCAAAGGGATACCAGACGGGGTTATCACATGTATTCACTACTCTTTGACATAGTCCCCGAAGACCTGTGATATTGCTTCCAAACAAGTAACCAACCCTTAAAATGGTACAACAACAATGCCACATTATATAAATATGCCTGCCATTGTTGTCACGTGATCTCCAGTCTACAATATTGTCCAAATGCTTAAAAAACAAATTAGCCTGATTGGCTTTTTCAATCAATCCTATAAAGAAGGAATTAAATGTTTTCCTGGATTGCAGTGTGGTACAGAGAAACTTGTCTGATGGAATGGCTTGAGGAATGAAGTAACCCATTACACCAGATAGAACTGAACTGCTCAGCTTATGACCCGAATGGTTTGTTGTGAAACTGTTTCACATGCAGGAACTTAAAAAAGGAAACATAAAAATTATCTTATATTTAAGTGACTGGGAACCACTTTGTTATAGTAAATTTAACATCTGTTGTCGACTGTCACTGTATTTTGAGTGTTTGAAATTAGACTTTGTGATGGGTTCAGTAAAACATATACTTGTTGCCTTGGTTAACAGTGAAGACACCATACATGTATCTTGTTAGAAAGTATAGTTCATTTATTTGTGATTGGTCAAATAAATAATTTTCAAATGTACCAAATGGAATTGAATATAGTCCATTGTAGGCATTTCCTTTTTTATATAAAGTTTAGAAATTGTGCAATTGTACAATATCTGATGGTTATATTTCCAAAACTATGGACTGCCTGGAAGTAGGTATTTCTTCTTGCATTCCATTTTCTGATTATTTACTTTACATAATCACATTAACTAATCTCATTACGCAATGAATGTACATGAAGGTTTTGTTAAATGAATCACAGTTAACAACACCTTCAGGTACATTCATTGTGAGATGAGATTAGTTAATGTGATTATTTAAAGTAAATAATCTGGAGAAGGAATTCAAGAACAAATATTCAATCCTGAATTTAGGTATGTAAGCAAATAATCCTGTGGTTTTGGGATTTGTTGAGGTTAATTAAAAATTCATTTTTATGGATGGAACTAATTTTCTTTATTGATAAATACCCTGAGATGCCAGAGACATTAAGTAATGATTCAATATTTCATGAGGTTTTATAAATAAAGAATGCATTTTAATTAAATGGCATAACAATACATTTGACCCTTGACTTCCAAAAACTCCCAGATGGTGCTAAATGCCAAATGCTATTTCTAAATTCCAAATGTGTTTATATATTAATAAATGAAATACATTTATACAGCACATGGGCAGGGGAATGCTTTGCAATTAACAGGAGATAGAATGAATAATGTGTTCTGTGCAATGTGTACAGCTATAGGACATTAAAATAAAGTAATCTGACCAAAGGAGATTTCAATATCACTATATATTTGATATTTGACCTATAGTTGTATACTATATGCTGTGAAAGCCACCAAGCTTCTATATCAAGAGTTAAGAACTCTTATCACGAGAAGGAGATGAGCTCTCGACAAAGTAGAACATTAAAGTAGACATGTAATGACATTTCACTGCCACATGCACAACTTAAACTTGCACATACTTCGAAATATACATTCATGCTTTGCATTTTCTGAAAATATTCGTAAAAGTAAATTAGCACTTAGTATGTTTTTGTGTCTATGTTTTTTATTTGAACAACTTTGCTGAACATAAAACACTCCAGAAACAATGTTAGAATAATGAAGCTTTGGGAAGTGGTCAATCTCTGTATAGAAGCAGATGAGACAAAAACAAATCTTTAAAACACCATTTTAAAAAATGGTTACTTGAAAATGGAGTATATTTGCTTTACATGGGCTTAGAAACATATTAGAACAAGGGTTATAATAATCTTGAGTATGGCATTGCCGGCCAATGGGAGGCGGATATAGTGAATATCTGTCAGTTGTTTTGACAGAGCAAGTGTAGAAGCCTCATATTATACCTCTCTAGGCTAGTTTCTACTTTCAATGTTATTTTATTAAGGTTGGTGCATCCAGAAACTAAAGTCTCTCAATGGCAAAATTGTCTTTATATATCTTTTTTGAGTTTGTTAAACAATATAATACGTCATTCACTCAAACACATGTTAAAATGGTTGTTCTTACTTGCTTATGGGGCTAGCTACACACAGTATGTTGGAATCTTGCAAACTCTCATAAACATGCAAGACACCTGCAAAACACAATCAAAACTAGGGCAAAGTAAGTAATGCCTCTGCATTCCTTTGCCATGTAGCTAAATATTTAAAGGAAAAGACGAGAGATTAAAACAACGTACTAATACATAAATAATCATATTAGACTATGCAAAGTGCTTCACGGACCTTATGACAATAGCATATTTCAATTCAATTATTATTTTAAAGAATTTTGGTCTCGACCTTTTGATATCCAGAAATGGAAATATACAGTAAGTTAATAAAACAACTCATGCAGAGTTCAAGAATCATTATGAAACAGGGAGAAAATGGCATTTTTGCCCGATTTCATATTCCAAGTTGGGTGCAAATAGCACATTTTGAACTAGAGGCTTTCCCTGTGCAAATCACTTCAAAAATTACATTGGAGAATTTGCAAGGGGAACATAGGTTGAAATGGGAAATCATGTAAAAGTTTAATATTCAAAAGAGCCAGAACCTTAAGTTATTCGCCCATTCTGACCCATGAAACTGAGAACTGGGAGGTAAATCCTGCCAGTGTTAATAATGTAACCACGTGGTAAATGTATTTCGCCTGGCCCTGTTGATTAATTAATACAATAATAAAGCTAAAGAGTTAAAGTGGTTAAAACCCATTTCCCCAATTTGCAAGCCATGCATGTGCAGCAAAATTGCAAACTATCTGAAATGTAACTTTCAACAATTCGATTTAAAGTTAAATAGATAAGGAAGTATGGAGAACTGCAGTCTTGTTACGTATGAAGTGGTGTTACTACATATATAAATTGCAAAGTGTATTAAAGTCTGATTTAATTTATTGAGGTGTAAGGGTTTATGGCTACCTACTAATTGCATGGACCTCTACTCCTTGGACCTGCTTTCACACAAGAGACAAGGAATGTGTGCCAAGGTATTGTGGTAGCTGTGGTAGAAAGAAATCCTTTCTGGATATTCAGGTCTGCTTTACTGTCACCGTTTCGAGGATGGACTATTCGGTGTGGATGGGGATTTTGCTAATTAGGGTTTTAATATCTATACTATGAAGACATTTTTTTTAGAGCTTGAATGAATGTGCAGAGGGTCTGCCATGTATAACATGCACTACCTAAGAAGGTTACAGATCTGAGCTGCTTTTTACGGAAATTGAGCAGAAATATCTAAGGAGCTTCCACCTTGTCTGCAGCAGGTGCAGCCAACATTGTGCCTTCAAGGGGTCGTGCTTGGTTATATCATGAGACGAGACCACTTCAGGTGCCTTTATACAGTTCCACCTGAAAGTGTAGACGCACTGACATTGTTTGCAAAAGCAAAAACTTTAAGGTAAAGCAATACAAAGATTTTTCCTACAATAATCTCAACCTACATGTGTTTTTTAACTAAATCAAAAAAGCAATTTTCCACATATTTTTCAGGTTGAGTAATGTACTATTTTGCCTTTAGTCTAAGCTTTGGTGGGGGCATTTGTTTGATATTGAAATACAATAGAATTATGTGTTAGAAGATATTTATGTAAAGTGAAACAGTGTTTTTTGGGAGTAAATGTGTTTTGTAATCTATGTTTTCTCTGGCTAGGTCTTTGTGTGTGCTGGATCTCTGTGGCAATAGCCACTTACTGCAATCAATGCACTCTCTCCCTCACTTTTGTCAGGAGTACTGCACAAAAGACAGGCATGCAAAAGTATGGTGAAACCGCAGGACAATTATCCTCTGCTTTCTAGGTCAAAGCCTACAAGACAGCACAGCTGTCTGGTTGCAAAAACATCTTGGGGACATGCAAAAAGCTTACCAAGGAATGCATTCCGCCCATTGGCTTTGTGTCTTCTCATCCACATTTGCTTGCTTTCAGTTTGCTGGCTTTATTTGTTTTAGCCCTTCCATCTTGTCTTTGTCCCTTCCGCGGACCACAGCCTCTTTACTAGGCCTGGGCATTGAATTCCGTTCCGCTCGCGGAATTTGCGGAAATTGGACAATTTCGCGTTCCGCGGAGAGCGCGGAACTGCCATCAATTCCGCGATCCGCGGCGAAGCGGAATTATTTTCTTGTTCGCGCTTTAAAAATGCATTCTAGCGAGCGCGATTATGACTTACCGGGATTCCTGCGTTCGCCGACGGGTTTTCCTATTCGTTCGCGGGCGCCACGAGATTTCGGTAGCCGGCCGCGCGATCCTGCGAGAGTTTGCGATCGCGAACACGTCATTCGATGCGCCATCGGACAACGCGAGAGTGTGCGATCGCGAACACGTCATTCGTATGCGCCATCGTGCACCACGAGAGAGATTGCGGTCGCGAACACGTCATTCGGGCGCGCCATCGGATTTCCGGCGGGATCTTTGTAAACCTGCGATCCCGAACACGCAAAATTTTCAATCTGGAGAAGAATAATATCGCGAGCAGCATAAAACCTTCTATAAACTGATGATTTCCATGGGAAAAAAACCTCAGATTGATATTTGGGTGTGTTTTTTTTCATTTTGTGGGCGGGGGGAGAGGGAGGAAGTGCCACAGAGTCTACTACTTCCTGTTCCTTTCCAGCAGGCTCCTCCCAGTGCTTTCTCCATCTCTTGTTCATTTTTCACTTGGATTTGAGCTGGAAGGATCACTGTTTGTGTCTGCTGCATCATTATCATTTGATTTGATTTGAGGATTTTTCGATTTGAGATTTTACAAGTAAGTTGGTGTTGTTTGATTGGGTCATTGCAGTTGCTGCAATTACAATTTTTTTAATTTTCATCATTTTTAAAAATAAATATAGTGGTGGGTAGCCACTGTAGCCAGTAGGCCCAGAGCTAGTCATGGGTTGGTGCATGATGAAACATGATGAAACAACTGTTCCTTTGCTGTGTGATGTATTTTTTAATTTCAAACATCATTTAGGGGGCATGGATGGCGTTGGATTAAATTGCAAAATGTGTATTTTTGGGTGTATTTCCGTTTTTGTGCTGTGTGCTAAATGCATGCCTTAGTTGTGTGTGGTGTGCTGCAGGCCTTCTTTAGCCCTGTGGATTTTCGTTTTTGCATTTTATTGCATTACAGGCAAAGCAGTGTTGTTTACCATGCATCCTTTGCATGGCTATTATAGGTCTGTTTTCAGTACATTGTTTTCCAGGCCTCCTGCTTGTTGCTTCTGATTTGTGAGTGTCCATGTGGCTGGTAGCCATTTCTGGTGGGAGTATTAAGTGTGCTGCTTTTTTGCCATATAGGCCTGCATGTGTTTCCTTTGTGACCTAGGCTTCTTGTTGTTGTGTGCCTGGCCATGAGGCTGGTGGCCATTTTGAAGCCAGGCAGTGTGCTTTTTTGCCATAGGCCTGCATTGTCTGTCTTCAGTTTCTTGTTGTTGTGGGCCTGGCCATGAGGCTGGCGGCCATTTTGAAGCCAGGCAGTGTGCTTTTTGCCATAGGCCTGCATTGTCTGTCTTCAGTTTCTTGTTGTTGTGGGCCTGGCCATGAGGCTGGCGGCCATTTTGAAGCCAGGCATAGTGCTTTTTGCCATAGGCCTGCATTGTCTGTCTTCAGTTTCTTGTTGTTGTGGGCCTGGCCATGAGGCTGGCGGCCATTTTGAAGCCAGGTAGTGTGCTTTTTGCCATAGGCCTGCAAGCTTGTAGCCTAGTCTGCCAACAGGCCTTTCATCCAGTGGGCCCAGAGGTAGTCAGGGGTGCACGAAACAACTGTTTCTGTGTGTTCTGTTGAATATAAACATCATTTAGGGCACATGCATGGCATTGGATTGAATTGCAAAAAGTGGATTTATTTTTGGGGTGTATTTCAGTTTTTGGGGGTGTTACATGCCTTAGTTGTGTGTGGTGTGTTGCAGGCCTTGTTTAGCCCTGTGTATTTTCGTTTTTTCATTTTATTGCATTACAGGCAAAGCAGTGTGGTTTAGCATGCATCCTTTGCCTGGCTATCGTAGGCCTGTTTTCAGTACATTGTTTTCCAGGCCTCCTGCTTGTTGCTTCTGATTTGTGAGTGTCCATGTGGCTGGTAGCCATTTCTGGTGGGAGTATTAAGTGTGCTGCTTTTTTTGCCATATAGGCCTGCATGTGTTTCCTTTGTGACCTAGGCTTCTTGTTGTTGTGTGCCTGGCCATGAGGCTGGCGGCCATTTTGAAGCCAGGCAGTGTGCTTTTTGCCATAGGCCTGCATTGTCTGTCTTCAGTTTCTTGTTGTTGTGGGCCTGGCCATGAGGCTGGCGGCCATTTTGAAGCCAGGCATAGTGCTTTTTGCGATAGGCCTGCATTGTCTGTCTTCAGTTTCTTGTTGTTGTGGGCCTGGCCATGAGGCTGGCGGCCATTTTGAAGCCAGGTAGTGTGCTTTTTGCCATAGGCCTGCAAGCTTGTAGCCTAGTCTGCCAACAGGCCTTTCATCCAGTGGGCCCAGAGGTAGTCAGGGGTGCACGAAACAACTGTTTCTGTGTGTTCTGTTGAATATAAACATCATTTAGGGCACATGCATGGCATTGGATTGAATTGCAAAAAGTGGATTTATTTTTGGGGTGTATTTCAGTTTTTGGGGGTGTTACATGCCTTAGTTGTGTGTGGTGTGTTGCAGGCCTTGTTTAGCCCTGTGTATTTTCGTTTTTTCATTTTATTGCATTACAGGCAAAGCAGTGTGGTTTAGCATGCAGCCTTTGCCTGGCTATCGTAGGCCTGTTTTCAGTACATTGTTTTCCAGGCCTCCTGCTTGTTGCTTCTGATTTGTGAGTGTCCATGTGGCTGGTAGCCATTTCTGGTGGGAGTATTAAGTGTGCTGCTTTTTTTGCCATATAGGCCTGCATGTGTTTCCTTTGTGACCTAGGCTTCTTGTTGTTGTGGGCCTGGCCATGAGGCTGGTGGCCATTTTGAAGCCAGGCAGTGTGCTTTTTGCCATAGGCCTGCATTGTCTGTCTTCAGTTTCTTGTTGTTGTGGGCCTGGCCATGAGGCTGGCGGCCATTTTGAAGCCAGGCAGTGTGCTTTTTGCCATAGGCCTGCATTGTCTGTCTTCAGTTTCTTGTTGTTGTGGGCCTGGCCATGAGGCTGGCGGCCATTTTGAAGCCAGGCAGTGTGCTTTTTGCCATAGGCCTGCATTGTCTGTCTTCAGTTTCTTGTTGTTGTGGGCCTGGCCATGAGGCTGGCGGCCATTTTGAAGCCAGGCAGTGTGCTTTTTGCCATAGGCCTGCATTGTCTGTCTTCAGTTTCTTGTTGTTGTGGGCCTGGCCATGAGGCTGGCGGCCATTTTGAAGCCAGGCATAGTGCTTTTTGCCATAGGCCTGCATTGTCTGTCTTCAGTTTCTTGTTGTTGTGGGCCTGGCCATGAGGCTGGCGGCCATTTTGAAGCCAGGTAGTGTGCTTTTTGCCATAGGCCTGCAAGCTTGTAGCCTAGTCTGCCAACAGGCCTTTCATCCAGTGGGCCCAGAGGTAGTCAGGGGTGCACGAAACAACTGTTTCTGTGTGTTCTGTTGAATATAAACATCATTTAGGGCACATGCATGGCATTGGATTGAATTGCAAAAAGTGGATTTATTTTTGGGGTGTATTTCAGTTTTTGGGGGTGTTACATGCCTTAGTTGTGTGTGGTGTGTTGCAGGCCTTGTTTAGCCCTGTGTATTTTCGTGTTTGCATTTTATTGCTTTACATTACAGACAAAGCAGTGTGGTTTACCATGCAGCCTTTGCCTGGCTATCGTAGGCCTGTTTCAGTACATTGTTTCCCAGACCTCATGCTTGTTGCTTGTGATTTGTGAGTTTCCATGTGGCTGGTGGCCATTTCTGGTGGGAGTTATAAGTGTGCTGCTTTTGCCATTTAGGCCTGCATGGTTTTCCTCTTGGCTTACTGCTTGCATCCATCCCCTTTGCCAGCTGCAGCTCCCTGAATGATGTGATGAGCAAATAATTTATTGCCAAACAGGGTCCACTTGTATTACATTTGTATTTTGGTTGTCCTGACAGTGTACACAGTATACCAGGAAAGCCCTTGTTGACAGTCTCACAAATGGCTACACTAATTTATATCTTTTATTTGTTTGTTTGTACTACTAGTAATTGAACCACAACAACAAATGCAACGTTTCACTGATGTTCTTCTCCTGGCTTCTTTGCTTTTAGGTGCACAAAAAGACAGAGGAGGAGGTGTCATCATCAACATCACCCGTTGTACTGCCAGGCTGAAGTCCTGCTGCGCGTCACGTCCACGTGTGACCACAGACATCTCTGCAACTTGTGCACCTGCGTCCTGCTGACATCTGAAGAAGATGGCCCCAAAGAAAGATACAAGGTCCTCCAGTAGCAATAAAGTTGCCAGTCAGAAGGGAGAGAAGAAGGAAGTGGCACTTGCCAAGACTGGGGTGCCGGCCGATGTGTTTTTGGGAGAAAAAAACGTACGCCTGCAGCAGCGGTGTCCAGCGGGGACCAAGCTGGGAGCAGCACCTCTGCATCAGTGGCCCCACCCCAGCAACCTAGGCCCAAGCCCATGACTGTGGCAGAGGTAGCCAGTCTACTAACGACCAGTGATGTTGAAATGTCATTATCGCAAAGTAGTACCCAATCCACGCACTCGCAGGCGCAAACTCAGGAGATAAGTGGGCAACCCCAGCCGCAACCCGAACCGCAGCTGGAACTGCAACCACAGCCGCAACCCCAGCCGGAAACGCAACCCCAGCCGGAAACGCAACCCCAGCCGGAAACGCAACCACAGCCGGAACCACAGCCCACAATAGTAGCTGTTCCACCTGAAGTAGGGACAGTTCAGGAAATCGAGCTTTTTGCAGGCGGAGAGGAGCAAGCCACTGTTCCAGAAGATCCAGTGTCTTCCATACCCCCAGCAAGGAAAAGGAGGCTTAGTACATCAACTTCTTCTTCAAGCCCCGCTTCTGATGATCTAGATGCCACTTGGAAGCCACCAGCTCAGCCTGAGAGTGATGCACACCACAAGACAAGGCTAGTGAAAAGGAAGGTTCCCGAAAGCCTTACAGTTATGGAGGTCGATTTAGACGAGGGGGTGATGATGATGAAGAGCCAGTCATCACGAACATCACTCCTGGGCCTGCGGAGATGGAGACCAACATTATTAGACTATCCCAAATCGCTGCGAGGGATGTAGCACGGATACCACCAACACAGGTAACGCCAACACGACCTCCAGCTTCCATATTTGCCTTTGCAAAGGCCCGGCAGGGACCTACATCAAGCTCAACCACCACCTCAGTAGGTGGTGGTAATGTAAGTGCACAGAGTCAAATTCCATGCACACCCTCCATTTCATCTGGTATTGAAAGTGGCACCTACAGCAGTGCCAGAAAGTTCTCCTCCCCAGTTTGGGACTTCTTTTCGGTTAGCAGTAAGGAGGAGAACATTGCTATATGCTCAATTTGTCGGCAGGCTGTTAGGCGGGGTAAGCTTGGTACAAACTATGGTACCGGAGGACAAACAAGTCATCTCAAAAAACACCACACTATCAGGTGGGAGGCTCACCTACTTCACTTACAAAAAAGTAAAACTGGACCCATTGCTGTTGTTGTGGATGAAGAAGTAGGGGAAGATATGATCGCGGAGGAAGGTCAACAAGAGGGAGACATTTATAGCCCTACCCCCAGCAGTGTACTGGCAACGCCCGCATCCTCAGCAACATCTCAGTGGCACAGTAGTAAGAGTCAACATGAGACAGCAAGGCAACCGGGCACTGCAATGAGCAAAAGTGCAGCGTCGTTGAGCCTAGCTGGGTTAAAGAAGAAAGGTGCAGCAGTAAGGAAAATATTCCAGCCTACCATTGACAGCATGCTTTGGTCGGAGGGGCAGTACCAACGCAACCACCCAACGGCACGGTTGTACAATGCGAAGCTCGCTAAAATGTTAGCGCTGGACCTTCTCCCTTTTTCATTTGTGGAAGGGGTGGGTTTCCTTGAATTTGTGTCGGCCATCTGCCCTAAATGGAAGGTTCCCAGCCGTTCCTATTTTGCCCGAGTTGCTGTTCCAGCACTACATCATGATGTGCTTGAATTGGTTGGACAAGCTTTGCAGCAGAGTGCTGTTCACAAAATCCACCTGACAACAGACATGTGGACCAGTTGCCAAGCCACTGATTACATGTGCATCACTGCACACTGGGTCTCTTTTGTGGGGGTTAGAGACAAGCTATCTGAAGTAGGTGCTGTTGACACAGCTGCAATTTTTAATGCTTCTCGGAAACATGCAACTATAGCCATGTTCGCCATGGAGAAATCTCATACTGCTGAAAACCTTTTGGAAGAGTTTAACAACAAGGTCTTTGAATGGCTGCGCCCCAGAGGGCTTCACATTGGTTTTGTTGCCACGGATAATGGCAGTAATATACTTAAGGCCATGACGCTTGGTAAGTATTTCAGGGTCCCGTGTTTGGCGCACTGCATTAACATTATAGTTCAAGACTTTCTGAAAAAAGAACCCATAGTCAGCAACTTACTGACCACCTGCCGCAGAATATGCACGCATTTCAGCCATTCTTTTAAAGCCCGGAAGCAGCTGCGGATCATTCAACGTGACTATAGAATGCCAGTCAAAGCACTGATCCAGGAGGTGGCAACACGTTGGAACTCAACGTATTACATGCTTGACCGTCTGTTTGAGCAGTACAGACCAATCAATGAATATGTCATGCAAAGGGCGGATGCTGCTGTGAAAGGCATGACCCTTCAGGTGGACCAATGGTGCCTAGTTAAATCTCTTACAGAGATGCTTCTTCCTTTCGAGGTCTTCACACGTGAAGTCAGCAAGGAGGACTGTACTATGGGCCAAGCTATCCCATTGTTGCACATGCTAGAGCAAGAGCTGAAGAGGGTGTGTGAAGCGTACATAGGTGTGGAGGAAAAAAAGAAGCATACCAGTTGGCGGAGAGCTTATCATGTCGCTTAAGTGAAAATGCAAGGGTGCAAAATAAGATTCTGTCACAACAACATTACATTTGTGCCACAATTCTGGATCCACGGTACAAAGCGGCACTGCACAGTAAGACATTACTCCCTTTTTCAGAAGTGGATGTTGCCCGGTACAAAACTTGGATAGCTGAGGCAGCCAGTACATTGGAAAATGAACGGCTGGTAATTAAAGGCCTCAAACCCACATCAAGTACTGCAGCAGGGCATCCTGCGTCAAGTTCAAGTTCAACTTCAGAGCCTGTGGGCAGTGCATTTGGTTCACAGCTGTCACCAACACTATCGACAACAGCAAGAACCGGATCATCTTCAGCCCCAGTACAAACGGCACAGAATTGGTATTTACAGCAAGGACTTGCTAGGTCCAGTGCTGATGCAAAGACAAAAGAGGGCGCACTAAGTTTAGCACCCCTGAACATTGACCGAATGGTCCAGGCCTACCTGGATGACCCAACAGAGGTCTTCATTGATCAAAACCCATTGCTTTATTGGTATGGCAAAAGGGGCCAATGGCCAGTGCTCAGCAGGCTGGCGATCAACTATCTGGCTTGCCCTATCGCAAGTGTCTCTTCTGAACGTGTTTTCAGTGCTGCTGGTTCCATTGTAACAGTGAAAAGGACCAGTCTCTCACCCATAAACGTGGAGAGGTTAACCATGATCAAAATGAATCAGCAATTTATACCACCTAATTATACAATACATGAATCACCGCAGGAAGATGAGGACAGCGGCTCAGGTGATGGAAGTAGCGTGTTGGATGCTGATTACCTACTTCTGGTTGAACCTCCAGAGTTTGAGGACGAGCTATACTTCCCTGACGGTGACAACTAGGCTTCCAGTTCTTACTGTGGTTCTCCCTTATTTACTTCTATTTCTGTGTCTGTCTTTCTGTTTGGAAACTTCAAATCACAACAAATCCATCACCACCGTCTTCTTATTTTATTGCCTTATGAGTTTCAGCTCTCTGCATTTCAGTCCACTCCTCCGAGTCCTGCTCCTCCATCCTCCTGAATCGACCTAAATGTATTGCCCTCAAGCCAGATGATTATTGGATGTAGCATAATCGAAGAAAACCTAATCTTGCCTCGTTGAGTCTCGCCAAAAGAAGTGGAACATGATGATGACTACTATAGCTATCACCCTTTCAGAGCCGATACAGACTGCCCATTAACTGAAGATGAGAAGGAACAGGTAATGAATGATGACATGCATTGGACGCTGACTGAGTGATTTGTGTTGTTGTTGTTTGTACTGTAGTGCATGAAGGTAATTCATTGTGTACTATTATCTAATCTACACACTAAAAGTAACCCAATGCAATGTTTCTTCCCAATATGGTTTTTCAATAACAATTTTCTACTTCTACTGCAGGCCGATCCATTGCATTTTGAATATGGAAAGGGGACTCAATCTGTACACTACTGCACACTGAGTTGGACAACACACCATGATGATGACCACAGTGACATTATCTCTTCGCACTCCAGTCACTCAGTACGATCCGAGATGATTGATGGAATAACTCAGTGCGTTTAATGAGTGCATTACAACAAGGTAACCAAGTCAACAACAACCACTGCAGACCTACATGTCTGTGTAGTGGTGGAGTCGAGTGTGGTGGTATGGTATGACTGACAGCGGGGCATTGATTTAGTCACTTAGTTTGTAAAATGCTATGTTGCTGTATATCTGCCTTGTCTGCCTCTGTCCAAAAAGGTACGCTAAATGGAGGATGTGTCACGGGTGCCGTGGGCCTGCTCAGTCCTGTTGTTGTTGGAGGTTAATGTTGGAAACAGACTAAGTTAGACATGATGTATCCAAATCCATGCCGCCTCTGAAAGTGTTCTTGTTGCACTCCACCGTAATTTTGGCATTTTTTTATACTTGATTTTTCAATATCCTTTTGGTTTTCCCATCTGCAATTACAGGCCGGCCCTTACCCTGTGCTAGACTGGGAAAAACAACTTTCACTTACCTTACCAATGAATCTACATGTGCCAGGCAGGCAGTGGCGTCACGCAAGATTGATGGCCGGAGCGTCCATGGGATGGAGGAGCAAGACGAATGCCGAGATGCAACTCCCCATTTTGACCAGGATAACATACAGTGACAGTATCAACTTTCATCATCTTTTACATTTCGATTCTTTTTTTTGTCTTCAATCATTACTACTGTGTGTAGTTGTTTTTATGTTTGCTCTCTGCTTATATAATTCAATTCATCCCTACAGCATTTTTGGACTTTTCTTTGCTATCTTTAAGCCCGGGCGGGTACAAAAGAACAGAAACTGTATGTAATTCGGGTCTCTCTGAGGGCAGACAGGCAAGGCAAATAGCATAATATACTGCTGCCCTGTACTGTCTAATTGTCTAGTAGTAGTAGTTAGTAATATCATTAACCATCAAGTTATCATCATCATGCATGCATTTCCTTTTTCTCCCTTAACTGATTTATGGATATGGTTCTCTGCCAATATTGTGTTTTGTTGTTGTCCATGCGTACTGTTTTTCTTTCTCAAACCTTTCCCAAAACACCCCCTTCCCAACCATTCTTCAAACCCTAATCCTCTTCCCCCGGGCTGTGTGGCTTATTGAGGTGTGACTAAATTAAATGTACACCAATAATTTATCACACGCTTGCTGGGGCGGATGTGGCTAAAGCAACATAAATGCATTTTCAAGGCAGGGCGCAGATCTTCTTCTGCTTGCCCACCCTCCTATGAGCAGTATATTTGGGTTTTTTGTACCAAAGGAACCGAATCCATCAGCATTAAATGCCATCATAGATTGGATTTGTCATCATCCGAAACAGCACTAACGGTTACGCTTGTGTCGAGTCACGGACCACGGTGTACTGTAGGCCTAGTCGAGTGACTCGACACAGCTAGAGTTTGTAACTCTATGTACTAGGCTATCCCCGCAACCATTATGTTTCCTTGTATTTTGGCATATTATTGTTTGGCAGTAAGTTCCGTACTGTACTTTGTTCTACTACTCCTCCCACAGTCTCTCTCAGGCGACTGACTGTCTCATTTTCTTTTATTTGCAAGTGCTACTGCCAGGGTCTACTACTACTACCACCACACCCATGGCATGTTGGGAAAGAAAACCATCACCACCATGCAGCCATCGCCGTGCCCAAGTTAAACATCAAGCACAGGTAAGAGAAGAGGTTTGGCTGAGGCATAATTAATAACTGATTTTTTTTCATTAATTCTATTTCACACACCCCTTTGAGTCCAGTTGCAGAATGCATAGATTATCAGGGGAGACTGACAGTACTAGTAGGACAAGTCCCTCAGTGACGGGTACCGCATCTGTCTGTTTGTGTCTTAGTAACTCAGCCAATTATTAAAATCAAACACTGGCTGTGGCACTGCACCAGCAAGGAAACCGTGTGACGTAAAACAGTAACCCCACCCACAAAACATTAACCACATCGTATATTAAGTCTAAATATGTAATTTAATACCCTAACAAAAATAAACTATGTAAAAAAATCCCACAACACCTGACCCACCCCCTCCCTAACCCCAACCAATGTTCATGTCCCGCAACGAAAAAGTCCAACAAATGTCCAAGTCCAAAACCCAACGCCCGATTTCCACCCACCCAAATAAGAACTAAAAAAGGGGCAATAAATTAACGGGGTCTCAGCGGGCTCGCCTCTCCAGGACACGGATGCGCTCCTCCAGCCGGGCCACGCGGCGCTTCAGCGCGCGGCAGTTGCATCCACAGTGGGGGTGGGCAGCAGTGCTTCTTCCTGTGTGGCGGAGGGTGGCTGACAGGCGGTGACGCCGTAAGACTGGGGTGGGGTGTCTGGGGCCCGGGGCATTGGAGGAGGCTGCAGCTGCTGCCGCCTCCTCCTCCTCCTCCTCTAGAACAACGAGGCGCCGGTATTCGGCCTGTATGGCCTCCAGCTTACGGCGCCGGGCCTTGGCTGCCAACTCCTTCCGGTTGACTTTAGGAGTAGCTATATCAAGAAGAAAAAACAAGACTATTGTAAAATATACTCTTAGCAAAGCAGTCAGACAAATACATTCTACACATAGTGGCACAGTAGCACTAGCAAGCACAGTACGTAACATTTGTGGTATGTATCTATCCTCCCACTACCTCAGCCTCGAACATTTGGGAGAGTTTCAGGCATTCCGCCACCCATGCATCTGATTCATATCACACACCTATGCATGCATGCCACGTATCCTTCTCTGCCAGTCATAAACATAAAATCTCGCCCGTCCTGCCTCCTTCCACCCTTCTTTCCCTTTTAGTTCAACTCATCCATCAAGGTCATCTGATCAGACTTTTATTCGTCTCCATAAAAATTTCACAGCTGAGTTGAAGTCCGATAGAGGCCATTGGTTACTCTCAGACTCCTGTCGCTAATGCTATTGCTAATGCTGCTAAGTAAAGGGTGTCTTCTTCAAACGGCGTTCACAACTACTTCTTACTTAAGTCTCAACAGTACAGTATACATTACACCCTTGCAGCGAGTGTAATGTCAATAAGTAAGGATTAGGAATATAACTTACCACCGCCCGCCACTGGTGCTGGCTCACCCCCTGCAGCTACTCCAACTGCCGCATCGCCTGCACCCTCAGCGGCCGCGTCACCTTCACCGCTGGCCCCGGTACTGGTGGTCGGTAGTACGCCTAGAAAAAACATTACACATTTTTCAGATGCCATATACACCTCCCCCTATTTTTCAATAGCATGAATGAAAAAAAAGTTAATACATATACAACATACATCACTAGTATAAATCAGGTAGTAGACTAGACACTAGTAGTGTTATATGGTCCCTAGGGTCATTTTAGTCTTTGCTAAGTTACCCCGAGCCATGCAACCATTTTAGCTCTGTCTTTTATTTTTGCGCAAGTTACCTCGCAGCTTGTTGTGAAATACGCCTTTGAGGCCACATGAGCTCATACTGCTACTGTCTGAACACTGCGTACAAGGTCGAGAAACAAGCGACTTTGTTATGGAGTTATGGTGTTAGTCCATATTGCTTATCCATAAAAAATAAATTACAGTTTTTGGCACGACTGAGAAATGCTTGCACTATACTAACGCGCACCATTTTTCTCATTACAGACGGAAGATTCACTTATAAGAAGAACCAGAGCTTTGCAGAGCTTATGATGTCACCACTACTAGGTTATTCTAAGGTGAGGGCTCCCCAGAATTCTCACATCTCCATTTAGAATTTTATATAAACTCGATTCCTACCAAGGGGAGGGTGGTTCGCCCACCACTGTTCAGTTATCATGATCTCGCCTTTTGGCTTCTATGGACTTTTAGTTGTAAGTAACTTGTAAGTCTAACTGTAACAATGTTTATTGTTTTAATCTTATACATTTTGCTGTTGCTGCTGCATTATACAACATACAGAGCTTGTCAGTTGGAAATAAAAAGAAACCTTTTGAACTTACATAGACTCGGTGGTATTTGGTGTGGACTTACACAAGAGTGAGCAAAAGGGTGTGCATTGCTTCCGCGACACAGGTTGGGAGTGTTATGTTGTCTGGGTTGTCTACTCATTGGGTATTTTGGGGGTGGGGGGCCTTTCGGAGTAATGAGACACTATAACAAGTCGGTCAGGGGATTGTGGTGGCTTCCGATTGAGGTGTGAGGAAGGTCCAACCTCCCATCACCAACGACCTATTTTCTTGTGCAAAGTTCAGTATGTGCAGAATCCCTACAACAGTAGTAGTATGTCCTATCCTATCTAAACTTCTAAAATTTGGTTGGGCATTTTCTTGGTGGGAATTGTCAAAAAGCCTCAAGAATAAGAAGACTAGAAGTAGTAGAAGAGGACAACCAAAACTCAATGGCTATAGCTATTGGTGAATGAGTTTAATTTAAAATTTTTGAAATAAAGAGTGGGCAACTGGGCAAGCTTGGCTACAGACAGACTAATAGTAGTAGTACAGAGAGTCATAGATGCAGTTAGAGGCAGGGATAACAATAATTTAGAAACAGATAGTATAGAGCAAAGAAGATTTTGTAAAAATGCGAATCAGGATACCGAAATAATAGTTCGGAAAAAATAAGGTGCAGGAAAAGTTTAGGAAATATAATTATTAATATTAACCACTGGTGGACTTACTGGGGCCAGCAGCAGAGCCCTCGATAGAGGAGCGGTCCTGTCCCTGGGAGGCATCGTCCAGATCTTGTGGGCCCACCGCCTGCGACCCCGTCTTCTTGTCCCTGGGTGCTGCTGATCATGTAAGATTCCATAAAGAAAGAGACAAAAATTAAAGTTTGGTGTGAAATAAATAAAAAATTTGAAATTAGGCACCAAAAACATTTTTGGTTACAAAAATTGCAATAAAATTGACCTATCTGATCGACTGGTAGTATTGTGAGATTCACGGACCGTCTAGCAAGCCTAACTACCACCTGACCTAGCCCACCAATTCCAATCCAGACGGGCCAATTGTTCAGTAAGTCTGCATTTCCATTTATTTTAGTCCTCAAAAATGCATAGATGGAGGACACATGCATACATTTTTGCATACACCAAATTGTTGGCTGGTTGCTGCTAATGTTCTGCTAGTGATGATATAAGCCTATTAACACTCAGTAAACAAACTACAAAAGGTTCTGCTAAGGACTGGGGTAAGCATCACTCAGCAGCCCGTGACGTGACAGAGGATGCGTCACGCACACAACTTAGAAATTACCAACTAATAAGTAACTAAACCTATCAATCCACCACTATCCCTTCTTAGTGGCACGAGGACAAAGGAAGGACTACTCTCTCTAGCATTACATCACTTAAGTTCTCTAAAGTAAACTCTTACATAATCATCAGGCCAAGCGAGCGCAAAGTTGCAAACAAGTAAGATTAGTAGCGTCGAGCGCCTGTGTCATAACAATCACCGATTTTTAAACGTCATTTACCTGCAATGTAAGCAGCAGCATTCTTGCTGGTCGGAGAAAAAAAAATATTCGCAATATATAACACAGAGCAGAAGAACACAAAGTAGTAATATTAAATAGCTACTCACCAAGCCCCGGGACCTCCACTCCTAGCAGGTCCAGCAGGTCCTGCTCCCGGTCCAGAATATCGGACCACCGGTGCGTCAACTGATTCTGGGTGCGCCGGACACCAGAGCAGCGAAACACTGCCCGACGCACCTTGCCCCACCGCTGACGACGCTCCCGGAGCCCGTACCCGGACCCAGGCCTGCCGCCTGCTGCCAGGGTTAAGGGGAGGTGGCGCTGAACGAAAAAAACCAGTGCGGCCACCTCCGCCTCATTAAATAAGGCCCGTGCCTGCACCCCTCTTTGGCGCCGTCTTCCGCAAGGAAGGCGGTCGCGGCTCTGGCTCCGACTTCGAGCCCTGTGTCCCTTTGCCATGGTTCTGGGTAGGCGGGGGCGGAAAAGAAAAGGTAGGAATTAAATAAAGTAAGTAAAAGAAATGAAAAAGCAGGTAATAGAAAATGTGTGAAAAAGTAGTTAAAAACACACAAAAAGTAGAGGAAAACTCAAAATATAGAATCAGGAAAATAGAGAGATAGATAATAAACAAAAAAGACCCAAAATAAGTTTACAGAAACAAAGGATTGAAAAGATAGAGGGAGGATTGAAAAGCAGGCCCAGAACCATAGAAATAGAGTGAAAAACAAGATGGCCGCGCCCATTGCGACCGCATGGGCAAGTTCGCGCGATATTTCCCCCCGAGCACGCAAAAGCGTCGCGAACACGTAATACGCGTTCCCGAACAGGAAACCCTTATCGCGAACGGGCGGGAGCATGCAATACGCGACCCGGAACAGGAAATACCATCGCGAGCGGGCGGGACAAGTGAAAACAAGATGGCCGCGCCCATTAGCGACCGCATGGGCAAGTTAGCGATATATTTCCCCGCGAGCACGCAAAAACACATCGCAAACGGACGGCACAAGCAATTCCGCGATTTCGCGGAAGTTCCGCGAGCTCGCGGAATTTGTTAGCAATTTCGCGAGGATTTGCGTAACGCGACTACGCAAATTCCGCCCACCCCTGCTCTTTACCACCTCTCTGACTGGCTGCTCCTATTGTTCCACGAGTGCTCACTTCTCAGGGACTATTTTTGATCTTTTTTTAAAGTACTCCATGAAAGCGCTTGTGTTTTCTAGCTGTCTTCCTTGTGTGCTTCTCTGCCCACCCACAGTGCTCCACATTATTTTCTCTCTCTTGTCCCCACTCACCCTTTTGCTTTCACCCTCCTACCCCTTATATAGCTGTTTGCTTTCCCCACACTCCGTTACCGTTGTGCTTTGCCATGTTCCCGCTGTGCTTTTGCCACTGCCCTCCCTCTCTACCACCCGTTGCAGCCCCGTAGCCCACTACCTGCTTCCATTCCTCTCCATTCCATTCTCTGTCCTTTTTCCCAGCCTGCCCTTTCTCTGTGTTGGTTTGTTCCTGCCTGGACCACACAATAGCTCACTACCGTGTTTATTTGTTTTTGTTTAAAAAAGAGCCTTTCTGCAAAAAAAAATTTAAAGTGCTATATTCACGACTTTTTATTTACCAATCTTAGACTGGAAAAGAAAAAGAAAAAATGCTTGCCTCATTTCGTAGGCGCATGCATGAGTGTTGCCGCCCGCCTACAAAATGACTCATTGGCCTCATCTTAGGGCTTTTTCTTTTTTCATTTTTAGCCATGCGGCATAGCGGTGACGCTACTGCACAGCATGACTAAAAATCATTAGCTAAGCAAAAGGTCTCATAGGCCAGGACTATTGGCTTTCCCAATGCTTGCTCTATACCAGGTAGGAACGTCAGCAGACCGGATGATACTGAAGTTGTTTTCTGTGGTTGAACTCTGTGGTGCTAAGGTGCATATATTTCTATGTCAAATTATTGAGACTGTGGTGCTTGGTCTGTATCAGAAAGGAAATGAAGAGGGACACATTTTGACAAATATTCCAATAGGGGTTACTCACCAGCTACAAAGGTCCCCAAACTGACAATTTGCAACCAATCAAGATCTCGGGTTTTTGTAGAAAAAGATTTTTCCTCTTTCTCTTCATTTTCATTGCCGCTATGAGTAAGGTTGAAATACACAGACAAACAAACTGCGCTGAGAGTCATCACCGCCCCTGTGAAAATAATTGGTTAATTTTATGATTAAAGCAATAATGTATTAAAGAAAAAGGGGCTCAAACCCCACTTAGAGATTCACTGATCATTGATCAGTCCATTATTATTTTACTTTAATGCCACAGAAAAATATCTATGTCTAATATCTACTTTTTCTAGACTTTACATTGCTAAAGGCAAACAAAACTGAAGTACGAGCAGATATTTAGATTTTCACCAGAATACTCTTTGACTTTTTTGAGGATTCACAAAGACAAACAAGCCTGCCTGGAAAACTGCCCCATGGGCAGGTTTTCTCTTGGGGAATTTCTTGTGGCTTTTCACAAAGGCTCCTTCCTAGTCCTGTTGTTCGGAGTTCTCCATTGCAGACAACTCCACACAGGAGGAATAGGATCCTTTGTTCTTTAAATATTGGAGAGGGAGAGGATTACACATGGTTAGGGCTTTGGCCAAAAAGGAAACATGAAAGGAGAGAACCAGGAGCCTGTGATCACTAAGCGGCGAGTCCCTCAGACTTAATCCATTACCCAGTTCCTCAGAGAAAGAGAGAAAAGGATAAAGTCAATCTGGCTAGGGGTACCCCTCCCTACAAATGTGGATTACACAATAGGCTTCAACGTCAGTGAATCAAAAGAAAAGAGCAGATTATATTTCATGATGTCTCGATTGAACTCATCCCCAAGCGGACAGTGGGAAAAGTGGGTCCCCCAGACTATCATGCAACCCATAAGACGAGGACATAGAAGTCTGACAAAATCTCAAATTAAAGTCCCCCATAAGCACTACAACATAATATCCCCTTATGTACTTATACATTCATCCACATCACCAAGTAATGACCTAGATTAATCCACCTTGGAGGTATCAAACACATTGTTACAAACATTAATTAAAAGCAGCTGGGCTGATAATCACTGTAAGAGGATGGGTTGATGGTGCAGGGAATTAAAATTCAGCCATTTGACCTGAACAGGAAGTACAAGAGAGATAAGAGTTATAAGACCATCTTTTGCCCTGTCTGAAGAACCTGGAAGAGCAGGCGTACAGTGTGTCAATCCTGCCCTACTTACTGGCCTAGCCTGCAACATTCCATGAGGCCAGTGTGAGGTGCATGGCAGTATAACATCATCATGATGGGGCATACTATTTGGAAGCGGTATAGCGTCTCCACCCAATTGCCATGATGGAATCCCCTTCTGCGAAAATTTTTTAGTGCCAACAGTTGACAAAGATTTCCCCACAGAGTCAAACTCAATTGATCTATTCCCTGCCGACTGGGTCAGATGAGCGAAAAAAATCGGTTCAGGGGGTAGTCAGTCCATCTGGTCCAAACGGGCGATGAGAGCAAATCTATTAGAAGTAGCAATGGGCTGTGCCAACAGTGATGGAGTAGTCAGACTGCTCTGTGCCTCATAAAAATAACCCATGCAAAAGGGCCTCAACGGCTGAAGGGATTGGGATTGCAAAATCGATCTTCATCGATATCTCTTTAGCGACTCGTCTACCCTTAAAGTTAATCGTAATGCAGTCATTCCCATTAAGCTTCGGTGAGCTACCGACCAAGGCAACCCTCCGCACAAGATTAATCTGGTTGTGTACTAATTCTCGCCCGCCCGGTCTGCCATTAATCCAATGAACCACTTTGTTAGCTAATTGGTCAAGCTCCTCCTTTAGATAGCCTCTCAGCGGGCGTACATTCTTCAACATAACAACATACGGGGCAGCCAGGGGGGTAACTGAAGCATAGAGTGACTGGGACAAGTCGAGTGACTCAGAGGTTTCCTGGCCATGGATGACGTACCTCTCAGGCTACTTGTGAGTTGTGTCGATATCTCCGATCTAACCTCCTCTAGTCCCATAGGCGTTTTAGAGATCATAATTACTGAGGCCCCTTGGCCTGTGGGCTGCTTCGGAAAAATATCAGTTGAGCCAACCCCGGGTGGACCCCAATAACGGGGCCCTGACAGCGTGCTGCAAAGGTCAAGCACTCTTCAAGTCCCTTAGAGCTGCTTCCACTATCCAATATCGGTCTCAGCACACTCGCAAGGAATGACACAACCCTTTCATAGGTTTGATCCACACTGTCAAAAGTAATTTGACCAGTGTTGCTTACTGGATAACAGTGAGGGTCAGGATTCGATGCACAGGTGGGCTACAGGGCCAAGTAAGGTCTTTGGTACTGTCTTTTGGACTTAGTACCTTTCTCCACTCTCTTTCTCTTCATCCTGGTGCTTTTTTAGTTTCCCTTTTTCCCTGTCACTGGTGTTGTCACGAGGTTCCCCGATCTTGGCAAAGGTCTCAGCGGTGATGGCAGAGCTGGAAGAAGATGTGCTGGAATGGCCCCCCGCACCAGCCGAACACTCGGGTAGATATGGGAAAGGTGCAGCGATCGTTGAAGCAGCTGTCACAATCGTAGGAGAGGGTCCATGATCTGAGTCTCAAGAGGAGAATAGTGATAAGTGTTGCTCAGCAAGTTCTAGTTCCTTACTGATTACCCCCACCGCTCGCTGTAAAAAGACATCTAGAGTGGATCCTGTTGTGCCTTTAACAGCAGTGACCCTTTGTTATATTCCGTATAGGTACCCTATATAGGCGCAGGTAACATCGCAACCTTTCACCTACATCCTTCCCTACATTGCATACATAACGGTTCTTAGGCACTGACCTTTTACCTAGATATGACACTGCATTCAGAACGCAGGTTTTTCCCTGGTTTGATTCTCATACATTATGCATGAGGCTTCTTGGAAGCACAGCAGGACTAACAGTAGGATTACCATCTCCTGTATAATATCTCTGTATAAAGTTCAGGCCCAACGTCATCCTTTAGGCCGACACAGTAACACAGCAAGGTAGGACCCCTGGGGAGACCTATGGGTATATATACAACACAACTTGCTTAGGAAGAAAGAGGAGACCGTGACTTCCCGGCTGACACACTGACCAGAGACGCTGAGGTTCCTGCATGCAGATGCTCCAGCTAGCAGTGGTTTAACATCCCTCGTGGGGTGTCCAACTCGAGACCAGGACGGGGTCCCACATTCTCTAAACTCTCAGGTAATGGGGTCGACTAGATCCTAGAGGGATTCTTGGCCTAACACCTACATAGATGTTAGGTACATTTAGGTACATCTAGTTAGGGAGACATCGTAGGAGTACGCACTTTTTATCATGTGTTTTATGTACATGTATATATTCATGATTTCTGCAAGATGGTAGAACTATACCAACCTTTTACTTTCGTAGTATTGCTAATCCTATATCTCTGCTACTGTCTAATGGTTGTTGCAGCTCATCTATTATACACTGGAATAACAACTGTTCAATAAATACTTATTGAAACGCCCAGCCTGTTTATTCTGTGTATCTCTCTGAGACAAACTAAGTGAGCACGGGTGACTGAGCGAAAGGTAGTATATTGTTTCCACGATCCTGGGGGATCAGGGTTGTCATGTTCTGAGGTTGCCAAGAACTATTCTCTCCCCGATAAGAGGAGACTCTAGTGGCACTGTGAGCTAGCTAATACAGACAGGCTAACGTATCCGGTGGGGGTGCACGGGATCCGTCCGCCACCAATCCCACAGTTTATGTTATCCAAAACACGCAGATCCTGTATAGTTAATATAGGAACTACACAACATGGCGCCGCCAACGTTGGTTGGGTACTTATTTAATAGTAGAATCTGAGTAGTTCAGTCGTGCCATTCTCAGAGACGCCTACTCACAAAACACCAGAGACGTCTGGAGTGGTTGGGCACAAACTCCGCCACAGCTGTGTAGGCTAAAAAATCCTATTTATTGGCTGTTGGTTAATCAAGCTTGAAGGACACATTGTTCCTAAATTGTGCAAAAAGACCTTATCTTAGTTCCCTTGAAAAACTTCTTCTTTACAAAATGACTGAAGACAGAAATAATGGAGAATTAGACCCAATGCAACAAAATCTGCCCCTCACAGACAAGGACGATGCAGACGCAACACAAATTGCACCAAACTTTAGGAATACAGTCACCCTGAAACTACTTGCACATGGTTTATCAGCGAGGGGTGGCATAGTAGTTTTCGTCATTGAGGCACACGAATCAAACAAAACAGAGGTATTTTATTCGTGGGTTACATTCCCAGCTGCAAATGCAAGAACAAAAACATTTCACTCCTACACGGAAGGAGATGCACCAGCGGAATATTATCCGTTCGAGGATATAGAGGTTCCGCTCACGTACCAGGAACACTTATACTGGTTTAAAGGCGCCCTACCCCACATAAGAAGAAGAGTAAGACTCGGCCCGCTCGGAAGAGAAGGGGCAACATGGCCGATATTAGCGGCCTACACACCACATCCTGACATTGACACAATGCCACCAGGAGACTTACTCATACAACACAAAGATTTAATCCAAATCTATAGGAACTTGACGCAATTCGTCATGAGGACACTCACAGTCCAACCAGCAATAGTTGCAACAAATGGAACTCAAATTCAGGGTACAGCAACTAAAATTACACCACAAACATTACACGCAGTGATGGGTAAAATGCCCACAAAACGTGAACAAATACCGTTCTGGGTAGCTCAGAAAATAACGCAGCTAGAGGCAGTATTCCCGAATACTACCCTGTATGAAAAACACAGCATGCTAACAATCTGCTTGCCCACGGGGATAACACCATAATTAGAGGATTGTACCACTTGGGGTACAGTCTTTGCTGCCATTTATACCAGAACTCATGGTATCCCATCATTAGCAGTAGTACCAGACGTATTGAGACAGATACAAAATGAGTACAGAGCAGAACCTGCCCTAAACCTAGGGATGAAGTTACTAGGTAACTATGCCCAGGTATCAGCTATAATACTAGCTAACATTAAGGGGGAAGTAGCTTCAGTGGCCATCCGCCAACGCCTGAGGGAGTTCGATCCTTTAGAACAGGAACACGAACTACCAAAAATAATTGAAACTGAGTATGCAGAATTAGGCAGAGACAGTTTGGGTGGGAAAGCTTTAAAACCACAACTGATGGGCAGTCCTGAAAAGGACACTTCCAAGCAGACACCTGCTTCAACTAAGAAGTGGGACAATAAAAAACTACAGAACTTTAAAGAAAATAGATCTCAATCCAGAGGTAGATCTCCTCCACAGGAGCCCTCCGAAAAGAGGTACAACCTTAGGAATAGGGATAACATTTGGAAACCTGACCGGTATCAGGATACTGATACACGTTCCTCTCGTTCCTTTCAGGGTTCTTCAAAAAACTCCGAGAGGGAAGGACGGTCAGACAGACAAGAAGAGCGTACAAAGTCCAGAGACAAGCAGCACGCTCAAGATTTCACTACTAAAAAAGAAGAGAAACCAAAGCAAAAGCCACAGTTCAAAAAGAAGAAAGTTGCACGTCTAAATATCAGACATGCCCAGAATTCTGAGGACTCGACTACTGAACGGGGAATGGGCTCTGACGATGCTAGACAGTGCAGCAGAAATAACAATAGCTCGCCAGAACCTGATGGAATTTCTGGTGACAGCGGACTTGAATGATTATATCACGGTGGAAACACCCGATACTAGGGTAAGTATCCCACATAAAGTATATGAAATAACGCTCCAAATGGAGGGGGACAAATGTAGAACAGTGAGAGGTCTCTTTTGGGAGAACCTGATGTTTGGCTATGATATTTTATTAGCTGAACAGGATTGGCCGCCAGCATTCGTCATGGATTGCCCTAAAGGAGAAACTGTAATTCTTCCGGCTTTCTCAGACCATATTCCCAGGCATCTACAACACACATATGCGCAGGAATGGGCGGTAGCCCAGGCTCCGGCATTATACAAAAACCATGTTGGATGGGATGAGGATTCAACCCACCACATTATTCCTTTAAAAAATACTCCAACTGCACAGAGGCAGTCTCCAATAAAGCAAAAAGCTAAAAAACAGGTCAGGGAGATCTTAGATCAACTTGAATACCAAGGGGTGATTGAAACTTGCACCTCACCAATGAACAATCCTTTGTTTCCTGTCATGAAACCTGACAACACATATCGTCTAGTTTTAGATTACAGACATTTAAACACTTGCACTAAGACATTTGCAGTCCAAAATGCACATAGTGCCGCATTAATGAATAACATTGTGCGGAAAAAATATAAAACTACACTTGATATCTCAAATGGATTTTTCTGCCAAAATATAGCGCCTGAAAGCAGGTATCTAACAGCCTTCTCAGCGCTAGGGACCCAGATTCAATTTTGTCGACTCCCCCAGGGGTATAAGAACAGCCCGGGGTTGTTTTCGGCCAGAGTAACTGAGTTACTTCAAAATTTGGACGAAGAGGCATTGTCCTATGTGGATGATATTTATCTGATGGACGATGACCTAGAGGAACACTTGAACAGAGTGAATACCATCATTTTGGGATTTGCATCTGAGGGCTACAAGTTCAACTTTAAAACATCAAAAATTGCCCAGCTTAGTGTCCTGTTTTTAGGATATGAGCTTTCAAGTGAAGGAAAAAGTCTAGCAGCCAATTTTTTAGAAAAATGCGCGCTGCTCCAACCTTCAAAATCATTTAAAAATTTACAATCAATCCTGGGATTCCTAAATTGTGGTAGAACATACATTTTAGATTACGCAGACAGAGTAAAACCTTTCTACGATTTAATAAAACCTGATTTTTCAGTAAAACAATGGACACAGGAACATACAGATACACTTCGTTCCTTACAAGCTGACATGATAGCTTTCAAATACTTACAGACACGCGTAAACGTACGCAACCTGGTGATCCGTATAGTTGCGGGTCAATCTGGGTACACCTATCTAATATATAATGAAGGTGAGACAGTACCAATTGCACACAAATCACATTTGTACACGAATGCTGAGTTGCGCTTCGCATCTACAGAAAAGATTCTGACAGAAGTACAGACTGCTGTAGTGAGAGAAAGAGCACTGGCTCAGGGGAAACGAATAATAGTAGTAACTCCGGTTCCAGCCTTAGAGGCTGCGACAAAAGCTAGCGTTCTAATGCTAAAGCTTTACATCCGAGATGGATACAATGGGCTAATTCTCTCACTGCAACAGACGTAGAATACAGGTACGACCCAAATTTAAAGACACAAGCATTTCTGCAATACGAACAAGAATTTCCTCTACCAACGAAATAATGCCTCTAGATCAGTATGAATATATCATTTACACTGACGGATCAGCTCAACCGGCCATAGAGAGTAAGCAACAATATAGTGCAGCATGTGCAATCGTTAAAGGTCGCATGCGGGATGGAAAATTCCACCCGAGTTGCACAAAGACGCAGTCCCTAGGAGACTGCATGGCACAGCTGGCAGAGTTAAAAGCGCTGGTACTGGCACTAGTAAATACGGATCGAGAAGTCCCCACACTAATTGTGTGCGATTCCTTTTACTGTGTGCAGTCTTACAATGAATATTTGCAGTACTGGGTTCAAAATGGGTTCAAAGATGCAAAAGGTGGCACAATTAAGCATAAAATGCTATGGGAACAGGTAGTGGAGTTGAAAACCGAACTACCGAGGGCTCATGTGATACATACACTGTCTTCAGCGTGATGGCGTTCATGTTGAAGGGAATTCATTGGCTGATGAAACCGCAAAGGGGGCTGTACGCACGGCTTCCGTAGCTGCAATCACTCATTCTCAAACGAGAATAGACAGTGAGATTATGGTAGCTATTAATGCAACCCGCAAAAATAGCGGAGCAGTACCAAAAAGGTTTCCACTCAAGTACTCCTACAAGTTAGATGCCAATAACATTCCATTTGCTCAGATTCCTGGAGTGGGGGATAGAGTAATTCCAAACATGGATCGTAGGTTAGGTTTAATTCTAGCAGCACACGAAGGGATAGGTTCTGCACATGCAGGAGTTACGGCGGCTGTTTCATTGTTGAAACAACGCTATTGGTGGCCTGGGTTAACAAAGCAGACTAAAGACTATGGGGTCGATTCCGATCTCGGTCGGAGGCGCACCTAACACCATTCGGTCGGGAAAAAAGCCATGCGAATGCCTGTTTCCCGACCGATCCGCACATTAATCCGAACGAACAAGTACGATGCGCACAACAGCACATATTCCGACCCAGTCGTACTCACCCAATCCAGGTCCTGTTCCCCGACCGAGCCGGATCCGTAAACGCAGAATCGAGTCGCCCGGAAGCCAAAATGCAGCCCCGTCCGGCCGGACAAGTACGATGCGCTTCCCGTACGCGCCGAACCCGTCGCTACGCACGGCACGTCAAAGCATCCGGGAGAGGCGCACATAAGCTCCGATTCGTGCCACAACACGATCCACGGCTACGAGACGAACACGCCAGCGACGAGGACGAGGCGAAGCAACGAGAAAGACGAACCAACCATGAATCCCATCGTTCCGATCCTATCAATATTCTACATCTACTACCGGAACAGGCACGGACGTGTACGGCGCAGAAGGTAAGCCAGACACCAACCACAAAAACAAACTACACGTACCCGACATATCACACACACACAGAGGGATGCAGAAATTACTTACACCAGCAACAGCAGCACCATAGGGGCGGGATGCCCATCACCAATGCCACATATACACATAGGGGCCCGGATGCCTGTCACTACTACCACCTCTACCCATGGGGGGCTGGATGCCTGTCACTACTACCACCCTTACCCAGGGGTGCCAGATGCCTACCACTACTACCACCTCTACCCAGGGGTGCCAGATGCCCACCACTACTACCACCCTTACCCAGGGGTGCCAGATGCCTACCACTACTACCACCTCTACCCAGGGGTGCCAGATGCCTACCACTACTACCATCTCTACCCAGGGGGTGCCAGATGCCTACCACTACTACCATCTCTACCCAGGGGGTGCCAGATGCCTACCACTACTACCACCTCTACCCAGGGGTGCCAGCTGCCTACCACTACTACCACCCTTACCCAGGGGTGCCAGATGCCTACCACTATTACCACCTCCACCCATGGGGGGCTGGATGCCTGTCACTACTACCACCCTTACCCATGGGGGGCTGGATGCCTGTCACTAACACCACCTCTACCCAGGGGGTGCCAGATGCCCACCACTAATACCACCCTTACCCAGGGGTGCCAGATGCCTACCACTACTACCACCTCTACCCAGGGGTGCCAGATGCCTACCACTACTACCATCTCTACCCAGGGGTGCCAGATGCCTACCACTACTACCATCTCTACCCAGGGGTGCCAGATGCCTACCACTACTACCACCTCTACCCAGGGGTGCCAGATGCCTACCACTACTACCACCTCTACCCAGGGGTGCCAGCTGCCTACCACTACTACCACCCTTACCCGGGGGTGCCAGATGCCTACCACTACTACCACCTCCACCCATGGGGGGCTGGATGCCTGTCACTACTACCACCCTTACCCATGGGGGCTGGATGCCTGTCACTACTACCACCTCTACCCAGGGGTGCCAGATGCCTACCACTACTACCACCCTTACCCAGGGGGTGCCAGATGCCTACCACTACTACCACCTCTACCCAGGGGTGCCAGATGCCTACCACTACTACCACCTCCACCCATGGGGGCTGGATGCCTGTCACTACTACCACCCTTACCCATGGGGGCTGGATGCCTGTCACTACTACCACCTCTACCCAGGGGTGCCAGATGTCTACCACTACTACCACCTCTACCCAGGGGTGCCAGATGCCTACCACTACTACCACCTCTACCCAGGGGTGCCAGATGCCTACCACTACTACCACCTCTACCCAGGGGTGCCAGCTGCCTACCACTACTACCACCCTTGCCCAGGGGTGCCAGATACCTACCACTACTACCACCTCCACCCATGGGGGCTGGATGCCTGTCACTACTACCACCCTTACCCATGGGGGCTGGATGCCTGTCACTACTACCACCTCTACCCAGGGGGTGCCAGATGCCCACCACTACTACCACCCTTACCCAGGGGGTGCCAGATGCCTACCACTACTACCACCTCTACCCAGGGGGTGCCAGATGCCTACCACTACTACCACCCTTACCCAGGGGTGCCAGATGCCTACCACTACTACCACCTCTACCCATGGGGGGCTGGATGCCTGTCACTACTACCACCCTTACCCATGGGGGGCTGGATGCCTGTCACTACTACCACCTCTACCCAGGGGGTGCCAGATGCCTACCACTACTACCACCTCTACCCATGGGGGGCTGGATGCCTGTCACTACTACCACCCTTACCCATGGGGGGCTGGATGCCTGTCACTACTACCACCTCTACCCAGGGGGTGCCAGATGCCCACCACTACTACCACCCTTACCCAGGGGGTGCCAGATGCCTACCACTACTACCACCTCTACCCAGGGGGTGCCAGATGCCTACCACTACTACCACCCGTACCCAGGGGGTGCCAGATGCCTGTCACTACTACCACCCTTACCCATGGGGGGCTGGATGCCTGTCACTACTACCACCTCTACCCAGGGGGTGCCAGATGCCCACCACTACTACCACCTCTACCCATGGGGGGCTGGATGCCTGTCACTACTACCACCCTAACCCATGGGGGCTGGATGCCTGTCACTACTACCACCCTTACCCATGGGGGGCTGGATGCCTGTCACTACTACCACCTCTACCCAGGGGTGCCAGATGCCCACCACTACTACCACCCTTACCCAGGGGTGCCAGATGCCTACCACTACTACCACCTCTACCCAGGGGTGCCAGATGCCTACCACTACTACCACCCTTACCCAGGGGGTGCCAGATGCCTACCACTACTACCACCTCCACCCATGGGGGCTGGATGCCTATCACTACTACCACCCTTACCCATGGGGGCTGGATGCCTGTCACTACTACCACCTCTACCCAGGGGTGCCAGATGCCTACCACTACTACCACCTCTACCCATGGGGGGCTGGATGCCTGTCACTACTACCACCCTTACCCATGGGGGGCTGGATGCCTGTCACTACTACCACCTCTACCCAGGGGTGCCAGATGCCTACCACTACTACCACCTCTACCCAGGGGTGCCAGATGCCCACCACTACTACCACCCTTACCCAGGGGTGCCAGATGCCTACCACTACTACCACCTCTACCCAGGGAGTGCCAGATGCCTACCACTACTACCACCTCTACCCAGGGGGTGCCAGATGCCCACCACTACTACCACCCTTACCCAGGGGGTGCCAGATGCCTACCACTACTACCACCTCTACCCAGGGGTGCCAGATGCCTACCACTACTATCACCTCCACCCATGGGGGCTGGATGCCTGTCCCTACTACCACCCTTACCCATGGGGGCTGGATGCCTGTCACTACTACCACCTATACCCAGGGGGTGCCAGCTGCCTACCACTACTACCACCCTTACCCAGGGGTGCCAAATGCCTACCACTACTACCACCTCCACCCATGGGGGGCTGGATGCCTGTCACTACTACCGGGGGCTGGATGCCTGTCACTACTACCACCTCTACCCAGGAGGTGCCAGATGCCTACCACTACTACCACCTCTACCCATGGGGGGCTGGATGCCTGTCACTACTACCACACTTACCCAGGGGTGCCAGATGCCTACCACTACTACCACCTCTACCCAGGGGTGCCAGATGCCCACCACTACTACCACCCTTACCCAGGGGTGCCAGATGCCTACCACTACTACCACCTCTACCCAGGGGTGCCAGATGCCTACCACTACTACCACCTCTACCCATGGGGGGCTGGATGCCTGTCACTACTACCACCCCTACCCATGGGGGCTGGATGCCTACCACCAACAACACCCCCACTCACAGGATGGCTAATACATGGCACCACAAGCACACACCAACATAAAGAATGCAACATAAAGACATCCCCCCAACACCATGACAAGCGTGTGTAGACTGTGTCAAATGCCTACAACACTGAACATGACTTTGAACCTACAATGTGACCCCCTATCACATGTGCCACACATAAATGTGTGTGGCCCCCACAATGCAAGCAGGCCATGACCATTGTGGCAATGGGGTCCAAACCCCCATCATCACAGTGACCAAAATGTAAGTGTCGACAAAGAAAAAGCTGCAAGGGCCAAACTGCATGGATGATTCCTGGTCACAGAACAACAAACACATCAGTGGCAAAGTAGTGCTTGTGTCCCATAGCAACATAGATTGGGGGAGGCAAACAGTGCAGTGCAAATAAGACATACCTTTGGCCATGTGCAGACAAACATCACCCATGGGGGCTGACACTGTCAACATTCATCAATGACACAATGACAGAAGTGACCATCAGAATGCAGACCCACATATTTGCACCAATGGGCACACAAATGCAGATACCCTGTGGAGACTGTAGATGTGAGGTGAACAGATACCATACCATGGCAGCAATGGGACACACAAACAATGATCATTGTGCTGACTGATGACCTAGGAGTCCCAGGGACAGCAGGGGAAACACACCAAACAACATACAGACAATGGCACACTAAAGATATGCCAATGCAGTGGTGCAGATGCACAAACACAAACAGGCAGACCCACACTGCACATCAAACACATCAGGTGAGGGGGGGGGTGTACCAGTGTCCCCAGGCAACCACACAACACATGAGGAGGCCTGAATACCAATTACACAGATGTGCATACAGTGCCACATAAAGGCAACTCATGGATCCAAATCCCCTATGTGGGCAATCAGGAATTGTCAGATGAGAGGGAGCACAAATCACACATGTCACACAAGCATGTAGGAACAGCAACTGACACAGCAAGACACAGACACACCACAGCACTACCCCCAGGGCCCCCACAATGTGGTTAGCCTGGGCTGCATTACAATCCCACTCTGATGACAAAGCTAGATGTCGTTCACACTGTGAACCACAGTCATGTGTCCTGAGCAACAAACTACCATCACACCTACACAAGCACAAATCAATCAGCACGGCCAGTAAGCCAAGGGCAACATGGAGGCAGGGGACAAGCCGGGCAACAACTCTCATCTGCACACAACAACAATGTGCAGCAGTGAAGCACACATGCACTGGTGATATTGCACATGCACCCATGACAATCCCAGGGGGGGTGGTGGGAACCAAGGTGCAGAAACACATCACACATGGCCACTCAACAAGACTCCTGAATGTCTGACACACTGCACACTACGCTGTACCTGGACATGACGGCAATACCACACAAACCAATGGGATCCCTGCCACAGTCACACACCAATGAAGAAGCCAAGGTCACCCACAAAGAACACACATAGACAACTACCAACATTGCAGCCCTGACCCTGAGGAGTGCCAGCAGTCACACACACAACGTGTCACAACCAATGACAGCTAACACAAACCGGAAATCACATGACAGGTGTAAACAACAAGTGCCAAGGGGAATCCTGACTGTGACCCATCAGAGTCTGCCCACAAACTCAGCCCTGACAGCAAACACACCTATGGGTGACACCCTGATGACCAGTAATGTGCCATGCACCCACATCACAGAGAACCCAGGGAGAAGACTTTGGGGGAACATAGGTCAACTCAGCAAGCATCACAAACAGGAACATCACTAGGGATCCCAGCAGGCACAGCAACATGGAAGTGAACACACAGACATGCTCATACAACACACACCTTGGGCGCAGGCGATCTCACAGGAGTACACACTGCCATGAGGGGACTCCACTCCTGTGTGAGGAAAGCTGTACCATATGTCGCATCAGTAGGGCTCCATTATGTCAGCAGAACACTTGGTCACACAGTCAACAATTAGCACCAAATGAAGGCTCCTGTCACATCAGCCTGGTCATGGGAGTGTCAACGAAATCATCAGCACAGATCCAACACACATGTATAGCAAGACGCACTGACAACACAGATGAGTCCTTCCCCATTGATGCCCAAACCTGCATGTCCAGTGGAGATGGCCACACGGTCAGGGGACTAGACTAATTGAACAATGGCAAGCACAACAGATGTGCAGGGGTGGAAGCCACAGATGTGACATTGCAAATGTAAGTAGGAAATCCCATTGCCAAATATTGAAAACATGACACCCTCAGATGCTGCTAAGGATGACATGGATACACCACAGGATAGGACACAGTCCCCCTGGACCACATGGGTTCCGGCACAGTAACACTTCATTTTCATGAGACCAAATATCACCATCACTGCAGCAAGGGCATGGTTAGCATCATCAACATCATGTACATCAGAAGCAAAAGCACTAGAGAACAGAAAGTTGCTTTATTCAGCATATGTGGGTTCGAAACTTGAAGTCATTTAAAAAAAACAAAGGCCAATGGCCAGTCCATCATGGAAGTCAAAACAGGGTGACAGTGGCAGATGTCACCCTACGCATGCCTGCACTGATAAAAACCAGGGACAATCCCCTAGGAGGGGCATACGGGGGGCAGGCCAGGCACCGCAGGGACAGGATCAGGGCTCACCAGGAGGAGGCAGGGAAGGGGTGGTGGGTGCTGGAGAGCCACTGACAACTGCAGTGGAGGTGTCTGACATGGTGTGTGCCGGCACAACTGGGGGGCATGACTCAGATGGTGTGGGTGCCGGCACGACTGCAGTGCACCGTGCACATGGAGTGGACAGGTTCGCCACTGCAGTGCCCAAGTCAGACAGGGTGGTAGTGGACTCCACTGCAGTGCCTACCTCCAGGGGAGGAGAATGGGATCAGGTAAGGTGGGCAGGACAGAGGGGGAGGACACCCTCACCACACCAGTGGCACAGACAAGCGCAGCGGGAGTTGTGGGGCTGGAAGAGCAAGTGGCAGTGGGAGAAGGCCTGATCCTTTTGGGGATGGTGTATCTGTGGGTGGGGGAACCTGGGGCAGGGTGTGGTGGGGGCACCTGTGGAGTGGGGGCCTGAGGGATGGAGGAAGGAGACTTGGTGCCTGAGCTGCAGGGCGGCGGCGGGGTCTTGCTCTTCCGGGTCCGGGGGGACTTGCGGGTGGGGGCGTCAGTCGGTCTGCGCCTGGGGGAGGGTGTCCATGGGCGAGGGGCACTCCGCTCTGTGTTGGTGGGCTTCCTCTTCCCCCTGAATGCTGTATCAGCTGGATCGGAGGGGAAGAGGCCGAGGTCACTGAGGAAGAGCCGCTGTGTCTTTGGGGTTGCAGGTGAGGCAAGGGAGGGGGCTTTGGAGGGAGAGGCAACTGAGGACTGCGCAGTGCTCGTGGATGCGTGTGTGTGTGCCTGGGCCCCATCCCCTGTGAGTGTGGTTTCAGTCCCCTGACTGTGCGTGCGTGTGCGTCTTGTTCGTGGCGTGTGTGTCTGTGTGCTGCACGTGTCTGTGCTGGTGTGTGTCTGTGCCGGTGTGCGTGTGCTTGGGACAGGTAAGGTGCTGGGGAGTGTGGATGGGGCAGAGGCAGGAGGGGTGAGGGACTGTCAGAGGAGGGACACTGCTGCCGTCAGGGAGGAGTCCATGGACCTATTGCCCCTCTGTAGGGCAGACATGCCCGATGAGATGCCCTCCATGAACGACACCAGCTGAGTCAACAGAGTGGTGTGTGCATGGAGGACAGTCAGCATCGCTGTCTGCCCTACATGGAGCTGGCGAAGGAGGTACACAGACTCCTCACTCAGGGCAGCAGGGGACACAGGGGCAGGGGGTGCGGTGCCTGGCCCGAAGGAGACACACTCCCGAACATGGGAGCCTCCACGGACCTCGGGAATGGGAGCCGATGGGAGGGCGGTGGGGTTGGTGGTGGTGGCGGGGACAGCAACACTAGCTGGGGTGTGGTGGCTGCTGACACCCGCCTCCATAAGGGAGTTATCCTCCGAGCTGCTGCGGTCCTCAGCTGAGGTGGATGGTGCTGAGGACTCCTCGGTGTGGCTCCCCTCGCCCTCCGTGCCACTGGGTCCCTCCGACCACTCCTCGGCTGCTGACCCAGTCTGGCTCTGCGTCTCCTCCTGGTCCGTGGAGCTGTCCCCTCCTGTGGCCGTGGATGTATCTGCAATCAATAGGGAAACAGACAGACATCAGTCACCTGCACCGTACGCACAAACCACAGTAAGTACAGCACATTACAGAGCAAGCCCTAGCTTCCTTAGTTGAACATTGCTAAAAGTGCCCAAACAGAACAGGAGAAGCCAATTGTCAGTCTGATGGTCAACCATGGCACTCACATCCCACCTGGCCTTGCACCCATCTGTCTGGTGTCTGTTGGATGGCAATACCCCAGTGTGGACACATGCACCACCTACACAGTAGTTGGACAGTGCAGAGAACACGGTGAAGCATGTGAACATGCACACATCACAAATCTTGCCACTGAGTCAGTACAGGTGTCCGGATGAAAGGGATGCCCAGAGTCAAATAGGAAATGCATGTGATGCATACCAGCGACAGACACCATGATGCACCCATGTCCTGATAGCCATTGCCACAATGGTGTGCATGTAGCACATGTCACTACCCTGCAGGATCACTAATAGGAAGTCACATGCCATGGCACAGGCATGCCTGCTAAGTCATACATCACTGTCTCCAGTCACATGGGCAGGGCAGCCAGACAACAACACTCTGCACTGTGTCACAATAGTAGGTCATGGGGAATGCAAGTCCTGGAGCTGAACAAGTGCACATGTACATCCCCCACACACCACATCATCTGAACACTAATCTGTCCAGGTCATACCGATTGGACATATGGGAGACCTGTAACACTACCCTCTGAACCTGAGCACCTCACAATCTGCTGTGAATGGGAAACAGCTGCCTGAACTTCACATTCGCATACCCCAGTCTGCACGGTCAGGTGATCAAACACCTATGTGTCACACAAGTATCGTCTCCTATGGTCACATCTCCGGTGGCATGCTGAGCCCCAACCGAGAAACACCCCAGCAGACCTGACAACGAAGCCACAGCACACTGACACAGAGGCAGACACCTGAGGGGACAAATCACTGAGCACAACGTGTCAGCTGATACACGGGAGTGGGAGTACAGAGTGTATTGTATGGCCTGGAGTAGGCATGACTGTCCTGCCCCACATGAATGAGGGATGAGCCCTGGACAGTAGGCAGCTGGCTAAGTATGTGTGACACACGTAATATACACACTCCTGGGGCCCAGACATTGTTCCCACCTGCAGCATGGGTGTGTGCCAGATACCCCAGGCACATGTGGTGGATCAGCTCTGCAATTGGACCACATATCAAAGTAACACACAGATTACATGTCAGAACACAGCCATTGTGTAAGCAATGGACCCACCCATGATGCCCACCACAGAGTTAGGGAAACAGATGCTGTCCCCCACCTTGAGTCAAGCAAACTGCAAGGACACAGTACCCAAGTGACACAATTCCCTGACTGTAAGGGCCACACCAGGGTATCAGATGAGAAGTGGGCAGTGCACAATAGAGGGACATGGGTCCTGGACCACATGACTGATGTACTGTGGATGTTTAACCAGGCCAGAGGAGGGCACATAGCATGGCAGACATAGTTCACAATGCAGTAATGGACTCACCCCCTCCTTGCTGCTCTCTGGCCTTCAGCTGCCCATCCAGATCAGGGAAGACCACCGCCAGGATCCTGAGCATGTGGGGGGTCAGGGTCCGGTGTCCGCCCTCCTGCGAGGAGGCGACAGCTTCAGCTGGACCAGTGCGATCCTCCGGGTCCAGCCCCGAAGGTCCTGCCACCTCTTCTGGCAGTTGCGGATCCGGCGCTTGTAGACCCCCACGGATCTCACTGCCCGGACGATGGTCAGCCATATCTGCTGCTTCTGGTGGGCATCAACCTGTGATGATGACAAAGTGAGAATGCCATTACTACACATGCAACATATCCGTGCTTTACACAGTTGTATATACATGTCTCAATCACAGGGGCACATGATGTACACAGGCAGTGCAACGATGGCCATGGACAGTATGCCAGCAGTTACTACATGGTATCATTGCCTGGGAAGTAAAACCTTGTTAAAATGCACTGTCACTGCACTATACCTGTCCAGTGCATGTAACTACACACTATGGGGGGTGACAACTACTCAGTGAGCCTGCTAGCCAGTGGCGTGCAGACTGTTAGCCTTGCTAGTCAGACAACATGCACATTTATAAAGGCAGTGGACAGAACACTCACCTGCTCCCCTGCTTTCCCATACAGCTTGCTGTACTGTGGAAGGAGGTTGTCCAGCAGGGCCTGGTTCTCCTCAGTGCTGAAGGCTGGGGCTCTCTCCACAGTACGTGCCATTGCAGGGTCCAGAGAGTGCAGATACAGCAGCAGTGTAGTGGCAGATGTCGTCCTGGAGCATGTAGTGCAGGCAAGTGAGCTCTCAGGGGAACAGCCAGCATTATATGTGTGCTGCAGAGGCAGATACTGTCCCATGTGTCCAAGGTGATAGGTCCAAGTCGTTTGCATCTTCTGAATCTGGCCAATCCATGGAATTGCACCACTTACTCACGCCCCAGCATCCTTCAAATGTTCAACTTCATGACACCCATGAATTTGCAACATTGTTGTGGGTGACCAACTGAATTTACAGCATCAGACTCGTTCAAATTTTGAAAACGCGTCCGTTGCCAGCCCAGGCCATAGCCAATGGGTGCGCACCGATCGGTCCATTGCTGTTCAACGCGTACCTAGGATACAGCGCGTACCCGCACACATTGAATGCAATGGGCCGGCCGGGCACACCGATCGGACCATTACTGTTCAACGCGTACCTAGGATACAACGCGTACCCACACACATTGAATGCAATGGGCCGGCCGGGCACACCGATCGGACCATTGCTGTTCAACGCGTACCTAGGATACAACGCGTACCCGCACACATTGAATGCAATGGGCCGGCCGGGCACACCGATCGGACCATTGCTGTTCAACGCGTACCTAGGATACAACGCGTACCCGCACACATTGAATGCAATGGGCCGGCCGGGCACACCGATCGGTCCATTGCTGTTCAACGCGTACCTAGGATACAATGCGTACCCGCACACATTGAATGCAATGGGCCGGCCGGGCACACCGGTCGGACCATTGCTGTTCAATGCGTACCTAGGATACAACGCGTACCCGCACACATTGAATGCAATGGCCAATGTGTGCGCACCGATCCGTCCATTGCTGTCCAACGCGTATTGCGAATACAACATGAACCAGCACACATTGAATGCAATGGCCAATGTGTGCGCACCGATCGGTCCATTGCTGTCCAACGCGTATTGCGAATACAACGCGAACCAGCACACATTGAATGCAATGGCCAATGTGTGCGCACTGATCGGTCCATTGCTGTCCAACGCGTCCCTGTACAAGTCACTGGCATATGTCACCATGCCTGTCACGGGTGAACATATGCCAGCCACATATACTTCCCAGGGAGTGAGGGGCACACCTAAAACACCACAGCCTGTCCAAACTGTATCCTACGGCATGTAAGGCTGCATTACCTATTCCGTGTATGGGGGTGAACATGTTGTTCTGTGGGTGTCACTTGGGGGCAGCCACCCCCAGGCTGTGCACGTGTTCATGGGGACAGAATCCTTGGTGTTTCGTGTACATGACCACTGTGATGTGCAACTGTTCATATCTGAGCATGTGGCATGGTCACATGTCACGGTGGTGTATGTGTATGTCATGTCACATACCCCCTGAGTCCCATGTGGGACGGTATGTTTAACCCAGGGTGACCCATTGGCACAATGGTGATGGTCCTCCACAGTCTGTGTGCATGTTGTGTTTACAATGTCTCTGATTTCATGTGCACAATGGGAGGCAGTCTCCACATCCACGTTGTTTGTGCATGGACTTTGATGTTGTGCGTGTGTGTGTCACAGACGTCCATGTCTGTCCTGCCGAGGCAACAGGGACCACTACCTGTGGGGGTCATGGTTGTTTTGCTGTGGTGTATACATGATACACCATGTCATGCCAGTGTCCATGTGGCAATACAGGGTCCCTGGGAATGTACCTGTCATTGAGCTGTGATGCCTGGGGCACATCTGACCTCACATGTCACTGTGAGGTGTGTTTGTAACGTGGCAGCAGGAGATGGGAACTGTGACACGGCCTCATGATATCCAATGGCACGACCTGGGACTTATTGATGCCACTTGTTGAACTGTGATGTTAGATGTTGGCCATGTATGTGCCATACATATCCTTACGGAACTGCACACATCATGTACTTGTGCCTCATAATGATGTATCATGTGATATTGAGTGTGTTCAATGCCACATATGTGGGGTGACTGACAATCTTGCTTTCTTCACCTATGCACTGCAGGGCACCAGCTGTCCTTAGACCATTCCCTGACCTGGCAACGATGGTGGAACGTGACAGCATCCGACGGTACCGCTTCACCAGGCAGCTGATTGAGGATTTGGCAGTGCGCTTGGCACCACATTTGCAACCTGGCCGGCCGTACCCTACAGCGCTGACCCCCAAGGTGAAGGTGATGGCAGCCCTACACTTCTTTGCCACCGGTACCTTTCAACACACTGTGGCGACTGCTGGTGGGATGTCACAGACCATGTTCAGCCGTGTGCTCCGGGATGTTTTGGAGGCTATGTTGATATACCTGAACCAGTACATCTATTTCCCTAGACTCCAACAACTCACTGGCGTGAAGAGTGACTTCTATGCCCTGGGGAGGATGCTGCATGTCATTGGCTCCATTGATGGGACACATGTGGCTTTGGTACCACCACACGCCCAAGAGCAGGCATACAGGAAACGCAAACACTACCACTCGGTCAATGCACTGGTGGTCTGTCTTGCAGATATGAGCATCTCACACGTGTGTGCCCGTTTCCCTGGTTCTGCACACGATGCCTACGTGATGAGGAGTAGTCGCATCCCGAGGATGATGTCACAGATGCGGAACCAGCGTGCCTGGCTTGTTGGTGTGTACTGACTTTGTACCATTGTGTGTGTTCTGCAATGTAGTGTTCCACCCTCTTTTCCAACTCTACTAATGTGCAATTGTCTGTATGTAGGTGACTCCGGATACCCCAACATGCCGTGGTTGCTGACGCCCCTCAGGAACCCTGTGACACCAGCCCAGATGCGCTACAATGAGGCACATGGTCGGACCAGGAGAGTGATTGAGCGGACATTTGGTCTCCTGAAGAGCCGCTTCCGCTGCCTCGACAAGACAGGAGGGTCCCTCCCATATGCCCCAGCAAAGGTGTGCAAGATTGTCATCGTCTGCTGCATGCTACACAACCTGGCAGTGCGGAAGGAGTTGCCTCTCATCCTGGATGACGATGACCAACGTCCGCCACCTGTGGAGGATCCTGGCCTGGACCACGATGCCAGTGATGATGATGATGATGATGGTGATGTCCGCACACAGCTCATCACCAACTTCTTCAGCTGAATGTGAGTATCCAGAGATGTCATGTCAATGATGTGAGTTTGCATGATATGTGTTGGTGGTGCTCTGGTGCTGTTTGAGTGTGTCCATGGGCTACATGACTGTATGCGTGTAGCGATGTGTCCTTACAGGTAGTCTGTACTCCCCAACAGTGTTGACATGCTAACTTGGTTCTGGGTGGGTATCTTGTGACATGTATTGGGCATGAGTATTGCAGTTCTGTCCTGTTCTTCAGTGCTTTTGACTGTGTGTCATTTCTGTCCTTCACAGGGTACTTTCAGAGTCGTTTGGTCAACTGTGATCCCCGACACCGTGATTCGACTTCCAGGGTGGTAGCTGTCGTGTCCCTACAGGTGATGTGCACCACACCCATGGACTTCCTTCCTTCTACACTTGTTGACTGTGTGCCCGCTGCCAGGTGGGATTACCTTGCATCTGTGGTGGTTACAACATGTTGCAAATGTGTAATAAACCTGTGCTTCACTTTGTGATGTGCGTTGTCTGTGGTCACACATCTGACTGACATTTGCTTACTGCACCAGTGGGCTAGTTAACACCGACTGTGAATAGGTGTTGGGTCTGTGCAATGCAACGTATTTCCTGGCAACATCAGTGTAGGCGATGAGTCAGATGGCCATGTTGTGTATGTGTTGTGTAGCCCTGGTGGTGTGCCTCCCTCATATGTGTGACGACGCCATGACTCACATGCCGGTGTTGTACTTGCTGTAGCAGTTAGCATGCACAGTGTCATTTCCCAGATCATCATCGCCACTTCAGAGACAACGTAGGAATCACAACAGAGGCAAGTATGGTGTATTAGTGAGTTTATTGACATACATGTGTGAGTATAGTGCACAGGATGGTGGGTGCTGTACATTGTGATTGTAATCCAAAGTTCCTAGATGATTTGGAAGTCCTGGTAGCAGAAATGTCCAGAGTAAAGTCCACAGTCATCTGAGACATTGGTCCAACTTGAGCTCCCCATGTCATGTGGGAGAGTTGTGTTGCAGTCAACAGGGTGAACAGTTTGCGCACAAAGGTGATTATCCAGAACAGGTTTTGGCTTCCTGGGGGTTGCACATGGCCATCGGCCTCTCACTTGCCCCTCCTCGGACGGCCCCTCTTCTTTGGGGGGGACCCTCAAGTGCAGGCTGCTGCGGTGCAGGGGACTCTTCGCCAGAGTCATCCGCCCTCCCTGTGGCAGTTGCAGTTGTTTCAGCACCAGATGTTGTGGGCACACAGGGAGGTGTTGACTGGTTGCTGCTCATCTGGCGGAGGCATTGTAATATGTCCCTATGCACCGCCGTCATCTCTTGCAGTGTGTCCCACTTGGACTCCACGCGGGACATGTGTGAGTCCAAGCAGGCATGATGGGCAGCCTGCTGCTGTTTAATGTCCCTGAGGAGCCCCACTACCTGGCTGAACTCTCCGGTGCTGGACTGGTACGCATCGGCTATGCGTGCCAGTTGTGGGTCATCATGCAGTCCAGACCCCTCTGCGAGCAGCGACCTATGTCTCCCACCCCTCCCACCACCCCTGGCGACACGTGCAGTACCTGAGGTGGCACGCACAGGTGACCCTGGGCCACCTTGGGGGTTGTTGGTGGTGGTGGTGTCCATGGCCCCATGTTGGTCCAGGGTCCCTGTGCTGGTGGTGCTCCTTGGTCTGTCCATGTCGGCAGGGGTGGCATGTGTGTTGACAGTCGTTGGAGGGGTGGGTGCAGGGGGTGCAGCTGGTGGTCCTGCTGGTGCTGCATGATGACTTGCTCTGGAGGTGCCAGTTGGGTCTTCTTCATCTGAGGAGGGCAGAGGCTGTTCCACACCAGTGAGCTCCGTATCCTCTTGAGCCTGGGATGGGGACTCCTCAGCGTCTGCTGCTGTGTCCCCATCATCACCTGTTTTTGGGAGACACACACAATGTATGTTATGTTTCTGCAGGCATCAATGGTTGACACACCTGACAGTTGTGACTGTGCCTCTGGATGCGGGCCTGTACATTGCATTGTCCTAAGTTGTCACAATTCAGGGGTTGATATTGGTGTAGCACATTGTCCTGCATTATTTGGGCATTTCTATGTGAATGTTGGGGTGTGTACATGGTCTGCATTGGTTGTATTTGGTTGACATCCGGCCCTCCTTCCCACCCAGCCAGATATTCCACCATGGAAGGTGCTTTCATTGCAGGGAGTGCAAGTTGTCTTTCAGGATGTCAGTCAGTGGTGTCCTGCTGTTGGTTGGTGCACAGTTGCCAGCAGGGCCTTGTGCTCCCCACAGCAGTAGCCAGTGTCAGCCATCTTGTCAGTTGTTTTCCACTCCCTGTGATGTGCGCATGGTTCAGGGTGGTGTTGATGGGACAGTTGTGGGGGTGACCAATATCTGTGACTACCACTCCCATCATGCTATTGCCTCCACCCCCTTCCCAGCATGCCCATACTTACTTGCTTTTGGGTGGACTTCACTGTGTGTGAGTGTGAGAGCAATGGCAAGATGGCTAACAGTGGTGTCCTGCTGTTGGTTGGTGGCCAGTTCCCAGCATGGCCTTGTGCTCCCCACAACAGAGCACCAGTGTCAGACATCTTTGATGGGGCTTTCCACTCTCTGTGGTGTGTGCATGCTTGGGTGTGAGCTTGCTGGGCCATGTGGGTGAGGGATGTTGAGCTGTGACTACCACTCCCATCATGCTATAGCCTCCACCCCCTTCCCAGCATGCCCATGCTTCCTTCCCTTTGACTCTGCTTCCCTGTGGGGTTGTGTGCCTGTGCTGACAAGATGGCTGACAGTGTTATCCTGGGGTTAGTTCTGCTACAGGTCCCATGTGTGTCCCTGTGCTTCACACAGCATGACCCAGGGTGGTGGTTCTTTGTGGGTTATTTGATTGGAGTGTGAGGCAATGCATTCTCCCAGGTGAGTTGTGTGGAGTTTGTGTTAGGGGGGGGTGTGGGTGGAGCTGCTGGTGACTATGGTCTGTGCTGTGAGTCCTCCTTCCCACCCAGCCAGATATCCCACCATGGAACGTGCTTCCATTGCAGGGAGTGCAAGTTGTCTTTCAGGATGTCAGTCAGTGGTGTCCTGCTGTTGGTTGTTGCACAGTTCCCAGCAGGGCCTTGTGCTCCCCCCAGCAGTACCCAGTGTCAGCCATCTTGTGAGTCCTTTTCCACTCCCTGTGATGTGAGCATCGTTCAGAGTGGTGTTGATGGGCCAATTGTGAGGGTGACCATTATCTGTGCCTACAACTCCCATCATGCTATTGCCTCCACCCCCCTTCCCAGCATGCCCATCCTTCCTTCCTTTTGACTCTACTTCCCTGTGGGGTGGGGTGCCTATGCTGACAGGATGGCTGGGAGTGTTGTCCTGGCAGTTGTTTGGCTAAAAGTCCCAAGAGTGTCCCTGTGCTTCACACAGCATAACCCAGGGTGGTGGTTCTTTGTGGGATCTTCAGTTAGGATGTGAGGCATTGCATTCTCCCAGGTGGGTTATGTGGAGTTAGTGTTGAGGGGGTGTGTGAGGGGAGGTGCTTGTAACTATGGTCAGTGCTGTGAGTCCTCCTTCCCACCCAGCCAGATATCCCACCATGGAAGGTGCTTCCATTGCAGGGAGTGCAAGTTGTCTTTCAGGATGTCAGTCAGTGGTGTCCTGCTGTTGGTTGGTGCACAGGTGCCAGCAGGGCCTTGTGCTCCCCACAGCAGTAGCCAGTGTCAGCCATCTTGTCAGTTGTTTTCCACTCCCTGTGATGTGAGCATGGTTCATGGTGGTGTTGATGTGCGCATTGTGAGGGTGGGCAATATCTGTGACTACGACTCCCATGATGCTATTGGCTACACTGACTTGCCCAGCATACACAGTATACCTTTCTTTCAGTGGGCTTCACTGTGTGGTGGTGTTGTAGTGGTGGCTACATGTCTGGATGTGTTTGTTAGTTGTATTTGTGCCACTGCCTAGCTGTAGTTGTAGTTGTGTTTGTACATGTGATGAGAGAGTTACATGTCACTATGAGATGGCATGTGTTGTGTTTATCTGACTGACATACACATTTTGGGATGATTCTGTTCTGGTTGCTGTGTATTTGCTAAGGGTGCATGGTTTGACTCTCCCTTGACAGTGATGTGTGTGTATTGTGGCACAATCTTGTGTACATTTGTTGTGTACTCACCAGGCTCTGGGATGTTTTCTAGTCCATATACGCTCACTGGTGGTAGGATGGCCCGCACCTTCTCCTCCCAGGGCCTGAGGTAGACTGGCTTGGCAGGAGGGCCACTGCCGGTGTGTTGGCTCACGAGGTAGTCCTTCTTCAACAGCTCCCTGACCCTCCTGCGCACGTCATACCACCTGTTCTGGATGTCTATCTTTGTGCGCAAACATGGTGATTGTGCGTTCACCCTGTCGACGATCCTCTCCCACATCTTGGTTTTCTGCGACATGGGTGTCTGTTGGACCAGTGTACCAAACAGCTGTGGCTCTACCCTGAGGATCTCATCTACCAGGACTTCCAATTCACTATCTAGGAACTTATGATTCTTCTTTGGGGGCATGGTGATGGGTGGTGATGGTGAGTGGTGTGTGTGTTGGTGTGCAGGTGAAGGTGTGTGAGTGTGTGTTTTGCTGGGTGTATGTGAGGTTGCTATTTGTTGAGATGCTGATGGTGTGTGGCTTGTGTGATGGATGAGCTGTGGGTGTATGGTTGCTGTCTGTTGAGTGCTGGCAGGTAATTTGAATTTGCAAAGGATCATGGTAGGGATTTGTGTCCTTTATATGGGTGGAGTTGTGGGTGTGTCTTTGTTCCCTGCCCCCCCCAGTATTGATTGGCTTTGTAGTTGCTTGTTTGGCTTTTTTTTGTGTATTTTCCTTTGTACTTTTCGTGCATGTAGGAGACGTTCTTGTGGCCGAGTCTGACCCTGCAGTTGTCTCGTACGGGCTTCTCCGATTCGTTCACGCTGTGTTTGTGCTGTTTTCTATGCTGCGGACGCGTCGGTCGCGGTGTTTTGGGTTGCTTCGGCTCGCAGTTTTGTATGCGTGTCGGTCGTACGGCTTGTCCTCCGTGCGACTCGGTCGTGTTCTCCACGCGTTGCATCGTACTTGGCGAGTGGGAGTTCGCGGGTACGTTTAGTTCGGGATTGTTCCGGGTGCATGTCGGTCGGTTAGATTCGCGTGTTTTTCCGGCTGGATTGCTGTTTCCCGCGCGGCTCGGTCCGTTCGGCTTGTGTTCCGTACGAGTCGGTCGGGATTTGCACGCTTTTCATCGTACTTTGCGGGTCGGGCTGCACCGGTACGTGTCGATCGGAATTAATTCCGGCTCCGAGTCGGTCGGTACGTTTTCCGGCCGGAATCGGAATCGGCCACTATGTCTTGAAATGCGACATCTGTCAGCAGATGAAAGGTTCCACCGTAACACGTCCAGCGCAGACACCGCTGTTAATATCTGACAAACCACTAGCGTGTGTTTATTTGGACCACTGCGGCCCCTTACAAAGAGATGGGGCTTACAAGTATATCATGGTTGCAGTGGATTCCTGCTCGAGATTCCTATGGGTGTGGCCCCAGGGCTCAGCTGACGTTCGAACTGTTATAAAAGATTTGCGAGTCTTTATAGGGACATACGCAATTGGCACATTACATTCTGACCAGGCCCCTCCGTTTAGCTCTCGGGCTTACAAGGAGGCCATGCGAGGATTGGGTGTAGCATTGCGGTACTCATCTCCGTACCATCCAGAGGGAAATTTGGTAGTGGAGAGAAAAAACTGAGACTTAAAGCAATCTTTAACAGCTAGAGTATTAGGCACGGGTGAAAGTTTGGTAAAACATCTGTATGGAGTCCAGCGTGCTCTTAACAATATGCCAAGAAGTTCTCTAGGGGGTGTCACTCCATATGAGGTCATATTTGGGACAAGAATGTGGGTACCTGATCTTGATTGTGAAGGCACAGTGGCGGATGGAAAGCCTTTTGACATCCATGATCGTTTGGCTGTTTTACATGATCTAAATGAATCCAGGACACAGCAAAGTAATGTCCATTTGAAGCAGACCGCCACTGGGGAAGTTAAATCAGTCACGGCAAGACCTGTCTGGATCCCAAAAGTCGGGGATCTGGTCAGAGAGAAAATAGTGGACAAAAAAGAATTTGGGCCATCATACAGAAAACCTGTGCCGGTCCTAGCAATTGAAGGAACAAGAATTGTACTTCTACCGCCTCTTGCCGGAAAAAAGGAGAAAAGATTTGTCTCAATCGACCTAATCAAACCACACTATGTGGCAGATACTAAGAAGTAGGCCATGTGGACTCCAAACTAGCAGAAGCCCTCCTCTCGCTACAATCCAAGAAGTTCAAACGGAAAGACTCATCACGTTCGAAGAGCCTCCAACGCGGAATGAAGGACTAAGCAACAATGCTATGGAACTCGTTCCTCTTGAACTTGAAGTTCAAATTCAAAATCAAATTCAAAATCAAAAACAGCTCGCTATTCGACCAAATACAGATGTCTACGTCAACATGCCTCAACAAGAGCAAACCACGATTTCTACAAATCCTGATGCAATACCAACAATTGATCGGACTGCTTCTGGCTACTTCATAAACTTTGGTACGTTTTCTTTGGATCCAAGTGAACCTGAAACGACACCAGCCCAAAATCACGCAAACAGCAAGTTAAAGACTTTATGCACTTTCTTAAAAAGACTTACCTGGTGTCACCCTGGGTAGAACTATGGATAATCACCGGGATACTTTTCTTTCTTTTCTGGGTAGGCTTGGTAATAGTTTTTAGTATGCTTATTAATGGGAAATACATTCGGCAAAGCTCTGCAGCCCAAAAGGTGAACTTACTTTTAAAACCACACCAATCATCTCATCGAGAACAAAGAGACTTGTCATCAGTGAACATTACAGCAGTTCCTATACCTGATGGCATAGTGTGGGACAAGGTTGATTTCGATATATTTGGTCCGACTGAAATTTTAAGAATTCCTCATTTATTTAAAATATAATTTAGTGATATTATTATTATTACTTAACATTTCTAGAGCGCGTAGCTACCCAGAGGCATCCCAGCGCTGGCGGAATAGAAGTAAAATGGAGGGAGGGTCTACAGACTAATGTTTTGAAATAGCCACGTTTTCAGATGTTTCCGGAAGGTGAGGAGATGAATCTCCGAGCGTAGCTTCAAGGGTAGGGCGTTCCACAACCTGGCTATGCTATAAGAGAAGGAGCTGCCCCCGCTACGAGTTCTCTGAATTTCCGGCACCACGGCCAAGCTCATACTGGCGGAGCGGAGCGATCTCCTGGGTTGGTAAAATGTGATAAGAGAGTTAAAGATGGTGGGGCCTTTTCCCATCAAGGTTTTGTGGGCTATGCAAAGTACCTTGAATTTGACTCTTTCCAGAATCGGTAGCCAGTGAAGGTCTTTCAGGCATGGCTTCGCGGATTACGTTCTTGGCACTCAAAAGCAGCATCCTTGCCGCACAGTTCTGGGCCACTTTGAGTTTCCTAATGGTGGCTTTGGGCACTCCCAGGTACAAGGAGTTACCATAGTCCAGGCGCGAAAGGACCAGGGCCTGGACCACCATTCTTCTTGCCCTGCTGGGAAGAAGGGGGAGAATTTTTCTCAGCATTCTTGTAATGCCATAACACGTGCCTGCCACTTCTACCGCTTGCTGTTCAAATTTAAGTGATTTGTCAAGCCACACTCCCAAACATTTGATCTTAGGTTTTGGGGTGGGCGCTTGTCCTAGGCATGTAGGCCATTGTAGTTTAAAGTCAGTGTTGGGTAGATTGCCCAGATACACGATCTCCGATTTGTCGCCATTGAGCCTAAGGCATGAGTTTTGCATCCATAAAGACACCTTCTCCAAGCATGATTCTAGGTCGGAGGGGGCATTATGCGGGTGCTTTAAAGAAACCACTAGCTGGGTGTCATCAGCGTAGGTGATGATTTTTATCCCAAAAGGAAGGACAATGTCTGCTAATGGCCTCATGTAAACGTTAAATAAGGTAGGACTCAGGGATGATCCCTGAGGCACTCCATACCTAAGAGGTCGACATCTTGAGGTGGCTTCTCCTGAAAAGACTTGAAAGGTTCTGCCACTGAGATACGATTGGATCCATGCTATGGTGTCCCCTGCTACTCCTACCTTCCCCAGCCGGTTCAGAAGGATGTCAAAATTGACAGTGTTGAACGCAGCACTTAGGTCGAGGAGGATAATGGCAACTGCGCCTCCCTGATCCATGATCTTCTTGGCTTCCTCCACCACCGAAATCAGAGCTGGCTCCGTGCCCAACTGGGGTCGGAACCCGGTCTGAGAATAGTGTAAGAGATTATGGGCTTCTAGGAAAGTTGAAAGACTGGAGTTGACATGTTTTTCCAGAATCTTGCAGACCATGGGTAATAGAGATATGGGTCTGTAGTTACTCAGAACTTCTGGATTTAGCGTCGGTTTCTTAAGAAGCGCTCTTACCATCGCATGTTTCCATGGGGGTGGAACCTGGCCATTAGTAATGGAGAGATTTAGCACTTCCATTATTGGTGATAACACCACCTCTTTGACCTTATCTATCTGATGGGGGGTTGCTGGGTCACATTATCATATCATTACCTCCAGTACATTTTCCGATGATTGGGATTTTGAAACTGTTAATAACATGTTATCTGATTTGGAAAAATCTGCTGCGTTTTCTAGTAGTGAAACATTGGAAGACACATCAGATTTCGAGACTATGTATTGTTATCAACATTATGGTCATCACTTTTTACATAAATCTGCAAATCCTAGAAATGTGTTCACATACCACCAGTGGGAACATTGTCCAACACCACCGAAAGGTAGTTCAAAAACATTTACACAGAAGTTTCCATATTTTTCGGGGTTTAATATGTCAGACCCAGCCTCATATTATTATATGGTTGCACCAACATCAGCACAGAAGAATATGTTGACAAACACCAAACAGATTTACTCTGCTTCCTTTATTGCCCAGTTGTCTGAACAAGGTTTCGACTTATGGAAAGACACCATAGACTTAAAATCTGTCTGGGGTACTAGAGAATGGCAGGTGCAGGGGACAGAAGCTTTGTTTAGAGCATGCCTCATCCCTCAACAAATCATGTTTTTGAACGAGACAGTGCAACAGACGTCTTGCCTTGGACTAGCCAAGAACAAAGACTTGAACACACCTTGGATGCGGACTCCATCACACACCGAGGGTAACATAACATCACAAGAAGAAATCATAGTAGATGACATTATACAAAACAACAGATCAGACCCCGATTGGAAAAAATGGTTGATTTGGCCCACAGACACTAATAGTTGTCAAGCAGGATTCATGGGTAAAACCAAAGGGTTTAGTATCCATAGGCCAGATCCACGATACGTACAGAGAGAACATCCAGGGGTAGTGACATCCTACAGTGTTGGGAAGTTGTGCCTCGATTGGCTAAAAACCTCAACACTCACACAGGAGAAACAACACTTATCCTTACTGTCACAGGATGTGGATCTTAGGGATTTTTTAATGGGTCCGAGGAAGCCACGTCAGAAACGTTTCTATTATGCTGTCTATAATGAAATATGGAAAATATCCCAACAAGAGGCCGCAGAGAGACTACGGGAAATAGACCGTATAAATCTAGAAAAATCTCTAGCAGTGGTAGACAATGGGTTAACTACATTGACCTCCAGTATATATTCCTTAGGCAACATTGTATCTTCTGCGATAGACATACTAGAACAAGATTTGGCCATATTACAACACGGGCAATCACAGTTGCGTTCTATTATGTTGTTAAGCTGGACGCTGCAATCTTTGCGTGCAGGCTACGTGCCTTGGCGTTTTATCAACAGCACATCTCTGTTTTCTGAATGCAATCTCACAGATAAACAGATAGAAATGGCACAAAGGGGAGCAAAATATACAATGCTGCATATCGAAAAACAGGATAGATTACCATTCACAGTGGCAGAATCACCGTCTACAGAATGGCTAATCCATGGCCGCATAACTCTACCGGTCACTACTTTTCAGTTTCAATATTGCCTTGAACAAAAGCAGGCAGGCAGATATGAAGAAATGGGTAAGGAATACATTAAGGAATCTGGGGAATTACCATACAGATTTTGATGCCGGAGTGGGGATCAAGAAGTGTTTCTCAGCGGTACAAACTGCGAGAATGCTTTAAGTGGATCACTCATATGCCAGGATATAATGTTGCACGGAGCTTGTAATGGTTCTGTAGCAAACCTGTCCTGTCATTTGAAGGGTGCCCAAGCTGCAGTGATTACTCCAGCATTCAGGCTACTTTCGAATGGGAGTTACTTGATGCTGAACAGTTATGGCTGCTGTGGCATGCTCCCGGGCATCGCATATCTGGTAACCGTGAGCTCCAGGGTTACTTGTTGTATGCAAGTATTGTTTCCACCGACACATACAGTCAGGGAGGCGCCGTTATGGCCTTCACTGAATGTTTCCTTAATACGGTTTGATACTCTAAGCAGAATGAAAGCCATGCTTCTACAGAAGTCTGTGCCCTCAACCTCCGCTCTAGAGACTTTTGATCTCCAGATCGCAAGGTCTTCGGCAGAGATACAGGTGCTCATTCATACAAACTGCCCTTTCCATTTCGCAGAAATGGTAAATCGTATCTTTAACATGTCTGATACAACAGGCATTGTCCACCTATTTAAGACCATAGGTTCTGGACTTCTAAGCACCTTTCAGACGGTACTTGGAGTTATATCAAACTTCATACACTCCGTATTATGAAGCATCTTTTGAGGACTTCCGCTGATCCTGTTCCTAATAGCAGGTATCCTGATTGTTTTCTATTTGCTATGCAATGGATGTCCCAGTCACCAAGGCGATGGAAAGAACACTCCTGGAGCGTAAATACCGTGATCGCATGGTACAACTTCTAGGCACGCCTCGCCTAAGAGAACTAAGTGAATCTTGGTTCTTGTCATTTCGACCGGTCTGGATAGACTGCATCTTACCTGTCCTCCGATGCCTGTTTTGCAGAGAAGAATGCGTGTTAGACCTTTGTTTGACACTACCATCATGTGCGCCACCGGACGTGAATGCTTTACTGGACCCAATAACGGCCCATGTTCTGCAGTGTCCTCCGCGTATTCCAATGTTGATGGCGGCATTCCTTGCAGGCCCGGTTCTAGCGGGTGGGCCGGGTGGGCCAGGCCCACCCAAACATGAGCCTGGCCCACCCAAACAGGAGCCTTGGCCCTCGCAGTGAGGGCTTGAAGGCAGGCGCGCAAAGCACACGTCGTGTGTGTCAGCCCGGGCCGAGACAGCTTCCCGGGCGCGCTCACACACAGACAGTTTTAGAGATTATCGCAGCCGCACCCGAGTACTTCACAGGTCTTTAAAAGACCATTTACATGTTAACGAGGCTTTGTTTATTTTTTCACCCCTTCATCTCCACATGGCAAAGGCGACAATGTTCTGCTGCGTGGATATTTATTTTTCTATGCAGAGCAGGAGAAAAGAAGTTTGTTTATTCCTATTCACCTTTCCTGACCCCTGCAGCTGCTTATCACATCAGGCTGTGACACAAAGTTTGACTAATGGAGTAGGTAAGAGAATGTGTTACTATTTGTTTTTCTTTTTAAAATATGCACATGCCCAGCAGGACACATACTTCGTGAGTGCTTCATTTAAACAGTTTTGATCATTATCATGGCCGATGCAGGACAACAATAAGACAATACAAAATGCCCAGATAACGCTGGTGATAAATGATCCTGCTGGAGAGCAATCGTTTCTGTTAGTTTTTAAATGCAGATGAACTGTATTTTATGTGGAAGCTCAGTGGGTTACTGCCTTTGTCACAGAGATCCTTGTTCTACTTGCAGTTCAGAAGTTACAATCCTAACATAGGACAGTGACCAATGAACTGTCATCAAAGAGCTGCATACAAACATGAATGGTATAGTTAGAACTTTGCTTTTTTTTTTGTGATATAGTTAGAACTTCCCCAGTCTTTCATTATTCTAATGTTGCTAAAATGAGTATGTTTGGGCAGATATACATTTTTATCAGTAAAGCTGACCCCATGGAATACTCTTTAAATCCTAAGGTTGTGTTTCCCCAGACCAAACCCTCTTAAAATATACTGCCCACCAGTATGGATGACATGTGATTCATACACCTTGTAATCCTCATTGGCTTATGTGACATTCCCTGTAGACTGATTTACATACTTGTATGATTCGTTGTCTCTGTATAATGTGTGCGTGGTGTAAAGTACTGACACACACTACACTGATATGAGTAGCGTTGTACAACAAATGAAATGCATATGAGAAAGGGGCTACGTAAAGATGAGGGGCACTGTTGGAGGGTGGCAGTGAGGGAATCCGAGGAGGAGGTCAATAGGGGAGGGGCTATGGAGCGATGAGGGGCACTGTTGGAGGGTGGCAGTGAGGGAATCCGAGGAAGAGGTCATGGGGTGGAGGGGGAGCTAGGGAGAGATGAGGGGCACTGCTGGAGGGTGGCAGTGAGGGAGTCTGAGGAGGAGGTCATGAGGGGGATGGGCTACAAAGAGATGAGGGGCACTAGTGGAGGGTGGCAGTGAGGGAATCCGAGGAGGAGGTCAATAGGGGGGCCATGGAGGGATGAGGGGCACTGTTGGAAGGTGGTAGTAAAGGTTATTTACGGAGAAAGAGGTTATTGGTGCGGCGCCAAAAAAGACTTTCGCATCAGCGCTGAAGCCGGCCCTGTCATGGCCTTTCTGTTTTTCTTTATTTGATTAGCAGTCGGGTCATAAGGGCTACTGTGGAACATACTTTAAAGTGCGTGCTAATTATATTTACCGCTATATTCAATGTTTTAAGTTTGAGGGTGATTTTACTAATGTTTTTACCGGGAAAAATGAAAGTGGAGCCCAATGGTGCCTGATATGGGGCTGGGGCCCAAGGTCAGCTGTGAGATAAGGTGCACTGGAGAGGAGTAGTGGATAATCAAGCCTGTAAGGAGTGCGTTGCAGAGTCCGGGGTCAGGTGGAGGTAGTAATGAAGAGGATTCTCCCTGAAGACTCGCACAGAGGGAGCCTGAGTAGTGTCACTTGCCTATTACTCCCACCTCAGAAACCTCCTCTTCCCATCAAAGGAACATTACATGGAAAAAACACTTTTTCAGAGTGATAATATTTAGAAAGAGATTTGGAAAGGAGTGCGTTTTACTGGACCTTGTAAGACTAAGAAGAGATAAAGGAGGGCCCTGAATCAGGCCTGCCTAGACATATATGCGACAAATCGAGCCCGCAGTGGCCCACCCAAATGCACCCTTGGCCCACCCAAATAAAAATTCCTGGAGCCGGGCCTGATTCCTTGAGCCACCACGGGTAGCAACTGCACCTGTTGGTCTGAACACCGGCTCCTCCTCTGACACCCAGGCTTTGGACGGCACACAGGCTGCCCCAGCACCAGCTGTGGACAGCGTGGAACATCTGTGCTCAATTGACGTGCTCTGCGAGGTGCTACAGGGGCCGCCTACTGCGGAAGCAAGCAACGAAAATGTTGCGTCTACCAGCCAGGACACAAACATTTGAACTGATTTGGCTTGTCGTGTGCTGGGAAAAATTCGCCCTTTTTTAAACAAGCTCAAATTTGGAACTATGAAACTAAATTGACATTCCTTTCATTTTTTGGGCATACATGGCTTTATAATGTTTATAGTGATCCGGACTATACCAATGGACATTTATAGAGCTAAGGCTTGCCAACATTTTAAAAAACGTTTTAAAGTTTTTTTTAGAAGTTTTTAAAACATTTTAAACATTTTAGTTGCAAAGATGTTTTTATAAACTTTGTGCATACCACTATCTAGTAATGTTAGTAGTATAGTAATAGGTTACATATGTCGTCCATTCGGAAGAGGAGTGGGTGTTATATTCCATATAGGTACCCTATATAGGTGCAGGTAACATCGCAACCTTTCACCTACATCCTTCCCTACATTGCATACATAACGGTTCTTAGGCACTGACCTTTTACCTAGATATGACACTGCATTCAGAACGCGGGTTTTTCCATGGTTCGATTCTCAAACATTATGCATGAGGCTTCTTGGAAGCACAGCAGGACTAACAGTAGGATTACCATCTCCTGTATAATATTTCTGTATAAAGTTCAGGCCCAACGTCATCCTTTAGGCCGAAACAGTAACACAGCAAGGTAGGACCCCTGGGGAGACCGATGGGTATATATACAACACATCTTGCTTAGGAAGAGAGAGGAGACCGTGACTTCCCGGCTGACACACTGACCAGAGACGCTGAGGTTCCTGCATGCAGATGCTCCAGCTAGCAGTGGTCTAACATCCCTTGCGGGGTGTCCAACTCGAGACCAGGACAGGGTCCCACATTCTCTAAACTCTCAGGTAATGCAGTGGACTAGATCCTAGAGGGATTCTTGGCATAACACCTACATAGATGCTAGGTACATTTAGGTACATCTAGTTAGGGAGACATCGTAGGAGTACACACTTTTTATCATGTGTTTTTATGTACATGTATATATTCATGATTTCTGCAAGATGGTAGAACTATACCATCCTTTTACTTTCGTAGTATTGCTAATCATATATCTCTGCTACTGTCTAATGGTTGTTGCAGCTCATCTATTATACACTGGAATAACAACTGTTCAATAAATACTTATTGAAACGCCCAGCCTGTTTATTCTGTGTATCTCTCTGAGACAAACTAAGTGAGCACGAGTGACTGAGCGAAAGGTAGTATATTGTTTCCACGATCCTGGGGGATCAGGGTTGTCATGTTCTGAGGTTGCCAAGAATTATTCTCTCCCCAATAAGAGGAGACTCTAGTGGCACTGTGAGCTAGCTAATACAGACAGGCTAGCGTATCCGGTGGGGGTGCACGGAATCCGTCCGCCACCAATCCAACAGTTTATGTTATCCAAAATGCGCAGATCCTGTATAGGTAATATAGGAACTACACAACACCTTAACCTTGTAACAGCACCATTCCAGAATAGAACAAGGCAGAAACCAGTACCTTGCGAAGGGCACAAGAAAGGAGGGTGACCCAGCTCAGCCTCCTTCAGACGATGACAGGCGGTGCGTCCAGCGCTGCGGGTTGGGGCGGAGCTATTTATGCTGCTACCTGGCAGCAACAGCACTCAGGTGTAATGGACCAAGAGTCCCTCCTCCTCCAGGCAGTGGTGCAGGGCGGGATATGAAGTGCCCCCGTCTGTCAGGCATCCCGCACTGTGGGTTAGGGCAGCGCTATTTATGGTGCTACGCGGCAGCATCAGCACACAGGTGCAATGGCCCAACAGGCCCCTCCTCCTCCTGGCAGTGGTGCAGTGCGGGATATGAAGTCCCCCTTCTCTGTCCGATGTGAAATTATATATATTTTTATATATATATATATTCACTTACAAACTGACCTCCAGCATGTAACTGAATGATCTTCCATCTGCTCATAGTGCGACACCACAGGTTGGTGATGAGATCATTCATAGCTTTTCCTTTAGTAGTTGAGTCCGTCGTCTGTTTTATGCTTTGCTTGATTTTCATTTTCCCTCTGACAAAACATGAAAGGGGGTAGTTCCATAAACTCGCACCATGCCTCTTTCATGGCAAGGTCAATAATCAATCCATGGAGGTCTTTAACAAATGGAATAGACTGCATTTGCGGCTTATTGGGAGGTATAATCTTATAAAAATGGTTATTCTGCCTCAATATTTGTATATCTTTAGGGGTATACCACTATACCTTAAGTAGGTTTTTAAAAATAGAATCGAAGCCCTCTGGAAAAAGTTTTTTATGGAATTAGAAAAACCTAGATGCAATATACAGTACCTTCAATTACCTCGTGATTGAGGGGGAATGTCTTTACCAGCAATACGGGTGTATTCTCTGGCCGCCTTTGTTTTTTGTTTTACTATAGTCTTGGGCAGAGAATTTTGGCCATTGGGTCCAATCTATTTCAACTATTTACCTTGGGGGAGGCCATTAAACCATATTTAGGCTTTATATATATGGTTTATTTCAAGAGGACGAGACTTAAGACCCTCCAGGTCTATCATCAAATTTGAACCTATTAAAAAAAAACTATTACTTGATATTGCCCCTTACAACCAATACACTCTATTAGGGTACAATCCGAACCTGCCATTGTCTGTTCATCAAAGCTGGCTCAATTGCTGGGTGGATTAAGAACTTTACACATTAGGAGAACGTTATGTGGGTACAACTTTGTTATCCTACGAGGCTCTCCAGCAGTGGTTATCTCTTCCCCACCCGGACCTATTTAGATATCTCCAACAGTGTGATTTTCTGTTGAGCTTGGAGGTGGAAGAGGTAAACTGCGTGCAGAATAACTTCCTTGAGTTTCTTATGAAACTGACTCGTAAGGAAATAAATGTTTGGTCTGTAAAATGATTCTTGCAGTTGAGATTGAAGGGATAATGGATTTATTTCAACTTAGAGATGATAAATGGAGTTCATATTTGGGGTTTGAGATGACATATAATGAAATTGAGATTAGTAATATTCTTACACAGTTACAGACAGTCAAGGCCTATCATTTCAAATTTCTGAACGATTTCTATTATACACCGTATCGTTTGTTACAGAATGAAGATAAGGCAGAATAGTCAATGCTTTTGGTTTGTGGGAGATGGAGCGGGAGCTGTTTATATGTTTGTTGCTTGTATATGTATATGCAGGTGATGGGACTAAATCTTTCAGAAACTGAATGGGATTTTTATCATCAATTTTATATGGGACCATAAGCTAATATTACTCAGGCAGTCCCCTTTTATTCCATCTGTAGTAGATGGTATTCATTTTTGCTATTTGTCTTGCCAGACTGGTTCTAGCACAACACTGGTTGCTAAGTGTAGCACCAGATCCAAAGATATGGTGCCAGAAAGGTCTGTTCTCTTGAAATATCTATTCTAGAAAAATGACAGTTGTCGATCTAGATTAAACCTTAGCTGGGTCCCATTGAGAGGGTCTGAGGTTTTAGCTGGTCATGATCTATCATTGTCATAACATATGGTATTATATAATTCTTCTTCAATGAGTTGATATTTTGATTTATTTTTATCTAACACACACTGCACTATAAGGTTTGCTATCTCCTGCCCCATTGGTGTTGGTACCGTTATTATTGATGGAATTCCTTTTTGTTGTTGTGATGAATTTGTACTTTGTGATGCGGTTTTCAATAAATAAAAATAAATTTAAAAAAGAGCAAATATTTTGCAACGCTTCTGGTTCTTTTGAATTTGCTTCATCCAAGCATCCCTGTTCCGCTCACCATAGGAAATTACCCTCCAATATACTAAATAATGCATTTGCATGGTTTGATAACCGATATCAGTGGTATCCTGTTCCTCCTGCAGAATTTGTTCAAGCAATCGGTCTTGAGCAGGGATGGCATGTGGTATGGCTGCAGAAGATGTACTAGCCTCTTGATCATCCCTCTTCCTTCTCAATGTCTCAGCAATGAACTGCTGTTCATGCCATGCATTAAGATGTTTGTGACTCAATGTGGTCAAGAAGCTGTATTAACCTCTGTTCCCCCTGCTCAGCTTCTTCTCACAGAGCTATCTCACTGCAATGCAACAGCATTTATATCATATAATTGTCTAGCTAGTCTGACGTAAAGGAGCATGCACCTATATTTTGTGGGGGGGGAAGTAGCCAAGAAACCTTCATTACCAAGATACATTGACAAACGTGCTGGTTATCAAACCCATGGCAATACACAAATGGAAAGCAGTATAATAACAGGCATGCTGAAAATGGCCTTGGATTTCAGAATGGTTTCAGTGATCTAGGCTTCTAAGGAAGGGTACCTTCAAATAACTCATAGAAGGTGTTGTAGACTATCTATTATCATAGGATTAGCAACAAATAGTGATCAGAATGTGGGGATTTACTCCCAAGTTGCTAGGCCCTAACAATGTCTATGAGATATAAACTCATTTAATGCTTCAGCATTCTGCTTTCCTGGAGGCATGGGATTTTGGAAGATGACAGCAATGGTGGAATATATCCAAGAGTGATCATATAGTCATGAATACTACTATGCTCATTTAGTGCACAGTGATAAATTGGGTGGTAAAATCCAGCAAGGGTCTTTGCCTCATGATTGTGAGATGATTGACTAAAGATGAGGCATAATATGTGGCATATCAATAATCCTGTGCATCCCTATTCACACTGTTAACACCAAACCATTTGCTGTGGTAATTGCAGATGGGGCCAGGGAGCTTGTCAACAATGAGCAGCTTGAGGGAAATGACCAAATGCTATAATTTTGCAAGCTACAACAGTGGCGGATCTTCGGAGTGGAGGTCCGGGACCACTTACATTTATAAAGCTAAACTCTCCAGCCCCCTTCAGGCGACCCCCATTAACAAGCCCTTTTCTGAATTGTCGGTCATTCCATCTGGTGATCACTGGATGGGCAAAAACTGCTTTGCCTGCCCCCTAACAGGTGAAATGCATTGTATTGAAGCAGAATTCCCAGGATTTCATGCATTCTAATTTGCACCATAATGCTTTGACCATCAATCGGTCTATGGGTGTCTATGGGTGTATGTATGCTGCAAAGGCGAGAAGCAGTGATAGAATGGAATCAATTTTACATTTTGTGCAGTAAATTTTTAATCATTAGGGGTCTTATTTAAATGGTATAGGCGGCACAAGATCTAGATAAATGTTATCTCAGTTCTTTAGGGGGGTTTTGTTTGCCTGATTGCATCTTTTAAAATACCTATTTGCAATGACTTCATCAATCATCATCAATAAACCAACCCCCTTGAACGTTCTGTGGTTTCTTTACCTGATGCATAGAGCAGCGGTTTCCGACCTGTTTTGTCCACCATACATATGAACAAAGCTGTAAAAACGAAGAGTATAGCCCCTACAACAACAGCTGCCATGCCACTCTCCTGTCAATGCCAAAAACAGAAAACAAGATTACTTAGGCAAAGTGATGTGTTCCAGCAAAAAAAAAAACATTGACCTTCAGCTCCTTTCTGGTCTTCAGAAAGAGCACCATTGTACCTGGAAATTGGCTTCTTCAATGATGACTTCTGCGTAAAAGATGAAGGAGTACATCCCAGTTAATTGTTGGAAAAGCACCAGCAAGCTACATACAAATAATGGCCCGTAGATAGTAGGATCCAGGAGATCGGCCATGTGGAATTTGTCTCCCTGGTGGAATAAGATGAAAATATAGTGGGTTACTAACAATGACTCTCCGTGCGGTCCATTGGGTGCCAGACAGTGCAATAATAAGACCTGGTTCTCTATGGCGTCTCAAGAGCATATAACTTCACAGTAGCCTGGCTCATATTTCAAGCTGCGGGCAATCTTTTTATATTACATATGGTCAGGTGACTGAAAACAACATCAGGTTTAATTCAGAGATTGCACAATGAGAAGTAAGGTCAACTAAGGAAAGGAACTTTGGTCTCGTTTACCAATTTATCGTTAAAGGACCATTGAACAATAAAAGTTATTTACACAGTATAATATTACTGCAAATACTTTTCATTAGTTCATCAGCAGAGAAGAGTTTGATTTAAAAAAAGAAAACGAAGATCTGCTCCATGTGTGTACTAGAAAAAAGAGCAGATTTTCAGGCACATGCATCAACGGTTTTAGCGAGCGCAAACGGTGCGATTCGCAAAAATCGGCCGTTTTGCGCCCGCAAAAAGGCCTTTTGCGATGCATTAAAGTGTTAGGCAATCGCAATTTAAGAAATCGCAATAGGAATCGCAATTTGCGATTCCTTAAATGCAATGCTAGAAGCACTTAGAAATAGCGAATTCGCTATTTGGGGCCGCAAAATACAGAGAAATTACTCTGGTCTGTATTTTGCAGAAACCTTGAAAAATGCACTAAGGTGCATTTTTCAAGGTTTCAGGTTACACACACACATGCCCTTGGGGCATGTGTGTGCGCAACATGGGTGCACATCACAATTTCAGGGGTGCAACAGGGTGTCATTTTGATACCTTTGCACCCTTGTAATTGCATGCGCAATTTGCGAGTACATATTGGTACTCGCAAATTGCATGTATCTAATCCCATTCATTCCTATGGGCCTGTAGGCCCATAGGAATGAATGGGAAGCCATTCCTTAATTGCGACTGCAATTTGCGAGTCGCAATTAAGGAATGTTTAGAAATCGCTATTTCAATAGCGATTTCAACATGCATAGGCTTTTGAGAGTCCCTAATTAAGGTCTCGCAAAAGCATTTCTTGATGCATGTACCCCTTTGTGCCTAAACAATGGTAAGCTTTTGTGTTCTGCCTGTAAATGTCTTAATGCTTAATTTGTTGAAAATAAGGTGGGGGTGGGGTGGGTGAGAGGTAAAGTGGTCAGAGGTTTGGCCTAATCTCTCTCTCCTGATAGCTATCCACGCGTCTCCACATTTGCCCTGGATAGGGCGCATCATGCACACCACCCATTAAGGCGTATAGATATAGAGAAAGGCGTACCCACAAATCAAATGATTAAGTGTAACTCCATTGGCTGTCCTTCTATTTCCATGGGCCAATGCAGAAATAAGAAAAAAATAAGAAATAAAGGACCGTCCAAGTGGCTCTAGCTGCAGATGCTCTGTAGATCCAAGCAGCTCCAGAAAAGGTCCACAACAATGTGAGAGGTTGCAGAGAGCCTTGGTCCCCTCAAATTAAACCAAGTGGTATCCACCTGGAGTTGCCAAAACAAGTACTGGTCTCCCTAAATCACAAATATGAGTAATAGTTCATAACTATAAAAAAGCTTAAAATACAAGGACCACACATGCTACTGAACATATCCTTTTCCACAGTGGAAACACACTCATTCATACCTTTTGCATTTGTGTGCTTCAAAGGAGGTGCACGAGACAAGGATGGTGACCTGCACACGTGTGAGTGTTACCGACAAGTGCAAAATTGACGGAGTTGTGTTCTCTCTGGATGGGTGTCCCTTGAGAAGCAGGCAGGTGGCATTCATTTTAATGTTGTTGGAAAACATTTCAGGGCTAAGCACCTTTAATGGTTTCGGCAAAAGAAGTATTTCATATTTAGTAGAGATATGTGAAATATTGTGACAGCAAATTTCATAAAATCTCCATCTAACATTTTTGTGCAGGAGGGGGCAGTAGAAACTGCAACATAAAACTACATAATAATCCCAACTTTTGTGTACATTTTATAAATGTTATTTAAATCTCTCGAAAAGTTCTGCAGTAAGTAGACGATAGGCCACCCATCACAAGATAGTTGTACAATTTAATGGAGTTTTTGGACTACATTTATTTATTAAAATCGAACATGTGGATCAACGGATACAAGTGAAATTCCACAAAATTACTATTCCTAAAAGGTTTGTGCATGCAATGTGTTGGTAGATAAATGTAGTGTTAGAGAACTATGTGAAATGGATATTTCACATTCTTTCTATGGCACTATATGTCATGTGTAAATCGAGTATACGTTTGTCAGAAATGCTAGTGAAATTTCCAAATACATGTAAATTACAATATTGAAATACTGCAAACTGATAGTAGGAAATTGGGTTATTAGTAGGCCTGGGTGGAACTCGCAGAATTTTGCTCTGCAAAATTCTGTGTAGTTACCAAAAAACTCTGAGTTTCCACAGAACTCCGCAAATGGGCTGATAAATACTCATCCGGCTCTTCGTGCTGCTTTTTTCACGCCAGTAGCGCATTTTACACTGAAAATCAGCGCAAACGGCCCCATGCGGTGCGCATGGTCGCAGCCATTTAGTTTTACCTGTTTTCTCTGTTATTCTGTGCATTGTGCTGGGCCTATTTTGGAATCTGCTTTAATCTGTGCCAATCCTCCCCCGTCCCACTCATCCACCCCTAATTTTTTTTTTTTTTTTATCAGTGTGTGTCTTTCTGTGCATGTATTTTATGTTTTTTTTAAAAAAATTGTGAATTATTGTACTTTTTTTATTTTTCCTTTCCTTGTGTTCCACTTCCTTCAGTTCTTTCTTTCTGCTTTGTGTTGTCCTACTCTTTTTTCATTTCACCCCTCCCCCATGGGGAGCAGCAAACAGCGGTGCCAGTTCAGCAAGTCACACACCCTGAGAGGCTCTTTTTACTGTGGCGCAGGTGGTCACACTGGTTTTTTGCATCCAGCTCCACCTCCCCTCCATGCTGGCAGGCCTGGGAGAGGGTACCCACTGCCGGAGCGTCGGCTGCTGTGGGGGAGAGTACGTCAGTGCATGCGCCACAGCACAGGGGTGCAGCACACCACACACCAGCTGATGCACCGCTGGGCGGACCTAATCAATATGGAACAGGACCTGCTGGGTGTCGAGGTTGTGTGACTTGGTGAGTAATTATTTTTTGTTTTCTAAAAATGCAAAAAAAAATCCAAATAACATGTTGATCACACTCAGAGGTAAGTTAAGTGCTCGGCACTACCTACTCGGGGCTCGCTTGGGCTGATTATTCAAGATGTGATGCAGACTCTTCTATCCTGTCACTAAGATAGTACTATATCAGGAAGTTAGCATTCTCTGTGCCTTTGTTTCTGTAGCTCATACAGTCTCAATCTGATGTGTAGTATGCATTAAAAAGGGAGAGTGCGTTGGCCCATCAAAGTGGGTGGAGAACCAAAGGTCATTTGTTGCAATGCATTAGTAGTTTAAAATGTAGTTTAGATTGAGGAAATTAGAAATAGGACTTCGCTTTAGGAAATTAAGAATAGGGCAATAGGCTATCTGATTTAGAAAAGTACAATGCTACTGCATCTGCCTGTCAAAGTATTTTTTTAGAGATTAACTGTAACACTCATCTTTTTTTTATCTTCTTTATTTCTTACAGCAGCACCCAAGGGCAAGAGGGCATCTTCAGAGCAGAGCAAAGGGTCTGCCACCACCAGTGCCGCAGCGGGGGGAACTACCACGAGCGCTGAGGCGCGACAGATAGGTCTTCTGGCCCCAGTAAGTCCTGTTATTATTATTTCCCTAACTTTTATCACTCCCCACTGTTAGAATATTTTTGCCTTGTTTATTTTTTCATACTGTCAACTTTTTTTTCAACTCCTATATCTAATGTTTGTTAAATTCTTATTATACCTGCATTATCCTTTTTTCTATATTTCATGTTTCTGTAGCTCACTTTCTCCTGTCTGTAGCTTTCTTCTTCTTTTTTAGTAAGCTTTCCCTCTCCCCTCATATAACTTGTGGTACTGTAAGACTAAGAGAACAGATTTTGGTACTGTGTAGATTGCAGGCCCAAGTAAACTAATATTCACCGCACATGTTTGTTGAGAAGGCTTTCTTGCTCATGCTCAGTCAAAACAGGAGAATGGCCATGGTCATGGACTCCCCAGTGTTGTGTTATCATTCATTTATACAGTATACCAGCAGTTTCCATGACAGTGCAGCATGGCAGGAAAGTAATGAGATCCCATTGCATTTGCCAACCAAGACCATATGTCCTTCATTGACCATTCCACCCCTTCATTGCACTTCAATGACTCATTATAGCTCTGTCCCTCCATTACGAGAAAAAAGTTTTTGGTTGGCTTGACTACCTAGTTTTTATAGCATGTCAACCAACAAACCTCCCAAAGTGACAGTTTTTATAGAAGATACTGCTAACCGAACTATATTGAGGTATTGCTGTTGTACTTTGTTCAAAAATAATAATATTTTTATTTTATTGGTATCTAAAATGGGTAATTTTTTCTAGCCACACAGACCACCAGTATCAGGGCCAGCGGCAACGCCAGTGTGATGGAGGGGGCCCAGGAGGTTGGAGGAGGAGGAGTCCTAGCGGTGGCTGGGACGGGAGGTGGTAAGCCACATTGCTTGCTAATTGACAAATAAAGTATACTGTATTTGTTAAGCAAGGCAGATAACCCACCCATTATCATTCATCACCTCCCTGCCCGTGGCATTTTGCCACCCATGACCTAACTGCAGCATGGTTCAATTCAGCACTGCAGTGTTGGCTGTGCAATGTGCATCTGCTTCAGTTAATGCAGCATTATGAAGTTTTCAATGCATTACAAACTGAAAACAAGGTGTTTTTATCAGTGTCCACTCAGTCACCTCCTACTAGTACTTCACTCCATTATCCTTTCCCAAGTTCTGTCCGAGCCTACCAACAAATTCAAAAATCAATTCTTGGCATGTGCCATATTTTTCTGGCCAAGTGATTATGTATATATATTTCACGGCTTCCATGACGGATTTATGCCTGTTCAAATTTTTCCCCTTTGTCATTCGTCAACTACAGTGACTGACTAAGCAAAAGCTTAGCACATGATGGTCAATAACACCCAACTATTCTATATCAAAGCCTCTACTTAGCTTAACCCCTCTAACTTACCTTGCAGTAGAGTAACTTTCCTTACTGCCAAGTGAAGGTATTGTTGAAAATAATTTGTAGTGGAGGGCAAAGTCAGGGAGTAAAGTGGGACTAAATGGCTGATTTAGAGTTTGGGAGATGGGGATAATAAGTGACTAACTTACCAAATAAAATATATATTCCGTTCCCTTCCCTGTAATGCAGTGCATCGTTGTTTTCACTGTCAGCAGACAGGATATCGGTGTTTATACATGACATGTGGGACGTAGTATTATTATTATTATTCATGTGCCTCTTGGGAGCCAGAATAGGAATTGAAAGGCAGTCAGAGAAGAGAGGGACCTTCAGAATTAAAGTAAGATAATAAATTGTCCATTGCAGTTGCCCCAGCTGCAGACTGCAGGGAGTAGCAGACTCGATGCTAGCATGCCTCCATTAATGTTGGCCAACAAGAATACTATTAATTGTGCCGCATATATGCCTTACCAATTAATGAGAGGTCTTTTTTTTTAACACACAAAGTGTCCGTTTAGTTTGTATGTACTGTTGCTTCCCTTGGTGCTTGGAGATAGAATGCTGGATAGGGTTCTTACCCAGGTCCTGATACTCTCTTCGATCTGTTTAAGCTCCCATTCATGATCAGCATCTGGTCCCCTCAGAAAGATCAGAGCAGCCAGAGCATCAGAGCGTCTCTTCTGTTGCAGGAGAAATCGGGGCGTTTCGGGCATCACAAACATGGCCAAAAGCATCATGAATGGAGAGATGCAGCAGCACAAGGCTAGCCAACGCCAGGCAAAAACCATCCCTGCAGAAGCATGGAAATAATGATTAAGGGTCAACATGTAAAACCTAATCGAACAAATTAATTATCATGAGAACTAGGCTAACCCCAGAAGGCTCTGCCCAGAACAAAATCCTCTGTTAACAATATTGAGGTCCTTGGTCTTCTTCATACATAAGCTTATTTGGCATGCCCTCAACATTAACTCTCTAGATGATTCTGTAAAGAAATTATCTGTAGAGGAACCTCCAGATAATAGGATGTTAGGACCAAGTGCCTTTTCAAGGTGGGAATGGGATATTTCAGCTTAAACCTTTGTGAATGATAACCTTACATTTCTACTCAGCATTATAGATATCCAATGTGTCCACTGGTGGGTTCCTGGGGCCATTTGCAAGTAGATACTTCCTTAATTTCTCTTGTACATCAAACCTGGCTAAGTATATTTTTCTCAGTTTTTATAGAATTTTCACAGAGGATTTGTTCTTCTAACACTGTGGCACTGTAGCTATTCACATGTCTCATAAAATATCACTTATGAAGAAAACCAGCCAATACCTTTTTTCATACTTTTCATATTTAACTATAACCTTTGTGCAATATTACCTTCACGGTTTTAGCTCTCCAACGCGTCCTAACTAAATTCATCTGGGGCAAGTCCCGCCCACGCTTTTCTAATAAGGTTTTGATGCTACCCCGGGATCGAGGGGGGCTGGCATGCCCTAACCTTTTGGTGTACTACTGGGCCTGTCATCTTCGTTATATTTCGGAATGGGTTGTGCGGAAGAGTGAAAAACACTGGTTCCATATGGACGAGGCCGTGGCCTGTAGGCCACTGTGGGACCTAGCCTGGCTGACTCGGGGGGCTCGCCCTCATAGTGCATACATGGCCACTCCCACGAAAACGGTCCTAGAAATATGGGACAAAGTGGCGATCCCCAGGGGCTTGTCCTCTTTCCCCTCCCCCAACACGCCCATAGCACGTAACCCCATCTTTCCTCCTGCTGTGCAACCTCGAGCCTTTAGTGCATGGACAGACAGCGAGTGCCGTATAATACAGGACTTATTTCAAGATGGTAAGTTTATCACGTTCAACCAGTGCAAAAAATAATTTCACCTCGCAGAGGGAGCTCGGATGCAATATTATCAAATTCGCCACTGGTTACTCTCTCCCACTTATACACAAGGAGCGACCAGACAGCTCACTGCCTTTGAGACTAGTCCGTAGCTTCGAGGGCTCGAGGGGTTTGATCTCCCATACTTACAAAGTCCTGCAACATTCACAATGGCTTCTATCAAAAACAATGGAACATGGAACTTGGTGAAGAGGTCTCCCCCGAGAGCTGGGAACGATTGTGGCGAGACATCCCCAAAAGCTATCATAGCATCCCTCAGCGCGAGTTGGCCTACAAGCTCATGACGCAATGGTACTTTACTCCGGCCCGCATACAGCAGATGGTACCGAACTTCCCCCCAACCAGTTGGAGGTGTCAGGGAGACAGAGGCGATTTCATCCACATATGGTGGACTTGTCCCAGTCTGATGCTTTTCTGGAAAGAAATCCTCAGTCATATTACGGACATTGTGGGATTACCTATTCCTAACTCACCAATAGTGACTCTGTTAGGTATCAGACCGTTAACATTGGTAGCTATGACTCAGTCGGATTGGCTTTTAATATCACAGATGCTAGGTGTGGCACGTCAATCCATAGCCTTATTATGGAAAAAGTCCAATCCTCCGCCTATTGCCACTTGGTTCCTCCGCTTATGGCATGTGTTGGCCCTTGAGCTACTTACTGCCCGTATTAACCATACAGACACCAAATTCAATCGCATCTGGCATCCATTGATTCAACATCACTCCAACTTGGTCCCTCCCCGCTTGCTCGCGTTACAGCTCTTTGATAACCCTCTTGTGCCCTATTCTAGAGGTCTCCATTTGTCTTCCCCGACTTCAGTGGAATTGCAAGGAGATGTCCTGCCCCCCCCTTGCAAGCTCCTAACCCCTCCCACTTAAGATCTCTTATGCGCACCACCCCCCATCCCCCGGCCCCTTTCCTAGGGATTTGGCTACCCTCTTATTGTTTGTAGTTTGATAAACACCTCTACTATCCCCAAATCTTTATTACTAACACCAAGTACCAGTGAATACACGTACCAAGTAATATACGGACTTACATATACCTTAGTTAGAATGTCTAATCATTAGGGGTGTGCTCATACGACTACTTCGTTTGGATGCTTTATTCCATTGAGGTCCCCCTATCACAAACAGTATCCAATTATAATCTTTACCGGGGAAACGGCTAACTACCTCTCTTTATCCTTTACTTTGATCCCATATTTTGCTTTGGATTGTACTGTAATGTCTACCTTTCATATGACTTCATCGGTATACTCTGTTATTGGGGATGGGTTTTCTTTCTGTAACATGTTTCTTGTATATTCTTTTTTTTAATTTTTTTATAACAATTCTTTATTGATTTTTAGTACCCAAGAGTATACAACATATAAAGAACTACAAATATATCCGAAATTTCCCACCCCTAGAAGCTTCCCACCCGCCCCACCCTGGCTGGTCCTTGTAAGAGAAAACAAAAACCAAAAAAAAAAAAAAAAAAACAATAATAAAGAAATGTATTCAGCCTCTAGCTTGAAGAACAAAAAAAAAAAAAAGGCAAAGGGGAGACAGAGTAAGGAGCAATAGAGTAAAAAGGCATATTTGGCGAGAAACACAATCTGGAAATAGAGGCGAACAATAACTGGCCCTTATTAAAGCACCGGATTGGTGCAAAAACAAAAATGCATATAAACTTTATTTCTCCAACCCGCCGCTTAGCAATTTTCTAACCATCTTGTCAAAGGAGCCCATATACCCATCCCTGTGACTCTTGATCTCTGCCCCCTTCTGGCATATACTGCAGTTTCTAGCCTAAAAATGGCTAGGAGTCTCCCCAGCCATTGTTGTCCCGTAGGGGGTACAGGATCAAGCCACTGAGTGGCCACACAGAGTGGAAACACTGTCATAGCGACATAGAGAAAAGTTTGAGCCCGGGCAGGTAGATGAGAGCTACTCACCCCCAATACTATCAGCTGGGATGTCATCTCTACTCGCTGTCCCAAATGGGATTCAAGGATGGCACCAACTTCCCTTTTGATCAGGCCCAGCTCAGGGCAGGAAGCAAACATGTGCACGATATCTGCCGCAGGATGGCTACAACGTGGACATGTTGTTCCCGCACATCCTCCCCATTTGGAAATCTTCTCTGGTGTTATGTAGAGATTAAACCAGGTCTTGAGGCATTGTAATTGGAGATTTGTAGCAATACAAGAGGTTTGGGCCATATTTAAAGAGTCTTCTATTTCCCCCGCTTCAACCTGTAGCCGCTCTTGCCACCGTTCCAGATGTTTGGGTAGGTCATCCGACATTGTCTCCATTAACTTTTTATAGATCCCACTGAGTGTACCAGACCACTTGAGTAGTATCTCAACCAACGTCTCTCGATCAAAACCGTTCCTGCCTCCGGTTTTTCTCCCTAAGAAATCTCTTATCTGGAGGTACTAAAAAAAATGCCTATTATCCACCCCGAAAGTTTCCTTAATTACGTCAAATGTACTTATCCCGGTTCCATCCATAATGTCCCTTTGTTGTTCCATATTTTCATAAATCCATCATTAAAATTTAGTACCATACAGTGGGGTGTAAGCATGGATTAGGCCCATACCGAACCTTTTACGAACGGAAACCCAGGTTTTAAAAGCACACATTAGTGTCTTAAATTTCACTCTTTTGTAGTACTTAAAATCAGTATAATATAGGAGGCAGCCCCTGGCCCCTGACCCTAACAGTAAATCATATATTGAAACGGGACCCGCCCCCTGTGATTGATCAATTTCCACCCCGATTAGGCTTCCTATTTTGGATAATATAGCAGCCCAGTGGTATAGCTGAAGGTTCGGGACCGCCCATCCTCCTCTCTCCCTGGGTAGCATCAAGAATTTGAGACATCTCCGGGGGCGGCAATTGGCCCAGAGAAATTTGGTAAATAGCTGGTTTATCGTTTTGAACCATGTATTATTGATAGCCAGCGGAATTGCCCTAAAAATATAACATTTTTGGTAAGAACACCATTTTGATGACATTGCACCTCTCCACAAGGCTTAATTTAAGATTATCTATACGCTGAAAATCTGCTTTAAATTTTGGAAGCAATGGATCCAGGTTGGTTTCCACAATCTTAGACACTTCTGCCATTATCTCGACCCCCAGATATGTTGCCTTCTGAACAACCCGAGGGTCGCTAGCCTGGAGTCCTTTACCTAATACAACAAGAGTTTTGTTGGAGTTAAGGCGATACCCCGAAATATGCCCAAAAATCTCTGCTTCCCTTTCAATTTCAGCTAGTGCTCCAAGTGGGTTAGGGGTCATGATGGCTAGATCGTTGGCATACGCCAAGATCTTAGTGCTCCCCCCATCGCTATGTACAGCTAAGATCTGATTATTATCCATAATTCTCCTGACCAAAGGGTCAATGTACAGAGCGAATAGCAGGGGGGAGCATGGGCATCCCTGACGCGTCCCCCTGCTTAATGACACCGGACCTGACAGTTCCCCCATGATGGCGATTTTGGCCACGGGGTTGTTGTACATTACTGAAATAGCCTTATTGAAGCCAGCGCCGAACCCTCTACTCTCAAGAGTTGCCAATAAAAACGGCCAGGAGACCCTATCGAAGGCTTTCTCCGCATCTAGCAGGATCAGCCCGATAGGGTCTCCCGTAATCTCGGCCGCATCAAAGAGAGCAATCACCCTCTGGATATGGTCGATTGTGCTCCTACCCAGAACAAACCCATGTTGGACTGGAGAAACTAGTTTTTTAACCACTCCAGCTAACCGGTTTGCCAAAATCTTGGCATAGATCTTGACATCGCTATTTATTAGCGTTATAGGCCTATAGGATCCCAGCTCTTTAACCGGTTTCCCTTTTTTAGGAAAGACCACCATATTAGCCGACCCCCAAGAGGCGGGCGCCCTCTGACCTGACTGGGCTTTAAGAAAGACTTCGACCAGTAATTCTAATAAACAGGGAGCCAGTTTTTTATAAAATTCCCCTGGAATAAGAACGGAGCCTGCCGCCTTCCAGTTAGCCAAGGAACTGATAACACCTGCAACCTCATCCGCCGTAATGGGAGCCTCTAGTACTTCTCTCTCCTCCCTAGTTAACCCTTCCCCAGGCATCTCCGATAGATAATCCCACATCTCTTCCTCACTTCCCGTTGTATCTTCAGTATAGAGTAATTGGTAAAAGCGTTGGAAAGCAGCCCGAATGTCTGGGGCCTCTGAGACTTCCCCCCCTTGAGGATCGTTAATTGCTAGAATAGCTCCCTGAGTCACCCTCTGTCTAGTGCGTACTGCAAGCAGATGTCCCACTCTCTCGCTACATTCATACATTTTGGATCTCCACGCTGTATATTTCCCTGCCGCTTTCTTTGTTGAGATTTCTAATATTTTAGATTTGGCTAGGGCTACCCTAGTCTGTGCCTGGCCCACCTCTCCCCCATTACTAATAGCCACGACCAATTGTGTTTCTGTGTCTGCTAAATTAGCATAAAGTTCCTGTAGATAAAGTTTAGCCGCTTTCTGAGTCCTCCAGCCATACCTTGAAGTTTCCCCCTTATCCCTGCTTTCAGGGCATCCCATACGATATCCACCCGAGTGCTACCCTTATTCTCAGATATAAATCTCGGAACCCATGTTCTCATATGTGCAATGTACTCTTGATCAGTTAAGAGTGTTCTATCAAAGGTCCACCGTGATGTTTCCCTCTTTAAGGCCTGAAGTGGGATCTCAAGAACTAGCGGATTGTGGTCAGACATGACCCGAGGGAATTTAAAAATCAGACAGTTAATCAAGAGACTCTGGGACACAAAGAAATAATCGAGCCTAGCATGTGACTGATGTGGGGCTGAAAAAAGGTGAAGCCATAGTCTTGGGGATCCTGCGAGGTCCAGGCATCTATAAGCCCATGAATCTGACATAGATCCAACAATGATTTAAAAACTTTGGGCTTACGTCCTTTGTATAAGCTCAATCCCAACTTCATTGCATTAATCCTCAAATTTATATTAAAATACCCACAGATGATCATTGGCAATGGCCACCCGACTAATTCCATGCTTAACCAATTAAACAGAGCTGGATCATCGAGCACTGAGCCATAAACTGAACAGAGCATGAAAGAGAAGGTATCCGCATTGCATAAAGTAAGAGCCCATCTGCCCAAGTGATCCGCCTTAGAGCGTGAAAGCTAAAACTCTTCCTTCGACCCATAATAGCTACCCCCTTAATCCGTGTACCTTGAGTTGTGGAGGAAATTAACTGGTAACCTGCTAGTTCTGCCAGCTTTTGCCTCGTCGCTTCAATGTGTGTCTCCTGTAAACATATTATATCTGCATTCAAATACTGAATATCCTCATTAATCCTGCGCTTTTTACGCGGGCAGTTCAAGCCACAAATGTTGACCGAAGCAATTCTAATCTTACCCCTTGCCATTTATAACATTCTCTATTGACTTCGAAAAAAAATCATTTCCTATACCATATGATCGCCATGCCATTACATATATCTTATCCCAGTGAACCAGCCATAACCCCTGCAGAACCCCACCCCCCTTCCCACCCCCACCCTACCTTGCGGCAAAAAAGGTCCGAAGACCCTTGTGATGCCTCCTGCATGATACTGCTTCCCACCACCACCCATCAAACTCCATTGTGCCAAAACTAAAAACCAAAAAATTCAATATGTCAAATATCCGAGTATTACAGTTTTAAGAGACCTTATGGCCCGAGGCTCCTGATATCTCTCGTAGAAAATCTTGAGCTTGTATCTCCGAAGAGAAGACTCTTGTATTTCCCTGATGGATGACCTTAAGACGGGCAGGGCTCAATAAATACACTTCACAGCCAGCCCTTTGAAAGGGAGAGATAAGCTGGCGAAGCCTCCACCTCCTTTCGATCGTTGCATGGCAAAAGTCCGGCCGGACAAAAAAGGAGTGGCCCTCTGCTGAGCGCCTTGCTTCCGGGCGTGCTTTGTCAAAAACTGCTTGTCGTAGCAGAAAATTGCCCAAAAAAATTAGTATTGCTCTGGGTTTATTATCCCCTTCCGTTTGGCCCTTCCTTTTCTTCAACATGAGTGGGAAGCGATGAACTCGTTGTACTTCCAAATCTCAATCCCAATGTGAGAGTTCGGGAAAGCCACCCTTCAGCAATCGAAGCACAAACCCTCGGATGTCCTCCCCCTCTGCATTTTCCGGAATGCCCAGTAGCCTTAGATTATTACGCCTTTGGCGGTTTTCAAAATCTTCTAGCTTCCACATGACATCCAACATCCTAGCTTCGTTCGATGTTGCTTGTTGGGTAATGTTCTCTGCTCCTGTCTCTAGTGTCAACACTCGCTCTTCCAGAACCGTTGTTCTTTCTGCTATTTCTGTAAAAGTTTTATTAATTTTCCTAATAGCCCCTTGTATCATCTTAGTTGCATGGTGCGCCCTCTTATGCTCCTGTCGAGCCTCAGTTTGAATCTGTTTGAGAGTTGAGTAAATAAGATCCATTGAGGGGGAGGCCGCAGTGGTGGATGACATTAGGGTAGATACATTGCTCTCTCCTCGAGTAGTAGCATCAGGAGTCGGTCCGTCATCGATATCAAAGTGCATAGTGGAATAGTCCCATTTTAATTGCCCTGAATGGCTTTGATCAGAATCAGATTGCATTGCGCCCAGGGTTTTCTTTTTCGCCCCTTTGATCTTGCTCCGTCGCCGCTTTTGAGTGCTAGGGTTAGAGAAGGAACTGTCTAAATCCGACTCCTCGACCAGAGAAACCTCATTGCCGCTAGCGCTAACACTAACATTGGAAGGCTCAGAGTCCTCATTGAGGGAAAAGAATTTATCGCCACCTTCCGGGGTTCCCACTGATAAATGCAGTGCCAAAGACGGTCTAGAGTTAGCACATAATCCATCCTTAGAGACCTGCTCCAATTCCTTCCCTCCTTGTTCTCCCACTAAGCCATTTGCCTCCACATATTGAGATTCCCCCTGTGTAGTTGCCTGTGTAGTAGTCCCTTGGTCTAAATTTATGAGTAAAGAGGGCACCAGTCCCGTACTTACAGTTGCCGAGGCTGCAAGCCCCTCACCACTTGCAGCCATTGTTTGTTGAGTCTCGGTGACACTATTGGTGACGCTATTGGTGATATTATCAGTGATGTTATCCGCGGCACTTCCAACAGCTCCAGTGCGCTGAACGCCTCTCTCCTGGACCTTCCCTCGGCCCGAAAACATTCCCGGAATCACCCGCAGTTTAGCTGATACCTCGCCCTCCTCCTCGCTTGGACGCTGATCCTGTGCTTTCGCTTTCGAGGGGGCCGCCTCCACACTTCCTGCCGCTGCTGGAGTAGTGTCTCCCGTCTTCTTTCCACCTGGAGCTCCTCGGGTCGTTGGGAGGCCGCGCTGACTTGTGGCCGTTTCCGCTCTGTTGCCTGTAGCCCCGGTGTCTCCACGGCCACGCTGAGACTTAGGAGCCCTTGGCGGCATGTTACCTTGTCGCGGGTGGCGGCCCTGGAAGCCCGCAGCAGAAAGTACCCTTACTGCCGTCCGGATTAGGAGGTAAACCAAAATGCTCACTTTGCCGTATGGACGCTCCAGTACTCACCTCAGCCCATATACCGAACAATATCTGGCCATTGCATGTTTTCTAATACTCCCTCGCTGGTGTCATCACTGAATTTCCCCGGCAGTCAGATGAGTGGTGAATCGCAGAATTTCACGCAGCCGCCATCTTGCCACCCCCGTTCCACTTTGTTTCTTGTATATTCAATAAACAGATTTGAAGATACCTTCACGGTTTGAATTTAATTGTTCTTACTTTTTGTTAAAAAATAACTGTTCGAAAATCAACTGTGGCACAAAAATGTGCTAAAATAACTTTTGACTAGTTTAGATAGAAAAAGGTCATTTCATCACAGATAGTCAGAATTTCTGAAATGAATGGTGTGACTATAGATGACATTCTTCGGTACCTAGTGAGTGTTTAAGAATAACATTTCAAACCTTGTTTATGTTAATGTCTGTGCTATATTTTCTCCTGGAGGCCACGTGGGTAGAAGTTGTTGGTTTTTATCAGCATGTGAGTTGAGGTAGGTGTCCACATTTTACTACAGAATATGTTTAAATGCGATAGGAAATTGTGATTACTGTTTTTTTTCTTCAAATATTCACTTAAATGTAATATGCTTACATTTTATGAATGTTATCATTTTAGCTACTATTTAGAACCATTAATTTTAAACAAAAGGTACTTTCTATTTCAGTTTATGAGGTTAAATAGATGTTTAAAGAAATGCGATTTAAAAAGTGAAAATCAAACAGATTATCTTTGAGAACAGTTCATTTGAAACAGATGCTGTACACCCACATTTTTCATCATCCTAACTGAAATAATCCAGTGCAGGAGCTACGTTTTCCCTTCACATAAATGTATAATTCTTTGAGGGTGGGTGTATCTGTGGGGTCATTATCAATTGTTATCATTGAAGTCCAAAATATTTTTTATCCCTGTTGTTAAAAAAGCATTGTCTGTTTTATATTTCATGTCTCACATCTAATGTCAAATGAAAAAAACTGGCTTTTCACTTATTTGGGGAAACTAAGTACAAATGTGTATTCTGAGAATTATAAGACCTCAAGAACAATGGTGATCTTTTCTGAAACTTACATTTTGCTATATGGTGGCAGTCCGAACTCGAACCCACACCCATACCCAGAAACCTCAGAATAATCTTCGACAGCAAACTGAACATGACCGCACAAGTAAACGTCATCACCGTACCGTGCATCTAAACCTGAACATGCTGAGGAATATCTTCCAATGGCTCCCAAGCAACACTCACGGGCTAGTCACCAGCAAGTTGGATTATGGGAACTCCATCTACGTTGCGATTACTAAGAAACTCAGTAGAAGACTACAAACCACCCAGAACTCGGCGGCCAGACTCATCCTCAACCTCTCACACAGAACTCACATTCAACAACACTCTGGGAGCTCCCAATGCACAAACATGCTCATTTCATTCTCTCAACTACACAACTACACAACTACACAACTCAGGGTCCACCTACCTGAACAGTCGCATTTCCTTCCACCAACCACCAAGACACCTCCACTCCACGGGACTCTACATGCACACATCCCACGCATACACAGACCCAGATCAGGAGGTGTTCTCTTACATCGCTTCTAAAGCATGAAACGAGCTGCTACTCCACATCAGAGCCTCCTCCACTCTTCTTGAATTCTGCAAAAAGCTGAAGACCTGGATATTCAGTCAACCAACCTACCAGAGACAGGGATAGGCACACACCTGCTCAGCACCAGGATACACTTGTGGGTGATAGTGCACTTTACAAATACACATAACATAACATGACATAACATACAAACCTGCAGACAATTTTGAAGTAGGAGATTGACTCAGGTTTGGAAATGAAGTCAAGAAGTGAAGAAAATGAGAACTTTCACAGAAGAACAAGAAGCGCAAGTGGCATTCAATTAGATGTCTTTAGAGGATTGAAATGTGTGGAATTTCAACATGATATAGATAAGAATATTAAGCTAGTGGAATTATAAGACATGAATTACAGTGAGGAATCATAAAGAGTTGGGGGTGACTAGTATGAAGAGAGTTTGAATAAGACATATGGTAACAGAGAGGGTAGGATTAATAATGATGAAGGTAGATAATTTTGAGGTGAAGACAACTGTCTTTGGGTACAGAAAGAGACTAGGAGTTTGAGTGTGAAATTACAATTGAGGATTTGAGAGATCCTCTAAGAACTACAAATTAGATAGGCAGGATCCATTCCTGATACTGAACAGTAGAATGTTTTTACATGGTGCAACTAGAAACTCAATAGTAGACAAGTAATAGCATACTATTGTCTCTCCATGTAGGATTTTTGTGAAAGAAGTAATATTGAAGGAATTTCCAAATACCTGCTGAATATACGCAAAATACCCCCATCGTTACCATCATATGGGTACATGAAACAAGAATTCTTTTTCTTCGCCTGTGTGATATTTCAGCTAGATAGATCTAAAAATAAACAAGGAAGAGAAAAATAAGGTTTTACTCAAGTACTTTTCGACATAATGAACAAACTAACTTTCCACCCATTTATTTGCCCTGACTATTTTAAAAATATTTATGGGTCAACAAATTGCACTTTTGTGGAAACTGTGACAGACTGATAGAGTAAAACAAATACAAACATCTGGAAAATAGCAAACTATATGTGGGCATGGGCAGAACTCACCGAGCAGAAAATATGCATGTCAAGCTGCTTGCACTGCAATTTAGTGCCAGCAGTAGGGCAAGCAGTGCTGAAAAATCAACACAAGCGGCACCATGCGGTGCACATGATCGCACGGCCATTCAAGTTGATTTTGCTGCTGCTCAGTAGAAAATCCACTTGGGCTGCAGCAAAGCTATTTGAGAAAAAGCCCTCTGACCGCGACCGCCCACTTTAGAAAATCGCACTAGAGGATGCTAAATCTCACTCGCACTCTAATTTCTGAAGCCTTGCAGGGAAAAAACTCCACCAGACATCGATTGGCGGAATTTAGCCACAACTCCACGTTACAAGAGTAACACGTAGTCACCAAATTCCAGAGGTGGAATGAAATATTCCCCCCACCCCTAACTATATGAATCATATAGCTAAGATTGTTAGAAGAATAGCCATTAGGGTTATTGTGTGCATTATCTTCTGGAGTATCGAACCAGAGCAGCCCAAGGCCTACTCAAAGGAGGTGGTGTGGGCTAATAACCCCAGCTCATCAGTAGGCAACAGTAAGAGTCAACAAATTATTGCACAGTCAGTGCTTTTTTCTCATAAAATAGGAAAAGTACTTTTATTACACACATGTGAAGGTTGTGACTTCTTCACAAGTAATAAGTCTACACACACACACCTATTTATTATGTATTAAATTACAAATATATATTCAGGTAGCTGGAAATACCTTTGGTGACACCCCCATATCACGTTACACCGTTAGGGCGTCCTGAAGCACAATACCACCCTACTTATACACGATCCAACATCACAATACAAGGGGTGTAATTGGAAAAAAACAGGCATACTCGCTTTCTAGAGAGTTACCACATCAATAGAAGTTGCCACATGTTATGATTTAACATTATAAATCTATTGAAGTAAATAGAAGCAAGATCAATATGTATGGAAAACATGGCATTCTCATCATCAACGTTTCAATAAAGCATTATAGTTGAACACGTGTCTCCAAGTGTTTCATTTACACTTATTAGAATGCTACTGCAGTCATAAGACCAGCTACAAGGGGTCTCTGCACCCCAGAGTCCAAGATTAAAAACTCCAGCTCCAGGAGTGCTTTAGAATCCAGGCAAACTGCTCCCATGGTCAGGGATTCAATGCCCTGGGAGAGGTAGGGTTAGTTTTTTAAAAACCTTTTTACTGGGGCTGGTCTCCCTACATCCCACACAACTAGACTGGAGCAGCAATGATGTACATTTTAGCATGCTCATGGGAATTTATGGGGCACTCCAGGCCTAGCAGTATGCATATTTAATGAGCAGCTTCTTGCTAGCCTAAGGCAGGAAGCTACGACCCCTTTCTTCCATTTCATTTGTATTTGGGTGCCCCAGTCCCTCCCATGGCACTCACAGTCTTTGCATTTGGGGAAGTGGGTGGAACATCAAGGCCCCAGAGGCCCCAGCTAGCTCCCCATGCCGTCCAGGAACCTGCATTCTCTTTGTGCGCCTGCATACCCTGTTCCCAGCGGGCAAGGGCACTAATCTTTGTTCTTCCCATGGACCGTTTGGGTTTAGAGTGGGGTGCACCTGCCCCCGTTCCTCAGGGGGTGTAAGAAGGCCAGTGGCACTGGTCCTGGTGAGACCTGTCCTAATCCTGGGGGTCCACTGGAGTCAAAGTCCCAAAGTCCATTATTGCAGGGCATCGGGTAGCTTCTCCTTCCAGCTGGGCATACTTCGTTGTTTATCAAAAATGAAGGGGGGGACTAGGGGCCGATAAAGGTCCAGTACCCGTGCTCCAAGGACGATATCAAACCAAAAAGGGGGGTTACTGTTCCTAAAGTGACACAGATCGTGTCTGAGAAAAGGAGAGTAGAGAGAAGTGGGTGTCTAGGTACTGCACCAATCATGAAAGAACAGTCAACAAGATTCTATCTTGTTGCCCTCACACATCCCTAGGGATGTCATGCTTCATCATTGGGCGGTGCTGCAGTGCCCTACAGGTCCCCCGAAGGGTCACTTTAGCGGAGATCTTTTTATTTTGACGTTTGATGAATGTGAGAGTGTGTCCTAAGTGGGGTCGTGAGAGGTGGGTGTGAGGCTAAATTTTAAAACTACAGGATATCCCAAAATTTTTAATATGCTGATTCCCCTACCAGTGTAAAAAACCGTTAGGTTAGTGTTACTTGTGGGGTGGTAGTGACCCCTAGTAACTGAAAAAGGAGAAGGTCGACATGTTTCGCACCTAAAATTTGTCAAACTGATCCATGGACCTTCATCAGGACCATAAAAAGCAAAAAGTGTCTATGAGTCAACTCCAATCTTAAATTTGTGATTGAGCGGTCCCCCTTGCTAATTTTAGGGTGGCACCTGCTCGTGATAATTATCACTGTTGGTTCGACCTAAGAGAGAGAAAAGAGAAACACGTGGTACATAGACAGACACAAAACATTAAAATTATGTGATGTCCAACTGTAGGTCTCTAGTTGGTAAACGAACACCAGATACAGACTCACTGGTTATTTAGGAGAAAACAGACAACGATAAACATTGAATATTACAGTGAGGCTCCATCGTTCATTTCAAGGTCATCGCGCCTTTCATGTTTACCATAAGCATTTTCTTAAATATATATACACATGTAGCATTATCTGTGTCGCATGCCCCTTTATTTGTTAAGGGTACTATGAGCAACGTAGCGTATATTAGTGGTAATGTGGCATAAATAGTAGCACAGTAGGTAATTGCACAGTCTTATCTAATTATTCTAGAGATAAGGCTTCATAGGCTAACACACAGTCTCCCGCACCATTACGGGCTGTTAATATAATTCGGAGGAAAACGGGAGGGAAGAGCCATTAACAAATAAATTGTCTAAACCCTCCTGCACAGTATTCTGGGACAACCCAAAGGGGTGACTTCAATTAGTCAGTGGAGCTTCCTTGAGAGCTTCAGCTTTGTCCCTAGATGAAACAGCTGGCTGATCCCTTCCCAGCAAAATGTAAAAAGTGAGCCTCTATTGTGTGGACTCCAGAGGTCTGGCCCTCCTCCTTTGTTCCAGTGGACCTGGACTGTCCCATCCCAGGTGCAGTGTCGAAAACAAATTATTAGGTGCAGATATCCTCCCCACCCTATCCTTTGACAGGAACTGGGACAAATCCAGTTTGTTGCTCTATTGTGTGGGAGGGGCTTTGAATCCTCCACTGAGCAAAGTAATTAACTTGGTCCAGTAGTGGGGACAATGCCTGGACTCAGATTCTGAGCTGAGCCTGGGAAATATGACATATTTTAAAGTGTCATATAGAGTGTAGATAGAATGCAAGGGACTGTGCATCTACACTCGGGGTGCATTTATACCCCTGGATTGGTACCTCGCTGGACCCATTAAGCCTAAGTGTAGTGAAACTGTATTTTAGAGAATATTTCACCTACAATGTTGAATATATAAGCACCAAGAGGGAGAGGTGTGGCGCAGCGGCCAGGATGGCTGACTCTGGAGCACGGGGCTCACGGTTCGATCATCAGCGCCGGCGGCAGGTCAGCCCAGCACCATGTGACTCTGGGCACTAGCAATGCTTAATCTAACCGACTGCCCCCAGCGCCTTGAGATCCTTAGGGGTGATTAGTTCGGGCTTTACAAATACCAGGTTACTTACCAAAATCCTATGCTATGAATAACCTTATAAGGCCTACCCCAGGCTAGTACCAATCCCTGAAGAGTTCCTTCTGTGACAGGTTACCTGTGCACAGATACCAGGTTGAGTAAGGCGGTCGTCCCACACACGCACCCCGCTCATGTTGATGTGTAACTAGGCCACTGTCTCTAACCCTAGCTGCACAGCAGTGGCCTTATGTTAAAAGGGAGATCCTGGTGGTTAGCACTCTTAGTCCATTTACCGTGAAATTACTGCGATTGAGACTCAGGTGGTGAGACTCACTCATAGTAGCAGCTCAAAAAACTGGTAGTCAAATGCAAATAATCCTGGAGGATTAAATCAGTGGAACCCATTTGCTGATAAATCTGTCTGAAATGTAGAAATTATTATAGCATTTGTTCCAAATGTGGGCCGATCTGGGGGTCAAACGCTGTTACAGAAAATCGTTTATGGCGGTGTGCATCCTAAAACACCATATTCGCACCATTTTTGCATGGAGACAGAATTTTGCAAATTAGAGCTTTTTTGGGCTAAATCCCCATTCTTGGAGAGATTTGCAACTACGAATCATCAGTCTTCATTTCTATAAGTTACTTTTATGTATATCTGTACCATAGGAACCATGGGGGAGCTGTGACCTAAATTTCACCATTTAAAAAAACTAGATTTGTTACCTTCATTTATAATCTGTGCACCTGCAGGCTTTGTCAGCTCCTGATTGTCCAAACATGAAAGACATTTTTCTCTCTCATGGCTGTGTTGGACAAGCGGTCTTTGAACAAGGGCAGTGTATGCTGTTCTTAAATTATTAAGCCTTAGACACATGGCACGTCCCCAGCCACATAACAACAGCAGTGGTAAAAAGTGTGCATTTCAAATAAGTGGAAATTACACTCTTTCCCACACAAGTTTTACAATTGCTTCTGCACTCTTACTTCGAGTAAGCACTTGGCTATCAAGGACAGATATAATTCTTGGCTCTGACAGGTCAGTCCAACTTTGTGTTCAGAAGGTAGCGATTGGGAATTTGAGTGTCCTGGTCCATTTTCACCACTATTATGATCCTGATACCCATATGCTGTAGACAACAAAAAATAAAAAAGCATTATCGCAAAACTCCCTAAAAAATCTGTGAAACAATTTACATTAAATGTCATGATGGCTGAGATCAGCTCAAACTTTAACAACTACTAACACTGATCATTTATCGTTTTTCAACCTAGATTTGTAGAGCTCGACTAATCTCCTGTGAGGGTATCCAGATGCTAGGTTCTTGCTGGGATCAGTCGAAGAGTCAGGTCTTGAATCCTTTTCTGAAGTCAGGCAGAGAGGATGATGTTCAGAGGTGCAGGGGGAGTTCGTTCCAGGACTTGGCGGCAAGGTAGGAGAAGGGACGTCCTTCACTGTTGCTTCAGCGATGTGCGGAGTGTGAGCCAGGGCAATGGAGGCAGAGCACAAGAGTCTGGAGGGTTGGTGGAAGTTCAGGCGGTGGTTGATGTATGCTGGTCCTTGGTCATGGAGAGCCTTGTAGGCGTGTGTAAACATCTTGAATTGGCATCTTTTCTGGATGGGGAGCCAGTGGAGGTTCCGGAGGTGGGAGGAGGGTGGTGTTGGTCCATTTGGGGACGTCGAGGATGAGTCTGGCGGCTGAGTTCTGTATCATCTGGATTCACTTCAGGAGTTGGGTGGTGAGTTCTGCATAGATCACATTGCCATAGTCCAGCCATCTGGTGACTAGGCCTTGAGTGATGGCTTTCCTGGTGTTGATGGGGACCCATCTGAAGATCTTTTGGAGAATGAGGAGGGTGTGGAAGCAGGCAGAGAAGACTACGTTGATCTGCCATTTCATGGTGAGTTTGCTGTCCAGGATAATGCCGAGGTTGCAGGCGTGATCTGTCAGTGTGGGTCCGAGTTCGGAGGGCCGCCAGGTGTCTTTCCATGGGGAGGTGTTGTTCCCAAAAATCAGCACATCCGTCTTGTTCGTGTTGAGCTTCAGGCAGTTGGTCTTCATCCAGTCAGCGACGCTCGTCATGCAGTTATGGAAGTTGGTCAAGGTGGTGGAGGGGCCTTCTCTGAGAGAGAGGATGAGCTGGTTGTCATCTGCATAGGATATGATGTTGAGGCTGTGTGTTCTGACGATGTCGGCCAGGGGCATCATGTACATGTTGCGCAGGGTGGGGCTGAGGGATGAACCTTGATGGACACCGCAGAGGATGCTCTTGGGTTGCCAAGTGAAGGGTGGTAGGTGGATCTTTTGGGTTCATCCTGTGAGGAAGGATGCAAACCATTTGAGGGCATCTCCATGGATCCCGATGTGGCGGAGTCTTTTGTTGAGGGTGTGGTGGGATACGGTGTTGAATGCTGCTGAGTGGTCAAGGAAGATCAGGGCCGCTGTCTCCCCGTGGGTGAGGAGGGACCTGATGTCGTCAGTGGCAACAGCCACGGTGGTCTTGGCGTGGAAGCCGGTTTGGAAGGTGACCAGCAGATTGTTGCTCTCCAGGTGTTCAGTGAGTTGGCAGTTCATGGCCTTCTGAAGGACTTTGGCGGGGAAGGAGAGGAGAGAGAGATATGGCAGTAGTTCTTGAGTTTGCTGGAATTGGCAGAGGGTTTCTTGAAGAGGGGTCTGACCTCTGCATGTTTTCATTGATCATGGAAGGTGGCTCTGTTGATGAATGCATTGAAGATGGTGGTGAGTTCACAGCTGATTACCTTGCTCTCGAGGTTGAAGAGGTGGTAGGGGCAGTGGTCAGTGGGTTCTCCTGAGTGGATCGAGTTCATGATGGCTATGGTACTCTCTGTGGTAATCAGTGTCCATGCGGTGAGCGGATGGTTGTGGGTGGCATCAGTTGGCGTGAGGAGGCTGTAGAGGTCGGTGGGTTGGGGGTTCTAAGTTGCTGTAGATGGTGGGTATCTTGTTGTGGAAGTAGTCAGCCAGGGTGTTGCAGAGTTCCTGGGAAGGGGGGATGGTGTTTTCGGTGGTTGAAGGGCAGGAGAACTCTCTGACGATGTTGAAGAGTTCCTTGCCATCTTTTCATGCCTTTCAGGCGTTGATGGTATTTGTTGACGGCTGACTTGAAAGTGGCTGTCTGTGGGATCTTTGCTGATGCGCCATCATCTTTCTAGGCGTTTGCAGTCACCTTTCATGGTCCTGAGTTCTGATATATACTAGCTGGTTTGTTTGGTGGATCTCTTGGTCTTGGCGGGCTTGATAGGGGCGAGTTTGTTGGTGCAGTTGGTGATCCAGGCAAAGAAGTTCTCAACAACCTATTCCAGGTTGGTTGCGGAGTCGGGATGGGTGGGTTTGAGGGCGTCTGTCCATTGGTTCTTTGTCTCTTTCTTCCAGCTGTGGTGGGAGGAGCTGGGCGGCTTGGTGGTGGTGTTGAGGATTCTTTGATGGTGAAGTGGATGATGGCGTGGTCGGTCCAGGTAAGCTCGGTGACATGACTGTACTAGGTTCTGTCACTGGCTGTGAAGATCGGGTCAAGCATGTGTCCTGCACTGTGTGTGGGGTTGTTGACCAGTTGGGTGAGGACGATGTTGCCCATGCTTTCCAGGAGGTTTCCGACCGACATCGTAATCAGCCCCATAGTGTAAAAACAAACAAAAAAAAGCCAAATGTAGAATGCAGCAAAACTTTCAACTTCTCACATATGGAACTAAAACATGGTAAATGGGCTACCAGGAAGTCCTGCAGCGCTATAGTTAAAATCAAACTTTAAAATGGCAAATCTATCTCATTTTAACATTGATTGCACAATCCTCACACTGAGTTCACTAAAAGTGTGCCATGAAACAAGAAGGGCCAATTGAGTGATGGTCACATTTGAAATTTGGAAGTCACATCAACTCGTATGTTTTACAAATGACAAAGTCATAAAGGTTATTTCACTACCCAGGGAATGCAGCAGTTTATTTTGGTAAAGTCCGACCAGTGATTTAAAAGAACACTTTGGAAACTTCAGCTAGAAATTCTTAAGATACTGAACACATTTATAAAAATATAATCCTCTTAGAAAGTTAGATTTTTTTGTATAAATGTCACATGGATGAGTTGCTTAAATGTTCTTAAACGGTCCCTTTCTACAAACTATTTTTGAGCCAATTTACCCTGATAGCTGTCTTGGAAGTTTCCTGCTATGGCACACTAGACTGGGCATAAACGTCTTGTGGTCTGTGAGAGATAGCAGGGCTCTCCCTCTCACTGGAACACAAATGACTATGATTAAAGATCTTGACAGGGAGAAGTCAGCTCAGATCTTTTTTAGCACACACCAGGTTATCCCAGAGAATTTATCAATTCAATAGACAAAGCACTGGCCCAGTGAACCTTGCAATACTCTGATTTCACCCAATTCGGGAACTATAACTTACACACAGATATTGTCAAGGATCAGATTGTCTAAACACTATTAGAGAAGTTAGCAATGCTGAACCTTTCTTAAGGGATCTCCTCCCCCAGTCAGGTGCACACTATCGATCTTATATTCTCTAATAGCATATTACTAATAGAGGACCCAATTGCAGTCACTTGGCCAGACCATTTTGATCCCATTTTCCTGGTTCAATGTAGACAATTCTTACAAAGAATTATCCTATGAATTGTCCACTTTTCGGACCTGGAGTGAAATCAAGCTTCCAGAGGTAGAGCTCAGGCTTACCAGCTCAGGGTCAAAGCTTTGTGTTGATATTGTAAGAGATGTACAGGTGACTGACAATTGGGTTCCGTCAGCTTCGAACAAATTGGCTCCCTTGAGAAGGTACGCTAAGAACAAATGCAGCCCTTCTGCACCGTGGTTCTCTACCACGCTGGCTGCAGTTAAAAAGTGCTGTAAGAAACTCCACAGAGTCTGGATGAGACTTTATTTGTCAGCTGACAAGGCTGACTGCTAAGAGGCACTCAGAGAATATCATCCTGTCATTAAGTCAGCTCAAGCATCTTATTTCAAGGAAAATATTTCTAATGCCTCAAGCAGATCTCACAAAATGTCTTCAATTGCAAAGAATTTCTTGAATCCCAGGACTGGCACTCAGTCCATCACTGCCTCTTCCGAGCTTTGTGACAAGCTATAGAGAAAATCTCCAAAATTGAGACCAACCTCCAGGCAGCCATTGTCACTTCAGTATCTGAGATAAGTCTGGCAGGCCCAATTCGGCCAGCAGTATGCAAGCTCTTGCAATTTATATCAATTGCATTAGAAGAGTCTGAAAAAGCTATATTAAGCTACAAATCAGGGGATTCAGCAGATCTGTGCCCCCCGAAATTAGGCTGCCAATGTTTTTAACCATCTTTTTAAAACCTCTTTGTGGACAGCACTTGTCTGTGTGGGCGGCTAGTTGGAAACTGTTAATAACACCTACGGCAGGCCTACAGATGGAGGATTTTCAGCTAATTTCACTTCTACCGGCCGCCTCTAAAATACTAGAAAAGCTGATCAATATTCAACTATCAGAGTATCTGGAGTAATTCAAGTTCCTGCACCCATTTCAGTCGGGTTTACAACCCCCGGCATAGCACTGAGACAGCACTTCTGGAGGTGGTTGATTCCATGAAGCTGATGTTAAATCCAGGAAAAATGCTGCTCTGATCTTATTAGATCCTTCCGTGGCACAATATCATTCTACAACCAATTACAAAAATAAAGAGAAAACGTTTATGAGTTCAATAAGACCAAAACAATAAATATCCGATATGGGGAACCAGATATATGAATTTTTAAAACTTTAAGTGAAAATAGTGCCAAAAAGCAAAAAGCGCCAAGCTATGGATGCAGTAGGTGTGATTTGAGGCCAACCGCAGTAGAACCCTGGTTCAATACACCAAGTGAAATGGTCCAGGTGAAAAGTCTGGAAGTCTAAAAGTTCCCACTTCAGAAAGGGACTTTGTCACTTTTTTTTGAAGAAAAGTGTTGAAATCTCCTCTAAGTTTCATTGCTGAAAGGGACTTTGGGCTTGATGAAGAGTGTTGTTACTCCATCAGGGCAACAGAGTTTTTACTTGAGTGTTTTCACACTCGCCCTCACGGAGTAACCATACTCTAAACTTAGATATTTGTGCCTGATGCCACAGCGGACATCTTTTACATTGCCAGGAACTGCCATCACAGCAATCCTGACAATGAATTGAAAGAGTTCCTATTGGCTTTGTAAACATGACAGAGCCGTACGGCACACTTTTAATTTCTTTTTTATTTTCAAAAAGAAATCCCAAAGCAGTATTTGCTTTTTAGGGAGAAAAAAGCAATGATGCCCTCCAATGGCATGGAGATCTTTGAAATGTTTTTACTTTCACTTGCCACCACATTTTGTGTGGCAGTAAGTGAAAGTAAAAACTTGCCATTTGTTCACCCACTCTAAATAGGGCTGGTGGACAAATGGCATGGCATGTCAGCAGCGAAGATGGAATATCCTTTCCGCTGAACTCTAGTGCAGGCCCTATGCCACTTTTGGAGAAGAAAAATCCTCCACCAGCAGGATGCCGCTAAATTTGTAGCCACCACCGTGGAATCAAAGGATGGATACTTGAAGGTGATTGGTCCCGCTGGAGCTCTGACACTTTGCCAATTTTTCACTGAAAATTGTCCCAAAGCGTAATGTGACTTAGTCATTTTTTCAGAGGTGCTGGGAGCTTGAGCAGAAAAAAGCCGATATTCAGTCCAATGCCATGGAAATGCCAGTCAGGTACTTTTTCCTGCAGGACCCCCTGAATTTCGGGAGGAAGAGTTTTCAAAAGTTTCCAAACTTTTTTCTGGTACCCAAACAACTACAGGAGTACGCATTTAAGGCCCCAACACTACAGAGGAGGAAACTTGGAGACTCTCATGGTAGCAGCCAGAGGCCAACATCAAAGTTCAGTCTACATCCAGTTGCTGCTGGTCAGCAAGATATTTCAATCAAAAAGCCTCTTGCAGCTTGTTGTGTACCTGTAGCCATACAGGAGTTCAGGCAACTTACCCTGAAAGTCCGCTTCTTTGTCCTGGATATGAGAGGGATCAGGTCCAGATTTTCAAGGCCCCTCTGAAGTCCCAGGCAGCAGGTCCATTCCTCTTCTGATCTTCTACAGGCACAGAAAGTGTTCTAAGGAGGTGCCACCCATAAAGGTTTCACCTTAATGGTTGCAACTAGATAGTGGGTGGTGGTGACTCCTGCCTCCTCCCTAACCAATGGGTTAAAAGTTTTCAGCAGCAACCCTACTCACATTTTCATCAGTTCTTGTTTGCCTCACTGCAAACAAACAAATGGTGCCCCTCAGTCCCAAAATTGAAGATGTGGAAATGCTTCTCTCTTTGTGCGGGGCCTGTGAGCCCACCAGTTGGCCAGGTTACTGTGGTCAGTCAACACTGGTAGGGGGTAGCTTTTCTCCACTGGGTTTGTTGCCAGTCTGACAATGGGGAAAAGGCTGGGGCTTTCTAAGTGTCACCTAATATTTGCTAGTGACAGAGCACTCCCCTTTGAAGTCAATTAATTTTCTGGGCCCACCCTAACTGGTCAAGGAAAAGCAAACACTGCCCCACTCCCAAGCCTTTGTCTCTGCTCTGGGACCAGTTTTCACAACTCTTTCACACCTAACTCAGGCCAAGTACAGGCTGGGTAGTTGTGGGAGAGCTACTGCAAAGTGCCCTTCAGAAGCTTCAGGCAGGTTAAAGATAACTTCTAGAAGTTACATTTTCAATAAAGATATGACTTCACCATTGAATTAGATTTTTATTAAATATAAAAATAAGTCTTTGAATGGACTTGGTAGTTGGTACAGGTCAAAAGTTATTTATATAAATATATAATCTAACTTTGGCCTTTTCTATTTATCAGTTACATCTTGACCAGCAACAATGCAGTTTTGGGCCTAGTCACTGGGAGAACATGACATTTCTACTGTCACACATGTACCATTCTTAAATATTATGCAGCCTACATACAGCAAGGTAGGCTTACAGTCAAATTATTAAATATTTTAAATTAGGTTTTCCTACCTGTCGAAAGGGTCATTTTGACAGGTCTGGGCAGTGATGCAGCGGATACAATAAAAACTATTTTCATCCTAGGTCACTTATCGGTCATCCAGGGGCGACTTATATTTTCTCACATCCACATGACGATGGGGCCCATAACATCGCCTATCACACACACACACACCTGGATTTCCTCTACACCTTTACGAAATTCTATACTCCTAGGAGAAATAGGAGAACTAAATGAAAAACATCATTTATGTACCGCTGGAAGGAGCCGGGATACCTTATTACCTTAACCTATCGCTTTCTTAGTTATTTCTTAAGATATTCCTGCTCATTGTTTTGTCGATGGATCATCTAGTAAGAAATCAGTTTATAGTGATTAAGACCAGCTAAATCACAATAACCAATTACCAGTTTCACAATCATTTAGTAAAATAACCACTGAGTCATTTGATTTAAGAATCTTAAATTTTATATAATTTTAAAGGCATGAGAAAGAATTTAGACTTTTTATTCAATTATTCATTCATTATTAATTCAAATATTTATTAAGCAAAATCAATTTTATTGCAGAAAGGAAATTTTTGTCATGAAGCAAAACCCTAATTACCTGCCTATCTTCCTAATTTAGCCTCATGATTTCTAACCTAAGTTTAAGATTTAAAAATAACCTGATTCTCATACTCAACTGGAAAAATAAGAGAGCAACAGAAACTTCAGCTCATCAGCATCAGCTACCGCAACCCGTCTCATCTAACAGTCTTTCAGCATCTCCCGCTCAGTAAAATGGATCGATCTGGAACACCAAGCACTGGAAGCCACCAACTCCAACACCGACTCTGACTACCCCTCCCACTAAGAGTAGGCCTTCTTATACCCTAATTCTAACTTTGCTAACTAAATTGTTGCAACATTAATAACGCGCTTTTCTCTCATTGGTCCACTCATTTCATCTATTCATTCTTACTCAAGTTCTCCCGGATCCAGCTTGTTCTTTTGGAATGTATATGTTCATTTCCTTTCTCACAGTTCAAGACATGTTTCCATCCGCTTCGATCAGTACATTTGTAACTTCTTTCGATACATTCGAGAACTCTGCAGGCATTGTCCTTTCTCTTAAAACGGTTTCCCACGATTCTTTGCTGATCACCATGGCACACTATCAGTTCAATTAGGTCACATCAGCCCTGACCATTCTTGCATCTTAGCCTCTCAACACCATCACGTGGTTAGCCTTTCTCCAACTTTTTCTCCCTTGTCACGCGTTTTCTCAGCACATGCGCACTCTAATAACCGGCAGCCATTTTATATCGCCACTCGATTAGACTTAGAAGCACTATTTAGAAATAAACAAAACATAATTAAAATAGAGAAACATAGCCTTTTCGTTTCCCTCCCGTCATCTACGTACCCCAATTAGTTATTACCTAGCAGAAAGCAACATTTAAGCTGTTCCTTACTTACCATCACTATTGTTTTTGCAACGACACGTTTATATTCTATGAAGCACAAATCATGCATTTATTATTTATTTAGTACGCAAATATTTTATGTTATAATTAGACACACAGACATTCGTTAATAGATTATTCAGCATATATACTTGCGTGTTACCCTTCCCTCACGTACATTGTTGATTAATACATTTAAACGAACATTTTTATTAATTATTTATCAAATTTGTTAGGGGTTAAAACATTTTTTTAATTTTCTCTGCTCCATCAACTCCCCCTTTGGTGATTTTTAAATCACCACATAAAACCCAAGTTATACTTCTTTTTCAGGCAGCATATGTCTTTCATCCTTTTGCTTTTTGTTAGTTATACATCTGTTTCCATTTCATCTTGTCTTCTTGTCTCTTTATACATGCTTTCTTTCATTTTCTCTAACTCAATTTCACCCATTTCTCTCTCTCTTTCTTTCATTATTCTGTTATTTCTTTTTATCTTATTTTGTCTTACTTTTCATACACGTTATTACAATTTTCAACACCATGGCTAACAATATTGCTACCGTTGCTATTATTATAACTTTTCCTATCATTAGTCTACTCATTCTTGTTAACCAATTTGCTACTCAAGAAAACCCTCTACCAAGTTTTCCCAGAACACTTTCAACCTCCAGTGGAACTAGTTCTTTGTGCAAATTTGTAATATTTGTAATATACTTTTGTATATTTTCACTTTTATCAGGAATGTAAGTGCAACAATGTTGGACTTTCAACATTCCACAAACTCCACCCTCTTTTGCCAAAAGAATATCAAGGGCAAGCCGATTTTGCATCACCATAGCTCTCATGGCAACCATTTCGGTATTTACCATCAAGAACCCTCCCGCAGTATATGTAGAAAAACGATCTACTACTGTGGATAACTTCCGAATTTTAAATGCATTCAAAGATATTCCCACTGCTGGTATTAATGCTCCAAAAATATCACCTACAATTTCTGAAAAACTTTCCCTCTTTCTACGTGTAAAGCTATTAATCATTTTGTATGTTCCTTTTTCTTCTCTGTCCATATGAAAGATTTTTGGAAAGACCAGGCCTACATAACAAGTTCCATACCAATGGTCCGGTAACCTGTAATAAGCTCTATTCCCACAAATATAATAGATACCTGGAAATATTGGATCTTTTCCACCTTTGAATCCCCAACCTCCCAAAATTTGATAATTGTCATGGCAAATACTGGAACCTACAAAATAATTGTCATAGACTGTCTTATTTCTCCTAATACACAACTTTCCTGTTTGCGGCCAATCTAATGTCATTGCTGCATTTATCTTTTTCCCTTCATGATTTTCTTCCTCAAACGTCCATAGATGTGTTCCTTTCTCTTTTATTGCTTCTCTTTGAAATTTCATTCTCCTTTCTTCAACCATTTCTAAAAATACCTTTTCTTCTTTCTTTAACTCACAGGTAAGGTTGTTTTTAGCTATTTCTTCTAATGTTAAAATGTTATGCTCTAAAAAGAATTCTCCTAAAACCTTTGCTTGTTTTACTTTGTTAAGTTCTGGAACTACAGGAACATTTGCAAAAATCTTATCTATATCAGTGTAATAAAACTCTAATCTACCTGTTTTATAAAATAAACTTGCTATGACACTACAGGTTATTCCATAAGTTAGAGGTAGGTGATGATAAGTCACACCTTCTGACACTGATGCAGGCAACTACATACAAACATAACAATCTCTCACATCCATTGTCTCTACATATTCGTACAACAATTTTGTAAAAACATTTTTAGAAAAGTCTGTTACTGACTTATCATTATGTAATTCTGCACTACTTCTTAAAATAACTGGTTCTTTAATATTAGTTTCTTTTTCTGGTTTAGTATCATTCTTTGCTTCTATTACAGCTATACTAATAGGAATTGTGATTGCTAAAACTATCCATACTGTCATTAATAATCGTGTACAAAAGCAGCACATTTTACACCATCTTTTTACAAACTCACATTTATCTCTTCTATCTCTAGTATTTTCCATTTTGCTTTTATCTTTTGTTAAATTTCAGAAAATTGTGTCACTACACCTCAGAAATGACTTAGATGCCACTCTGCTTTCAAAAGTCTTTGCTTGGTACTTTCTTTTAATTCTTTCCAGAATTCTTTCGTTGTCACATCCGGTGATTTGTCATATCCAGTAAAATTGTCACATCCGGCAGAAGCACTTTAAGTCTTCACTTCAGGTTTGTTGCATCTCACCTTTACCCATTCGGTTTCTTAGTCTTGGGTTCTCGTGAGTGTTTCCTTCTTCTTTGTAATCCGTTAGAGCGATGTACAACCACTCAGGTGACTTGTATTTCGAATTCACTTTCTTTGTTCTTTTAGACTTTTGCAGTCGTTTTCCACTTGGCTTTTCTTGTTCCTTTTGACTTGTTATTTCATTCACCTGTTCAGCACTTTTTTCTCCTGTTCTGATTATTTTGTATCTCAATTTTCTTATATAGTTGCTGGGCCAATTGTCTCCTTTTCTTGGCCTTTTGGTTTCACCTTCTTTTTCTCCTCTTTCTGATTTCCAGTTTCTTTTTCTTGATTCAGTTCTTGTTTTCTCTTCTTCTCCGCTTTCTTCAGATTCTGTTTCAACTTTTTCACAATTGTCTCTTATTTTGAAACTTATGATCTCATCTTCTTTTACTGGTGGATCTGTCTTCTCCTTCCTGTGTTCCCTTATTACTGTCCCTCCTCGATGTTTTTCCGAATTGGTATTTATCTCACTCTCTGCTTCTAATTTTCCCTGTTCTTTTGTTTCACTATCTGTCCCTATTGCTCCTCTTGGTTCTTCTCGATTTTCTAACTTTTTATTTGTCTCTTTCCCTACTTTGTCTATTAATATTACTTTTGAAGGATTTCCACCATAACTTGTACTTGGTTGCTCATTTAGATCATTTTCTTGTTCATTCTCTTCTCTAATTGGTTTAAATCCCCAAGTTCTCCTTCAAAATTCTTCACAGTTTTCAACTGAATCATCAGATCCTGAACTCGTGTCAGATATTTCCAGATGTCGACTTACAGGTCGATCTTCAAATTCTGGAATTTCTGTAATTTTTCCTTCTTCTTCTTCTTCTTCCTCTTCCTCTTTAGAGGTGCTTGCAGTTGGGGTTTCCAGATGTCGACTTTCAGGTCGATCTTCAAGTTCTGGCACCCTTTCTCTTATTCTTTCTGTCCCAGTCGCTGAACTCTTATCCCACACTTCCAGACGTCGACTCACATGTCGATCTGCAGGTTCTTGAACTCTGATTGTGTGGCTGGCATGGACCCAGTTTTTACTCCTGCACACTTGACTGCAGTTGTTGTCACTAGGATTACCTGTCGTGGCTCGTCCCAGCGAGGAACTAGACAGTTTCTTCTCCTGTGGATTTTTATGCGGACCCAGTCTCCTGGATTCAAGTCGTGGGCTGGGTTTCTTTCAAGAGTGGTCGCATCCGGTCCAACCTGATGAAACACAGAACGCACCACATCAGCCAGTCCTTTGCAATAATCCAGTACTAGATCATCAGTTATAGTCAATAACTTGTTGACAGGTACTTGTGCTTGTCTCATTGCTCGTCCCATGATCACCTCATGAGGACTAAGTCCATTTTTCTTTTCAGGAATGCTTCTGATGGTCATCAGGACAAGGGGCTGTGCATCGGGCCATTTGAGTCCTGTAGCTTGACACATTTTTCCTAACCTATTATAAATTGTTCCATTAATTTGCTCTACTACCCCAGAAGCCTCTGGTCTGTATGCACAATGCAGTTTTTGTTTAATACTTAATGCTTCACAAATTAATTGAATCAACTCATTTTGAAAATGTGTTCCTCTATCTGTCTCAACCGTGACTGGAAAACCATACCTTGGAATGAACTCTCGCAGCATAAGTTTTGCTACCGTTATTCCATCATTCCTTCTAGTGGGGTATGCCTCCACCCAACGAGAAAACAAACAGACGACCACTAGAACATATTTTAGTCTGTTACAAGGGGGCATTTCGATGAAGTCTAATTGCATTCTAGTGAACGGACCTCCTTCTCGTCCTATTGTTCCTAGACTCACTATTGTCTTTCTTCCTGGATTAAACTGTTGACAAATAAGACATCTTTGACAAAGACTTTCAGCTATGGCTCTGAATTTTGGGTTATACCATGTTTGTCTAAAAGTCTGATCATTGCATCTCTCCCAATATGAGCTTGTCCATGGTACATCCGTGCCATGTCTGCAATCATGCTATCAGGCATAACTGGTCTTTCATCTCTGTAAACCCACACACCATTGTTTTCTTGTCTTCTACATCCTGCTTTTATCCAGTAATCTTTTTCCTCATCATTTGCAACTTCCTGTAACTGTCTCACCTCATCCCATGTCTCGACAGTGTTAGTAAAAAGCAAAGGAGAAGAGATATGCTCCCTTTCGCGATTCTTATTTAGGGATACCATGTTCTCTGCACAATATTTGGCTATCTCGTCCACGTAATTATTACCAACAGCTATGTAATCTTCATTTTTCTTATGTGCTTTGCATTTTACTACAGCTATCTGCTTAGGCAGCTGTATCGCCTCAAGCAGTTTCTTAACAAAATCTCCATTTCTGATAGGTGTTCCTGCAGACGTCAAGAAACCTCTTTGTAACCAAATCTGACCAAAATCGTGCACTATACCGAAACCGTACTGGCTATCGGTCACAATCGTAACTTGTACATTTCTTCCCAACTTACATGCTTGAATCAAAGCAATCAGTTCTGCAACTTGGGCAGACCTTATTCCTTTCAGACAAGACGCTTCCATCACAGTTGCCACTGTGCACACTGCGTAAGCTGCGCTTAGAACTCCTTCTTTCGTTCTCAAGCATGAGCCATCCACAAACATGACATAATCTGATTCTTTTAAAGGCTCATCCTTTATGTCAGCTCTTGGTTTTGTGCAATATTCCAGCACATTCAGACAATCATGATCTACTTCATCTTGTTCAATTATACTCTCTTCATCTGGCAATGATGTCAAAGGATTCACATTCATACATCTATCTATGGTCACATTTTCTGCACTCAAGATTACTTTTTCGTACTTAGTCACCCGACTATGTGTCATGTACTGTGTTTTTGTTCTTGTCAAAAGAATCTCTACTGAATGGGGAACATATACTCTCAGTGGATACCCCATCACTATACCTTCACTTTGTTCCAGACTTACTCAAGTAGCAGCAACAGCTTTCAGACATCCAGGCAATGCTTTTGCTATAGGATCTAAAACAGCTGAAAAATAAGCAATTGGTCTCTTCATTGTTCCATGTTTTTGTACCAGTACTGAAAATGCACATCCATCTCTTTCACTGCAGTACAATTCAAAATCCTTTTCATAGTCAGGCATTCCTAAAGCAGGGGCCTCACACAATTTCTTTTTCAACTCTTTGAAAGATTTCATTTCTTCGTCATTCAATTCAAAAGGGTCTTTTACATCCTTCTTGGTCAGTTTTTGTAATGGTTTAGCAATCAAGGAAAAACCACTTATCCATTGTCGGCAATATCCAACCATTCCCAGAAACATTCTTACCTCTCTTTGCGTCATTGGTGCTCTCATTCCTTGAATCATTTTTATTCTTTCTGTCGCTATCTTTCGTACTCCTTTCTCAATTTTATGCCCTAAATATTGGACTTCTTTTTGACAAAATTGCAATTTCGAAGGGGACACTTTATGTCCTCTTTTCTCTAGATGGTTCAGTAAAGCAATTGTATCGCTTACACATGCTTCTTTTGTTTTCGATGCCACCAACAGGTCATCGATATACTGCACCATCACTGACTTTTCTGGCATTTTCAAATCTTCCAGGGACTTCTTTAAAATCTGATTAAAGATTGAGGGGCTTTCTGTATACCCCTGAGGAATTCGGCACCATGCCAAAATACGCTCTCCGAACCGGAACGCAAATAATGGCTGGCTATCTGGATGTAAAGGAATAGAGAAAATGCGTGACACAAATCTATCACTGTGTACCACTCAGCTTCATGTGGAATTTGGTATAGAATTACTGCAGGGTTTGGCACTATTGGACAACAAGGCACAACTATTTTGTTGATCTTTCTCAAATCCTGTACTATTCTATATGTTCCGTTTGGCTTTTTCAGTCCCATAATAGGTGAATTACATGGACTGCTCATTATTTCTTTTAGAATTCCCTGTTCGATCATTTTATTTATTACAGGAGTTATTCCTTCAATTATTTCTGGAGTCAATTTATACTGTGGCGTATTTGGGTAAGTTGTTCCTTCTTTTACTGTTACTTTTACGGGATCTACTTCTTTCATTAATCCAATATCTTCTCCTGTAAAATCCCACACATTTTCTTTCACTGCATTTTTCAGTTCTTTTGGAAGTTTTTCTGCATCAAATGCAGGAAACAAACCATTCATTTCAGGTTCCTGATTCATCAATGTTACTTTATACAATACATCTTCATCTGGGGTCTGAAATCCAATTCCATCTGGCGTACAATAAATTGTGCAATTCATTTTGCACAAAAGGTCACGACCTAAGAGATTTACAGGACTACAATCGCACACTACGAATCTATGCATTTTGCTAAAAGAACCAATTTTTACTTCCACTAATTCAGTAAGTGGTGTTTTAATCTGCTGATTCGCTACTCCAACTACTTGGATGTATTCACCTGAGAGAGGAAGGTTTGGAATTTCCACTGATCTAACAGTAGAACGGGTAGCTCCAGTATCGACAAGGAATGTTACATTTGCACCATTCACTTCTCCATCCACAAAGGGACCAGACTGATCTACCTCTAGAGTTGCGCCAAGTACGCACTCTTTTCCCTCTCCTAGGCACCGTCAGAAACTTTCATCCGCCTCATCCTCACTCTGTCGCAACCAATACTGAGAAATGTTAGCTGCTCGCGGCAACTGTGTTACCTGCTCTCCTCCGTAGAATCCTGTTTCTGTACTGTATCTTTGCTGGTTAACAGTGTTGGGAAGTGGTGGTTGTGGCACCTGACCTTGTTGAACAACTACCTCATTCTGCACCTGTGGAGTTAATGATTGATTTTCCGGATTAGGTTTAGGTGGGAACTTACACTCGTTTCTCCAATGCCCTAATTTTCCGCAATTATGACAGGGCCATTTCTTCTTTGCCTCCTCTAGACTCATTTGACCTTTCCCTTTACCTATGTTAGGTCGCGATTTATTCTGTCCTGTTTCATTCCCACTATTATTGTCCAATTGAGCTTCTTGCTTTTCTGCCACTTTCACCTGTGCCCACATTGCCTTCTCTTTCAATTTACGCTGTCTACTCTCAATATCATCACTACAATACTTAGCATACCTCAGTACCTCATCTACCGTGCCATTTTGCCAGTTAATCATATGTTGTTTAATCATTTCACTAATCTCTGGTTTCAGCCCAAACACAAATCTGTATACGAAATGACTCATATCTTTTTCACTCAACTCCTCATATCCACTATACTGCTTGAAGACCAACAACAACCTCTCATAATAGGCATGTACAGACTCCTTACTTTCCTGTGTAGTTCTATCGATTTTTACCCAATCTGTTTCTTTAGGAGGAATCTTATTTTTCAAAAAGGTAATCACCTTATCGTACTTCCTCATCACCTCAGGACCTGGAGCTCCTGTCTTAGGATCTCTTGGATATTCTGTAGTTGGCCAGTCAACTGTAATTTTACACTCAGACCACAAATCAGTTGGCACCACTATGTCAAACAATCCATCTAAATCTATCCACAACACTTTTGAAACCTTCACAAACCTCTCCACTTGTCGGTACCATTCAACTGGTTTCTCTCTCAGCTTCGGGAATTCATTTGTAAATGACAGTATATCCTGTCTAGTCCAGGGAACATGCACATAACTACCACCTGGAGTTTCTCTCATAGGGTATTCTCTTGCAACAGGTTCTTTTTCAGTTATCATAAAAGCCAAAGAAGCTTTGTCTGCAGTTTTCTCATTCTTTTTTGTCCATCTAACTTTCCATCTGTCCACATCACCCCATTTTCTCAGTAAAACAATTAACTCTTTTATCTGTGTCAGCCTTCCTGCTGTGTTCAAGTTTTCAATATCTTTCTCACAAAAGTCTACTCTGTACGGTTTCTGCAATGTTTTCACTTTCGCAAAATCTACTCCAATTTCACTTGCTATCTCTTCTAGTTTGTCATGTAAATTTTTAGCTCTCCATGTAATACTTTTGCACAGAAACATGATTTCATCATCCTGGTAATTTTTTAGCTTTTCTGTACCAATCGTCCCTAAAATTAATTCTTCCATGTCAATCTTTAACCTAATTACATCTAATGGTTTTTCTTCTGGTTCTTTTATTTTAAATGCCTTCATCCACTCATTTAACTCATCAGGAGTCGGACCTATGGGTGTATTATTTAGTTCTATCCAATTACCACTCTTTTCAGGAGTCTCTGTTGCAGATTCTGTTACCATATGCATTTTTCTACCATTACACTCATTCACAGTCAAATTTGTAGGTGGACTTGGTCTGTAGGTACTAGCCAAATTACTTGTACTTGCACTTGGTTCCATCCTTTCTTTTTCTCTCTGAAATTGTGAACTCATAGGAATCACTAAGGACCGTTCATCAATTTTCTGATTCTCAAAAACTGGTATTACTGGACCTATTGTTACAGGTACAGTCACAGCTTCCATGTTTTTCGTTAATTCCCTAATTTTCTCAGTCAGTTCTTTTGTTGTTCTTGCTAATTCAGTTGCATTGTCATTTTCTACTCCTTCATTTTGTGAAGTTCTTATTTGATCTTGTGACCTATTTATTTCAATTCTTTTTACCGGACTTTTATTTCGCACAGTCTCTATTTGCGGCGCATTTGGTGTCACCACTGTGGAACTCTGCTGATACGGAGGGGGATTTCTATTTAGAATATCTTCCAGCAATTCATCATCCGTTTCACTCTCATGCATATATTTTTCCCTCTCCATATGTTTCTTTTTCTCAGTACGTTTTCTCTTAGTCTCTTCCTCAACTGTAAAAGCCGGAAACAAACCTCCTGTCATGTTAGCACATCTCCATCGTTTTATTCTATCCTCATGATTTATTCCCCACATTCTTCCAGGCATAAACTCATGATCCCTTAAACCTCTGAATCTCTCTCGCTCATACATCTCATCTTCCCATTCCGTCAATGCTTCAAACTGTGTCGGTCTCAGGTTCTAAATTTGTCATCTTTTCTCTCAAATTTCGCAAAACCGCTACACTAAATGAACCATTCTCCGGGAAAGCTAATGCACCGTCATTCTTCGTATACTTTGCCCAATTTTCTAACCATATGCATGTATGATATCCATATTTCAGCATCATATGTGAAGCTGCTGATTTCGGCGGAGGAATTACTTGTCCCTCTCTAGTCACAACCTTTTTGTCTTTCTTAAAGAAATTCTTAATTTTTGTCGTCCATGACGTTCTCTCCCTTTCATACTCGTAATACGGCATGTTTTCGATTGGTTTTTCTCTTCAAACCAGCACTGTTCCGTGTACGGAACTTCAACCAAACACAGCGCGACTCACACCAACACACCAATCAGAACGATTCCCTTCGTCCGTGGACCAACCAATCCTAGCGCTGCACTTTTCTACGTCACTCTTGTCTCTGTGTTCACGTGACTAGCGCACTATCCAATCCTAGCGCGGCACTGTCGATGTCACTCCTGCTCTTTTACCCCTCCTTTACACAAATTATCGGCAATTTTTCTTTTCACTGTTTCTTCGTTAGTTACAACAATTAAAACAATTCCATAGTCTGATTCGCTAAACCAAAGTGACAGCTTTGTCCTGTTACACAAGAATCCTGTATTTCCAGTAGGCAGCGCTTACCTCTACCCTACCACAGAATTATTAACTTTCGCCGATAAAGTAGCACTTCCCTCTACCTTACCCTTCTTTCAAGCAAACAGTAAACCCGTTTCTCTGGGGATAAGACACATGTGGAGACTATGCTCCTGAGAATTAAGGCCAGAGTTTCACAAGAAAACGTGATTTGCTATCTCAGTTACACACCTTTCGTACAGAAATCCCTAACATAACACAACCTGTGTTATTACCAAAATTTGAATTCAGACCATGTACCAAATTCCATGTGACTTCTCTTGCCACACGTGTTCCACTTCCTACATCCCAGAAGCGTGAAAACTCACATATAACATAACACGACTCAACATATAGTATTAGTCATCAAAAATAATCAATAATCAATAATCACCAAACTAATCTATAAAAACCATAACTCTGCTACCAAGAAATCTGATGCAGCGGATACAATAAAAACTATTTTCCTCCTAGGTCACTTATCGGTCATCCAGGGGCGACTTATATTTTCTCACATCCACATGACGATGGGGCCCATAACATCGCCTATCACACACACACACACCTGGATTTCCTCTACACCTTTACGAAATTCTATACTCCTAGGAGAAATAGGAGAACTAAATGAAAAACATCATTTATGTACCGCTGGAAGGAGCCGGGATACCTTATTACCATAACCTATCGCTTTCTTAGTTATTTCTTAAGATATTCCTGCTCATTGTTTTGTTGATGGATCATCTAGTAAGAAATCAGTTTATAGTGATTAAGACCAGCTAAATCACAATAACCAATTACCAGTTTCACAATCATTTAGTAAAATAACCACTGAGTCGTTTGATTTAAGAATCTTAAATTTTATATAATTTTAAAGGCATGAGAAAGAATTTAGACTTTTTATTCAATTATTCATTCATTATTAATTCAAACATTTATTAAGCAAAATCAATTTTATTGCAGAAAGGAAATTTTGTCATGAAGCAAAACCCTAATTACCTGCCTATCTTCCTAATTTAGCCTCATGATTTCTAACCTAAGTTTAAGATTTAAAAATAACCTGATTCTCATACTCAACTGGAAAAATAAGACAGCAACAGAAACTTTAGCTCGTCAGCATCAGCTACCGCAACCCGTCTCATCTAACAGTCTTTCAGCATCTCCTGCTCAGTAAAATGGATCGATCTGGAACACCAAGCACTGGAAGCCACCAACTCCAACACCGACTCTGACTACCCCCTCCCACTAAGAGTAGGCCTTCTTATACCCTAATTCTAACTTTGCTAACTAAATTGTTGCAACATTAATAACGCGCTTTTCTCTCATTGGTCCACTCATTTCATCTATTCATTCTTAATCAAGTTCTCCCGGATCCAGCTTGTTCTTTTGGAATGTATATGTTCATTTCCTTTCTCACAGTTCAAGACATGTTTCCATCCGCTTCGATCAGTACATTTGTAACTTCTTTCGATACATTCGAGAACTCTGCAGGCATTGTCCTTTCTCTTAAAACGGTTTCCCACGATTCTTTGCTGATCACCACGGCACACTATCAGTTCAATTAGGTCACATCAGCCTTGACCATTCTTGCATCTTAGCCTCTCAACACCATCACGTGGTTAGCCTTTCTCCAACTTTTTCTCCCTTGTCACGCGTTTTCTCAGCACATGCGCACTCTAATAACCGGCAGCCATTTTATATCGCCACTCGATTAGACTTAGAAGCACTATTTAGAAATAAACAAAACATAATTAAAATAGAGAAACATAGCCTTTTCGTTTCCCTCCCGTCATCTACGTACCCCAATTAGTTATTACCTAGCAGAAAGCAACATTTAAGCTGTTCCTTACTTACCATCACTATTGTTTTTGCAACGACACGTTTATATTCTATGAAGCACAAATCATGCATTTATTATTTATTTAGTACGCAATTATTTTATGTTATAATTAGACACACAGACATTCGTTAATAGATTATTCAGCATATATACTTGCGCGTTACCCTTCCCTCACGTACATTGTTGATTAATACATTTAAACGAAAATTTTTATTAATTATTTATAAAATTTGTTAGGGGTTAAAAAAATTCTTTTTTTATTTTCTCTGCTCCATCAGCAGCAAGGTTCCAGTTGCTGCTGTCAGGCAACATAGCATAGGCCTTAAGCCATGTTTTACCAGCCCGTGTAGTGGATAGCACATTCGATGCTGCAGTCAACACGTGGCATTTAAATTTCCGACAACTCGCCACTATGCATGGTTGGTCATGAGAGTGAGCTTGAGTATATATTCTTCCTTACTTTTATCATTTGTACACGTTATCGTAGCAGAGTGACACTACATTATGGTCCTGAAGAATGCCTGAAACATCTAAATTCATGTAGGGCAGAAACATGTTGACCGTAACTCAGGGTGAATATCCATAACCCTGTATCACTGTACTTTTAACCCCTATCCATTAGGACATATAATAAAGTTGTGGTTTCCCTAGTGAGATAGTTTTTAATACACTTTTCTGTTGCACTCTGACCCTCACCCCTACCCTAGAGGTATTATTACATTGACGTGCTACTTTAAAACACTCCTGCTTCTTTCCTGAGAGGAAGTTGTAGACCACACCGGGTACCTTGCAGTCCCAGAGTGTGTAGGGACCCCATGATGAAGCATGTCACCCTCGGGTGAGTGAGGGTTCTCGTCCAAACACTTGTAGTGCCCCCACATCTTCTTCTTCTTCTTTTTTATTCTTACTAGTTCCTTGTGCACCATGCTACCCTATACTCTGGGGTCGATTCCGATTCGGGCCGGAAATTTCTCCGACCGAGCCGGACCCGGAGAGATTTCCGACCGAATCGGACCCGTGCAGTCCGACCGAACGAGTACGATGCGTCCGTATGTTATCGGACTCGAGTCGGTCGGACTCCATTGAAGTCAATGGGAGCCGGTCGTACAACGCGTACGCGGGCTCCCATTGACTCAATGGGTGCGAGTCGGACAAGGGCGCCCCCTACAGCGGGTGCGCAGCGAAGCGATCGCGCCGTGCACGCACAGGTAGGGGGACCCATGGGTCCCCCTGTGTGCGACTCCGCGCGGCTACGCGTACAGGGGGTCCGACACGGACCCCCAAAGTACGGCTCCGACAGCTCTTACGAGCCGGAGTGCGCGGCTCGGTCGGACTGCTCGCGGCGCGCATCGTGCTTACCCGGCCGGGAAACGTCTCCATTGCGCGGTGCGAGTCGAGTCCGAGCGAGTCGGTCGGAGCGGTTCGAGCCGGGAGCGAGTCGGTCGGAGCGGTCGGAACGCCCGGACGAGTCGGTCGGCGATTTCGCATCGTACTCGCTCGGCCGGACCCGCGTACGGTTCGGTCGGGAAACAGGGCTCCGAATCGGATCCGGTAAAGCCGAATCCGATTCGGAGCCCTACCGGCCGAGATCGGAATCGGCCCCTCTGTGTGAGCAGTATTTAAATTTCCATGCCATGGGTGTATTTCTACATCATATACTTAGGAAGGTAAAATGTGCCAATCACGTTTTAAGCCAATTTCAACATATTTTAAGGTTCAGAGCACATACATTGGTCATTGCATTCCATTGTCCCAGTGCTGAAACTCAAGATCACCCACAGGTAAGTCCCCAAAAAAATGAAAAACCTAGCATGACCACCCAAAAAGGATTCACTTTGCAATAAAATGCTCAACAAATTATCCACATAAAGATAGGCTTGGCCTTCTATATTAGCAAATGCATTCCAAAGGAAGAATACTGTGGGGAATACATTAAGGGCTTGCTTAAGTTGGTTCATAGAAACCATGGTGTTATGCAGCATCTTGTTCAAAGCCATTTCTGTGGTCATAGACTGCCAACGAATGTTAGCCCTCTACTTTTAAAAAAATGGAAAGAAGGCCAAGGTGGCAGTTTTAATTTAACATAGAAGGTTAATCATTTTCTGTAGCATTCTCATCTTAGCTGTTAGAGATCAGTGTAAACTGTAGGCAGACAGCTTGTATCCAAACACATCGTTTTAGCACCAATGACCTACATGAGCTTCTACTGCACACATCCATTCTATTTTATCCCCAAATTGTTGCTTTGCAGGTTACATATGGGACTACCTCCCACTGTACGCAAGAATAAGAGATTGCATTGAGCAATTTCCCTTAGATGTGTTAAATTATACTAGACCCCAGTGTTTGATTTTTTTTCATAAGCTTTCTGCCCGTTAATAGGGGTTCCCTTGTTAGTCTATCATCAATACTTAGTCCCAAACAGTTACATTCTCCTACCCAATCCCACTGTGTGCTCTAGAAACAATATGGGTACTTTTTTGGACTTTTTCCAAAGTTAACTATTTTATTCTTTGTTGGACCTGGACCTTTTTGAAGGGTTATCCCCAGATTTTTTGCCCTCCTCCGCCTATTTTTCTGACTTTTTTTTTGTTGACTTTATGACTTTGGGCCCTTTACCGCTGCTGGCCACTGTAAAAGTACATGTGCTCTGTGCCTAAAATGTAATGGCATTTGGTTTCTCCATGATTGGCATATTTGATTTACTAATAAATCCCTAGTATAGTGCACTACATGTGCCCAGGGCCTGTACATCAAATGCTACAAGTGAACCTGCAGCACTGATGGTGCTGCCCACATGAGTAGCCCTTCAAACCTGTTTTATAAAATTACTAGAGCCCATGGTTTGATTTTATTTTGTAAATGTTTAGAGCCATACATCAAATAGGCTTAGACAAAGCCAATTGGTCCAGCCTTGACATTCTGGTGTGATGGTTACATTTGTATTTTATTGCAAGTATGTGGCACAAAAAGTTAAAAAAGAAACAAAAGAAAACGAATGTATGACAATACAACGCGATCATTTAGATTGCGGTACATTACATCGCAGTTTTTACAACGCAAGTCGTTACAACGACTTGCGCTGGAGGGCGCTGGATTTAGGAATAGTATGATTTACTATTCCAACTCCAGCCTACGTAACAGTAGGGAAGGTGTTGGAATAGTAAATCACACTATTCCTTAGTTTAGAGCGCCATCTAGTGCAAGTCGTTGTAACGACTTGCGTTGTAATGACAGCGAAGTAAATGTATTGCAGTGTTTTGACCGCATTGTAAAGGTCGTTTTCCAAAGAAAACATATCACCACCTAACCAAACATGTTCACTAGGCATAAAAAGTGTAAACGTAATAGAAGTGAAAATACTGCAGTCTAAATGTGGCATACACTCCTTTTTAAAACATAATAAAAAAAATATGACCCATCACAAAAATAAATGTTACATTAAACAAAAGGAGAAACAAAAGCCATATATTGGCCTACCTGGCCTGGCACTAAATTGCACAACTTTTTAGGTGGATGTGCACATGTGCACAAGCCAAATACCGTCGCTCACAGTGAACAGAGCCAATGGCTGAATTGGACTAACCCGTTGCCCTATTCTGTGTGGTGTAGTGGGTGAAGGCAAAATGTGAATAACACTTGGACAGATAAATGGATCTAGATGCCTGACTAAAAGCCCCCGTATGTATATATTACATGCAGAAGTAAAAGCAAAAGTTGAAAAAATGTACAATTAACTGAAATCATTGCAATTAAATAAGACCAACTTTATAACTTTAAAAGTATAAAATGTGTGACTAGTATGAAACACAATCATATGAAAGTTCAATCTCCCCGTGACTAGTATGAAACACAATCAAATGAAAGTTCAATCTCCATGTTATGTAATCATACTAAGAACTAGATCAGTAAAAAAAAAGTTTTTTTAAAACGTCTTGTTAATTGGGTATCAGCACCAGCTAGACAGGCTATTAATGCTTCTCTGCATCTCCTAATTTACAGGCGTAAAAAGTATAGATCCTAAGAGTTGCTTCCTCTGAAATATCAAATTGTGACACCCACACAATGTATCTATATGAGGCTCTTTGAAGTTCAATAATACTCCTATCCAAGATCACTGTGCCATCAGCAAATTGCAATCTATTTCATATTTGCCCACCACCTTTTGGAGGGAAAATGTTGGTGTTTCTAAGTGTCTCCCAGAGGTTGGCTGTATACAATTAAAAAATGATTGGGGCTTTAAGCCCCGCTTAAAGCTTTTGTGAGTAAATATCTTATTGGAGAAAACTACCTGGGCGAGCATAATTTGTACCCATTTTTACGAGGAAAGGCTAACAAAACCTGTCAAAGTCCTGGTGGCGTGCCCCAGCATTGTTTACCCACAATTTACCCCGGTCAATGCTGTCAAATACCCTTTAAAGGAAATCAATGTAGCACAAAGAAGACTACCTGTTGTTTTATCTGTTTTCTTTGTCAACATTGACAATGTTGATAAATTATCCTCTATGCTGCAGTTTCGCTGGAAGCTTGTTTGATAAAAATATAGCAATTTGTTGTTGGAAACCCAGGCTTCCAATTCCTTGAGGAGCACTCTAGGAAAGCGTTTACCTTCTGCATCCTGCACGGCTATACAAGAGTAGTTAGCTGGAGAGGAAGCATTAGCCAAGGCCTTTTCATGTTAGTAAAATATGTATAACATACTTACATAAAGTGACTTTCAGCCACTCTCTTTATCCATTGGTCTGTTGTTGTGTCATGCACATTTTACTTCCACCTACCACTGCATACAGCATGGGGCAGTGGGTCAGCCTACTTATCTCACTGGTTAATTTCACTTTGCGTGGCTGCATTTTGCTCTTTCATAAGGAGCACATCCACACGCAAGTAGTTCCCTTTGTGCCAGTATTTTTTTTTTCCTTTATAATTGCTTTAGTGCTGCCTTTGTGTTTAGAGCCTGGTGTGATAGCTGGACGCTTCTGATGTGAACACAGGGCTCTTTCCATTTTTATCAGATCCCATCTCTTGCCAATGCTTTTGGAAATGTATTTTGGATTGTTCTTTGTTTTACTGCCTGCTGCTATTTCACAGCATTCCAGATTGTGCCCATTTGCAACTGTTCTGCATTAAGTTAGCCTCAGTTCACGTTTCTTTCTCTCCATCATTCTTTCCTTATATCTTCCTCTTTTCTTTCTTTCTTTTGTTCTCTCCTTTCTTTCTTTCTTTTGTTTCTTTATTTCCCTGTTTTCTTTCTTTCCTTTTTTTTGCTTTCTTTCTTTTTCTTGCCTTCTTTATTTCTTCTTTCTTGCTGTCATATATTTCTTTCTTTCTTTATTGATTTTTTCTTTCTTACTTTCTTCCTTTTGTTAATGTGTTTGCCTACTTGCTTTCCTTATTTCTTTCCTTGTTTCTTTCTTGCTTACTTTGGTTTATTCTTTTCTTTCTGTTTAATTCCTTCTGTCTTTCTTTCTTTTTTCCTTTCTTTGCTTCCTTCTTTCTATCTTGCCTTCCTTCTTTGTTTTGTTCTTGCCTTTTTTCTTTCTTTCTTTCTTGCCTTCTTTCTTTCTTTCTTGCAGTTTTTCTTTTGTTTTCTTTCTTTCTTACAGTCTTTCTTTTGTTTTATTTCTTTCTTTCTTGTGTTTCTTTCTTTCCCTCTGGCTTTCTTTCTTTCTTGCCTTCATCTATTTCTTTCTCTCTTTCTTCCTTTCTTTCCTCCCTACTTGCTTGCCATCTTTCCATAGTTTCGTATTTCCTTCTTTCTTCTCTTCTTTCATTTGTTAATTGTTTTACCTACTCTCTTTCCTTCTTTTTTACTTTCTTTTTGTCTTTGTTTCTTGCTTGACTTTTCTTTCTTTCTTTTATGGCTTCTTTCTTTCTTTCTTGTCTTTCTTTCTTTCTTTTCTTTCTTTCATTTCTTTCTTTCCTTCGGGCTTCTTTTCTTTCTTGTTGTTTTCTTTCTTTCTTTCGTTTCTTTCTTTCCTTCTGGCTTCCTTTCTTTCTTGTTGTTTTCTTTCTTTCCTTCTTTCTTTCGTTTCTTTCTTTCCTTCCGGCTTCCTTTCTTTGTTTCTTTCCTGCAATCTTTGTTTCTTTCCTTCTTTCTTTTATTTGTTTTACCTACTCTTTCTTTCTTTCTTTCTTTCTTTCTTTCTTTCTTTCTTACTTTCTTTCTTTCTTTCCTTCCTTCTTGCCTGTTTTTACTTTTTGCCTGATTTCTTTCTTGTTGCCTTGTTTCTTTCATACCTTCTTTCTCAAAGGCAAGAGGCGTGCAGCCAATGTCAGACTGATTAACTTTTTTGGTCTGTGTTAGCCAAGACATTTTGATTGTACCAAAATTATGTGTATAACATAGTTACTTATAGGGGTTTTCAGCTAGACTTCACCAATGAGTCTGTCATTGATGTCATTCACATTTTTAGTTCACCCACTCCAGCATCCATAAAGGAGCAATGTCTCTACCCCCTTCAGCCATTGGCTGACTTCACTACAAGTTATGGCATGCTGCCCTTTCACGAAGAACACATCCACACAGAAATTAAATCCCTTCCATGCCAGGGCGTTCTATAGTAATGTGTGTTTTTTTAGACCTAACATTTTTTTTTGGCCTGCGGCCAATGATTGTTTTTTAGATTAATGAGGGCCCGGCATATTCCCAAACAATAAAGTTTGCAAAACCATGACAAAACAAAACAAGAATTGCCAGAAGGCTGGCGGCCAATGCCAGAGCCATTGGATTTGCCAATTCTTGTTTATGTATTGGGACCAAAAGAGAACCCCGCCAGCTGTCAGGCCAATGTGTTTGTTTCCAAACAATGTACATGTGAGGGAGTTAGGATACCTGACCAAAGGGAAATGCTAGGTTTAGAAACTGCAGTGGAGAGACCATTTGTACCAGGAGCATCATAACTACGAATGATGTTCAATGCTCATTTATAAAAATTAGGAATGCAAACTTATTAAAGCTTTTTTGTGGAGATAATGTCCAGTGGGTTATTATCCAAAACTTAAAGGCTTCCTATATAACTCGTCGATTCCTTTAGGGGGATGCAGTTAACTTCTGAACTTTTGCCCTCGAGTCTACCCAATTTACATATTCCCAAAATGGTCTCTTTGCTGTGCAAACAATTGTAACCACCTTAATTGCTCCTCTTTGAGCTTCTCCCAAATCTGTTTTCTGACAGCAGCTCTTAATGATCTTATTTCCTTTATCAGAAATGTATTTTTATTATAAATTGGTTTGAAAATATGAGGCTGGTGAAACAGCTATAGCTGTCTCCAAGCCAGCCCTAAAATGATTGACTAAGAGCACACAATTTGGTCAAAAACGGGAGGCCGAGATTAAAAGCCATAGCTCCTAGTTTCACAGTTTAAAAACTGCCCACTGGAACACAACTGTGATGGTGGTGGTTCTGATGCCAGGGATGAGTGGCAGTCCTCCCCAGGGAAATGCCACTATGTTGAGGGCCATGCTCAGAAAATTACAAGCATATTTAGGTAAACTGATAAAGTCAGGATTAGCTATCAAGTTTCCTAGTTCCTTGGCTCAAATGGACATTGGACTACATATTATGTATGGTCAACCCAGTGAATTGCCTATGTAGTAGTGGATTCTATCAGTGTTTTTATAGCACTCACTACCCGAATTGAGATTGCTTGTAAGCACTTGTACTGTCTACAGACAAGGCAATGAAGGTAGCATAGTCTGTGAAAAGGTTTTTTTTTATGCAGGTGGTTACTAGGAAGCAATTGTGGTGTTGTTTACCATTGGGACCCTACTGCCTAATACACTATTCCTTTCCAATTGGATAACAGAGTTCTTAATTCTATACTATTTTGTCTTTTTGTGGGACACAGACCTATTCAAACTTAAACCTAAAACACCACCATATTGCAATAGAAAATTCCTGCCTTCTCTGGGTTGCTTGTATATAAGAAACTAGTCTCACAGGTGACATACATAACAGCTGTTGGTAAAGCATTTAGGTCTGGCTTTAATGTAATCTAACATGTACAATCAGCACCATGTTAAAATGAGATACGTTAACTTTGCCAACATTAGATATTATGTATTGCTAATGCAAACCAATTGTTTCTTCACGCTGTAGAGATTGCAAGGGTGCACCAATTAGTAGCCATATCATATGCACTTAAGGGCATATATACTACTATTTCATGCAATGCGGCGCAGCAAGTGAACATGTTGTGCTGCGTTGTGTGAAAGGGAGAGAGCAGAAATACTCCCTATTTACCAAGATATTGAGTATTTCTCTTCTCTCCTTGCGCTGGCCCACTGTGTGCTGCCTAGTGCCAATGCAGGCACCTACTGCAAGGGTGCCTGTGTTACAGGGAGAATTGTTTTTGTGCAGAATGCATCACACATAAAAAGAGGAAATAACGAGGAGAAAAAAGATTTTCCTCCTATTTTCACCATCCTCTGGGAGGTCTACTGATTTGACACAATCCTAGGTTTACAAACCCTTGCAAATCTGGAATTGCATTAAATCCATGGGTGGATGCACAGGATCGCCACCCAGCTTGAATTGTAACGCAAAGCAGCGCAAAAAGCTGCGTTGTATTACATTTCTCTACAAAGCCATGCCAGGAGGCACAAATAGCCCATTGTGCGGCTTTGTTCACCTTACTGAAACCTTTGCGTTGTCCTTGCGTCGCTTTGCGCAACGCAAGGGCAGCACAAAGGCTTAGTAAACCTGGACCTTAATGTGCACTATCATTGCACATCAGAGCACTAAACTCAAGCAAGTATTTTTGGATATCCACATAAAATAATTTTATGTACACTTCATTGTAATGGAAATCAATTAATCAATCAATCAACTAATCAATCCAAATAGTTTATTTCATTAAAAAGACCATAAAAACTTAAAACATGAAAATAGTTTGCAAACTGTGATTGTCCAAAATGGATCCAGCCCTCCAGGTCCTACACTGGGCATTGTCCACCCTTATTCGTGCTTGGGCCTTAGTGTTTGGTAAAGGTGATGACTGATGGTTGCCAGAGACAAGGGTCCGAACAATGACGAACTGGACCCGTGACATGGACTCTGGAGAGGAGAGGAAAATGGATATGGATACCATAGCACTCACATGTATTTAGGAGGAAGTATTAAAAGCAATTCCTGACACCTGAGAAGAATGTCTAAGTTTTATAGTTCTGGTTCAGAGAGGACCTGTCTTGGCAGTTCGAGCTGGAATATTCCAACTGGAGCAGGGTCGAGACTGATTTGAATATGGATGGGTCCGCAATTAGGTGGTACGATCTGCAAAATAATACTGGACTGGGAGGTAGAGCTGTGTAATTACCAGTTGCTGAGATTAAATCAAGCATTCCATACATCACTTTCGTGTATACTTAAATACTCAGATTTGTAGAGTGCGGCTTATCACCCATGAGGGTATCCAGGCACTATCCATATGCATGGGGAGATTAAGCGATTTGCCCAGAATCACAGGATGTTGAGCCGACGCCGAGATTTGAACTTGGATCCCCAGCTCCAAAGTCAGCAGCTCAGGCAGTTACGCTACATCCTCTCCCTTAAGTTTCATAGGCAGCATGTCTGGACTGGGAGCAGGATGCACATAAACAACTCTGAGATGTTCTGCAGAAGTAAGAGTGCTATATTCATCCACAGTCATAGCAGACATTGTCTGAGCCAACCCTATCATTGTCTGCTATGGCTGGCAATGCACACATAAATAAACAAGTAATGCCTATTTAAAATGATAGAAAAATTCAGCACTACCTACTAATATGTAGGATCCCTCAGCGAGAAAGAACTCTGTTCTGCATAGTATGTTCAAATCATTATTTACATATATTTTACAAATTAGACTGCATTATTTAACCACCATTTGGCAGCTTGCCCGTATAACCTAAAGTAGGAACAAGGTGTCAACTTGATTCAAGGCATTTGAAACTAAAGCAGAAGGTGGCTATCGCTGCTTCACCTGCTACATAGCTGTAATGTAAACATCTGCATTATGCCAGGTAGTATGGAACTCATTAGTGCTGCCAGCAGAGAGCAGCAGCTGCCTGTAGCCAGACGCTAATTAGAAATGGTCCTCCTGGTCTGATTCCGATATACAATGGTGCACATTGGACTTCTGTATCTAAGCTCATGATAACCAAACAATAGTCTATGTTTAGGGAGTATAGTATGCAGATTGAATAGATGGTACTTACAGGAACAACAAGGTAAGCCACGCCAGTGGCCACTCCTGTCAGAAGTCGTCCGAAGCAGAGTACCCAGACAGTTGGGGATGCAACGATGACTGTGTAGCCGAATATAAAAGGCAGGGCACAGATGACCAGACATATCTTTCGACCAATCACATTGATGAGACACATGCATAACAATACTCCAATAAGAGCTCCAATTGGGAGGATGGACTGCAATAAAAAACAAGAGAATATAAAGCACATCAGTATGTGTGGTTAGACTCATCTGCGACTACATCATGGTGTCTGTGATGCTCAAAGAGAGAAACTGTCCTTCAGCTGGTGCTCTAGTAGGTGACTGTATCAGGGTGAATGGCCTGATTTTAAGGTTGGCTGGTGGACTTCCATTCCTCAAAGCGGCGGAGGTCAAATCCTCCACCACCCAGGGCGGGCTACCTTCTGCCATCTATTGGGATCAGCACTGACCATGCAGTGATCTTCAAAGGAGCCACAGAGGCACCTGTGGAGAAACAGAGTTTGGTGAGCAGCCGTCATGTTTCAAGTGGCCGCTCACAAACTTATTTTTTTCTTTTTCAAAAATAAACTCTCATGGGGTAGTTTGTTATTACAATGAAAAACACTAATGACCCTGAAGCCCTGGGAGTAGTCTCCTTGAGCGAGGAGGTCCTTAGTAGTTTTCTGTTTGGGAACACAAGCTTTTCCGGAACATAAAAAAAAGACCCCATCAGATCGTCTAAATAGGGCGGAGGGTCCGGTGCGCCTGATCCCAAATCCATCAGGCCATTGGTGTAGGGTTTTCCAATGACAGAGGCACCATCATCAGAAACATGGCAACCTGCTCAAATCAAAATAGGGCAGGCGGACCATCAATCTGGCGGACACGGTACTCTGGCACATTTGTTTCAGTTGTGTTTGAAGAAATGTGTTTATCGAAATTGGGACAGGGAAATTTGATTTCAGTGTGGCGGGGAAATTATGTGTTGCAGACACTTCAGGTACAAAGCCATTTGCTCATATAACTTAAATAAACACATGAAAATTGCTTCAAATGTGAGAACAAATTCGCTTTTCAATTTTATAAAACATGAATTTACATTCTAAATCTTATCAGCTCTTTAGACTGAGGAAGGCTATTAACCAGTGAGTCACTGCATGTGTTATATCACCTATCATGGATAAAAACTGGTGGACCCTAATTAGCATATTTCAATGTTAGGTCAGTCCAGAGAAAAACACTCTGAAAATGGTATAAAAATAAATGTCTTATTGTCTTATACAACCAACATGGGGGACTGCAAAACAGCAGCAAGGCTAAATATCGAGTTGCACAAATATCGAGTCATAAATATCATGGGTCAGGAATATCGACAGCAAGAATGTCGTGGTCAAGAATATCACTTAAGGTAAGAAATATCGTTTTTAAAAATATCGAAGTGTTTAATATCGTTTGCAAAAATATAGGGGGTCATTATGATAGCACTGAACCCACCACCGGCAGCCTGCCGGTGGCGGGTTCACCGCCATCGTGTGCCCAAATACCGCCCGCCAGATAAGGATTGCGGGTGGTGTGCTGGCAGACGGAAAGCCCGTCCGCCACAGGTCCGACACAGGCAATCATTACGATTGCCTGCCGGACCCGGCCAGCATACCTAGAATGGTGGCGGTGCCTAGCAGGCACCGTCCGCCACATTTGGATGCTGCAACAAGCCAGCCTTTCAATGGCGGTTCAACCGCCATTCAAAGGCAGGCGGGGATGTACTTTAGAGGCCCATTGCGGGCCCCCCTTGTGCAGGGGCATGGGAATTGTGCACTTGTGGGGCACCTAGGGTGCCCCCCCTACAGTTCCCTGCACCAGGTGGCAGGCACCGCGTGAAAATGTAGAACATGCATTTTTGCCATTGCGGCAAGATTGCAGGAGATTTACTCTTGTTAAGTGGAAGAGAAATCCCATTTTCAAGGTGGAAATGAGAAGGAAAGTACTTCAAACTTGGTGGGGTTGTAGAAGAAATGGTTTCTCCAGTGGGAAAAATATATTACCCATGGAAACTTTTTTTTCTTAAAGTGCATTTGTACCTATCCAATGGCATTAACACATGCACAACTTACACTTAACCTCACAGAACTGGACATTGTTGGAATTTCAAAACAGCACTGCAGTACTCATGGAACCCTTCCACTGTGGCAGCGTTCTAGGTGTACTCGTCGGTGGGAGCTAACATACAGCACGTTCGAATCAGGGAGGGCTGGCTCACATAAACAAATTCATTTTTGCTTATGGTGCAAAAAATCCTCGGTCTACTGCAAACCTTGGGTACTTTTATTTTTATAAAGGGGCCTGGTTTAATACTATATATTGCTTAAAGCCTATTTCACGGACTCAAACTGGAGAAGCTTTGGTGCAAGGTTTCCTTTAGTAAGGTCTAAATGTGCAGGCCATAGTGGATGGGAAGAAGGTGTGGTAGTTTTCTAAGTTATTGGCTTCTAAACAAAGCCTTCTAAATTCCAGCATTTTCAATTTTATAATATTTTTCCAGTTAAGTCCACCCAAAACCTTGGGATGAGATTTTTCTTCCCATCTTACTTGAATTACCCAGCAGCGATGATTTTATTATAAAATAGAATAGACAGTCTTGAACATAATGCAGATGTTGCAGACAGGATGTTCTCAGTGCCTTTATTATTTATTTGCCTATTAGTAGTATTTATGCTGTGCAGTCTTAAATAAAATGTTGTATATTTAGAATAAATGCTAATTAAAAGAAGGTACAGGTATCAGGAGCAGAATCCATGTTACAAATGTTCCTAGATACCAGTTTTCAAGCAGGAGTGTGACCCACATTCGTCTTGGTCTACCACTGTCTCTCTCCTGCAGATGAACTTTAACCAGGTACCCTATTTCCATGACAGACTAATGCAGGGCTGGGCTGGCTTTATGGGACACACTGAAAACACCCGGGAGGCTTTTAGGGATGGATAGATGGAGGGTTCATCAGCTTTCTAAACAACTCTTGGAGATAGTACACAAATGTATTGTAGACCAGTATATAATCTTGTACCAATCAGCTCTGTCAACTTTTTGGTAACTGAACTAAATTATTTACATTAGATGGCCCCTCACAGTGCTCTTCAAAGCAACTTTTCCAGCAGATGATCTTTTGTGTGGCACTTAATTGCTGGAGTGCCAAGAGAACCCAGCAGTAAGGCTAGACTCCAGTTTCCTTACTGGGGAAGTTGTTTTGAAGAGCACTGTCAGGAAGCTACCAGTAAAGTAAATACATATTCCGGCCCCACTCAGTATTTCTAAAAGCAACAAGGATTTTTTTTTTTAATCAGAGGTACAGTACAAAATCCACCATCATCATACAATTCATAAATTACAGCAAGAAAAATGACCAATACTAATATAACAAGTGGATGCCCACAGAATTTTCCTAACTAATATTTTAAAATTTCCATATAAGTACATTTCATCAAATCCAGTACCCTCCCGCCCTCCAAAGTATCCACCATCCAGTTCCCTTAGCTTGCTACGAAGGAAGCCCATAGTTTGCAGAACTTTCCAGAGGTGCAGAGTCGGGCGGAGAGCACCCTCTCTTTTTCCCCTTACCTGCTGCATTTTACTAAGCCAGTCAGTTTAGACTTACACTTCTGTAGGGGCCGTGATTGCGCCACTACTATCGAAATAAATATCTGTTTCTGATGCCTTGTCGCAACACCTGCCATAAGACAATACCCTAGAAGTGCAAGCAATGGATTTGCAGGAATTTGAATCTGATTTTCCAAAAATCTAAAAATACTGCCCCAAATTCATCCAATTTACTACGCTGACAGATATGAGTCCAATCTCCGCCTCCCAACTCATCACACTGAAAACACTTATTAGGACACTCTTTATTTATTTATTTAAGGATCGAGGTGTCCTATAAATCAGGGTTCTCCAAAGTCGGGGTTGGATGGCCGGATCCATGCCAGATTTCTAAGATAACTATATTTATCTAAATGGGGATATGCTAAAAATCTGTCATGGATCTGGCCCTCCAGGACCAACTTTGGAGATACCTGCTATAAATCAACCATTTAGAAAAAATTGCATTTTGCGAAGGTTCAACGTAGGTAATGTTGTAAAATTCATTCATTAATTTTTCTCCAAATGTCCTTACTTAATAATATCCTCTCCCCTTAGCCATTTGGTGGAAATCCGGCTACAACATGCACCCTCTCATTTGACAGCAGGTATCTATTCCAAAACCCCGATTTCTTTCCTCTGGAGGGAATTCATGAAATTTTCAACTGCTCCATCCTATCCAATATATTTTTAGGGCCAATGTGAAAATAAAAAAGCCATGGAGAATTCTACAGGACTACTGTAGCCACATTCTCCTGTCCCTAATTAGCGGCTCTATCTCTTCCAAGGTTTTCCATTTGTCATTCGCCAAAAAACGCTAGATGCACAAAACCATTAGTCTTCCATCTGGTGACAGTCGCAGAGACCCTAGCAGCCCCACTATCCCACTCAATATGGTCCTGGTAATCTCTTTCTGAGTTCACATAGGGAATAGCTAACTCTCTAAAACATTGGGGTAATTACGATGACGGACATACTTCAGTCCCTCCACCATCGTATCGTATTTGGGACCGCCCGCCTACAAGGTGGTGGTCGAACAGGGCAAATTATGATGCAACCGCCACCGTGGCGGTCACATTGCCCATGTTTTGTATTACTGCGCTCTCTGCAGTTTCCACCGCAAGACAAAACAGACACCCCACACATATCTCTGCACTACGTGGCAGTCACCATGTGGTCCCTACCACATAGTGTAGGGATATGTAGCCCAGTGCCTATATCCCTGGCCAAGGGACTTAGGGGTGCCCACTACGGGCCCCCAAATCCGTTTCCGCCTGCCGCTTTGCGGCGGGTTGACCGCCGCAGAATGACCGGCAGAAAGGGATATTGTAATCCCTACGGTGATGCCTGACAGGCACCACCGCCGTTCTGGGACTACAGGGAGGTCTGACAGGCGGTTGGATACAGACCACATGTCGGGACCGCGGCGATCGGAGTTTCCGACCGCCACCCGTCCAGAAGCCATTATAATATGGTGGACGGATATCCTTGTTCCGATGGCAGGGAGACCACCACCGACAGCCTGTCGGTGGCGGTCTCCACGCCATCGTAATCAGGCCTATTGTATCTTTCTTTTCAAAAACCATTGCACTATTTTATATCTCACATTTTTAGGGGATTCGGTTAATCTCAAAGTATCTTGGATTTGATTTTTTTATCATCATTAGTCCTATCAGATCATTCTAAAAATAAATCCCAAATGCAGATTTTCTAAAACCGAAAAATGCATTGTGCAAAATGTGCAAAGTAATAGGATTTTTTCTTTAGCAAAGCCAAACCTCCATACACCTATATAAAAAGTCTAGCGCAAATTTGGGCTCAATTTATCCCATAAAAAAGGACAAAACATAGAGTCGACAGACTTGAAGAACCGGAAATGTAAAACACATGGAGCTGCAGCAAATTAAAAGTTAAACAAGGGGAGAACCACTATTTTTATTAAAGTTACCCTACCAAGATGCATTAAGGGGTGCGCCATCCACTTAGTCAACAATCCTTTGCCTTTGCTTAAAGGAGGATTTGTAATTATATCATATAATTCTCCGACATCTTTAGTACAAAAACCCCAAATAACGTTTTGGGCGCGTGTGCACACACACCCAGAATTCTGGCAACAAATTTTCTTCAGTCTTATATTTATTAACTTTGTACCCACCTAAAAGGTGAAATGCGGAGAAGATTTTAAATACCTTCTCCTGCACCCTGCAGTTCCTTCTCATGAGTCAATATTAGCATAATGTTGTCAGCATATCATTTAAATTTTGCCATCTGGGGAATAGGCGCCTGAATAGCTCTATCAGCCATAGAACAAAATAAAAAAAGCAAAAAAGACCGGAGAAAGAGGGCAGCCCTGTCTGGTTCCCCACCTGACTTTAAATTAACCAATCCTGGCTGTATTTAAAATTAGTTTGGCTTCAGAGTTGTAGTACATCTTTTCAATAAACCCTGTGGTCTGAGCCAAAAAATCAAGGGGCAGATTTACAAGAAAGTGACGCATCTGTATAGATGCGTCACTTTCCCTGCGCCACCCTCAGAAACCCTTGCGCCACCATAGATGTGCCGTATTTACAATACGGCGCACTATGGCGCAAGGATTGACAGATGCGTCAGAAATTCTGACGCATCTGTTGGTGGAAAAGTCACGCATTGCTGGAGTCGTGTCGGAAGCACGACGCAACTCCAGCAATGCATGTTGAGGCCTATTCCCACTACACTGCGTCACTACTTACGCTTGCTTCAAGCAGGCGTAAGTTTTGACGCAGTGGCGTCCTAAAAGGGGCACAGTGAAATCTTGTAGATTTCACTGCGTCACTTTTACGAGGCCTTCCTGCGTGGGAACACCCACCCTGCATACATTATACCTGATGCAGGTATAATGTGACGCAGGGCTTTACAACGTGACACATCTCCCTAGATGCGTCACATTGTAAATTTGCCGCATTTTTTACGCTGCCGATGCGTCACAAAAGTGACGCAACGGCAGCGTAAAAGTGACGCAAGGGGCTTGTAAATCTGCCCCCAAATCTCTCTAGAATACATTGAAGGGTTTCCCAGACCACGAGATCAAATGCCTTTTCAGCATCCAACGAAGACATCGCTGCTTGGACTCTATTAGCAGTAAACCCATCCAAAGTTTCAATTACATAATTCGTATTTGCGAAGAGCGGCCTTCTACAATTACACCATTCTAGACCCCGTGAATCAATTTAGGCACTAATTTATTAAACCTATTCGCAAACAACTTCATATAAAGCAACATGGCTTTGGGATTTTTCTGCCCATGAAACAGTATATGAGCCTTAATTCCGCTGTACAGCTGGGAAAAAGGGGTTGACTTCAGTAGTTCATAATTAGTTCCAATATTTTGCCCATATCTATGGTGACCCACCAGTAAAGCCCCAGACTTTTTCACGTGCTGAGATTTCTTTGATTACTGTTTTGGGGCAGCAAAAATCAATGTTTGTGTTTTATCTGAAGAAGAAAATCAAAAACTGATTTTTGTTGCGTCAAACTACGCTAACTGTCAAAAAGGAACTATAATGCAAAACACTATATAAAAATAATATGGTGATAAACAGCTCCTCCTTACAAATCAGCACAAACTAAAAACAGCATAAAAAGACATACATCAAAACCCCAGGCAGTTTATATACTCTAGAAGACCTTATACCTCATGTAAGTATGGTTGTACCCACGAGCCTTCTTTCACTTCCTTGCAGACATTTCCACATCTCCTTTTTGCGGGTAATGACATTATTATGAAGAAAACAAGTGGTTGGGGTCAAATGTGCTGCAGAATGCAAACGCATTATGGAGGCTAATTTGTTATTTCTTGCTGCATAATTGACCTGGACCCCCACTGAATCACTATTTTAGGCAGAGGACCACGACCAAGCAATTTTTATGACATGAAACTCAAAACTATACACAGAAATAGAGAAACAGAGTAAGCATCAAACAAATACCCAAACCATGAAACATTTTATGTAATTCACAAACAAAAGATACACAAAAAAAGAAATAGAAATTCTAATTTTAATAGAAAGGTTGGAGCTTTTCAATGTTTGGTTTTATTTCTAAAAGAGGAAGCTATATGCTACACTGTGTCGTATCACTTTGTCTTTTTTCCTCTGAAAGTTTGCTCTCTCAGCTAGTGACCCTTGTAACTCTCTGCAGAGTGGTTTTGGAGATGTCATTTTGATAATGAATCCCATATTTCACAGGTACACAAACGTCCTGAACAGTCATCCACAGACGCCAGTATATAATTCTAAATGCATGTGGTAATACAAAGCTACAAAACCATGCTTAAAAAAAAATGGTGCATCACACAGTGCAATGAGTGCAAATGTACAGTGGAGAAAAATAGACAGGAGAAAGGGAGCTTTATACTGTCCCTTTGGAATCTTGTGAAATATAGCATGTATGGTGAACCATTCAGCAGCGGCGGTTCGTCCACAATGGTGGTGGAGCGTCACCCCACTGCCTGGCTCGGAGCCAGCAAATGTAAAATAAAACGATGTTCTTGCATCGTTTTATTGTGCATTAGCCGGCTCTGAGCCAGTCCTGTAGGGAGGGGGGAGGAGGAGTGCTACGTGCACTCCACTCCCTAAGTGCTCATGTGTGTTTGGCCGGCCGTCTCAGGCCGACCAAAACACACATGCGCACTTAGGTTCTCTCCAGCCCAGCTAAATTGAGCAGCCGGCTGGAGAAACCCCCACATACTCCTTGGTCTGAGCAGGGCGTCTATTCAGCCCACTCAGACCAATTCCCGCGTAGCTCTGCAGTGCGGGGATTCGATGGGAGTCTGTCCCAGGGGCTGCTGGGACCTAGGAAGAGGAAAGGCGGCAAACGCAACACTGGAGGCGGCCAGCGGCTAAAGGTACGTTTAAAAAAAAAATCTATTATTTCTACACCCCCCGTGCGACCGCGACCCCTCCCGCACAACCACTCCTGCACAACCACTCCTGCCTCACCACCCTTTATTTGTGGTGGCCGCCACTGCCATTCAGGCATTCAACCTTTGAGAGTTATAGCATCATTTTTTAAACACTTACCCCAAACCAAGCTGCATCCAGTTGTTTCATTTTTAACCTTTTGAACCTGATTATTCTCAGGTCGGAGATGGCCGGAGAACTGTATCCCAAGGCAAATCCACAACTCAGGGATCCTAACAGTGCAGCAAAGGCTGCCCAGTACAGGTTCGCATTGCTGACATTTCTGTAGAGCAACAGACACAAGCAGTGAGTGTCCCTTGAGATGAAATAATTCACAGATCACACATTCAGTATTAAACATTAATTTTCAAAAAACTATTTGCTTTATCCTCTTACATTCACTGGGGCAGATTTACAAGAAAGTGACGCATCTGTACAGAGGACCTGGCTTGGCAGTTCGGGCTGGACTGTTCCCATGAGGCACAGGGTCAAGACTGATTTGCATATGGCTGGGTTCAAACTGGAATGGCATGGTGAGCAAAACAACGATGGATTCAGGCCTAGATCTCTGTACTGGGGTGAATGTATGACATTGTTCTGCATTCTGTCCATCAACTGTTGTTTTTGTATTTACAATACGGCGCACTATGGCGCAAGGATTGACAGATGCGTCAGAAATTCTGACGCATCTGTTGGCGGAAAAGTCACGCATTGCTGGAGTCATGTCGCAAGCACGACGCAACTCCAGCAATGCATGTTGAGGCCTATTCCCACTACACTGCGTCACTACTTACGCCTGCTTGAAGCAGGCGTAAGGTTTTGACGCAGTGGCGTCCTAAAAGTGGCGCAGTGAAATCTTGTAGATTTCACTGAGTCACTTTTACGAGGTCTTCCTGCGTGGGAACGCCCACCCTGCATACATTATACCTGACGCAGGTATAATGTGACGCAGGGCAATACAACGTGACGCATCTCCCTAGATGGGTCACGTTGTAAATAGGCCGCATTGCTTGCGCCGCAGCGCAAAAGTCACGCAAGGGGCTTGTAAATCTGCCCCAATGTTCCTGAATATGAAAACAATATTTCTCATTACTTTAAAGTAACAAGCCACATTAAATGTCATTGATAGCCACTTTGCAGGTATGATTGGGTTGCAATTCCATAGGTAAGAGGTTCACTTTTAGTGATAATAGCTTTTGCCTTATTTTGGAAAAACAAAAAAGGTGTTTGGTCACCTTAGGTAGACGCTATACAATTTTGAGCAGGTTGGGTGCCTAAAGTCAAAGTCTCCCAAATTGCGTGTTTTCCATCCAAATTCCCTTAGGAATTACTGCTCAACCTCACAGCAAAAACTGCTACGCGTATTTAGACCAAACTTGGCAGGACAGATGCTTATTACAAGTGTAAATGTTTATTTTCGGTGTAACTGTGTAATGTGGTTTTTGACATTTTTAAAATAAATCGGGACAATACTTTATTGACATTTCGGTTGGCCAGACAAAATGTGAATGAAAAAAGTAAATTCGATTGGCTTTGACCATTTTTTCTTTCATCAAACCGGCAATGCATCATTTTTTTGAAATTCCTAAAAATATGGACAAGAACCTCCCAAGATCACAATTGTAAATGAAAAATAGGTGGCTATAAAAAGCAGGATGATGCACTTCTCTTTCTTGTCTATATACAGCGTCACTAAAACTAAGGGGCATATTAGCAATGCCTGGCGATAATTATCGCAAAGCGCAATTAGCGCTTGGATAATTATCGCCAGGCATCACCGGTTTCTATCGCGGAGTTAGCGTGCAATCAGCAATGCTAATCTCCAAAGTGATAGAAACCTTGAGAGCTAGTGTGAATATCGCCTGAAAACAGGCGATATTCACACTGTTCCCCAGTTCTGCTTGCTGATAGTGCGAGGGGACTTAGCCATGTAATCCACCTTTCATTGGATTACATGGCTAAGTCAGGGTGGGACCAGGTGTTAGCAAACCAGCGCTAAACGTGTTTAGCGCTGGTTCGCTAATCACCGCCCCTGCCTCGCTGATAGGCGTTAGCGACCTCAGCGACTGTTTCCAGTCGCTGTTAGGTGAGGAACGCCTACTTTGCATGCCATTAGCGATAAATATCGCTGGTATGCAAGCGCCACCCAACCCGGTCGCTATTGCCTACAAGCTGTCGCTAACAGCAGTTAGCGACAGCTTGTTGATAAGGCGATAATATTATCGCCGCTTTAGCGGGAAAAAGTCCCGCTAAAGTGGCGATAATCGCCTTGCTAATATGCCCCTAAGACCCTTATTACAAGTGGCCCGTAAAAATCATGTCCACCCCTGGATCTACCATTTTCAGGGGTCTCAATTATTTCAGAGTTCTGGGAGACCAGGGATTTCGAGATTTTTGGGAATAACATGCGGAAATTTGACTTAACATGCTAATCTCCACATGTTTTTCCTTGGTAATCCACCCAGATACTTCATGTGCTTGCAGCAGGTGACATTTTAGAGTGACATACCGCTGAGTGACAGTGTTTCTCCTAAATCCATGATTCTGAGGGGCTCGGGAACTCAGTCACTGGGCCCGTCAGAATTAAAGGTCCAAAGGCCTTCTACTTCTATGTCTCTGCCACTATGCTTTTTTTCGGACGAGACTATTGCTATTTTCCACAGAATGATTTCCTTTAGTTCATTCCAGCATGAATAATGCTAGTTATTGTACTTATCTGTTAGGAACATCACAGAGCTTCCATTGTGTAATTACAAAAGAGAAACATAGTCAGCTGTTTACATTGAATTTTAAGCCCTAATGTCAGGATTCCCTCTGGAAGAAGTCGGGGAGCAATGGCCGATAAAGCATAAAGAAGTACACCAATCATACACCCAACTCTGTCTACAACTAACTGGCTAGCAGGGTACCCAACAGTTCATGCCTCTATTACCTGCCTGACTCACATTTACATTTGTCGGTTAATGGGCAAGTGCCCCAAGAAAAGTTAAATGTTCTTCATACAGTGCGCCTTCCTTTACCCTCAGACCAGTGGCGGCTCGCATAGGTATCGCTGCAGGGCGGTGAGGCGGGGCGGGTGCAGGGGCGGGGCTGCGTGGGGGGGGTAGTGGAATGTGACATACGACGGGAACGTTGGCGATGCTGCGAGCGCAAAGTAAGTGCTTTCGTTTATTTATTTACTCTAAACGTTCCTGTCGTATGTCACACTCCACTACCCCCCCACCCAGCCCCGCCCCGCCTCACCGCCCCACAGTGATACCTGTGCGAGCTGCCACTGCCTCAGACTCACAATTCACTAAAGGGCCATATGTATCAAAATGTTGTTTTGCGATTCGCAAATAGCGATTTTTTGCGAATCGCTATTTGAGAATCGCAAAACGCGATGTATGTAGGACTTGCAAAAACTTTTGCAAATCCCACATATTCCTTAATTGCGGATCGCAAATTGTGATTCGCAATTAAGGAATACCTCCCCATTCATTCCTAATGAATGGGGAGACATTCGCAATTTGCGAGTACCCATTAGGTACTCGTAAATTGCGAATGCAATTTCAAGGATGCAAGGGTGTCAAAAGGACACCCTGTTGTACCCCTGAAATGAGCATGGGTGCAGATGTGGCGCACATACATGCCCTAAGGGCATGTATGTGCGCCACATAGCACTTGAAAATGCAAAAAGTGCATTTTTCAAAGAAATCATAAATTACCACCAACTTGAAGTTGGTGGTACTTTGCGATTCCTTAAGCCAAAATTGCACAACTTGGGTGCTTCCTACATTGAATTTAAGGAATCGCAATTTGCGATTCCTTAAATGCTTTCGCAAAATAGGGAATCGCAAATTTTGCTATTCCTTATTTTGCGAGTGGGTTTTCCTTTCATACATTGCACACAGCTAAATTGCGATCGCAAACGCTGAAATTCTGCGAATTTCAGCGTTTGTGATCGCAATTTAGCTTGATACATATGGCCCTAAGTCTGACACCCTCAGCTAACAAAGACATTACTTTATCCTTACGAAAAGCACATCTCCATTAAACTATTGGTATTGTTTGCTTTATTAAATGATCATTGACACAAAATATTGTGAGAAAGTCATCCTTTTTGCCCTGTTCATCCCCATGTTTTGACTGATGCTGGTGGTAACTGGCTCTGGCTGTGTCCTGGGCTCTGCTAACAAGGCCCAGGGCCACTGCTCTGATTAAAAAGGTGTATGGTAATTAGGTATCATTACAATTGGCAATGACAGACCCATGTAAGTCCCTAGTATATAATATGGCAAGGGGGATTCAAACCACCTATAAGTCCCTAGTATATAATAGGGCAGCGAGGATAAAACACCCTGTAGATTTCCTGCACTGGTAATCTACCTTTTTCATATAAATCACCCCTACGGTCTCCCCTAGGTGCCCCAGGGGTGGGCTCCCATGTAACTATATGCAGGGACAATATAAACAATGTTTTACATGCCCTGGTAAGGGACAAACTGGCAATTTTGCTTTCCCCAATGTAGATACATAGCTCCATAGGCTAACATTGGAATATTTTATTTAAGTATAAATATTGTTAGGAAGGAGCTGAAAATGTCATTCAAGGAGTTAATAGATTGGTAATGACAAATCCAACAACTTGCCACTGTTGAATGTATCATAATTGATACAGAAAAGAAGGTATAGAACTTTCTTTTATGTGGGCCAAAATCCAGCCTTCTAGCAGCCTCTACTGATTGGTCAGACTTAACAGGCCTAGCCAAGCTGCTTTGATGAGGTGATAAGATGCCTTCATAAAGCAGAGGTTATCTATTGGGGTAGCTCTGCAGCTGCAGAGAACAGGCCAGGATGGGGGCTGGATAAATCGAGCTGGGCTTCAAAGAGAGCAGGATAGTAAGGAATGCCAGCCAGGCCTACCCTCTCTTCCAGTACCCCACTGCCAGATGGAAGCCCCAGGAATGGAATTTGCAGAAGGTCTGGAGGGGCAGTGTTAATGGAAATGAGCCACATCAGTAGGTTGGGTTAGCCAAGTCTTACTCTCCAGGAGAGAATTCTCCATCTTGAATTTTAAATTGCAGTGCTTTATGGGACAAGAATATGCCACAATTTGGAGGAAGCTGTTCTGCTTTTGGGTGGCACCCTGCACCTCATTGGACAGGGGTGCCCCCCTTCTTACCACCCAAGATTATTGAATAAATGTGTGAGAGCTGCATAGCAACTCAGATTTGCTGCCTGAAATTACAAGGAGAAGAAGGACTGCCCTGCTGAAACCCTGGTCTGCTCCCCAAAGGATTGCAATCTGAAGGACTGCTCCTGTTGCACACTTGGAACTACAGGCCTGTGGACTTTGCCTCTGTGGACAGAGCTTCTCTGCACCATCTCTCAAAAGAAGTCCCCAGCTGGAGTGCGTCCAGTGGACTTTTAATGATTTGGCCAGGTGCATTGTAGGAATTTTAGTTCCAAAATTCCAAGGAATATCTCAGAGCTTCTAGATCCTTGGATTTGTATTTTGTACACTTTGAACCCTCAAGGCAAACCTCAGGAAGAAGTTCCAGTAGTTTGGAGAAGTTTTGAGCAACGTTTGGAAAAAGGTCCATAAGTGGAACTGCCCGACGTTGAGAGTCAAACCAACTACTCTCAACCACGATCCGGACTGGATTTCAAGTTCATCCTGCTAAAAGCTCCAGAGCTCCTGACTTCCAGGATTTGACCAGGGCCTTGCGGAGAAGCAATCAGCCTGCTGGAGGGGGCCGCACAACATTGAGAGAAGTTCCTCCAGAAAAGTTTCTAAGTCTGAAGGTAATAGTTTGACCAGGGCCTCCCACTTAGTGTATCTGACCAGGGCTCCATTGCAGGTGGGCTCAAACTTTTACTTTGTCCCGATTAAGTGCAACCAGATGTCCCAAGTTGGCGCTATATGTTTTTAAGCACTAGAAAGTGTTTAATCTTTAAAAATTCATATCTCTGGTTCACTATATTGGATATTGTCGTTTTGGTGTCATTTTAAAGATACAAATATTTCCTATTGTTATAAATTGGTGTAGGATTTTTATTGTTTGTTGTGTCTTACTTATTTAATGTATTGGTGCTTTTAATTGCTTTACATACCTGTCTCCTGAGTTAAGCCTGCCTGCTTGAAGCCAGCTACCAAGGGTCAAGCCAGGGGCTAATGTATTGATACCTTGACTGGATCTTATATTGCGTTGGTGGCATTATTACGAGTGGTAGGTGCATATTTTCCCCCTCTAATAATCCACCTTCCAACAAATATCTAACTAATTCAGACCCAAGTCCACAATGGACCCATTTGGAAAGTTATGCCAAGAATAACAAAAGAGCTGTGGTGCCATATTTAAAGCAGATTGTATGCTTTATGAAAGCTTAAATAACAATAACTATGCAATAGGTGCCCACTCTGTATTCACTGCTAAAGAAAGCTAATATGTAGCTCAAAGACAGTTCAAGACCCATTAATTTCAGAAATAGTAATGTCCTCCATTTTCTTTCGACAGTCTCAGCCTTTCAGACTTCATTTAGAATTACCTTGTGGTTACTCATTTAGTAGATTTGCTACATGCAGGAAAACACACTTGTGCAGATTTCAAATGGCTCTACGTAACAACTGCTATTACAACCCAACGTGAAATATACATATATTATTACCTTATAAAGGAAAAAGTATTTTACTGCCATGCCTGACTACCTTGACAGTCAAACGCTGAAAGGGCTACTTGGTTTCTGGTTTGAGGGTCCACAGTACTGGGAACCCAGGACACAGATGTGAAAGACACCAGTTGTTACAACTGAGGCTCAGTTACTTATGAATGCCTTGGACTCTCTGACCTGGATCTCTCACAACAATTATTGACATATTTCAAAAACTCCAAACTGTTGTATGCATAATGTAAGCAGTGTTAGTTTAATGTGTAGAATATTGGGGTAGAATTAGAATGTGGTTTGAACAGCACCACAGTCAAGCTCACCTGGTGGCTGTTATGTTGCTCTTCTTTCATGTTTAATAAACTAAGTCTTCTCAACTTGTGTGGACCTGCTTTACTACACATTTTGGCGACAAGGATGGGATCTTGGAAGAGCAGCGCTCACATGGAAACATTTGGCATGTCAAACCAGTACTGAGGAGACATACAGAGCATTAATCGGTTCACAGTGTTCAGACACAGTGATATCCTGCCTTAGGAATCTCAGAGTAAGGATTGAGCAGCACCTTGGGGCTGAGTTACGGGCTGGAATCTTTGTAGTGTGCAGCTTTAATTGGACAGCATCTTTTACTGAGTTTCCAGCTGGAAGCTACATGGTTGGCAGCGGTAACTGGGTTACATCTCCTACTGTGGGTGTGCCCTTGCAAGTATGTGCTCATGCACGGCTTACACACTCCGATGCCATTTTATTGCCATTGGGTATTCCCGGTCCCCCATTTATATCCCACAATTCTTTCAGGGACGAAGTGCTTGTGTATGACTCGTGCATGATGTTGGCCATCTTAGTGAGGTTCACTATGGCTTTCAACTTAGTTTTATAATAATCCCTTAAAATTTGGACTGCACCTAAATCAGTGGCCATCTTAGATTGGGATCAGCTGTGATAGTTCCTATTGTATTATATTGATGGCAATTTTGGATTGAGATTGTTTTGGGAAAGAAAAGGAAAATACTAACTTTTCCATATAGTGAGTTTGGTCGCTTTAAGTCTACCATGGCAAACCTCACAACCCCTTTCTCCTTATTTACAATCAGTATGGGAACCACAAATGGAAACTGGACTGTGGTATCCCATGTTTATGGCCTATGTGAAAGTACTTAAAGGCGAAAACTGTTCTGCTCAGAGAAAGTTATCATTTTTGAAGCATTGAATAGTAGGTATAGGTTTGAAAGAATTTAAAAACCTACCTCCTTTGGAAGGTGCAGGTAATATTCATATTTTTACTAAGCTACTGATAGAATGAGCATTCACTTTGGAAGGACAATTAATACGGTGATGGAGTTATTTTAATTTTATTCCCATGTTCAAAAAGAGGATGAGACAGTTAAAGAATATGTGTCTGCTTTACAGACATTAGCAGGGTCCTGTGAATTTTAAACCATTACATATGAACAAGTCTTAAGGAATCAAATGATGATGATGACGAAAAGTAAGAAAATTCAGGAGAGACTATGGTCTGGAACAGAATCTTCATTCAGTACTTTTATAAACATTGCCAAGGGCATTGAGCAAACTGAAAAATGTGTAAATTAAATTAGGTGCCAAAATATTAAGGGGTCGATTCCGATTCGGGCCGGAAAAAGCACCGACCGACTCGGAGCCAGAAATAATACCGACCGACACGTACCTGTGGCGCCCGACACGCCAAGTACGATGCAAAGCGTGCAAAATCCGACCGACACGTACAGAACCCAAGCCGAACGACCGAGCCACACGGAAAACAGCAATCCGGCCGGAAAAACACGCGAATCGAACCGACCGACACGCACCCGGAACAAATCCGACCGAAACGTACACGCGAACTCCAAACCGCAAAGTACGATGCAAGGCGCGAAAACCACGACCGAGTCGGACGGAGGACAAGCCGCACGACCGACACGCATACAAAACCGAGCCGAAGCAACACAAAACACCGCGACCGACGCGTACGCAGCATAGAAAACTGCACAAACACAGCGTGAGCGAAGCGGAGAACACCGTACGAGACAAATGCATGGTCCGACTCGGTCACAAGAACGTTTCCAACATGCACAGACAGTACAAAGGAAAAATCACACAAAAAAGGCCAAACAAGCAATTACAAAGCCAATAAATACTGGGGGGTGGGGACAGAGAACAAAGACACACCCACAACTCCACCCATATAAAGGACACAAATCACAACCATGATCCTTTGCAAATGCCATTCCACTGCCAGCACCCAAGAGACAGCAACCACACACCCACAGCTCATCCCTCACACAAGCCACACACCATCAGCACACCAACAAATACCTACCTCACATACACCCAGCAAAACACACACTCACACACCCTCACCTGCACACCAACACACACATCACTCACCATCACCACCCATCACCATGCCCCCAAGAAGAATCACAAGTTCCTAGATTGTGAATTGGAAGTCCTGGTAGACGAGATCCTCAGGGTAGAGCCACAGCTGTTTGGCACACTGGTCCAACAGACCCCCATCTCCCAGAAAACCAAGATGTGGGAGAGGATCATCAACAGGGTGAACGCACAATCACCATGTCTGCGCACAAAGACCGACATCCAGAACAGGTGGTATGACGTGCGCAGGAGGGTCCGGGAGCTGCTCAAGAAAGACTACCTCCTGAGCCAATACACCGGCAGTGGCCCTCCTGCCAAGCCAGTATACCTCAGGCCCTGGGAGGAGAAGGTGCGGGCCATCCTTCCGCCAGTGAGCGTATATGGACTAGAGAACATCCCAGAGCCTGGTGAGTACACAACAAATGTACACAATATTCTGCCACAAAACACACACACATCACTGTCAAGGGAGAGTCAAACCATGCACTCATAGCAATTACACAGCAACCAGAACAGAATCATCCCAAAATGTGTATGTCAGTCAGATAAACACAACACATGCCATCAAAAAAGTTACATCCAACCGTGCCATCACATGTACAAACACAACTACAACTACAGCTAGGCAGTGGCACAAATAGAACTAACAAACACATCCAGACATGTAGCCACCACAACAACACCAACACACAGTGAAGACCACTGAAAGGAAGGAATTCTGTGTATGCTGGCCAAGTCAGTGTAGCCAATAGCATCATGGGAGTCGTAGTCACACATATTGCCCCCCACAACTGTCCCATCAACACCACCATGAACCATGCGCACATCACAGGGAGTGGAGAAGGACTCACAAGATGGCTGACACTGGCAACTGCTGTGGGGAGCACAAGGCCCTGCTGGGAACTGTGCACCAACAAACAGCAGGACACCACTGACTGACATCCTGAGAGACAACTTCCACTCCCTGCAATGCAAGCACGTTCCATGGTGGGATATCTGGCTGGCTGGGTGGGAAGGAGGACTTGCAGCACTGACCATAGTCACAAGCACCTCCCCTTACACACACCCTCAACACAAACTCCACAGAACCCACCTGGTAGAATGCAATGCCTCCCATCCTAACTCAAGATCCCACAAAGAACCACCACCCTGGGTTATGTTGTGTGAAGCACAGGGACACTCTTGGGACTTTTAGCCAAACAACTGCCAGGACAACACTCCCAGCCATCCTGTCAGCACAGCCAGCCCACCCCACAGGGAAGCAGAGTCAAAGGAAGGAAGCATGGGCATGCTGGGAAGGGGGTGGAGGCAATAGCATGATGGGAGTCGTAGTCACAGCTCTACATCCCCCACCACATGGCCCAGCAAGCTCACACTCACGCATGCACATCCCACAGAGAGTGGAAAGGCCCGTCAAAGATGTCTGACACTGTTGCTGTGTCGTGGGGAGCACAAGGGCATGCTGGGAACTGCACACCAACCAACATCAGGACACCACTGTCAGCCATCTTGCCATTGCTCTCACACCCACACATACTGAACTCCCCACAAAAGCAAGTAAGTATGGGAATGCTGGGAAGTGGGGTGGAGGCAATAGCATGATGGGAGTGGCAGTCACAGATATTGGTCACCCTCACAACTGGCCCATCAACACCACCCTGAACCATGCTCACATCACAGGGAGTGGAGAAGGACTCACAAGATGGCTGACACTGGCAACTGCTGTGGGGAGCACAAGGGCATGCTGGGAACTGCACACCAACCAACAGCAGGACACCACTGTCAGCCATCTTGCCATTGCCCTCACACCCACACACACTGAACTCCCCACAAAAGCAAGTAAGTATGGGAATGCTGGCAAGTGGGGTGGAGGCAATAGCATGATGGGAGTGGCAGTCACAGATATTGGTCACCCCCACAACTGTCCCATCAACACCACCCTGAACCATGCTCACATCACAGGGAGTGGAGAAGGACTCACAAGATGGCTGACACTGGCTACTGCTGCGGGGAGCACAAGGCCCTGCTGGGAACTGTGCACCAACAAACAGCAGGACACCACTGACTGACATCCTGAGAGACAACTTCCACTCCCTGCAATGCAAGCACGTTCCATGGTGGGATATCTGGCTGGCTGGGTGGGAAGGAGGACTTGCAGCACTGACCATAGTCACAAGCACCTCCCCTCACACACCCCCTCAACACAAACTCCACAGAACCCACCTGGTAGAATGCAATGCCTCCCATCCTAACTCAAGATCCCACAAAGAACCACCACCCTGGGTTATGTTGTGTGAAGCACAGGGACACTCTTGGGACTTTTAGCCAAACAACTGCCAGGACAACACTCCCAGCCATCCTGTCAGCACAGCCAGCCCACCCCACAGGGAAGCAGAGTCAAAAGGAAGGAAACATGGGCATGCTGGGAAGGGGGGTGGAGGCAATAGCATGATGGGAGTCATAGTCACAGCTCTACATTCCCCACCACATGGCCCAGCAAGCTCACACTCACGCATGCACATCCCACAGAGAGTGGAAAGGCCCATCAAAGATGTCTGACACTGTTGCTGTGTCGTGGGGAGCACAAGGGCATGCTGGGAACTGCACACCAACCAACAGCAGGACACCACTGTCAGCCATCTTGCCATTGCTCTCACACCCACACATACTGAACTCCCCACAAAAGCAAGTAAGTATGGGAATGCTGGGAAGTGGGGTGGAGACAATAGCATGATGGGAGTGGCAGTCACAGATATTGGTCACCCTCACAACTGGCCCATCAACACCACCCTGAACCATGCTCACATCACAGGGAGTGGAGAAGGACTCACAAGATGGCTGACACTGGCTACTGCTGCGGGGAGCACAAGGCCCTGCTGGGAACTGTGCACCAACAAACAGCAGGACACCACTGACTGACATCCTGAGAGACAACTTCCACTCCCTGCAATGCAAGCACAGTCCATGGTGGGATAACTGACTGGCTGGGTGGGAAGGAGGGCCGGCTGTCAACCAAATACAACCAATGCAGACCATGTTCACACCCCAACAAATACATAGAAATGCCCAAATAATGCAGGACAATGTGCCACACCAAAATCAACCCCTGACTGTGACGACTTAGGACAATGCAATGTACAGGCCCGCACCCATAGGCACAGTCACAACTGTCAGGTGTGTCAACCATTGATGCCTCCAGAAACATAACATACATTGTGTGTGTCTCCCAAAAACAGGTGATGATGGGGACACAGCAGCAGACGCTGAGGAGTCCCAGTCCCAGGCTCAAGAGGATGCGGAGCTCACTGGTGTCGTACAGCCTCTGCCCTCCTCGGACGAAGAAGACCAACCTGGCACATCCGGTGCAAGTCTACATGCAGCACCAGCAGGACCACCAGCTGCAGCACCAGCAGGACCACCAGCTGCACCCCTTGCACCCACCCCTCCAACGACTGTCACCACAAATACCATCCCTGCCGACATGGACAGAACAAGGAGCAACACCAGCACAGGGACCCTGGACCAACCTGGGGCCATGGACACCACCACCACCACCAACCCCCAAGGTGGACCAGGGTCATCTGTGCGTGCCACTGCACGCACTGCCCATGTCAGCAGGGGTGGTGGGAGGGTGGGAGACAGAAGGTCGCTGCTTGCAGAGGTTGCTGGTGTGCATGATGACCCCACAACTGGTACGCATAGCTGATGCGTACCAGTCCAGCACCGGAGACCTCAGCCAGGTAGTGGGGCTCCTCAGAGACATGAAACAGCAGCAGGCTGCCCATCATGCCCACTTGGACTCTCACATGTCCCACGTGGAGTCACACATGTCCCGCGTGGACTCACACATGTCCCGCGTGGAGTCCAAGTGGGATGCACTGCATGAGATGACGGCGGTGCACAGGGACATTTTACAATGCCTCCGCCAGATGAACAGCAACCAGTCCACACCTCCCTGTGTGCCAACAACATCTGGTGCTGCCCAAACTGCAACTGCCACAGGGAGGGAGGATGACTCTGGCGGAGAGTCCCCTGCACTGCAGCAGCCTGTACTTGAGGGCCCCCAAGAAGAGGGGTCGTCCGAAGAGGGGCAAGTGAGAGGCCGATGGCCAAGCGCAACTCCCAGGAAGCCTGAACCTGTTCTGGATGTTCACCTTTGTGCACAGACTGTTCACCCTGTTGACGGCAACACTACTCCCACACATTGCATGGGGAGTACAAGTTGGACCAATGTCTCAGACAACTGTGGCCCCGATACTGGGGATTTTGTCTACCAGGACTTTCAATTCACCTAGGAACTTCTGATTGCAAGATTTATGTACAGCACTACCCATCCTATGCACTATTCACACAAATGTATCACAATAAACACACTAATACACCATACTTGCCTCTGTTGTGATTCCAACGTGGGTGCTGTTATGGGGATGATGAACTGCAAAATTACACTGTGTATGCGAACTGCAACAGCAAGTACAACACAGGCATGTGAGTAAAGGCAACGTGACACATATGAGTGAGACACACCACTAGGGCTACACAACACATACACACCTAGGCCATCTGACTCATTGCCTACACTGATGTTGCCAGGGAAGACGGTGCAATGCACAGACACCACACCCATTCCCAGTTGTAGTCAAGTAGCCCACAGGTGCAGTAAGCAAATGGCAGTCAAATGTGTGACCACAGACAACGCACATCACAAAGTGAAGCACAGGTTTATTACACAGTTGCAACATGTCGTAACCACTACAGATGCAAGGTAATCCCACCTGGCAGCGGGCACACAGTCAACAACTGTAGACGGAAGGAAGTCCATGGGTGTGGCGCACATCACCTGTAGGGACACAACATCTACCACCCTGGAAGTGCAATCACGTCGTCGGTGGACACAGTTGACCAAACGAATCTGAAAGTACCCTGTGAAGGACAGAAATGACACACAGTCAAAAGCAATGGAGAACAGGACAGAACAGCAAAACTCATGCACAATACATGTTACAAGATACCCACCCAGAACCAAGTTAGCATGTCAACACTGTTGGGGAGTACAGCCCACCTGTAAGCACACATCGCAACACACATCCAGTCAAGTAGCCCATGGACACACTCCAACAGCACCAGAGCACCACCTACACATATCATGCCAACTCACATCATTGACATGACACCTCAGGATACTCACATTCAGCTAAAGAAGTTGGTGATGAGCTGTGTGCGGACATCACCCTCATCATCATCATCGTCACTGGCATCGTGGACCAGGCCAGGATCCTCCACAGGTGGCGGATGTTGGTCATTGTCATCCTGGATGAGAGGCAACTCCTTCCGCACTGCCAGGTTGTGGAGCATGCAGCAGACGATGATAATCTTGCACACTTTCGCAGGGGCATATGGGAGGGACCCTCCGGTCTTGTCCAGGCAGCGGAAGCGGCTCTTCAGGAGACCAAATGTCCGCTCAATCACTCTCCTGGTCCGACCATGTGCCTCATTGTAGCGCATCTGGGCTGGTGTCACAGGGTTCCTGAGGGTGTCAGCAACCACGGCATGTTGGGGTATCCCGAGTCACCTACGGACAGACAAGTGCACATTAGCTGACTTGGAAAAGTGGGCGGAATACTACAGATCAGATCACACACAATGGCACAAAGTCAGTACACACCGACAAGCCAGGCACGCTGGTTCTGCATCTGTGCCATCATCCTGGGGATGCGACTACTCCTCATCACAAAGGCATCGTGTGCTGAACCAGGGAAACGGGCACACACGTGTGTGATGGTCATATCTGCAAGACACACCACCAGTGCATTGACCGAGTGGTAGTGCTTGCGGTTCCTGTAGGCCTGCTCCTGGGCCTGTGGTGGTACCAAAGCCACATGTGTCCCATCAATGGAGCCAATGACATGCGGCATCCTCCCCAGGGCATAAAAGTCACTCTTCACGTCAGTGAGTCGTCGCAGTCTAGGGAAATAGATGTACCGGTTCAGGAATAGCAACATTGCCGCCAAAACATCGCGGAGCACACGGCTCAACATGGTCTGTGACATCCCACCAGCAGTCGCCACAGTATGTTGGAAGGTACCGGTGGCAAAGAAGTGTAGGGCTGCCATCACCTTCACCTTGGGGGTCAGCGCTGTAGGATACGGCCGGCCAGGCTGCAAATGTGGGGCCAACTGCACTGCCAAATCCTCAATCAGCTGCCTGGTGAAGCGGTACCGTCGGATGCTGTCCCGTTCCACCATCGTTGCCAGGTCTGGGAATGGTCGATGGACAGCAGGAGCCCTGCAGTGCAGAGGAGAAGTAAGCAAGATTGTCAGTCAGCCCACATATGCGGCATTGAACACACTCAATATCCCAACATACATCATTATGAGGCACAACTACATGAAGTGTGCAGTTCCGTAAGGACATGTATGGTACATACATGGCCAACATCTGTCATCACGGTCCAACAAGTGGCATCAATTAGTCCCAGGTTGGCCCATTGGATATCATGAGGCCGTGTCACAGTTCCCATCTCCTGCTGCCGTGTCACAATCACCCCCACAGTGACATGTGAGGACAGATGTGCCCCAGGCATCACAGCTCAACGACAGGTACATTCCCAGGGACCCTGTATTGCCACATGGACACTGGCATTACATGGAGTATCATGTATACACCACAGCAAAACAACCATGACCCCCACAGGTAGTGGTTCCACTTGCCTCTGCAGGACAGACATGGATGTCTGTGACACACACACGCACAACATCAAAGTCCATGCACACACAACGTGAATGTGGAGACTGTCTCCCATTGTGCACATGAAATCAGAGACATTGTAAACACTACATGCACACAGACTGTGGAGGACCATCACTATTGTGCCACTGGGACACCCTGGCTCAAACATACCGTCCCACATGGGACTCACGGGGTATGTGACATGACATACACATACACCACCGTGAAATGTGACCATGGCACATGCACAGATATGAACAGTTGCACATCACAGTGGTCATGTACACGTAACACCCAGGATCCTGTCCCCATGAACACGTGCACAGCCTGGGGGTGGCTACCCCCAGGTGACACCCACAGGACAACATGTACACCAACATACACACAATAGGAAATGCAGCCTTACATGCCTTATGATACAGCTTGGACAGGCTGTCGTGTTGTAGGTGTGCCCCTCACTCCCTGGGAGCTATCTGTGGCTGGCATATGTCCATCTGAGACAGGCATGGTGACATATGCCAGTCACTTGTACAGGGATGCGTTGATCAGCAATGGACCGATCGGTGCCCCGGCCGGCCCATTGCATTCAATGTGTGCGGGTACGCGTTGTACCCCTGTACGCGTTGTACTGCAATGGACCGATCGGTGCCCCGGCCGGCCCATTGCATTCAATGTGTGCGGGTGCGCGTTGTGCCCCTGTACGCGTTGTACTGCAATGGACCGATCGGTGCCCCGGCCGGCCCATTGCATTCAATGTGTGCGAGTACGCGTTGTACCCCTATGCGCGTTGTACTGCAATGGACCGATCGGTGCCCCCGGCCGGCCCATTGCATTCAATGTGTGCGGGTACGCGTTGTACCCCTGTGCAGCGTTGTACTGCAATGGACCGATCGGTGCCCCGGCCGGCCCATTGCATTCAATGTGTGCGGGTACGCGTTGTACCCCTATGCGCGTTGTACTGCAATGGACTGATCGGTGCCCCGGCCGGCCCATTGCATTCAATGTGTGCGGGTACGCGTTGTGCCCCTGTACGCGTTGTACTGCAATGGACCGATCGGTGCCCCGGCCGGCCCATTGCATTCAATGTGTGCGGGTACGCGTTGTGCCCCTGTACGCGTTGTACCGCAATGGACCGATCGGTGCGCATCCATTGACAATGGCCTTGCCTGGCAACGGAACGCGCTTTTGAATTTCGAACGAGTCAGTTGCTGGAAATTCAGTTGGTCACCCACAACAATGTTGCAAAATCATGTATGTCATGAAGTTGAAGATTTGAAGGATGCTGTGGGCATGTATTGGTGCTGCTATTCCATGGATTGGCCAGATTCAGAAGATGCAAACGACTTGGACCTATCACTTTGGATACAAGGGACAGTATCTGCCTCTCCAGCACATATATATTGCTGGCTGTTCCCCTGAGAGCTCACTTGCCTGCACTAAATGCTCCAGGACGACATCTGCCACTGCACTGCTGCTGTCTCTGCCCCTCTGGACCCTGCAATGGCACGTACTGTGGAGAGAGCCCCAGCCTTCAGCCTTGAGGAGAACCAGGCCCTGCTGGACAGCCTACTTCCACAGTACAGCAAGCTGTATGGGACACCAGGGGAGCAGGTGAGTGTTCTGTGCACTGCCTTTCTGAATGTGCATTTTGTCTGACTAGCAAGGATGAAAGTCTGCACGCCACTGGCTAGCAGGCTCACTGAGTAGTTGTCACCCCCCATAGTGTGTAGTGACATGCACTGGACAGGTATGGTGCAGTGACAGTGCATTTGAACAAGGTTTTACTTCCCATGCAATGATACCATGTAGTGACGTCTGGCAAACTGTCCATGGGCAGCGTTGCACTGCCTGTGTACATCATGTGCCCCTGTGAATGAGACATGTATATACAACTGTGTCATGCATGGATATGTTGCATGTGTAGTAATGGCCTTTTCACTTTGTCATCCTGACAGGTTAATACCCATCGGAAGCAGGAGATCTGGAAGGACATCGTCCGGGCTTTCCGGTCCGTGGGGGTCTACAAGCGCCGGATCCGCAACTGCCAGAAGAGGTGGCAGGACCTTCGGGGCTGGACCCGGAGGATTGCACGGGTCCAGCTGAAGCTGTCGCCTCCTCGCAGGAGGGGCGGAACACGGACCCTGACCCCCACATGCTCCAGATCCTGGCGGTGGTGTTTCCAGACCTGGATGGGCAGCTGAAGGCCAGACAGCAGCAAGGAGGGGGTGAGTCAAAGACTGCACTGTGAACTCTGTATTACATGCTTTGTGCCCTCCTCTGGCCTGGTTCAACTGCCACAGTGCAGCAGTCATGTTGTCCAGGAGCCATGTCCCTCTATTGTGCACTGCCCACTCCTCATCTGATACCCAGGTGTGGCCCTAACATTCAGGGAATTGTGTCACTTGGGACTGTGTCCTTGCAGTTTGCTTCACTAAAGGTGGGGGACAGCATCTGTTTCCCTAACTCTGTTGTGGGCATCATGGGTGGGTCCATTGTTCACACAACGCCTGTGTTTGGACATGTAATCTGCGTGTTGCTTTGATATGCGGTCCACTTGCTGAGCTGAGCCACCACATGTGCCTGGGGTATGTGGCACACGCCCATGCAGCGGGTGGGAACAATGTTTGGGCCCCAGGAGTGTGCAGATTACGTGTGTCACACATACATAGCCAGCTATCCACTGTCCAGGGCTCATCCCTCATTCATGTGGGGCAGGACAGTCATGCCTACTCCAGGCCATGCAATGCACTCTGTACTCCCACTCCCGTGTATCAGCTGACACCTTGTGCGCAGTGATTTGACCCCTCAGGTGTCTGCCTCTGTGTCAGTGTGCTGTGGATTAGTTGCCAGGACTGCTGGGGTGTTTCTTGGTAGGGGCTCAGCATGCCACTGGAGATGTGACCATAGGAGACGATACTTGTGTGTCACATAGGTGTTTGATCAGCTGCCCGTGCAGACTGGGGTATGCGAATGTGAAGTTCAGGCAGCTGTTCCCCATTCACAGCAGATGGTGAGGGGCTCAGGTTCAGAGGGTAGTGTCACAGGTCTCCCATATGTCCAATTGGTATGACCTGGACAGATGAGGGTTAAGATGATGTGTTGTGTGGGGGATGTACATGTGCACTTGTGCAGCTCCCGGACTTGCATTCCCCATGACCTACTATTGTGACACAGTGCAGAGTGTTGTTGTCTGGCTGCCAAGTCATACATCACTGAGACAGTGATGTATGACTTAGCAGTCATGCCTCCGCCATGGCATGTGTCTACTTATTGGTGATCCTGCAGGGGAGTGACATGTGCTACATGCACACCATTGTGGCGATGGCTATCAGGACATGGGTGCATCATGGTGTCTGTCGCTGGTATGCATCACATGCATTTCCTATTTGACTCTGGGCATCCCTTTCATCCGGAAACCTGTCCTGACTCAGTGGCAAGTGTTGTGATGTGTGCATGTCCACATGCTACACCGTGTCCTCTGCACTGTCCAACTACTGTGTAGTTGGTGCATGTGTCCACACTGGGGTGTTGCTATCCAACAGACACCAGACAGATGGGTGCAAGGCCATGTGGGATGTGAGTGCCATGGTTGGCATCAGACTGACAATTGGCTTCTCCTGTTCAGTTAGGGCACTTGTAGCAATGTACAACTAATGATGCCAGGGCTTGCTCTGTAATGTGCTGTGCTCATAGTGGTGTGTGCGTTTGGTGCAGGTGACTGATGTCTGTCTGTTTCCCCATTGTTTGCAGATACATCCACGGCCACGGAAGGGGACAGCTCCACGGACCAGGAGGAGCCGGAGAGCCAGACTGGGTCAGCAGCCGAGGAGTGGTCGGAGGGACCCAGTGGCACGGAGGGCGAGGGGAGCCACACAGAGGAGTCCTCAGCACCATCCACCTCAGCTGAGGACCAGAGCAACTCGGAGGATGAATCCCTTATGGAGGCGGGTGTCAGCAGCCACCACACCCCAGCTAGTGTTGCTGTCCCCGCCACCACCAGCACCACCACCGCCGTCCCATCGGCTCCCATTCCCCAGGTCCGTGGAGGCTCCCATGTTCGGGAGCGTGTCTCCTTTGGGCCAGGCACCGCACCCCCTGCCCCTGTGTCCCCTGCTGCCCTGAGTGAGGAGTCTGTGTACCTCCTTCGCCAGCTCCATGTAGGGCAGACAGCCATGCTGAGTGTCCTCCATGCGCACACCGCTCTGTTGACTCAGCTGGTGTCGTTCATGGAGGGCATCTCATCGGGCATGTCTGACCTACAGAGGGGCAATAGGTCCATGGACTCCTCCCTGACGGCAGCAGTGTCCCTCCTCAGACAGTCCCTCACCCCTCCTGCCTCTGCTCCATCCACACTCCCCAGCACCTCACCCGTCCCAAGCACACACACATCGGCACAGGCACACACCAGCACACACACATCCAGCACACAGACACACACGCCACAAACAAAACGCACACGCACGCACAGTCAGGGGACTGAAACCAGACTCACAGGGGATGGGGCCCTGGAACACACACACGCATCCACGAGCACTGCGCAGTCCTCAGTTGCCTCTCCCTCCAAAACACCCTCCCTTGCCTCACCTGCAACCCCAAAGACCCAGCGCCTCTTCCTCAGTGACCTCGGCCTCTTCCCCTCCGATCCAGCTGCTCCAGCATCCAGGGGAAGAGGAAGCCCACCCACACGGAGCAGAGTGCCCCTCGCCCCCGGACACCCTCCCCAGGCGCAGACAGACTGAGGCCCCCACCCGCAAGTCCCCCGGAGTCGTAAGAGCAAGACCCCGCCGCCGCCCTGCAGCTCAGGCACCAGGTCTCCTTCCTCCATCCCTCAGGCCCCCACTCCACAGGTGCCCCTACCACACCCTGCCCCAGGTTCCCCCACCCACAGATATACCATCCCCAAGAGGATCCGGCCTTCTCCCCCTGCCACTTGCTCTCCCGGCACCACACCCCCCGCTGCGCTTGTCTGTGCCACTGATGTGGTGAGGGTGTCCTCCCCCTCTGTCCAGCCCACCTTGCCTGTTCCCCATTCTCCTCCCCTGGTGGTAGGCACTGCAGTGGAGTCCACTTCCACCCTGTCTGACTTGGTCACTGCAGTGGCGGACCTGTCCACTCCATCTGCAGGGTCCACTGCAGTCGTGCCGGCACCCACAACATCTGAGTCATGCCCCCCAGTTGTGCCGGCACACACCATGTCAGACACCTCCACTGCAGTTGTCAGTGGCTCTCCAGCACCCACCACCCCTTCCCTGCTTCCTCCTGGTGAGCCCTGATCCTATCCCTTCGGTGCCTGGCCTGCCCTCCCGGTTGCCCCTCCTAGTGGATTGTCCCTGGTTTTGTGCAGGCATGCGTAGGGTGACATCTGCCACTGTCACCAAGTTTGGACTTTGACAATGGACTGGCCATTGGCATTTGTGTTTTTTCTGGACTTTGTTTGCATTCCACACATATGCTGAATAAAGCAACTTTCTGTTCTCTAGTGCTTATGCTTCTGATGTACATGTTGTTGATGATGCTAACCATGCCCTTGCTGCAGTGATGGTGATATTTGGTCTCATGATAATGAAGTGTTACTGTGCAGGAACCCATGTGGTCCAGGGGGAATGTGTCCTATCCTGTGGTGTATCCATGTCATCCATAGCAGCATCTGAGGGTGTCATGTGTTCAGTATTTGGCAATGGGATTTCCTACTTACATTAGCTATTTCACATCTGTGGCTTCCACCCCTGCACATCTGTTGTGCCTGCCATTGTTCAATTTGTCTACTTCCCTGACCGTGTGGCCATCTCCACTGGACATGCAGGTTTGGGCATCAATGGGGAAGGACTCATCCGTGTAGTCAGTGCAACATTGCTATACAAGTGTGTTGGATCTGTGCTGATGATTCCGTTGGCACTTCCATGACCAGGCTGATGTGACGGGAGCCCTCATTTGGTGCTAATTGTTGATTGTGTGACCAAGTGCTCAGCTGACATGATGGGGCCCTACTGAGGCAACATATGGCACAGCTTTCCTCACACAGGAGTGGAGTCCCCTCATGGCAGTGTGTACTCCTGTGACATTGCCTGCGCCCAAGGTGTGTATTGTATGTGCATGTCTGTGTGTTCACTTCCGTTTAGCTGTGCATGCTGTGTTCCCTAGTGTTGTACCTGTTTGTGATGCTTGCTGAGTTGACCTATGTTCCCCCAAAGTCTTCTCCTGGGTTCTCTGTGATGTGGGTGCATGGCACATTACTGGTCATCAGGGTGTCACCCATAGGTGTGTTTGCTGTCAGGGCTGAGTTTGTGTGCAGACGCAGATGGGTCACAGTCAGGTTTCCCCTTGGCACTTGTTGTTTGCCCCTGTCATGTGATTTCCAGTTTGTGTTATCTTTCAGTGATTGTGACACGTTGTGTGTGTGACTGCTGGCACTCCTCAGGGTCCGGGCTGCAATGTTGGTTGTTGTCTATGTGTGTTCTTTGTGGGTGACCTTGGCTTCTTCATTGGTGTGTGACTGTGGCTGGGATCCCATTGGTTGGTGTGGTATTGCCGTCATGTCCATGTACAGCGTAGTGTGCAGTGTGTCAGACATTCAGGAGTCTTGTTGAGTGGCCATGTGTGATGTGTTTCTGCACCTTGGTTCCCACCCACCACCCTGGAATAGTCATGGGTGCATGTGCAATGTCACCAGTGCATGTGTGCTTCACTGCTGCACATTGTTGGAGGTCTAGGGGTGTGGTGTTGAGTGTGTGCAGATGAGAGTTGTTGCCCGGCTAGGCCCCTGCCTCCATGTTGGCCTTGGCTTACTGGCCATGCTGATTGATTTGTGCTTGTGTAGGTGTGATGGTAGTTTGTTGCTCAGGACACATGACTGTGGTTCACAGTGTGAACCACATTTAGCTTTGTCATCACAGTGGGATTGTAATGCAGCCCAGGGTCACCACATTGTGGGGGCCCTGGGGGTGGTGCTGTGGTGTGTCTGTGTCTTGCTGTGTCAGTTGCTGTTCCTACGTGCCTGTGTCACATGTGTGATTTGTGCTCCCTCTCATCTGACAATGCCTGCTTGCCCACATAGGGGATTTGGATCCATGAGTTACCTTTGTGTGGCACTGTATGCACATCTGTATGATTGGTATTCAGGTCTCCTCATGTGTTGTGTGGTTGCCTGGGGACACTGGCACCCCCCTCACCTGTTGTGTATGATGTGCAGTGTGGGTCTGCCTGTTTGTGTTTGTGCATCTGCACCACTGCATTGGCATATCTTGGGTGTGCCATTGGCTGTATGTAGTTTGGTGGGTTTCCCCTGCTGTCCCTGGGACTCTTAGGTCATCGGTCAGCACAATGATCATGGTTTGTGTGTCCCATTGCTGCCATGGTATGGTATCTGTTCACCTCACATCTGCAGTCTCCACAGGGTATCTGCATTTGTGTGCCCATTGGTGCAAATATGTGGGTCTGCATTCTGATGGTCACTTCTGTCATTGTGTCATTGATGAATGTTGACAGTGTCAGCCCCCATGGGTGTTGTTTGTCTGCACATGGCCAAAGGTATGTCTTATTTGCACTGCAGTATTTGGCTCACCCTATTTATGTTGCAGTGGGACACATACACTACTTTGCCACTGATGTGTTTTTTGTTCTGTGACCAGGAATCATCCATGCAGTTTGGCAGTTGCAGCTCTTTCTTTGTCAACACTTACCTTTTGGTCACTGTGATGATGGGGGTTTAGACCCCATTGCCACAATGTTCAAAAGGTGCTTCAGCTATGGACCCCACACTTACCTTTTGGTCACTGTGATGATGGGGGTTTAGACCCCATTGCCACAATGTTCAAATGGTGCTTCAGCTATGGACCCCACACTTACATTTTGGTCACTGTGATGATGGGGGTTTAGACCCCATTGCCACAATGTTCAAAAGGTGCTTCAGCTATGGACCCCACACTTACCTTTTGGTCACAGTGATGATGGGGGTTTAGACTCCATTGCCACAATGTTCAAAAGGTGCTTCAGCTATGGACCCCACACTTACATTTTGGTCACTGTGATGATGGGGGTTTAGACCCCATTGCCACAATGTTCAAAAGGTGCTTCAGCTATGGACCCCACACTTACATTTTGGTCACTGTGATGATGGGGGTTTAGACCCCATTGCCACAATGTTCAAAAGGTGCTTCAGCTATGGACCCCACACTTACCTTTTGGTCACAGTGATGATGGGGGTTTAGACTCCATTGCCACAATGTTCAAAAGGTGCTTCAGCTATGGAACCCACACTTACATTTTGGTCACTGTGATGATGGGGGTTTAGACCCCATTGCCACAATGTTCAAAGGTGCTTCAGCTATGGACCCCACACTTACCTTTTGGTCACTGTGATGATGGGGGTTTAGACCCCATTGCCACAATGTTCAAAAGGTGCTTCAGCTATGGACCCCACACTTACATTTTGGTCACTGTGATGATGGGGGTTTAGACCCCATTGCCACAATGTTCAAAAGGTGCTTCAGCTATGGACCCCACACTTACCTTTTGGTCACAGTGATGATGGGGGTTTAGACTCCATTGCCACAATGTTCAAAAGGTGCTTCAGCTATGGACCCCACACTTACATTTTGGTCACAGTGATGATGGGGGTTTAGACTCCATTGCCACAATGTTCAAAAGGTGCTTCAGCTATGGACCCCGCACTTACATTTTGGTCACTGTGATGATGGGGGTTTGGACCCCATTGCCACAATGGTCATGGCCTGCTTGCATTGTGGGGGCCACACACATATATGTGTGGCACATGTGCTAGGGGGTCACATTGTATGTTCAAAGTCATGTTCGGTGTTGTAGGCATTTGACACAGTCTACACACGCTTGTCATGGTGTTGGGGGGATGTCTTTTTCTTGCATTCCCTAGGTTGTGGTGTGCTGGTTGTGTCATGCATTGTCCATCCTATGAGTGGGGGTGGTAGTGGTGGTAGGCATCCAGCCCCCTGGCTAAGAGTGGTAGTAGTGGTAGGCATCCAGCCCCCTGGCTAAGGGTGGTAGTAGTGGTAGGCATCCAGCCCCCCTGGCTAAGGGTGGTAGTGGTGGTAGGCATCCAGCCCCCCTGGCTAAGGGTGGTAGTAGTGGTAGGCATCCAGCCCCCTGGCTAAGGGTGGTGGTGAGGCATCCAGCCCCCTGGCTAAGGGTGGTAGTGGGAGGCATCCAGCCCCCTGGCTAAGGGTGGTGGTAGGCATCCAGCCCCCTGGCTAAGGGTGGTAGTAGGCATCCAGCCCCCTGGCTAAGGGTGGTAGTAGTGGTAGGCATCCAGCCCCCCTGGCTAAGGGTGGTAGTAGTGGTAGGCATCCAGCCCCCTGGGTGAGGGTGGTAGTAGGCATCCAGCCCCCTGGCTAAGGGTGGTAGTAGTGGTAGGCATCCAGCCCCCTGGCTAAGGGTGGTAGTGGTGGTAGGCATCCAGCCCCCCTGGCTAAGGGTGGTAGTAGTGGTAGGCATCCAGCCCCCCTGGCTAAGGGTGGTAGTAGTGGTAGGCATCCAGCCCCCTGGCTAAGGGTGGTAGTAGTGGTAGGCATCCAGCCCCCTGGGTGAGGGTGGTAGTAGTGGTAGGCATCCAGCCCCCCTGGCTAAGGGTGGTAGTAGTGGTAGGCATCCAGCCCCTCCTGGGTGAGGGTGGTAGTAGTGGTAGGCATCCAGCCCCCCCTGGTTGAGGGTGGTAGTAGTGGTAGGCATCCAGCCCCCCCTGGGTGAGGGTGGTAGCAGTGGTAGGCATCCAGCCCCCCTGGTTGAGTGTGGTAGTAGTGGTAGGCATCCAGCCCCCCCTGGTTGAGGGTGGTAGTAGTGGTAGGCATCCAGCCCCCCCTGGGTGAGGGTGGTAGTAGTGGTAGGCATCCAGCCCCCCCTGGCTAAGGGTGGTGGTAGGCATCCAGCCCCCCCTGGCTAAGGGTGGTAGTAGTGGTAGGCATCCAGCCCCCCCTGGCTAAGGGTGGTAGTGTCATAGGGTTTCTGCACATACACAGAGCTATGCACAGGATAATAGGACCCCGGAATACAGTGGTTTGCCTACCATATACCGTAGCACCCAAAACCCCAACCCAACTAGCTTAGCATCCCATTAGTACCAAAGCACCAATGATTGGACAACCCAGAACACGGTATCTTTATCTCAGGACTCGCAGAAGCAAGAACACTCTTTCGTCACTCACTCGTACTTGTCCACAATGCGCGTATGAAGAGACACAGGGTAGATTAAAATATTTATTTCAACTTACGTGCTCTAAGGTACAGTACACGTGTCAGCACTAATAGCATAATGCATATGAATAATATAAGCAGCATGGTTACAATTCCATAGAATACAAACGGGGAAAGCATTTCATAACTCAGTGGATAAATGTCTAAATAACATTACCACCCTCCCCGTGCAGTAAGATAGTTTATTATAAAAATAGAAGACCTCTGGGCTTTGACTAGCGAACCCTCATACCTCGGTCTCTAGATGCAGAACTACATCAGCAGACAATCACAGCTCTTCTCCCTGGAAAGGATTCCTCCAAGTGTGTTAAGCGCCAGTAAAACTGCAGTATTAAAGGCACACCAAGTTTCATGGCATTTGCGCCTAATGTTATGTCTGGGTGCGCGAGACTGGCCATATCAGGAAGAACCGAAATACATTGTTATGTGACCTTGTACATGTTGTGCAGTCTGAGCCCAAATCGAACAAGAGAAAAGGTGAAAGACAGAAAATGCAGACAGCGCAAAAGAACTTAGCAAGAGCAAAGGGCGAGGGAGCCCTGGCTCAATGTAACGTGCGCAAAGAAAAGCAGCATGGCAGCTAGGCCTAGGCCAACATAACAAGGCAGGCAACAAACCACAAGACACCCTCCCCTGGACAGTCCGGCGGCCAGGACAGAGGGCCAAAAAAAAAAAAATCCAGTAGAGCACAGGGAGCGCCCAAACGGCGGAGGACAAGTCAATCCATGAAAGTGTAAGTGCAGAAAAAAGCCATACCCTCCAAGAGGACATCATTGGAATCGTCAAAAAACATAGATGCCATCCAATCCATGAGATCAAAAGAGCAGGAATGCTCCTCAGCAGAGGGAGCATCCAAAAGCAATGCGGGACAACTTGCGTGATAATCGAAATAGCTTTGATGTAGGAGATCCTGGGCAGCCGCCCAGATATCCCATTGCGCCAAAATCCCCAGTGCAGCCGCACGCGCCATACAGCCGGCAACGGAACAGTCCTGCTCATGGGCCTCTAAGGGACCCATCAACTGAACAAAATCCGGAACAGACAATGACGAATTGGAGAGGCAATAATCCAAAGTCCAGGTGAAAGGACAGCGGACACAAGTCATTACAGGTTGCACGCAAGTGAAATACGCAAAGCGAAAAGAAAGAGTATATGACACACTCAGTGTCGCCAATGGCAAGACACCAAAACCAGCCAAAAGGCGCTCACGGAGCAGCTGGAGGCGGTCCGGATCGAGCAGGTCCCATCGGGGAGCAGCCATTGCGCAGAAAACAAATTAATAGCAGGACACCAGCCGCCAAAGCGATGATCAACGGGAAACCGCCAAAGACGCTGGAAAAAATAGAATGAATAAATGCCGGGATGACACCAAAAATAGTTTGGAAGGAGGACACCAAACCAGACCCCACGACCTTAAAAAAGTGTACCAGACCCTCAGTGTTAGATGCGTTAAAAATACGATGAATTAACTCCCCAAAATGTTGGGGGAGATTAGTGTTCAAAAGGGCCTGTATTTCACTGTGGGTACTCGCCACCTGGAGAATGAATGTCTCCCGGGCGGACGTGAGCATAACTTCCTCGTTCAATAATAGTGCCTTTATTCTGCTCAGTCTATTGAAATCTGCCTCCATGGTAGGGATGGAAGGCCAAATAGAGATATCAACCTTGCCATGAGGGGGAGGAAAAAGCACATTTTTGCAGCAGACAACCCTGTGCGAAACTGTTACAATGTAAGGAATGCCAGCCTGCAGGCCACAACAGTTTTCGTTATTTAAAAGTAAATAACTACCATTGGAAAGGAGAGTGAAAGTAGGAGAAATAACAGGAGCAGGAATACCTTTCAGCACACAAGCAAGATTAGGAGCGGAAACGCTACATGAGCCATGCAATTTAATGTGTTTACAAATAAGCGAATGACCCATAGTCGAGTCGCAGGACTCCCCCGTGAGAAAGACTTCCTTGCCGTCCCGAAGGCATTTATACATGAAAGGCAAGGACCAGAGTTCATGCAGGAAAGCACTGCCCAAGGGCTGGTAACGGCCCACAGGACAATGTTTCATGCACGAGTCAAATTCAAACAAGGAAAAAGGTAAAGCGATAACCCCATGAACTAGCCACACAGCAGAATCGAGTTCTGCAACAGAGAACGGCAAAGGATCCATTTTTTCGATATGTAATAAGGTGTAAGTTGCATCTTTCATGGACATAAATTGCTGTTTGTCAGTTAAATTAAAAGGTAGAAACAAGGCAGAGGTGTTCAAAAAATGCCAAGGAACTTTACCTAACTTGAGCGTTTGTAAAGTCCATGCAAACTGCATAACTGAACGCAATTGATTCTGACCATGATATAACACAGAAACATCATCTTGTACAATATCAACAACAGAGGACACAATATTCTCTAAAGTATAAATGCGAGAAGACAGGGTATTAATACTATTGTCAACAACAGCAAGCACCTTTTCCAAATTTGCTTGATCTATTTCCCGAAGACGGGAAGCAGCTTCAATTTGTGACAGCTTCCAGAGTTCATTATACGTTTCATAAATGAATCTCTTAGGTCGGGGACCACGAGGTCCCAAAACAAAGTCGGACAGATCAATAGTGCCTGAAAGGAGGGACAAATGTTGTTTAACAGAATCAAGGGACGAATGTTGTAGCCATTGTTTGCATAATTTACCAACAGAATATGTAGTGACAGTACGGGAAGCAGTAAATCTCGGATCAGGCCTATCCTGTGTGTAGCCAGTACCTGAGTCGTGAAAACGCATTTGGCATGCATTAGATGATATAGGCCATACCAACCAGGGTGACAGATCGATTTCGGAAACATTAAACGAATTATTCTGTAACAGAGCCTGTAGGGTCGCCAGGGACAGGTTAAGACGTGAGCTATCATTGGGAAAACTCGACAGGGATGGAATTGAGGGCGTGTTTAATTGTTTAGTGGTAGCTAAGCCCCAACACGTAGTCTGATAAATAGAATCATTTAGGAACATAATTTGGGTAGGGATAAGGCAAGCACGGTGCAATGCCTCGGTTCCTTGTACCTGCCATGGCTTGGAGCCCCAAATAGATTTCAAATCTACTGTATCCTCCCAGTACTCATAACCACCCACTGCTAGGGCACTTAAAAAGGAACCCGAATAAAGCAATTTGGTGTGTGTTAACATAATTTTCTGAGTTGACGTGGTATTTAGTCTAAAATAATAGGATGCGGGGTTTGACCGATTAAAATCAGTAAAATAGGTAAACTTATTTCGAAGAGTTTGTGAGCTACCTGGCAAGGGGTTTGGACAATGTTCCCATTGGGTGTAGTTAACAGAACTACGCAGGGCACTTGGCTTATGGAGAAAATGATTACCCCAATGTTGGTAACAATACAAATCGGCATAATTCGCAGAATTCATATATAAATCTTCAGCATTAAAAGATGCATAATATTTTAAATCGGCAAACAATGCTTCAACGGCATGCACATCCCAATCATCAGAATGAATGTTATTTTTTACTACATCACCCATTGAAACACGAAGGACATTAGGTACATTAATAATTTCCGTCGGACCATGGATTTGATAGTTCACTGCATCCCATACGATGCCATCAGCAACTGGAAAAGCTGAAATGTTCACAAATGTGTGGTCACGCTTCATGATGTGAGACGAGGAATGAGGAGCCAAAGTTCCAGAAACATAGTCTACAGCAGAGCGTTCAGGTAAATAGTGACCATTGATTAGTAGAAAAAACACTGTGACAAAGCCAATGGACATGAACAAAAAAATCAAGAAAAGTACCAACCAGATGTATGTCCAGGGTGGAATCAAAAAATTGTCTCTAAACCAGGATACAAAAATACTGAACTTGGATGGGACTTTTGAAGAGGTGGAATCCGAATCAAAGGAATAACGAGTCGGGCCAAGTGGCGTTGTTGGTTGATGCGCCACCGATTCAGATGCAGGATAGGTATACTCGTCCTCGTCGATGTTGGTGGAGAGTTGGGGATCAATTATAGTTTCAGGCAAAGGAGAGGATTCAGGCAAATCAACCATCTCAATTACAGCATCAGCGACCGTTCGTGTAGATGGGCCACGAACATATGTCCGATAAATGGCAGGACAAGAGACCGCTGGTGTGACACTATTCAGGATCGGCCAGGCGCTGTAGCTTGACATTTTCCACTGAGATGTATCTGTTCTCCTTGCGACCAGGAAGCGGTGGTAAAATGACTGTACGTGTTCCCTTCAAGCCCAGAACTGGAACCGGTGCACGAAAAGAGGGGCCAAATTCTTTTTTGTTTTCAACCTTCTCTCGAACCAGTTCTCCAACCTTTGGAAGCCAGCCGGCTACCGGAATCTGCAACGCAGGATCTGTGGCTGAAGGCAAATGTGTAGTTGCAAGTTTGTCTCGGGCTTCTTGTAAGTCCTGTAACATAGCAGAATGGTTATCTACATCAAACTTGGCGGATTGCGCCGCGATGTCTGGACCCTCAAGGTCAGGCACAAACATTCTTATGCCAAAGAGCATTTCGTATGGGGTCCGCCCACCCAGAGGTCTTCTAGGGAGATTATTAAGTGCACGCTGAACGGTATACAAGTGGGCCAGCCAGTTCCTGCCAGTACCTATAACTCTAGCTGTTAAGGATTGCTTTAAGTCACGGTTCATTCGTTCAACGATAGAGTTGCCCTCAGGCCTATACGGAGACGAAAATTTCACCCGCACCCCAAGCGAAGCCATTGCATCCTTGTAAGCCCTAGAGGCAAACGCCGGACCTTGGTCCGAATGGAAGGTGCCGCATGCGAAAATTCCCACAAAGACACGCAAATCCCTGATTACATTTCGAGCGTCAGCACTACGTTGTGGCCAGACCCAGAGGAACCGTGTGCACGAGTCCACTGCTACTAAGATGTATTTATAGGCAGTGTCTGATGAGAATGGACCGCAGTGATCCAAGTAAACACACCCAAAGGGTCTGTTAGCAATGCAGAGCGGGGTCTGTGGAGGGCGTGTTACCGTGGAAGGCTTAATCTGTTGACAAACGTCGCAGGAAAGCACAAAAGCACGGGTGTCTTTATACAATCCACGCCACCAATAACGCTGCTGCAAGATGGAAACTGTAGCTGACACACCTGCATGAGCAGAAGCCATGCCTTCGTGTGCAGCTGATATCAAGGCACTCCTGCGGTCCGCGTTGGGGATCAGCCGATCTCCAACGTCAGGTATTGTTACATAAGGAACCTGTTCGGGACTTAACTTGTAAGAATACTTGGAAGGAAAACCTGTAGGGTAATTAACACCTTCCTTTGTTGCAGCAATAGCTGCTAGAATAACAGAGTCAATTTTAGACATGGACCTGGTAACCGCTGCTACTGAACACGTGACTACTGCCGAACGGGCAGCTTCATCTGCCAGATCGTTACCAATAGCGTGTGCGCCCACCCGCTGATGGCCTAAGGTGTGAACCACCTGTGTGAGGGGCAGACGTTGTTGCAATTCTGCCACTCGAACCCAAAGCATTTTATGCTTAATTGTGCTCCCTTTTGCGTCCTTGTAGTCATTTTTCGACCAGAAAAACAGATTGTCATTGTAAGACTGTACACAGTAGAAGGAATCACATACAATAAGAGTGGTCTCATCCTGAGAAGCGAACTCAAGTGCAAGTAGCAATGCATGCAGCTCGGCCAATTGTGCGGTACTATCTCCAAGTGTGCGAGTGTGCACTACAGAGGATTTGAACGTTCCATTTACAAAGGAACCCGCAACAATAGCACATGCAGCTGAATAAGCGTGCTTGGACCCAGTGGCCGGTTGCGCCGAACCATCGGTGTAGATCACACATTTGTAATCCTCAAGCGGCAGTAAAAACAAAGGAGGAGGATGAACGAATTCATACTGTAAGAACTCCTGAGTCTGAAGAGAAGAATCGAAAATAAAGGTGACGTCCGATGACGTCAAGGATGTAGCCCATTGTATCCAACGGGGATGCATTGCTTTTGAGTTCGGTACACTTGCCTTTGTTACTGCCTCTAGGGCAGGACAGGGTGTTACCACCAGAATTCGCTTTCCCTGTGCCAGTGCGCGTTCTTTTAGAATCGCCATTTGCACTGCAGTTAGAACTTTTTCGACAGATGTAAAGCGCAATTCAGCGGAAGTGTACAGATGCGACTTGTATGCGATGGGTACTGTATCACCTTCATTAAAGGTTAAGTACGTGAATCCCACCGCCCCCGGAATTATTCTAATCACCAGGTTTGTGTGGTTATCACGAGTCAAAAGATATTTAGACTCCAATAGGTCTGTCTGCAAAGACTGCAGAATCAAGGTATGCTCAGGCAGCCAGCAAGACCTTGAATAAGTAGGTTGTATCAAAGCATACAAAGGCTTGATACGCTGGGCATATTCGGGAATGTAAGTACGCCCGAAATTCAGGAAACCCAGCAAAGACTGAAGTTTCTTCAGAGTATTTGGGGGGCACAAATGTGCACATTTTTCCAAGAAATGGGGGCTAAGCCCTTACCTTCGTTGTTGAGCTCATAGCCCAAGAACAGAACGGTAAATTCAGCAATGTGTGACTTAGCAAAGTTAAATTTGTAACCCTGCTCCGCAAATTCAAGAATAATGCGGTCCACACGGGACAGATGCGGAAATAATTCGTCGTCCGTCAGATAAATGTCATCAACGTACGAACATGCATCTTGGTCTATGCTGTCTAGCAAAGAGACAACACGGGCGGCGAATACACCCGGACTATTTTTGTAGCCCATGGGTAAACGCCGGAACTGGAATAATTTACCACCGGATGTGAATGCGGTCCATTGACCACTCTCCGGGGCTAGGTTGTGCGTGTAGAAACCGTTTGAAAGGTCAAGTGTCGTTTTGTATTTCTTACGAACAAGACTGTCTACAAGCGCAGAACTGTGTGTATTCTGCACCGCAAAGTTCCGACAATGAGAATTTAAATGCCGGTAATCCAAAACTAAGCGGTACGATCCATCGGGTTTAGAAACCACGAATAGGGGATTGTTCATAGGTGATACGCATGGTTCGATTACTCCCTGATATTCCAACTGTGTCAGAATTTCGGAGACGGGGCCTTTTGCCTGCCGTTTGATGGGATATTGGGGTTGTGGCTGCGGTAGTGACCGCAAAGGTATTGCATGGGGAGGTGATTCTACATCCCATCCCACATGGTTGCGGTATAACGCTGGAGCCAGGTACACAGCCCACTCAGCTGCAAGTGCTTCAGCTTTGTCTTTTGGGACATGCCTTGAAAAGCTTGGAAGGATTACCTCCTCACCTTCATGTGCAGCGAGAACGAATGGGGGTGGCCAATCCACCTCTGCTAACAAAATGTCATATGAAGAGGTTAGATTTTCCCAAAAAATCCCTTTTATTTCACGCGGTATATCACCTTCAATTTGGATGACTATGTTGTAAAGTCTGTCAGGGGGTGCCACTCTCGTGTCAGCTGTCTCTACTGTAACGAATGTTTCAGTTGCTGTCGCCTCCATATGAGGACGTAGCGCCTCCCGCACTATGGTAACTTCCGCGGCGCTGTCTAGGAGGGTCACTGCCCACGTCCAATTCAGGAGTCTCGTTCTCACGGTCTGTGGCATATTTCGCTGTTACAGCGGCAACTTTTTTCTTCTGAAATTGCGGTCGAGAAAGGTGAAAGTCTTCTGCTTTCCCTCTGACTTGTTGTCGAGGTTGGTCTCGCTCCTGGGGAGCCTCTCGGCCCCTTCCTCTATCTTGCCGTCCTCCTCCACCAGCCTGTGACGACGTCTGGGCCTGTGAAGAACGAGGAGAACGCGTATCAGAGCTCTGAAACCTTTCTGGTGATTTAATCCTTGACCTATCACGTAAATCATAAGTACGTTCAGAAGAAACCGAAACTGGGGAAGCGCCTCTCGACCCCGGCTTCTTTTGTTGCTTACCCTGTTTTTTCTGTCTCCAACTCTTTTTAGTGAAGACCGGTTTATCATCTTTCTCAGATGCACTTTTTGTTTGTGTAACTTGTGTTTGCGATTGAGTTTGCATTTTTACAAAAGGCTTGTTGCCAAGGCTATTTCTTCCAATTGTTTTATAAGCCCGGGCAATAATTTTCGGTAATTCGCGAGGCCTGTCCAACTCTGGGACCAAAGCCAAAGCATTCGCTACTTGAAAGTTCATAGCATCGCCCTTGACATTTCCAAGGATCAGCTCAGCTACTACATCAAACACTCCCACTAGTCTCACCCCTAATTCCACAGCCGCTTCAGGGCCATGTTCGTCCTGTACTTTTTTAATTACAGAGGGTAGAACAGTCATGGAAGGAGTACCAAAACATTTTGAATAAACTGCTGCGAATACCTTACCCCAGTTTTCACATGATGTCAAATCGGGGATTATGTCTTTTGGCAAACTTATCGTGAGGATGCGGTGTTTATCTACTGGGGATGTATGGGGAAACACTGCTTCTATCTGATCGAACTTTTCTGCAAGCCAGTAAGGATAGTCGTCCTTATTTTGTGGACGTTTGCCCATCACAGAATTTACCATGACAGGACTTATGGTCACTCCAGCGGCTATAGCTGGTTGGCCTGCGACTACAGGAGCAGCTCCATGTAGGCTACCTGTAACGTATGTCACTAGGGCTCGATGCACTCGTACCAATTCGGTATGCATAGTGCGCAGTTCCGCAAGCGGTAATGCCAGATAATTTGGATGCGGGGTATACCCGGCCAATATAGGCCAAGTGGCCCCCTCAATGGATAAGGGGCCTAAACGAACTGCGGTATTTGGTTGTGGGAGGGCGCCATTAAACCAAACTCGGTGCTGCCAAGCCGTGAGAGGTACTTCAAGTTTAGTATAGGGTCGATAGGCAGCAGGAATAGCGGTGGGTTTATATTCATGAAACAGTTTATCACCTGCATCCACCGCCTCAAAAGTGATCCAAGTGTAAAACACTTCAAAGTGATAAGCCGCATCGGCTTGAACCACAAAGACCAACTCGACCCCAGTATCGGGCACTCCATACACAGCTAAGTGGTCTCGGAGTGCTCCTCGACTATGTGCAGCTATCGCCACACCAGCCATGACTAAACAATTGTATTCGACAACCTAACAGGGAGCACAAAATGGGTTTTTTATGTAACCTTTTTTAATAACTTCAAGCTTGAAAGAACCTATAAAACGTTCAATATAGGAGGTATCACCGTCACTTACGCCTCCGGAAGCGTACGTGAGGGTTTTGTGGACAAGCACAAGTACTACTCAAGCGTCTCGCAGATAAGCAGCCCCACGGTGGTCGCGCCATGTCATAGGGTTTCTGCACATACACAGAGCTATGCACAGGATAATAGGACCCCGGAATACAGTGGTTTGCCTACCATATACCGTAGCACCCAAAACCCCAACCCAACTAGCTTAGCATCCCATTAGTACCAAAGCACCAATGATTGGACAACCCAGAACACGGTATCTTTATCTCAGGACTCGCAGAAGCAAGAACACTCTTTCGTCACTCACTCGTACTTGTCCACAAGGTGCGTAGGAAGAGACACTGGATAGGTTAAAATGTTTATTCCAACTTACGTGCTCTAATGTACAGTACACGTGTCAGTACTAATAGCATAATGCATATGAATAATATAAGCAGCATGCTTACAATTCCATAGAATACAAACGGGGAAAGCATTTCATAACTCAGTGGATAAATGTATAAATAACATTACCACCCTCCCCTTGCAGTAAGATAGTTTATTATAAAAATAGAAGACCTCTGGGCTTTGACTAGCGAACCCTCATACCTCGGTCTCTAGATGCAGAACTACATCAGCAGACAATCACAGCTCTTCTCCCTGGAAAGGATTCCTCCAAGTGTGTTAAGCGCCAGTAAAACTGCAGTATTAAAGGCACACCAAGTTTCATGGCATTTGCGCCTAATGTTATGTCTGGGTGCGCGAGACTGGCCATATCAGGAAGAACCGAAATACATTGTTATGTGACCTTGTACATGTTGTGCAGTCTGATCCCAAATCGAACAAGAGAAAAGGTGAAAGACAGAAAATGCAGACAGCGCAAAAGAACTTAGCAAGAGCAAAGGGCGAGGGAGCCCTGGCTCAATGTAACGTGCGCAAAGAAAAGCAGCATGGCAGCTAGGCCTAGGCCAACATAACAAGGCAGGCAACAAACCACAAGACAGTAGTAGTGGTAGGCATCCAGCCCACCTGGCTAAGGGTGGTAGTAGTGGTAGGCATCCAGCCCCCCCTGGGTGAGGGTGGTAGTAGTGGTAGGCATCCAGCCCCCCCTGGCTAAGGGTGGTAGTAGTGGTAGGCATCCAGCCCCCCTGGGTGAGGGTGGTAGTAGTGGTAGGCATCCAGCCCCCCCTGGTTGAGGGTGGTAGTAGTGGTAGGCATCCAGCCCCCCCTGGGTGAGGGTGGTAGTAGTGGTAGGCATCCAGCCCCCCCTGGTTGAGGGTGGTAGTAGTGGTAGGCATCCAGCCCCCCTGGGTGAGGGTGGTAGTAGTGGTAGGCATCCAGCCCCCCTGGCTAAGGGTGGTAGTAGTGGTAGGCATCCAGCCCCCCTGGGTGAGGGTGGTAGTAGTGGTAGGCATCCAGCCCCCCTGGCTAAGGGTGGTGGTAGGCATCCAGCCCCCCTGGCTAAGGGTGGTAGTGGTGGTAGGCATCCAGCCCCCTGGCTAAGGGTGGTAGTAGTGGTAGGCATCCAGCCCCCCTGGCTAAGGGTGGTAGTAGTGGTAGGCATCCAGCCCCCCTGGCTAAGGGTGGTAGTAGTGGTAGGCATCCAGCCCCCCTGGGTGAGGGTGGTAGTAGTGGTAGGCATCCAGCCCCCTGGCTAAGGGTGGTAGTAGTGGTAGGCATCCAGCCCCCCTGGGTGAGGGTGGTAGTAGTGGTAGGCATCCAGCCCCCCTGGTTGAGGGTGGTAGTAGTGGTAGGCATCCAGCCCCCCTGGCTAAGGGTGGTAGTAGTGGTAGGCATCCAGCCCCCCTGGGTGAGGGTGGTAGTAGTGGTAGGCATCCAGCCCCCCTGGCTAAGGGTGGTGGTAGGCATCCAGCCCCCTGGCTAAGGGTGGTAGTGGTGGTAGGCATCCAGCCCCCCCTGGCTAAGGGTGGTAGTAGTGGTAGGCATCCAGCCCCCCCTGGTTGAGGGTGGTAGTAGTGGTAGGCAACGAGCCCCCCCTGGGTGAGGGTGGTAGTAGTGGTAGGCATCCAGCCCCCCCTGGCTAGGGGTGGTGGTAGGCATCCAGCCCCCCCTGGGTGAGGGTGGTAGTAGTGGTAGGCAACCAGCCCCCCCTGGGTAGGGGTGGTGGTGCGCATTCAGGCCCCTGTGTGCATATGTGGCATTGGTGATGGGCATCCCGCCCCTATGGTGCTGCTGTTGCTGGTGTAAGTATATTCTGCATCCCTCTGTGTGTGTGTGATGTGTCGTGTACGTGTTGTATGTGTTTTGTGGTTGGTGTCTGACTTACCTTCTGCGCCGTACGCGTCCGTGCCTGTTCCGGTAGTAAATGTAGAATATTGGTATGATCGGGACGAAGGGATTCATGGTTGGTTCGTGTCGTTCGTCCTTCTCGTTGCTTCGCGTCGTCCTCGTCGCTTCGCGTCGTCCTCGTCGCTGGCGTGTTCGTCTCGTAGCCGTGTATTGTGTTGTGGCGCGAATCGGAGCTTATGTGCGCCTCTCCCGGATGCTTTGACGTGCCGTGCGTAGCGACGGGTTCGGCGCGTACGGGAAGCGCATCGTACTTGGTCGGCCGGACGGAGCTGCATTTTCCCTTCCGTGCGACTCGATTCTGCGTTTCCGGATTTGCCTCGGTCGGAGTACAGGACCTGGATTGGGTGAGTACGGCTCGGCCGGATTCTGTGCTGTTGTGCGCATCGTACTTACTCGTTCGGTGTGCTGTACGGATCGGTCGGGAAACAGGCATTCGCATGGCTTTTTTCCCGACCGAATGGTATTGGGTGCGCCTCCGACCGAGATCGGAATCGGGCCCTTAATCTCAACATTGTCCTTCCAATACTAATATCTCTGTAAGTGTAGGTGTGAAATAAATGAATTGGAATAAATCGGTTTTGTTTGAGCGAGCATATTTCTCTTTGCTATTGGAGGTGTAAGCTTATAATAATATGAAACAGAATCTGTAGGGACATGACCAGAAAAACTTCTTTGAATATGTTTTAGAACTACCCACAGGAGGTGTCGGGCAGTGTTCCCACTGTGTATAATTGTAAACAGCTTATGGAGTACTAGGTCTGTGTATATAGTGATGTGGATAATGATGGTAACAAAACATTTCACCATAATTTGCAGAATTCCAATATAAATCCTCCTTCTCAAATACAGTTACGATTGTATTCAGATAGAATTGTAGAAACAGTCATAACATCCATTCATCAGAAATAGAACCTGGGGAAATAATTTAATCCATAGAAACTTAAAAAACTTATGGAATTTGCAAAGTTTCTGTTCTACCACAAATGTCATAGGGAACTTTATCCCAAACAATACCATCATGGACAGAAAGTGCAGTAATGTTCACCAGGGTCAAGTCTCTTCAGACTATGTGATGAAGATTGGGGCATAAGCACCTCAGCTACTAGTTCTGGTGAAGTACGGTCTGGGAGATAGTGTCCATTCAGGAATATAAAGAAAACTGTAATAAATTCAATCCAGAGGAAAAGGAAAAATAGTGAAAGATAAATCCAACCAACAGTAGGACCATGGTGGAATCAGATAAAGGAACAGTGCATGTGTACCATGTGTAGAAGTATGTAAAGAGTCAGAAGAAAAATCATCAATGTTGACAAAAAAAACAGAGGCATCTGAGTGAAAACAGGGACCTCATCAGGCGAAGGAGAGCAGGCAGGCACCTCCAAAGGTGGTCGATAGTATATAACGTCAGTGCAAGGAGCAGCAGTGGAAAACGTCAAACTCACATTAGAAACACATCCTGTGTTGTTATCATTAACTGTTATGATTAAAAGTTCAGCATCGGTAGACCCCATCCGGGGTGTAGAAAGATTAGGATTGCTTAAAGCATGTAGAGGGACTTCGTTCAGGGTTGAGAGAGGAACTACCCAGAAACCCCTGGTGGCTTACTGGGTAGAACTGGCTTCTTGGTGTAACTTGATCAGAACAATTGAAACTAGTTGGATGGGCACTGGTGCACAGTAGGACGGGCCAAACTCTTTTTATCTGCAATCTTCTCTCGGACTAGATCCCCAACTTTAGGAATCCAGACAAAAAACGCTGGTTGCTCCTTCAGTTCATCAGTTCATCAGTAGCAGAACATTTGGAGTTCAAATTGGAAGGCTCATTTCAAAAGTTGTCAATGGGAGGGATCCTCAGGAACAGTGTCCCTCCTCCCCCCACCCCAGAAGCCCACCTTCCAGCAGCTCTGTCTCCGACAATAATATGAGCAGAGTGGCCTGACGGGGGGGGCGCGAAATTAGGGTTGGTACACCAGGGAAGGAGACCTGTTGGAGAAAAGGCAACCAACCATACACTATGTGCCTAAATACAATTAGCAAGGCCTCATTAGAATCATATCTACAGTAAATCATTTGTAAAGAACAAACTACCACACAGCTGTGTGTTTGCAAGAGTGAGAGAGAGTGTGTGTGTGTGTGTGTGTGAACTGCTTCATGCACATAAAGGTTGGTTGAACATGATTCTGCAGATCGATTTACACATACGTGTGTGGGACTTTAGTCATGCAGGTAACTCGGGTCCTGAACCGAATCTTCATGTTAGACAAAACATAACATTCATAAATCACAGTGTAATACATGATTGAACAATTCATGTGGATATTCCATAGGCCCTAGAAACTGATTGTAAGTAGTATTCCGCAGTGTAAAATGTATCCCTCAATTAAATTGAACCAGACTGAGACCTATGCATCTGCCCTAAGAGCAAAGAGGAAAGAAGGAGCCCCCATAAATATTACCAGTCCGAGAAATGAATGCTCGGGAGCCACATAGTCCATACAGCCCCTACGAGTGACCCAGCAAGAATGCTTTGCCACAAGAAACAAGCTCTAGCACAGTCTGAAGACGCACAAGCACAGACACCACACCCATGCACTAACGAACCGGCTACTGCAGGTAAGAAACATCCAAGAAGCCTCCTTGATCCAAGCGGTAAGCACGAAGGAACGCTCCTTCTTAACCACGACTCAGCTACAGGGTTACCAGCATAGATGGACCTTACCGCCCAACAGAGAGACAGGAACTGATAGCCAATACCAGGAACTTAATAGCAGGCACCGGCCCCAGGAGATTTCAGGAGTTAAGTGTAGTTCATTCACGGGCACCTCGTACTGCGGTCTTGCGAGATCTCACCCCAACAATTTTCCATCGCTACCACGGCGGCCATCCTATAATGTGGGGAAATATTCAAACTGTGATACCCTCCAGCATTTCCACTAATGGCGTATTCCATATACATGGCTTTTCCCACATATTCCGAGACTTGCATTCTCAGAGGCCAAAGCGGGATTGGCTACGGTACCGCCACTGCTTAATTTGTAAAAGAAAGGTGCCAGGGCTCTTGTCAGAAGGCTGCTGCAGCTTGCACCATACATTGCCGCTGCCAGCGCTGCCAATTATAGTACCAACACAACTAATAACCATCACACTCCTCCTACAAGTGGGACAATTCAAACTATTCCAAGTCCCCTAAACTATAAAAATGGCTTGGGCAGCTGGTATTAGTGTTTATTAATGTATATACATTTAGAATTAACTGTTGTTGTGCTCATCTCTAAATAGACAAACAGTGCCATCATGTGACAGACTGTCATAAGTGCTGGTGTTGACAATAAAGTGCCGGTGCAGAGCACCGGAAAGCCACACGCTCAAATTAAGCACTGGGTACCGCAAACAGTGACAGTACCCCCGTCTACACTCATATTTCGTGGGATTCTGCTGGTGGGTGGCCAAAAGGAGACAAAAGTCTGCATATGAACATATTGAATGGGCTGGTTCCCAAGAGTCATTCTCCAGTCCATATCCAGTCGTTGATACCAAATACCAGATTGCGCTTACGCATTCCTTTAATGGCCTTAACTTGATACTCTGGGGTACTATTAATATACACAGGAGGAGGATGAACCCTATCTGATGCTAGTTTGAGAAGGGAGCTGTGGAACATGGGAAGGATCTTCATCAAAGCTAGAAGCTGTAGTTTGTAGCTAACAGGATTTATCTTCTTAATAATTGTAAAAGGCCCTACAAAGTGTGGTTGAAACTTCTGTTGTACCTTGACTTTCAGATTACAAGTGGATGGCCAGACTTTGTTACCCACTTGATACTTTTTCTTTGGCCTCAATTACATGTCTTTTTGTTTGTTTAGCAATACGAGCCAGTTGTTTAATGTGATCAGATACAGCGGGAACTGAATCATTCTTGATAAGAATTATCACAGGTAAGTAAGGGAGGTGATACCTAAAAGGGGTGTAAAAAGGTGAATACCCAGTTGAAGAATGAGGCACTATATTCTAGGCAAATTCTGCAAGCTAAAGCATCTCCTTGCATGACCTTTGAGAATCTCATACAAAGCATTGAAAGTACTGCTTAATGCACTGATTAACTCTCTCTGTTTGTCCATCGCTTTGTGGATGGAAACTGGTGGACAAACAAGATTGAATTCCCAGATTAGCTCACCACACTTTCCAAAATTGAGACGTGAACTGTGTTTCACGGTCTGACATAATGGTACGGGGAAGACCATGTAACCAAACCACATGTTCCAACAAGAGCTGAGCCAGCCGAGGAGCAGTAGGAATTCCAACACAAGCCATAAAGTGTGCTAATTTTGACAGTCTGTCTACCACCACCATAATGGTATCATAGCGCTGGGAGGATAGTAATCCCACAACAAAGTCAATAGAAATAACCTCCCACATATGATCTGGAGTGTCTAAAGGCAGGAGAAACCCTCTTGGTTTGGAGCAATCTACCTTGGCTTGGGCACAAGCATCACAATTGGTTATGTATTGATTTACATCAGCTGTAACACCCGGACACCAAAAATGGCAGAGTACAATTTCACAAGTCTTAGCCCTCCTGTGATGTCCCAACATGGGAGTGCCATGACACCACTGAATGGCTAGTGTTCCTAACTCTGCTGTGGGTACATAGATTTGAGCCCCCTGAAAATGTAACCACACTTGTATCTTCCTATGTGGTCAGTGGAGGCTGGTGAGTTTTGAAAGTGGTAGGGCGTAAAAGTTGAGGGTAAGAGTTGTGCCATGAGCGAGCCCGACCATCATAAGGGAAGTTCAGAGGGGTCCTCACCACAGGGAAATTTAGAAAAAACAGTGGGCAAACTGTGCATCTTAAAGCGATTTTAAATATTTAAACATAAAAAATTGCTCCATATGTTCCAGAATAAAAATTGTTCAACAGTTACTGTAGTGTGCAAATTGTACAATGCAACAAGCAAGGGTTTCAGTCATCTTACCTGCACATAGGGTTGAATCTGCAACGCATCTTTGTGGGAGCAGCTGAGCAGGAAGCTCTTTTCAAATCAATGCATGGTGTACCACCAACGAACCCTGCGGCCTGAGCGAAAGAGACAGTCTCCCAACTGTTTCCTTTGATTCTCTCTCTCTCTGCATTGACTCTCTCTCTCTCGCTGTCTCCCTGTTGGTACCCATAATACCACATCATCTGGTGCCTATTTTCTGTATTCTATTCTTCCATCAGGCTTATGGAAGTGTATAGCTAGCTTTTTGAGATGCAAATTTGAACTTATAAACAAAAAGACACAATACCAGTTTACACATAAGTGAAGCTGTACAACCAGGAAGTGCACGCTTTTACTGCACAGCAACTCTGGCATGAGTCCTAACAGCGGCAAGTGCAGTGCAAGCTCTACTTCGAGGCACTAGCACATTTTCAAGAACTTAGTTCAACCACTGCGAATAACACGGGCATGGCAGCAGCAGCACACCGCATATTAGAAGCAGCCAGCAGGTTCAAGCCCTCAAGAGATGCATCATTCATCGGTGCTGCGTAGTGCCACCAGCATGCCTCCTGCTAAGCGCTACATCTACCTCTCCCAGAAGGAACCCTGCCAAACAGCAGCAGGTGCTTTTGGGCAAACACCATTAGTACGAGGCAGTGACCACAAGCCACTTTAATGTGCTCTCTCGGCCTGTGTTGAAAACAGAGATTTTAAGGCTTGGCGGGACAATACCCCGCCGGTCTGATCGGAATGCGCCATGTCAAGTCAAGAATATAATTTGAAGAGAAACTGGTCGAACACATTGTCAGGAGAAAAGAGAGCGCTATTTCTCTGGGACAGTTGTTTGTTCATTTCTTAGCAACACTTTAAGCCACCTGTCCCTCCTTGCCCACCAGGAGCTGTTGCCTCTGAATGACAGGCCTGCAGAGAACCTCATACTGGCTACAGGAGTGAGCGGGACACTTAACAAAGATCCCTGAGTGCTTCCAGCACCATTCTCCCTCATGCAATCATGCTCCATGATAAGTCTATCAGTCGCGGCCGGCATGACTCGGGCGTGGGGGGTCACGCGAGGGGCTAATTTAATTTTAAAAAAATGTAAACTTACCTTCGCCTCTGGTCCCACGTCGCGTCTCCTCTCTCTGCTCACAGGAAGCAGAAGCAGGCAGCCTCCCTCTCCTCCCCTAAGCCAATCACAACGCTGCAATCGCAGCATTGTGATTGGCTGGGACGCCGACCGCACAGGCATCTATGGGGAGGCCATTTTCTCCATGCAGGCTGCATGCAGCCTACATGGAGAAAACGGGAGTGTGTGCATGACTGGTTTGGTTGGCCCTGATCAGTGATCAGTGTATACTGTTACTGGAAACTTGGCTCCTCATAAATAATGTCTCCATTCTATGCTATGCGTATAGCCAGTAATTCCTTAACTGCTATAGAATAATTTACTTCAGCTAGATTTAATTTTTTAGACAAGTAGGCCACAGGATGTAACTGACCCGTTTCCGAATGTCATTGTGACAAAAGTTCCCCCATAGATTGATTAGAGGCGTCTGCTTCAACAACAAAGTGTTTGTCAACGTCTGGATGGGCCAAAATTGGGGCAGAAAGAAAAGCCTCTTTAAGAGTAACAAAGGCTCTTTCACTGTCAGCAGTCTACTGAAAACTGGTATTTTTACGCAATAACCTGCTAATAGGCGTTATTATGGAGGAAAATTGAGGGATAAACCAGTGATAAAAATTCACAAACCCCAGAAATTCTAGGATGTCTAACATTCTGAGGCTGCGGCCAGCTCTTCACGGCTTGCACCTTCCTTTCTGTGATAAATTCCCAAAATTCCACTTCAGTGACGTGGAATTCACGTTTTGGCAATTTACAATATAGACCATGTTGCCACAAGGTGCTCAAAATGGTTTTTACATGGCGTACATGTCCACTTCAGTTTGAGAGTAAATCAGAATATCGTCATTATATAGGAACACAAACTGATCCAAGTATTCCTTCAACAAGTCATTTACGAAATATTGAAATGCCGCTGGGGCGCTACACGGCCCAAAGGGCATGGCACACTATTAGTACAACCCAAACCATGTTCGGAATGCTGTCTTCCATTCATCTCTCTCTCAAATGCGGACTAAATGATAAGCCCCTCTAAGATAAAGACCAGTATAGGTGGTGGCTGTCTTAACTTGATATAACAGGAATGAGAGGGAGAGGATATCTATTCTTGATAGTTACATTGTTCAAGTCTGGATAGTCAGTACAGGCGCGCCAACTCCTTATTAGCTTTTGATATAAAGAACAACAAGGGAGAAGCTGCAGGTGATTTAGAAGTACGTATGAAACCATTCTTTAAGTAACTATCCAGATATTCCTTGAGATGCTGATTTTCTTTTTCTGTGAGTACATATATTCTGCTACAGGGTATTTTTGCCCCAGGCACTAAATCGATTTGACAATCATACGATCAGTGAGGTGACAAGTTTTCTGCACAGCTTTGACTAAACACATCCTTTTAATCCTGGTATTACTTGGGCAATGTTACCTCTTTTTGAGCTGTTGTAGTAATTGTGCGCTGAAGGAAAGTATTGAAGGATTGAATATGCTGAGCACGAATACATACTTCCTGAAGGAAAGTAGAGGGGAACTCTATGCTCCGCTGATGCCAATCGGTTGATGGGTTATGGAGGGTTAGCCAAAGCATGCACAATAGTAACTTAAACTGCGAGGAATCACTCCCATCAAATTGAATATGTTGATGATGATAACTCTTTTGATCGTGACAATATAAAATGACCATCACCGTATGATGGGCGAAAGAATAAGAGGACATCATGGTTCCATCCACTGCCTGAACCATTTCTGGTTGTTTCTTTTCACATGTTTCTATTTGTACCTTCAATAGATACTTAGAATCGATGAAATTCCCTGTGTCCCTCGAGTCAATCTTAGTTTTGACAGATTGCATTTGATTATCATTGGTTTCAGTGTGGGCCTTCATTATTATATGAGGTACAGTACTCTTTAGAGTGTTACCCACACTGTGTTCAGGAGACAATGAACCGCACTCCGTAACATACTCCTGATTCTGTGACGGGATTTCTAGTTTTCCGACCCCTTCTGTTTACTAGATTTAGGTCAGGTTGGGCAATCTTTGATGAAATGGCCTTTCTTTCAGCAGAAAAAGAATAAGCCGTTCTTACGGCGCGTCTCCCTTTCTTCTTGGGAGAAGGAGCCACGAGCTCCACCTATTTCCATAGGTTCTTAGGAGTCACCTCCAAAGGGTAAGATTGGATCCTGTGAAAAGTCTTGGTTTCTTTTTTTTATCCCTCTTCTTTCAGACAAACAATGGTCTAATCGTAAGGTCATGTTAATGAGATTGGAACAACTCGTTGGCTGTGGCTCTACTTACACCAATATGTCTTTCAATTTGTCGTTTAATCCTTTATAATAAAGGGCAGCTCTTTTTTCTTCAGGCCATCCTGTCTCTGCCACTAACCTATTGAACTGAGTTAAATACATAACCGAATCCTTACTCCTTTATCGCAAATCCATCAATTCCCGGTCAGCCGACCTAGTGATTGTTCTTCTAACAGACTTTTTCGGACTCGCTCTTGAATCTGGTCCAATGATATAATAACGTATTATCTTCGTTCACCAATGCTGTAAGCTATGCAGCAGCATCCTCCCCCAAATATGAAATAAAAAAGGCGATGCGCGACTGGAAGTTGCTGGGGTTGCACCATAAAGCGTAACTGCACCTGCGTCTGAAACACCTGCACCTTATTTGGATCCCCTAAAAAATGTTCAGGAGGTGCTAATGGTATGGGGGAAGGAACGTTCACTGCAACAAAAGAAGAACTAGAAGCCCCATAGACCTGGCATGTGTGGCCGGTGTATGCGGACGTGTTTCTGAGTTTGCATCTGATTCACCCTTGTAGCTAAGGAATTAGTTTCAGCTCGGGATGCCATAATTTCTCCTTTTAAATCTGCTATCATAACACACAAATCATCAATTGAGGCCATTCTGTCAGCAGGATACTGTCAAACCCCCCACCCGAAGACCCACCTTCCGGCAGCTCTGTTTCTGACAATAATATGAGCAGAGTAGTATGCAGCAGTGTGAAATGTGTATATATATATATATGTATATATATATATATATTTTTCCAACAAACGCCACGGAACTCTGCCGAACAACTTAGTGGGCGGGTGCCTCCTCCGTGACCGTGGCTGTCACGTAAATATTCACACCAACAAAATGCCCCCGCCATGGAGACAATGGAGCACTCCCGGTTCAATTTCTTTATTCATTTATCAATGGCAAACGCGTTTCGGCGATTCCGCCTTTATCAATGCCTTCATTAATATAATTTCATTAGCTCCACATTTTATAAACATCACTGCCCTTTTCCCCATTGGACAGTCAAAAATGTTGTGATGGAGGGCGGACTACGAGTCAATTTCGCCGCTGTTCGTGCCCGCGTTCGCCATCTTACACTGGCTCTCATTTTGTCTCTTAGTAGATTTTCTGCCACAATTATGCATATCAAATTCACAACGCATCTTAGTAGAAACATTATAATGCAGGCAGAAAAGTTCTTGTTACCAGGTAAGTTCCATCACATAATGTGGGCTAGAACCCTCGCCCTGCCGTAATCCGACCTACACATGCGTCCCGCTCGTTGGAACAGGAACAGTGTCCAAATTTCCATCTACTCAGCAGTACCAACATTGTGTCGACGAGTGCTTCGCTAGGGTGGTCGGCGGCGGTTCTGGCAGCCACATTACTTTTCCAACAAACGCCACGGAACTCTGCCGAACAACTTAGTGGGCAGGTGCCTCCTCCGTGACCGTGGCTGTCACGTAAATATTCACACCAACAAAATGCCCCCGCCATGGAGACAATGGAGCACTCCCGGTTCAATTTCTTTATTCATTTATCAATGGCAAACGCGTTTCGGCGATTCCGCCTTTATCAATGCCTTCATTAATATAATTTCATTAGCTCCACATTTTATAAACATCACTGCCCTTTTCCCCATTGGACAGTCAAAAATGTTGTGATGGTGGGCGGACTACGAGTCAATTTCGCCGCTGTTCGTGCCCGCGTCCGCCATCTTACACTGGCTCTCATTTTGTCTCTTAGTAGATTTTCTGCCACAATTATGCATATCAAATTCACAACGCATCTTAGTAGAAACATTATAATGCAGGCAGAAAAGTTCTTGTTACCAGGTAAGTTCCATCACATAATGTGGGCTAGAACCCTCGCCCTGCCGTAATCCGACCTACACATGCGTCCCGCTCGTTGGAACAGGAACAGTGTCCAAATTTCCATCTACTCAGCAGTACCAACATTGTGTCGACGAGTGCTTCGCTAGGGTGGTCGGCTGCGGTTCTGGCAGCCACATTACTTTTCCAACAAACGCCACGGAACTCTGCCGAACAACTTAGTGGGCGGGTGCCTCCTCCGTGACCATGGCTGTCACGTAAATTTTCACACCAACAAAATGCCCCCGCCATGGAGACAATGGAGCACTCCCGGTTCAATTTCTTTATTCATTTATCAATGGCAAACGCGTTTCGGCGATTCCGCCTTTATCAATGCCTTCATTAATATAATTTCATTAGCTCCACATTTTATAAACATCACTGCCCTTTTCCCCATTGGACAGTCAAAAATGTTGTGATGGAGGGCGGACTACGAGTCAATTTCGCCGCTGTTCGTGCCCGCGTCCGCCATCTTACACTGGCTCTCATTTTGTCTCTTAGTAGATTTTCTGCCACAATTATGCATATCAAATTCACAACGCATCTTAGTAGAAACATTATAATGCAGGCAGAAAAGTTCTTGTTACCAGGTAAGTTCCATCACATAATGTGGGCTAGAACCCTCGCCCTGCCGTAATCCGACCTACACATGCGTCGCGCTCGTTGGAACAGGAACAGTGTCCAAATTTCCATCTACTCAGCAGTACCAACATTGTGTCGACGAGTGCTTCGCTAGGGTGGTCGGCGGCGGTTCTGGCAGCCACATTACTTTTCCAACAAACGCCACGGAACTCTGCCGAACAACTTAGTGGGCGGGTGCCTCCTCCGTGACCATGGCTGTCACGTAAATATTCACACCAACAAAATGCCCCCGCCATGGAGACAATGGAGCACTCCGGTTCAATTTCTTTATTCATTTATCAATGGCAAACGCGTTTCGGCGATTCCGCCTTTATCAATGCCTTCATTAATATAATTTCATTAGCTCCACATTTTATAAACATCACTGCCCTTTTCCCCATTGGACAGTCAAAAATGTTGTGATGGAGGGCGGACTACGAGTCAATTTCGCCGCTGTTCGTGCCCGCGTCCGCCATCTTACTCTGGCTCTCATTTTGTCTCTTAGTAGATTTTCTGCCACAACATTTTTGACTGTCCAATGGGGAAAAGGGCAGTGATGTTTATAAAATGTGGAGCTAATGAAATTATATTAATGAAGGCATTGATAAAGGCGGAATCGCCGAAACGCGTTTGCCATTGATAAATGAATAAAGAAATTGAACCGGGAGTGCTCCATTGTCTCCATGGCGGGGGCATTTTGTTGGTGTGAATAAATATATATATATATATATATATATATATATATATATGTCACCACGAAAATCCCAGGAATGTATCCGCTACGGCAGCAGCAGCAGCGCAACACCACAGGCACAGACTCCAAAGGCAGACGTATTCAACAGATGGGTTTATTCACACATCTATGTCCAAAAGTGACGCGTTTCGGCCGCCAGACATGCGGCCTTGATCACACCGTGTTATATATGTATATATATATTCTACTGCCAGTCGGTAGTTATAGTTAGGACCAAAGTTTCCATAGGAAAAGCATTTTTTGTTTTGCCAATAACTTTGGCACCGTTTGACGAATCTTCACAAACCTTTCAAAAAACGTCCCCTTTTTAGGTCGAGCCTAGACAGCGCTTGCGCTGTCTGGAAGATCTGTTGTATGTACTTTGTGGGATCTGGAGATCGGCCCTAGGACTTGTCTGCTTCCGCCTTTGATTAGGGACTTTTTTTTCTGTTCAACTGCCTCTAATTAAGTGTCTAGATAGAAAACGACCAGTAGAGGTCAGTAAAATACCAGAATTGCTTTCTTCTTGTTCAACTGCCTCTAACTGTCTTGATAGAAATAACCAGTAGAGGTCAGTAAAATACCAGAATTGCTTTCTACTTAGGGACTTACTTTTTTTATTTTTCTGGCAACTGCCTCTATTTAACTTTCTTGATAAAAAACAACCAGCAGAGGTCAGTAAAATACCAGAATCACTTTAGCATTCCCTAGATTCCAGGCCATAGAAACTTGTATTTAACGAGCACCCGTAGACAATAATATTTTTTCCAAATCTTGTATTTTGCGTGATATGACCACAGAAGGGGCTGAATTTATATTAAAAACAGCGTTGGACAATACAGTTTCTTGCTGATAAGCAGTATTTCTCTCCATGTGTTTTCATACCTGGCGTGTTCCGCCCATTTGGTGTTTACTTCCCCTCCATGTTAAAGAACAGTAGATGTTTCAGCACCCAGGCTAATGTGCTACATAGCTAAATACATATAGGGTCCCAAAGGTGAGACCGATTGCGTTGCAAATGCTTGTTGGTTCAGCTGCTGTGTTGAAAGTTTCAGGGTGAACCGTTAAGAGGGGGCCGAGAAAAATGGAGGGTCCCAAAATGCGTTTTCCCCATGTTATGTCTATGGGGGGAGGGGGTTCATATTTTAACACGGCTACAGCCTGAACCGCTGAACGGAATTACACTAAATATGGCAGAAAGCTAAATGTTGGTCCAGAAAGCGTGCTTTTTCTGATTTGGTGAAAATCCGTTCAGTAGTTTCAGAGACATTAAAGTAAAAAAAAAAAATAGATATCTGGGGACGTGAGTCCTTGCAGTGGACTCGCGGATCCTACTAAAATTTAATTGGCTGCCAACACTTCAACCAGGAAGAGTTGGCAGCCATCTCTGTGACTCGGCTTGAAGCTGAGTCCCCAAAAATATTTTTTAAAAAGAAAGAAAAGGGTGCAGGGTAGAAATACCCTGACCCCCTAGGCCTCTTGGGGAATCCCACAGGGGCCCCGCAGAGCCTAAAAAAGCATTTTTTTAGAAAGTTCGCCAGGATCCGCAGATCCGGACAATTTTTTTTTTTTTTTTTAAGCGGGGACTTCAGCACTTCGTTTATTGTTGACTGCGGGTGGGCCAGGCCTTGGTGGCATTTGTAATTACAGGAGGGGGGCACATGGCTGCCCCCTCTCGGGGCTTATTTTGCCCCGGGGCTTCTGTAAATATTAATGTGGGGGGCTGTGTGACCCCCCCGCAGCCTCGGGCCGCCACCTCTTTCGGGCTTCATTGTAAATTAATGCAGGGGGCCTGCACCGACCCCCTTACAGTCCCGGAGGCTGCCACCTTCATGCGGGCCCCCGCATAAAATTACAATGGAGCCCCAGGGAGGTTGCGGCCCCCAACCACCACCTCCCGGGACAAATACAAAGAAAGGGGGGGCTCCCTCATGGAGCCATAGATGGCCCTGGGGACCACCACCCACCAGAGCCGGCTCCAGCAATGTCCCGGGACATTGCAGTTTGCTATGGATCCCGCCAAGTCATAGCAAACTCTGCTCTGCTTCCAACAAGCGGGAGCAGAAAAAATGCTCGTTAGTTGAAAGCGGAGCAGAATTACTTTTGCACACAGGGAGCCGCATGTCAGCAGCTCCCTATGTGTAAAAGCAATGCTGGCTCCCGCAGGACGCAGGCAGCTGGCAGGGACCGCGGGGGCCTTCAGGCTACCCCCGTGCTCCCCAGTGTTTAATAAGTGGGTGCCTTGGGTGGCACCAGGGCACCCAGTAGTGAGACGATGCCCCAGGGGATGGGGTCCACGGGGCCTGAATTGGCCCGTTAGGGGGGCCACGTGGTCCCCCTCCCATTATTATTTTTTTTTTATAAAGGCCAGGCCCCGGGGGATGGGGTCCTGGGGCAGAAATCGGCCCGGGAGGGGGGCCGCTCGAACCCCCCCCCCTGCAAATTATTTATAAAAAAGAAAAGGCTGGGCCCCGGGGGATGGGCCCGCGGAGGCCAAAATCGGCCGGGGCAGGAGCCTTGTGCCACCCTCAACCATTGAAAAAAGGCCTGGCCCTGGGGGATGGGGTCCCCTGGGCAGAGAATGGCCAAGGGAAGGGGTGGCCATGCAGCCCCCTCCCTTAAATAAGATAAAACAAGAAAAAAACAACCATTCACAGACCCATACCAGTACGTACATATCCATTCACTGATTTGTTTTTTTTGGGGCATTTTATATAACGTGAACTCGACCCGAAGGTATCAGAGTACTTTACAGGAGCACCAGTTGCATTACAGATGGACACATTCATTTTTTGTTAGGCACAGGGAGATTAAGTGATTTGGCCAGAATCACAGGATGTTGAGCGTCCCTGCGAGACTCGAACCCGGTTACCCAGCTTCGAGGTCGCCCACCCTAGCCATTAGGCCACATCCTCTCCCCAGGTTCATAGGTCTACACACACATCCACTCGCTCACCCGTACAGCCACTCATACACCCAGTCACTAATACAGCAATTGGTATATCCATTCATATACCCATACAGCCACTCATACACTGAGTCAGTCACTCATAGAGCTACTCACACGGCTAGTCACTCACCATACAGTCAATCACATAGCCACTTACTGACCCATACAGATACACACACACACCACTCACTCACTCATACAGATACTAACACGTACTCACTCACCTATACAGTCACTGACACAAGCACACACTCACCCATACAGCCACTCTCACATTCATTCACTCACCCATTCTGTCACTCATATATCCCATCACTCACCCATACTACATTTCACATACCCAGTTACATACCCATATACCACTGACACATCCACTTACTCACCCACACAGCCATACACAGACTCACTCACCCATACAGCTCCTCACACATGCTCTCACTAATGCATACAGCAAATGACTCACCCATTCACTTATCCATACAGGCAGTCACACACGCCCTCACTCACCCACACAGACACTCAGACAACCATACAGGCACTCAGACAACCAATCACTCATCAATACAGGCACTCACGTACCCAATCAAACATCCATACAACCGCTTAGACACTAACTGACGGACTGATACAGACATTCACACAACCAGTCACTCACCCATACATTCACTGAGACAACCAATCACTCACTTATAAAGTCAGTCACACACCCACTGAATGACCCATACAGGTACTCATACACCCACTGATTAACCAATACACCTTGGTATATATATTTAACACTCATACATTTTTAAAAAACACTCTGTCACCAGATGATGTCATCAGTGTTGTCATGAGTGATGTCACTGACCATGTCATGAGTGTTGCAATATGTGAGGTCATGAGCAGTGCATTGCAGGGGGCGCGAGTTATAGTTAGCTCTGCTGAATTTCACTGGTTTTATACGAGTGGAATCTGAGCCTAACTGGAACGCCCCTGTAACCTTTGGTTTTTTCAATTAATATATATATACATATATCCACATGAGACAGTCACAAATACGTGCGTTCTCAGGATCAAGAAATAACCATCCAAGTATGCTTGCAACCAGGTTTATTCCACCACAACGCGTTTCAACTGCAACCGCAGCCTTGATCATGTGTACTACGTGCACAAAAGAAAAAATGTCTTATAACACCAGACGTGACTCATGGTACTGGCAGAAAGACCATAACCCAATTTCTGACCTGTAGCACCACATTCGTGGTTTATGTGATTGAATGTCCCTGTAGACTTCAGTACATAGGGAGTACTACGCTGATGGCGAAAAAGAGAATCTTAGAACACAAACGTGCCATTACGAACAGAGATCCCAAATATCCAGTGGCACGGCACTATCAGGACAAACACTTTTCGAACTCCTCACTGATGAAGTATTTTATACTTGAACAGATCCAGCTGGATCATAGAGGAGGTAATAGGGTTCTCAGGCTCAGGCAGACAGAGTCAAAATACATTGTGGACTTACAGACCAGGGCACCATGGGGTCTGAACCAGGACGAAGAACTCGCTATACACCTTAAGAAAGAATAGTTTTCTACTAGATATGTTCAGTAACATCATTTACATATCTTCCTTTTGTTTTCCACATGTTTTTATTACCTTTGTCATTTACAAATGTTATTTTGCCATTTTGTTCGATTTCATGTTCTCTCTTTTTCTCTGTTAGACTTTATCTCGTCTTACCTCATTGCCCTAGTGATTTAGATGACCTGCTATGTACCTCCTCTTTCTTAATATTGTGCATAAGAAACTATTTGTGTTACGATGTGACATTGTTGCGCTGTATTTTAACTTTTAGTTTGTTTGTTTCTTTTGCAGGAGAGAAGGAAGGGACCTATCCACTCACACAGGTCACCTAACCTTTTCTTCTAAATCACTTTTGGGAGCACACCTTTTTGGAGATATTAGCACCAGATCGGGGATCTAAACATGGCAGAATTGCAGCAAGACTGGTCTGTGTTTTCAATGAGTTTTTGAATTGAATTGCTACAGGCTCTAATGTGATGTATCTAACAGGGTTATACGCACTATGCGTCGTAGTCTGACTCTGACACTCCGGGACCCTTTCTACGCCTACCGTGGGAGATACCACACTGGATCACACGCATTTTGCGTTCTATTGTTGCACAGCACCATGCTAAACATGTCTCTCATCCAAACATACATTGTGGTGCTTTCAATAGCGTTACATGCGCCTGATTTTGACACATGATACCGATACGAGAGCACTATGCGAACGATGTCTCCTAGCACAATTACTAGCGCATACACATTGTCAGTAATAGACTCTCTATACTCATGGATATACGCACCGTATCCATGGAGCTTTCCGGCTTTACACGCATTATAAGGAATTTTTTACCTTGTTCCTGGCCAAGACACTGTTCTTTTCACGGACCAGCCACATATTATGTGTTTTATTTTCATGTGTTAGAGTTAACATTCATGCACAACCGAGCGCTTTGTTATTTATACATTTGTATTATTATTGTTTTACATCAATTTAAACATGAGAGTGTGGATTATCCCACGTATTCATGTAATTGTGGTATTGATGTATTAGTATTATTGTGGCTCGCATTTTATTATTTTACCACTCTAACATGGCTGCCAAACGCTAAATACGATGTCCTTTGTTTATGTTGATGATCTCACGTCTGGTGTTATAAGAAATTTTTTCTTTTGTGCACGTAGTACACGTGATCAAGGCTGCGGATGCAGTTGAAACGCGTTGTGGTGGAATAAACCTGGTTGCAAGCATACTTGGATGGTTATTTCTTGATCCTGAGAGCGCACGTATTTGTGACTGTCTCATGTGAATTTTATTGCCAGCGTGCTCCGCTGGCGTGTGCGCCACCTTCCATGGGTGTCCGCTGTCCGGAAGGAGCAATGTTAGGTGATATATATATATATATATATACGTAAAAAGGTAAACCTTGCACAGATTAACAAGATTCAAAAGCATGCACACAGCATGTCAGTTCCAATTATTCTTTAATGTTTTTTTTTTTTCCAGTTCCAAATATTCTTTAATGACAAAGCGTTTCAACCCAAGCGGGTCTCCGTCACGGCCCAATTACAAAGTATAGTGCTCAATTTCCCTTAAATAGAAGAAAAAGCAGTGATAAACAAAGAAAATCCTAGACATTAAAGGCAGGAGAAAATGCATAATAAGCACTGGCTCTGTTTAAGGTTTATCAAATTCAAGAAAAACACAATCACATCATATACGATAAATAACACTGAAAAATTATAATCATGAAAATACTTGTGCACCTTTTAACCCGTTTTAACGAATGCAATGCAAACATTTTGAGAATATAATCTTTGCAATCCAGCTAGAATTATTGCATATGCAACAAACTATCAAAACATTTCTAAAGTGAGATAATTGCCAAGTGGCTTATTCTAAGTAATGTATCTTTGTATTATTCCAACCAACCGATTCAGCAAAGGCATTATTGGCATTTTTAACTGTTAGTGATTCCAGCCAAGTGGCTGATTCTTTACTGACACTGAGTCACATAATCAAATTTGAGGCAGTTAACATCACTTGCCACCCAATTAAATTTGAGAAACACTTGATCTAATCAGTTGGAAACCATTGCATATAGAGAAAACAATAATTCAGAGTTTTCTTATCCTGCCAAACCTAATGAATAACACCATGCTCTTCTCAACAGTCAGAGCAAGTGAAATCCCTTGTGGAGTTTTAAAAGAAGCAAAAACAAAGAAATCACACGATATTTCATTTCTTTTCATATGGAGCACAGAAGAAAAGGCCACCTGCACGTCAAAGAAATCCATTATCTCTTAAATTCAGTAAGCACAGAGAGAGTACAAAGAATAAAAGTTAGATCCACACATCAAGGAAGACTACATCAATTTACATAAAAGAGATGCAGAATATTCCAGCAGAAAGAAAAAGAAAGAAAACATGATGAAAAAATGAGAATAAAACGAGAATAAAACAATAATAGGCAAAATTCACAGATCTTCAAATTACTGACGGGATCCCCCGCAGCGAAAACCCCAAAGTATGTAAAGAAGATGCAGATACATTAGCCAATGTGAGATTGGAGTTCCTCGCTCTTGTTTAGTTCTCCTGGGAACTTACTGCCAAGCAAGATTATATATTCTGACTCTTTCTGTCATAGCAGTCTCTCCCTGTTACCATCTCTGGCACTTCTTTCGATCCTGTCAATGCCGAAGATTAGCATCCTGACCATGTTTTTTAGCCCAATGTCTAGCAAAAGGGTAGGTGTCATCAAGGTTTTTTATGGCTCTGTAGTGTTCCAGTACCCTCTTTTTCATTGGGCCTATTGTGCTGCCAACGTATCTCAGTCCACATGGGCAAATCAAAACACAGATACAGTTTTTTGTTTTACTGAAATAAAAAGAGTTTTGAAAGAAAAAGAAAAGTCACTATAAAGATTGAGTAAAAATTTTAAAAAATCAAATTGTTACAATGTGAATGATGAATTGGCTGGACTTTATAAGTAACTGTGCTTTTAATAGGACTTCATTTGACAGAAAATGGGAACTAAAAACTGAAGAAAAAAAACCAGATACAGAAGTCACTACTGCAGGTTATAAATTTCCTGATCTGCTCTGTGCCTGTTGCGATGTAAGTTCTCACATTCTTGTTCTTCTTACAAGCTTTGCACCTACCACATTTGTAGAAGCCCCCTTGTTTTTGCAGCCACCCCTCCCTTCTGTTCCGTATGCCAATGTAGCTATGTACCAAAGCATCCCGCAATGATTTGGGTTTGTGGTAAGTAATTTGTGGAGACAGAGGCATTTTTTACCTATGATGGGATCACTTCTAACTAAGTGCCAATGTCTCGCAATCATATTCTTGACTGTCTCACTTTAATCATTGAATGTGGTGATCAATCTTACCTCATTTTCTTCTTTCTTTTTCTGTCTCTTAGTGAGGAGAGAATCTCGTGTCATACCCTCTGCTTTCTCCATAGCTGTCTCTAGGACTCTCCTGGTATATCCTCTAGCTCTGAATCTCTCAAACATTCTGTCTCTTTCTTCTACATATGCTTTCTCTGTACTACAATTGCGCTTTGATCTGAGCAACTCCCCATATGGGATGCTCCATTTGAGATTACGTGGGTGATGACTTGTAGCATGTAAAATGCGGTTACCTGCAGTTTGTTTCTGATATATGCTGGTAGTGATTCTGTTCCCCACTACTACTTTGACGTCTAAAGAAATTATAATTGGAACTGGCATGCTGTGGCTTTTGAATCTTGTAAATCTGTACAAGGTTTACCCTTTTACATTGTGAGTGGGGCTCACACCCTGTCCTGCACTCAATCAGACAGGTGGATGTGGCCGGCACTCGTGTGGGAAAATTGTGTGGAATATATATATATGTATATATTCCACAGAAATCACACCCTTCAATCCAAGGGCGTAAAGAAGAGCCACACCAGCCGACTCGGGCAGAAGGATTTTTTATTGCAGCGAACAAATCCTTCATTATTCATTATTCCATGACACATCTCGACCTATTGCAGGTCTTGTTCACATGGTTTCAATAGTGGTCAATTTCCTTCCGTATTTAAATACATCTACGACATAAAAAAAAGAACAGCCACGTAAGTATCCATCAATCTTTAACGCACAGTGATTATTGTAAACGATCTTATGATTCCAATCTTATTTGCAGATATAGATGCTGTTTGTATTTCTGAATAGTTGTTATTCAATAATTTGTATCCAAAATAATGGCACAGTGATAGTATATTCGAGTATTAATGGTTACACTCCGTTATTCACTACAACCACAATCCTTTGCGATTTTCATGCATGCTGTATCTCTTCAAGATAAAATACTGTCTCTTGATGTGTTACTGTGCTCGCCTGAGACACATCAATCCAAACCTCCAAGCCTCCAAGGATTAAATTCCGTTTTGTGCAATTCATGTATATATTTCAATGTCCCAGAATAATGAATAATGATGGATTTGTGCGCTGCAATACAAAATCCTTCTGCCCGAGTCGGATGGTGTGGCTCTTCTTTGTGCCCTTGGATTGAAGGGTGTAATTTATGTGGAATGTTCTACAGTGGCGGCTGGTGGAATTTGAAACTGGTGAGGCGTATGCAGAACGAATCAACGTACGCGAGCGAGCGCAGCGAGCGATCCCGACGGCAATACTGGGGGTTCGGGGGGGTTCTCCCCCCGTGAAGAAATTTTTTAAAAATTGGCATCTTTTTGGTGCGATTTTCAGCACTATTTCTGTGATAAATGGACTAAAAATTCAGTTCTTCTAGGCATTCATAAAAGAAAACTCATACATTATTTCAGAGAATTTCTGGGTTGCCAAGCAAGTCTGACGTCTGAAGAGGGCTAGGGTACTAAGCAAGACTGCTTTGCTCTACCCTTTCCAATAGAAAACACTAGTTAGTGATGTGAACAAGTTCAATGGACAAACCTGGGGTCTAGGGAGAGTCCCTCTCCTGAGAAAGAAATTTAAAAAAGATTGGCAAATGGTGCATTTTAAAGTAAATGAATGCAGCGATAAAGCAAGACTTATTAAGCAGTGGGAACGTATAGTCTTGAAATATTAAACACATTAAAAACTGCCCCGTATCTTCTTGCATTAATTTGTTCAACAGTTAGTGTAATATGTAAATTGTTCTGCATGACAACTTTAGCCCTTTATAATGTATGCTTGCCCAGTGTCTTGCACTGCATGCAGCATTAACTTTGGAAAAATATGTTCTAACCAGACTTCGGGAAGCACCCACAGCTGCTGGCTGTAACCAGTCATATAGAAATATGTGCAGACAGGTCTTTAAGTGAAATGAAAAAAGTGGGTGCTCCCTATAAAGGAACATGCCAAATACATTTCTGTGATTCCCATAGTGTGCCATCAGACCGGTATTTTGGTTTCTCTCTGAGATGTAATTTTATCTAGATAAATGGCACAGCAACTGACATACGCCTAAAGCCTGTCAGTATGATTGGCTTTGTCACTGGGTGTTAGCTGTTTAAGATAAATGAGTAACAACAATGATTTCTTATAAATAATTAACATTGAAAATGTTTAAATTCTGAACTTCTGAAATAGTGAGTCTGTGAATTAAATAGCATTGAGGCCTGTGGAAGGAGTTTTGGCCTTCAATTATGTGTGCTTTATGTTAGATATGTATCCTCTTTTTCTCTGCATATCTTGCCCATCTGCACATTTTCAACCCCCTCTCTTTCCTCTTCAGCATCCTCTTTTCACTCTTCCCCGAATGCCCTTCCTCACATCTGTCACTTCACCGCCCCCAACATGCACTGCACTCCCTCAAATATAAGCACCTTAATTTCTCTTACTTTTGCCATGCAAATATTTTGACATCAGTGTACCCCCTTCACACACATTTCCACAGAATTTCAGTTGCAAATGGAATACACAAACATTGTTCTGTGTGCTCTGCAGAGAGGCCAACCCACTGACAGGCACTTTGTTTGGCTTTAGCCTTAGCGCCTGCATGCTCAATCAAAGCCCCTCATAAACACCTGGCATGGCTCAAGCCTCAAAGTATGCACAGAAAAAAATACAGATAAACAACACCAACCTAGGCAGATATCTTCGCAGCCCAGCCGGGGGACCAGCACATATAAACATAGCTGCCAAGGTTTCAGATGGCTTATGCGTGACAATTTTCATAATTTCAGTGTAATTATGAGTGACATTCCTCAACTATGAGTGACACTTTCTCACAAGCAAAATCAAGCCGAGGGAAACATATAAATATCAGAAATGATACCCATTTGAGCAATGAGAAACTCTAAGATCTTAAAACTGCTGCAAAGTACCAGAAATGGAAGGGCACTGTGAGACACGACTGTGCCAAACAGGATGTGAGAGGCCACACTGCCTGCAAATGAGCCTCATGTTCCTGACTCCCGCTGTGTCCACTGAAATGTTGCTGCACACATAGGCAGGAGTGGGCAGTGTGCCTCCTTCACTACGGCCTTTGCAGGTGACACACACACACAAGGCATGGAGCGAGACTGCTGCATGTAAACCAAAGCTAGCACTGCATGCGTAAAACACCCTGTAGCAGGTTGGCCTCTTGAACCGGCAAAGCACATGCACACAGACTTCACACTATCACAGTCAAGCTCATTACTGACAGCTTAGGAGGCACACAGGCGTGTACCCCCACATTCAGACATTAAAATCACCGTTAGTCCTAACTGTTGACATTTAGAAAATCAAAGACTAATGAATCTCAGTGATTGCATGCATGGAACACCATAAATATGTCCTGCAAGGATTGGCCACTTGCCTCCCAGGCCGGAGTTCTAGCCTGGAAACCCCTCAGTCTTCATGATCTACTCCACCAATCGCAATGTTGCTTTCAGTTTTATGCAGGGACTAAACTGCACTACATTTTCACTTTGGAACCACCCTGTACACACTGGGAAGAGTTTGATCTTTTGAATTATTCATTATGCACTGTATATTGTGAAGGACAAAAAAGAAATTTAATAACCATTTCTTCTTCATGGTCCAGGTCAACACAAAAATATGTTGTTGTTGTCACTGTTACGTGGCGTGAGCGATGGTTTAATTGTTTTTTGGCTTTTTTTGGACAAAGATTTAGTGATTATTTATTGTTTTTTCCATGTTTTTGTATTAACGTTTTGTGTATTCACCACACCAATATTACATACCCTATAGTTGTCTTGAATATTTTTGTGCCATAAAATGTTTTCTTCCAGATGATTGAAGCCTATATGGATAATTATTTCACCGGCCTCCTACACCAAAAGGATAGATGGGTGACGTAACACAAACTTATATGGTGCAAGTGCGTACCAAGGCAAGAAACCGGTACAAGGTGACTTCCAACAAGCAGATAAATTGAGCGAGCACTTCTGATACAAACACGATAACACGCTATTTCCACATCATAAGAGTTTGAGGGGACATGCAAAGGACAAAACATTTGGGTTTTTTAACAATTGAATAGGTGTTTAAAAATAACAACAGCTGAACACTGGCAAAAGTGTGTGGTCAGTGCTGCCATGTTACCTCATGCCATGTATCACACCCTGCGCTAATCCAGGTTGCAGGAACCAGCACTCTGCATTCGGGGAGTTGTAGTATCGCTCTTCCCCCATGAGCTCCCAGGTTTCAGATTGCTGAGCGATATTAGGTAAAAAAAAAACAGAACTGGTAGCGCGTGACATAACCACACGGGCAGAGGGTGTATTTGAAAATGAATACCTAACTCTAATGGTAATTTTAGTGGGCGATATTTGCGTTAGCCTTCAGCGATTACCTAAAGTTTGTGAAGGTTCTCAGTGGGATAATTCACATGCTGCAGCGGCCTGTGTGTAAACCGCACCTCACGCTTAGATCACACAGCCTTTCCAGCCTCCTTAGCTTAGATATTTTGCGCACCATAGGGTTAGCTAATGGTAACGCCTGTATTTCACAGCGCGTCGACACCTGCATTTCGCAGCGCTACGAACTCAGCAATCTTTGTGTAATAATTAAAACGTAATCTCTCAACCACGTCACACACACCGGAGTTGTCACTGGGTGTTGCAAAATCAAAATCATACTGTTCACATTTAAATGCTCGGTTTAATGTTAGCCCTGAACACAAAGCCACAGTTTACAATCGTTCTGTAGAAAGCATTAAAAACACTATATTGATAAACACTTCCATTTGTTCCTCTGATCCTTCAAAACTCCTTTCACCGCAAAGTCCCGGTGCGATCACATAGCCGCCTGATATAAATCAAATCAACTTACATGTTTGCAGTATCCAGCATCCATGTTTGACTGAAAGAAGTTGCGTACGTACAGCCGCTCGACGATGGTCAACACAATGTGATAATTCAAGGCTGCAAATCATCAGTTCTAAGGAGACTTATCTTTTATTAGCCTTGATAAACCACAAGGTTGTGCTCACATTAGCAAGGTTACATGAGCTCACACTCAGGCACGCACCGCCAAGCACCAGCAGCTCACCATTCAGACGAGGTCAGCCAGGAGACAGACTGTGGGGCCACGTGTGAGACAAAAAAAAAAAAATGGCCAAGCAGTGGCTTATCCGGCAAAGATAAATAGAAAAGTGACGTCCTGTCAACTTTTTCATTAATTCTGCATTGACGGGAGCTGTGATTTCCACATTCTAGCTACTAATGTAAATCCTAGCACCTCTGAACTCTGTGACCCGGCACTGATGGAATACTGCAGTAGTCACACACTCATTCACTGAGTGCCAGCCCGTGAAATTACACAAGAAAACATGACAGAACCCACACACTTCACTTCATGCTTGCGGGGCTCCAAAACGCTCACCAGTTGTGCTAAATGATTATATATGTTCTGGTGTATTTTATTTATAAAGTGAAATGCATGCCGGAGCTTCTTGGCGCTGTAGGATAACGCAAGCACTGACAATACCATCAATAAAATAGCTAAGCAAGTAAAAATAAGTTTGAATGCATGGTATCCAGAGTTGGCTAAACACAGAATTCTGCATAGATTGTGCAAAGTTTTCGGATATCCATGCGTCCCGCACAGGCTTCCACCACCTCCAGATTTTAAGAACTGGGGCCTATTATTGTGGCCTACTACTGCCTTTCATCTAGTGCTTCGCACTCAATTACCTGGTTTAGTTGTACTCAATTTACCGACCACGGAAAGATGGACGTCAAAGGTAAGCTGTTGTAATGTACATGTCCACCGGGATTTCTAGATTATAACCGATGTCAGTGGTGAAGGTTGTCTGCTCTAAAAAATTAACTTCCTTGCTTGCCCACATGACAAATTAAGCATGAACTAAGAGGCAATACTTTCACGCATGCAAACCGCATTAAAACAGAATGAATGACCATGGCTCACTCAGCAACAATAATCTGTGATGTGAGCAGCGCACCAAATCACAAGAAGCGATGCGGCAACATTGAAATAAAGCTAATGGTTGAGACACAGCCCAGAGCAAGGTAGTTCGCGCTCAGCATCATGTAGCCAAACTAACAATTCCACATAGTGCTGCAGCCAGTCGCGGCACGCAATACTCGCGGGGGGAGGGGCTGGGGTCAGGGGGGCTGGGGTCGGGGGGTGCTGGGGTCACGGGGGGTGCTGGGGTCGCGGGGGGTGCTGGGGTCGCGGGGGAGTTTTAAAATAAAATAAAAAAAACGTACCTGACCGGGTCCGTACCGCCTCTGCTCCGGGGTCCCGTTGGTGCCTACAGGTCCTGGAACAGCCGCGTCACTGCTGGCAACCCCTCTCAGCCAATCCTGGCGCTGCTCCAGCAGCGCCAGGATTGGCTTAGCAGGGCTACTCACCGCCCGCCTGCCCATTAGGAGACCGAGATTTGAGCCTTTTCTCAACCCTCGCTCTCCTAATGCGCAGCCGCAGCCTGAGCAGACACTAGAGCGCATGACTGGGCTGGTCAGAAAAATTCGCCGACCTTCCCCAGTCATGCACACTTGTGCATTGTGTTGCTGCATGCCCCTGGTGACGGTCTGACAAATCATGTCAGTCAACATGACGCCGGACCGCCCACCCCCTTCAGACTCTGAAGGGGGTGGGCGGTCCGACGTCATGCTGACTGACATGATTGTCAGTTCTTCGGCGTCTTCTGAACTTAAGTAAACTGAGAGTTTACTTAAGTTCAGAGACGCCGAGGGAGCTGCGGGCGTGGGCGGCTTGTGGGGCAACGCCCCAGCGCCCTAAATGGACGCACCGCCACTGATGTTCTATGCGGTGATGTCCGCATTAAGAGCCCCGACCTGTTGGCAGGGCCTCGCTATCAGCGTATGTGTGTGTATATATATATGTGTATATAGATGTGTGTATATATATATATATATATATATATATATATATATACACTCCTGTGATTAGCAACACCTGTGGGCAGCATTTAAATGTGAAACTACATATGCATTTCTTAGGTTGACAAAGGATGCAAGTACAGCCGATACTCGTTCCTGTTATCAATTTTACAACAAAATGCTGCCAATAAATACTGGCTGAGGCGACAAGCCGCAATCTGTTTTGAGAATGTCAGCTGCTGAAGTAAAGGAAAGAGAGGAAGCTGCGCTTTCCATTTTCAATGACACCAGTGTTTTCGTGAAGAAAACAGGAATGGCTGCAAGTAACGATAAAATCTCAGATGTCACAGCGCGATTAAGGCGCCTAGAAAAACTAAAGCGTAGTGAGTTATCCAAATGGTGGGAGTCGAAATCCCTCCAGCGATATTTGGAGGTGAAACGAATACCACGAGGACTCCGTATCATGGTGGCGCCTACATACGAAGATCCTAATCCCAATATGCTCTGCGAGTGGGCTGAAAACAATCAGGAGTCATCCCGCAGAATGCTTGCAATATTGGTAAAATACGCGGATATCGATCGACAGAAAATTCTGGAGGAAATTGCCCAAATTATAGAGATGCTCGACAAAGAAACCAATCAAGAACCTATTGAGAAGTTCATGAAAGAAATGAAAGATCGCCTTAAAAAACTGGAAACAACAATCAGGGAAAGAAAGGCACAAAAGTTTTCAAGAGATAAAAATGACTATGAACGAGGGCAAATTTACACCTTTGCCAAAAAATTCGAAAATCTGAGAAGACAGAGAATGAACCCTAAAGGCCAAATGAGATCCGATGCACAATCTGAACTAAGCAGCATCCAAAGCTCTGAAGTTGATACCGATTTAGAAGAAGGTCAAAATAGACAAGGTGTCCCAGCAGCACCCTCTGTTATTGAGGAGTTTGGTTTTTTAGAACAAGACAGAAGATTCAATCTCCGCCCAAGACCACCAGTGAGTTACGAAGGACCACAAAGAGGAAGAGGCAAAGGCAACAGAGGCGCAAGGGGTTTAAACAATGCCAACGCTACCAGTACGAAAAAGAACAAATAAATATTGACATAACACCAGATAATGAATCAACAGTAATAAATTTGACCGCCATTTCACTTTCGGATAAGGAGACTAATATCCTTAAACTTGGTCTTTCGTATTGCCCTCCAGCAGAATTCGACTATGTGCAAACACGAGTGGATGTTTTTAAATTCGTGAGAACTTTGAAGTTAAAAATACTTTGCCTTGAACCAACAACGAAGAACAGCTGAAGTAAGAAATGTACCTGCGATTGACAGTCAGTTGGACAATCTTTCAGTATCAGATATGGATCTTTTATTAGATTTGAGGCGAATGGAAAATTTAAGTGACACGAGCCCCCATACTCTGATCATGGCCAACACTACTGACATGGCTTTAACTGGCCGGAATGAGGATATTCAAATTTCCACCAGTCAAGCCCTTGAAATTGCCAGAGAACAAGAAGTGGACATCAGTGGCAATGCCCCCACGAATTTTAGACCAGCTTCCAGATTTATACCAATGACTACCAGAGACTCAGTTGATGTTTTCAATGAGTTAGTAATTAATGATTTAAAAATTTGGAAAAATGCACAAGTGTCAAGCATAAAGTTTTCTCACAGCATGAAAAAGAGTATTCTGCTTTGGTTACTAAACTGACATCTAAGGGTAATTGTATTGTGCGTAATGCCGATAAGGGTGGAAATGTTGTTCTTTGGGATAAGACTGATTATTTGAATGAAGCCTACAAGCAATTGAACAATCGCAGTAATTATGCTAAGATCACTGAAATAACTATGCAGACTGGTTTTAGGCTGTATAATGGACAATTACAGGAATGGTACAATCAATGTTTAATTACACACGAGGAACTCTTATTTTTAAAAGTTGATAATCCTGTGGTACCAGTTTTCTATCTTATACCGAAAGTCCACAAGAGCCTTGAAAACCCCCCAGGACGTCCTATTATCTCCGCCATTGGTGGAGCTTTCGAAAATACCTCTAAATTTATAGATTCATTTTTATGTCCTTTTGTAAAGATGCTCCCCTCCTACATCCAGGATACGGGAGATTTCTTAAAGAAGATCTACGATCTCCCCTGGGAAGAAGATCTGTTGTTGGTAACAATTGATGTTACCACGCTATACACTAGTATTAGGCATGAAGATGGCCTAAAGGCCATCAAGCATTTCCTGAGTACCCGACCGATCAAACTATGGGCACATACTCAGATGTTGCTTTCTATGGTCTCAGTGTGTCTGAAAAGTAATTATTTTCTCTTTAACGATGAGCTGTTTCATCAGATCTGTGGGACGGCGATGGGCACCTGCTTCGCCCCCAGCTATGCTAATTTGCATATGGGCTGGTGGGAGGAGCAGGTGGTCCGCGTCTCCTATCAGACAGAATGGGAGGAAAATGTGCTACATTGGAGCCGTTTCATCGATGATCTTTTCGTCGTTTGGAAAGGGACTGAGGAATCAGTTAAAACCTTTATCAAAAAACTGCAGGTGAATGATTTAAATCTAAAATTCACCAGTACTATTAGTGACACTTCTGTAAACTTCTTGGATTTAACCATTTATGCCAAAGACTCTAAGCTGCATACTATGCTCTACAGGAAACCTACAGCGGGAAACACGTTGCTTCATGCAACTAGTTTCCACCCCTATAACTTGATAAGAAGTATCCCTTATGGAGAATGTCTGAGGACGATTCGTAATTGTAGTGAGAAGGAAATTTTAGACAGCGAATTAAACTCACTGAGAACTCGGTTTAGAGCCAGAGGCTATACAGAGGGCATTGTTCATGCTGCCATCTGTAAAGCAAAAAAGAGATCTAGAGAGGATATTCTCTTCAATACAAGTCAGAATAAAATCAAACGAGAGAAAAAGCAAGATAATCAAGTTAGAATGATCACCTCCTTCAATCGTCAGCATGGGAAGGTTAGGAGCATTGTAGCTAAGCATTGGCATCTGATCCGTAATGACCCGTTATTGGGAAAACTAGTCCAGAAAAAACCGGCAATAACGTTTAGAAAAGCACGCTCCTTTAAACAAATGCTAGTCAGCAACATGATATCCAAGAAACAGCAAGGGAGCCATCCTTCAACATGGCTAAAACGAAAAGAAGGTTTTATTAAGTGTACCAAATGCAAGGCATGTTGCCATGGCAAAAACACTGTGTCATACACATTGGGCCTCTCTAAAAGAGAGAAAAAGATCAAAGGGTATTTTTCCTGTAAGACGGATTATGCAGTCTACGTCCTCCAATGCCCTTGTGGCATGAGATACGTGGGCAGCACAATCCATCCGGTACATAAAAGGATATTGCAACATCTCAGAGCAATACGCAATGGAGATGGAGCTTATCCAGTAGCACGACATTTTGAGTCTCATCATGAGAAAAATGTACAAGGTTTAACATATTTTGTAATTGACTGTATTCCACCTAATGTGCGGGGTGGAAATCGTGAAAAAAAGCTTAGAAAACTTGAGTCATGTTATATTTTGGAATTAAATACTCGTAGTCCGACAGGATTAAATATTGAAGAGGATTTGATCACACATTTGTAAAATTCTCTTCAGGTTTCATTGATTTCATTAAGGAAACATAATATGCAACCTCTCTGGATCTGTTTTTAACTGTTTTTGTCATTATTAACTTTGTCACAGGGTTTTTAGCACGTTTATTTGGAAGAAGGTAGACATTGCAAAAATAAGTATTGCCCACTAGGGCGGGATTATTATATTATATATCATATATATATATACAAAAAACTTTTTGCCTTTTATCATAGCACGAACAATTACATGTTTGAGGTGTATGCATTTGTGAATAGACCCACTAGGGTAGAATTTGTACTTTGTAGTCTGAAAAAAGTTTCCTAGCATTCGACTGAGTGTTTTTTCCTTCAACTCAATAACAGAGTGAAGGTAAGGTTTTGTTATCAAGACTAAATGGGATACCTTTATACAATATGATATTGATGTATTTATATTTTGAATTGAATTCCATCCTATTCAGTAGTAACACGCCTGAAGAGATTAGCGTACTGAATGTTTTTCGTTCGGAGTCTGTCTTCCGACTAATTTTGGAAGCGGCCTTCAGAAAGAACGTATTTATTAATTTTGTACAATCCTCGTTGTTAATTCAAATGTACACTGTCAATAATTTTGAAATTTAAATTGTAATGAGATATGAAAAGGAGCAAAAACTACCAGTCTTTCTTTTAATGCACTTTTGGTAGTCATGTCATGTGACCTGTCACGAGCACGCTATTTAAAAATGGTTGATATGGAAAGAAAAATTGTTGGTGATCAAGCCTGCTGGTCAGGCGAAACGCGTCCTATCAGCTGACTGAATAAATGAATTTTGGCCAGTACACGGCGTCGTCATTCCTTGGTGTTCGAGGTAGTGGCAACTATTATTGGACCGTGCTTGGGTGGTCCATTTACGACGACGCACCCTCTGGTATGGAGCAGCGGCGGCTGTAACCTGAGTATGGAGGAGAGAGATGTGTATATAGATGTGTGTATATATATATATATATATATATATATATATATATATACACTCCTGTGATTAGCAACACCTGGGGGCAGCATTTAAATGTGAAACTACATATGCATTTCTTAGGTTGACAAAGGATGCAAGTACAGCCGAAACTCGTTCCTGTTATCAATTTTACAACAAAATGCTGCCAATAAATAAATGTGGTATTCCCTACTGAACGCGAGTGCGGGCTTCTTTTGGTTTTGGAGAGAATGAGTTTGAGATATATATATATATAAAATTGTTTTTGACTTGCCTATCTCTTTGGCGCCGTTTGATGTATCTTCACAAAATTTTCAATAAAAAGGGTAAAATTAGGCCTTGATGTGAATGGAAAGTTTTGGGGCGATTCGTCACGTGGGGGCTCGAGAAAAAGAGGGGTAAAAAAAGTGCTTTTTCCCCATGTTAATTCCTATTGGGGCTTTGAACACTACTACTGCCTGAACCGCTGAACAGATTTACACCAAATTTGGCAGAAAGGTAGATTTGGTTATGCAAATCACGTTTTCAGTTATTTGGTATAAATCCGGTTGGTAGTTGTCGAGAAATTAAAGGAAATCCAAATTTGTATATCTATGGCCGCGACGACTTCGCGAATAATGAGGAGCTCGTGCAGAGATCAGCAGAGCTCTCATTAGCTGGCAACACTTAAACCAGGAAGTGCTGTCATGTCCTTTAGGTTAGTCCTGTCATGTATACCCCTTTTTTCATACATTGTCCGATCCACACTACAATAATGGTACTGAACAGGTGACCTTTTACCTAGTAGCTTGCTCCTGTCTCTTCGACACCCAGCTCTTAGTATTCCATCATAATCCCGGTACCTGACGTACATAAACATGTCCTCAGGCACGGCATAATTATTCCGTATAAGGGTCACTACTTTTTCCATCCTTGGCCAACAGCCCGCTGTGTATGATCGCATTTGTTTGGAAAAACATTTATGATTGTTTTCAAAACATATTCATTCTAGAAGAAACCCTGGAGTGACCACTCTAGTATACAAGACCCTTATTCCCCCCTACAAATCAGAGGAGAATTCCTTCCAAGCCGACACTGGGTTCTGCATGCTGAATCTTCGACATGCAGCGGTCTGACATCCCTTGCGGGGTGTCATCCTTGGAGCAGAGACTGGGTCCTTCATTCTCTACCATCAGGTGAGGGGGTTGGTTCTTCCCTAGGGGATATTTGGCTACATATACGCATATACATGCTACACATACAGATCTAGGCTTGGTACTTTTAGGCACATTACTTAGGGCACGCATTTTAGGAATATGCGCGTGCTTCTGTTTTTATCTGAACTGCTTATGTTCATCTTATTAGCACTATGGTAGAAATGTATCTACTGTTTACTATATTAGTACTTGCGATCTCGTTTTTATGCTTCTGTCTCCTGATTGTCGCAGCACATATGTTTTACACAAGACTGTCGCTGGACCAATAAATACTTATTGAAACATGCTAACCGCCATCCTGTGTATTTTCTGAGAATACATGAGCACGAGTGACTGAGCGAAAGTACTGTACTGTTTTCCACGATCCCCGAGGAATCAGGGTTGTCATGTTCAGTGCTTGCCAGAAACTACCTACACCACTGTAAGGTATAGGGGGGTGGTAGTGCCACTGTAGAGCTAGCTGGTCTAACGGCTGACATATCCTTTGTGGGTGTCTGGAAGCGGTTGGGACACCAAGCCCTCAGTTTAGGTCATCCAAAATGCACAGGTCCTGGGGATTCCTAGGAACTACACGACATTGCGCCGCCAACGTTGGTTTGGTTCTTGGTTTATATTAACAGTTAAAATCTGAGTAGTTCAGTCGTGCTTTCTCAGAAAGCCCTACTCACACCTTTCCGAGACGTCTGAAGTGGGAAAGGAAATCCGCCTCAGCTGAGCAGATATACTCTGTGTATTGGCTGACTGTTTAAACAAGCATGTAAGGATAAATGGTTCCCCACATTGTGCAAAATCCTCAGTCACTAAAACTTTTTCTTCTCCTGAGAATGACTGAGTCCACGAGCGGGGGTTCGGGCTCGGGGAAGACTAATTTGCAAATGATCTTAACATCACAGAGAACTGCAGACATGCAGTAACTATAAAGTTGTTAGAACACGGCGTACCAGCAACAGGTGGCTGTGTTACCTTCATGAGTGAGAGACGAATACAGGAGTAAGACCCGTTAACCCAGGTGAGACCGGGTAAAGTATGCAACAAACAACAATGTCTCAACTGGAAATCATTAAAACGGGACAAATCACAACGGGGGTGGGAAACAAAAGGAAGGGAGACCACAACGATGAAGTTGGAGTGAAAAGGATATTATTTGTAAGTAGTTATTACAGCACTACAGTACAATTAAATATACAATGACCATAACACACAAAGTGAGCACTGGATGTGTTTAGTGATAGTGAGCGGCGCAGTGACACAAGAGTGATGAGAATAGCTCCTGAATAGCTCCTGAGAAGCCGCAGATTTCCTCTCGCTAGTATACAGGAAGTTCAGATGGAAAGACTAATAACGTTTCAAGACTCCTCTGCGTAAGCTGCAGGAGTAGCAAATAATGGAGTACGAATTACACCTGTTGAAACTGGACAACATCCAAATACAACTGAAACGCAAATTGCAATTCGGCCAAATAATGACATTTACATCAATGTGCCTTCACAAGAAGCAACTGCCAGTTCTACAAACACTGCTGAGCTGCCAAAGGTAGATCGTACTGCGTCTGACTACTTCATCAACTTCGATTACTTTTCTTCAGATCCAAGTGAAACTGAGCAAACGCCACCCATTTGCAAGAAAAATTTCGACAATTCTATCTCTGGCTGAAAAAGACTTACTTTGTGTCCCCTTGGTTGCATCTTTGGTTTGCATTGGGGATCCTGTTCCTGTTAATTTGGATTGGTATAGTAACTGCCATTTTCCTACTACTGAATGGACATTATCTCCCGCACCGCTCTGCAGTGCAATCAGTGAACTTGGTCCTGAAACCACATACATCATCACATTGTGAACAGAGAGACCTGTCCCTAGTGAACATTACAACAGTTCCAATACCTGATGGTGTAGTTTGGGATAGGGTTTCATATAATGTATGTGGTCCTACTGACCATTTGAAAATTCAACATGTATTTTAAATTTCATTGAATGATTTCATCACCCCGAGTACACTCTCTGATGATTGGGACATTGAGACTGTAAACACTATGTTCTCAGATCTAGAACAATCTGCTGCATTTTCTTACAGGGAATTGTATGAAGATACACCTGACTTCAACAGTATGTTTTGTTACCACCATTATGGTCATCACTTTTTGCATAAAACGAGTGTTCCACGCACTGTTAACACTTACCATCAATGAGAACATTGCCCGACACCACCGAAAGGTAGTTCTGCCACATTCGCACAGAAATTTACATACTTTTCAGGGTTCGATACATCAGACTTAATGTCATACTATTATAAGCTTACACAAACAAATGAAACTGCGAAGAAAATGATGCTGACAAACACCAAGCTTATATATTCAGAACCTTTTATCTCTCAACTGTCTATAAAAGGTTTCGACTATTGGAGGGACACAATAGACACAAAATCCATCTGGGGGATGAAAGATTGGCAGGTTCAGAGAACAGAGGCTTTATTTAGAGCTTGCCTCATACCATTACAGATCATTTTCCTGAACAGAACAGTGCAACAGACTACCTGCTAGGGGTTTGCAAAAATAAAAGACCCGAAAACACCACGCATCCCCTTGCCCACACCTATTGAAGGTATATTAAATGACACACTAATAAGTGAAGAGATGCTGGGTGCAATGATACAGAATGGTACATACAATTCATCAGCTCCCAATTGAAAGGGTTGGTTGGTTTGGCCTATCGACACAAATAGGTGTCAGTCAAGATTCAAGGGTACCACCGGAGGGTTTAGTATCCATAGGCCTGACCCACGCTATGTACACAGAGATGACCCAGGGGTAGTGACTTCTTATAATGTTGGAAAGTTATGCCTAGAATGGCTAAAAACCTCAATACTTTTACAGGTGAAACAACACTTGTCCCTTCTATCAGATAACATGGATCTTAGGGATTTCTTGTTAGGTCCCAAGAAACCGCGTAAAAAACACTTCCTATATGCCATCTACAATGAACTATGGAAAGTCTCCCAACAGGATGCTGCTGAGAGATTACGTGAGATTGATGGGATTAACCTAGATAAAGTGTTAGCTGTGGTAGAGAATGGAATGACCACACTTTCCTCACGTATTTATTCACTGTGCAACATTGTGTCCTCAGCAATTGACATAATGGAACAAGATTTGTCTATTTTACAACACGGGCAATCTCAATTGCGCTCCATTATGCTTTTAAGCTGGACGCTACAATCACTGCGTTCTGGCCACATGCCATGGCGGTACATTAATGGCTCAAATCTGTTTTCGGCTTATAATCTGACCAATAGACAATTGACCATGGCACGCAGGATGCAAAGTACATCATGCTGCTCATTGAAAAATTAGAGAGGTTACCTTTTACAGTAGCAGAGTCACCATCTACGGAATGGTTAATTCATGGCTATATCACACTGCCTATCACGACATTCCGGTTCCAATACTGCCTGAAATACCTCCGGGTAGGCAGGTATGAAGTGTTGGGTGAAGGGTACATACACGAAACCCGGGAGTTACCGTACAGATATAGGTGTAGAAATAAGGACACTGAAGTTTTCTTAGGTGGTACAGACTGTGAGAAGGCTTTAAGTGGGTCTTTAGTGTGTAAGGAGGTCTCGCTTCACGGAGCATGTAATGCTTCAATAGCGAACTTATCTTGCTACTTGAAAGGCTCCCCAGCTGCAGTGATTCATCCAGTTGAGTTACTCTCAAATGGGAGTTATTTAATGCTGAATGATCAAGGCTGTTGCGGGATGGCGCCAGGCATTGCGTATCTTGTCACAGTAAACTCCAGGGTTATTTATTGTAAGCAAGTATTGTTTCCCCCAGCTCACCTACTTAGGGAGGCACCACTGTGGCCTTCGTTGAATGTTTCCAGTATAAGGTTTGATTCGCTGAGCAGACTGAAAGCCATGTTGTTTCAACAAAATGTGGCCTTAACTTCAGCCCGAGAGACTTTTGATCTCCAGGTTGTAAGGTCTTCAGCAGAGATACAGGCCCTGGTCTGTACGAACTTCCCGATCCATTTTGGAGAAATGGTTCATCGTATCTTTAACATGTCTGATACGTGTGGGATCGCACACTTATTTAAGAGTCTTGGATCAGGTCTCTTAACAACCTTTCACGCCATCTTCGGAGTAATTCCAGATTTCATACACTCCATACTTTGAAGCGTTTTTGGAGGGCTTCCTTTGGTCGCGCTATCAGTGGCAGGCATCCTGATTTTAATCCTATTGATTCGCAATGGACGTCTCAATCCCTCAAGACATGGAGAGAACACTGCTGGAACTACATTTTGTGAGCGTATGGTGTTCTACCTGACTATGCCACGGCTTCGAGAGCGGAGTGAGCATTGGTTCCTGTCTTTTAGACCAGTCTGGCTAGACTGTGTTCTGCCTGTGTTCCGCTACCTCTTCTGCGGATTTGGATGCATGTTGGATCTGTGTCTGACACTTCCATCGGTTGTGCCACCGGACATAGACATGCTCCTGCAGCCCTTGCAGGCCCACGTGTACAGTTGTCCACAGCGTATTCCCATGTTGATGATGGCATTTCTAGAGCCTCCAAGGGATGGTTCATCTCCTGTTGGAAGGGAAACCAGCTCTGCTCCAGAGGTACAGGCATTGGTTCCAGGTGCGCAGGCATCTAATTCTTCCCCGGCGACTGCTCTGGGAACCAAGGATGACCATCTTTTCTCACTCGACATTATATTGGAAGTACTGGAGGGATTGCCACCTGCGGAAGCAATGTTCAGCGATGTTGAGTCTTCGGCACAGGATTCATACACAATCTGGCCTTTCCTGTGCTGGGAACTATTGAGCATTTTTTAAACATTTACAAAATTGAAGGTTGTAACTGACTTTGTTTTATTTTTCTCCTTCTCTGCTCTAACTGAGCCTAATGGCTTTCAAGGTGCTCAGTGTAATAATAACCACATATACAAGTTTAGAGGACCTTTTGAGCGCTTTTAGGAAAAAAATGACTTTTCTTTTATGGACATTTTTTCAGGCTTTTTAAAGTGCTTTTAGTATTTTTATTGTAAATGATTTTTTATGCTTTTTAATAGCCTTAGCTTTATCATTATCTAGCTGACCCTGTTGACCTTTTGATGAGGAGTGGGTGTCATGTCCTTGAGGCTAGTCCTGTCATGTATACCCCTTTTTTCATACAATGTCCCATCCACACGACAATAACGGTTCTGAACAGGTGACCTATTACCTAGTAGCTTGCTCTTGTCTCTTCAACACCAGGCTCTTAGTATTCTATCATAATCCCTGTACCTGACGTACATAAACATGTCCTCAGGCACGGCATAATTATTCTGTATAAGGGTCACCACTCTTTCCATCCTTGGCCAACAGCCTGCTGTGTATGATCGCATTTGTTTGGAAAAACATTTATGATTGTTTTCAAAACATTTATGATTATTTTCAAAACATATCGATTCTAGAAGGAACCCTGGAGTGACCACTCTAGTATATAAGACCCTTATTCCCCCTACAGAGGAGAATTCCTTGCAAGCTGACACAGGGTCCTGCATGCAGAATCTTCGACACGGGGTGTCATCCTCAGAGCAGAAACTGGGTCCTTCATTCTCTACTATCAGTTGAGGGGGTTGGTTCTTCCCTAGGGGTTTCTTGGCTACATATACGCATATACATGCTACACATACAGATCTAGGCTAGGTACATTTAGGCACACTACTTAGGGCGCACATTTTAGGAATATGCAAGTGCTACTGTTTTTATCTGAATTGCTTATGTTCATCTTATTAGCACTATGGTAGAAATGTATCTACTGTTTACTATATTAGTACTTGTGATCTGGTTTTTATACTTTTGCCTCCTGATTGTCGCAGCACATATGTTTTACACAAGACTGATGCTGGAACAATAAATACTTATTGAACCGTCCTAACCGCCATCCTGTGTATTTTCTGAGAATAAGTGAGCATGAGTGACTGAGGGAAAAGTACTGTACTGTTTTCCACGATCCCTGAGGAATCAGGGTTGTCATATTCAGTGGTTGCCAGAAACTATGTACACCACTGTAAGGTGGTAGTGGCACTGTAGAGCTAGCTGGTCTAATGGCTGACATATCCTGTGGGGGTGTCCGGAAGCGGTTGGGACCTCAGCCCTCAGTTTAGGTCATCCAAAATGCGCAGGACCTGGGAATTCCTAGGAACTACACAACAGTGCTGGCACCCATTTTGGGACTCTGCTTCAGCCAAGTCCCACAAAAAAATGCAAAAAAAAGAAAAGGGGACAGGGTAGGAATACCTTGACCCCCAAACCTTGGTCTTGGGGTCTCAGTGGGACCTAGGTAGGGCAAAAAAGCATTTTTTTTTTTTAAATTGCTGCGAAATCGTGAAAATTCATGAATTTGCAGCAAGAAATAAAAAAAATAAAAGCGCTGGCTCCGGTGCTTGTTTTGAAAAGGGACCCCAAATGGGCCAGGACCTTAGGAATTTTATTTAAAAAAAGGAAGAAGCACACGGGGCCCCCCTCCTGAGGCTCTTTGAGCCCAGGGACCACCACGTCCCCGGGGCTTTGTTTTCAATAAAGGAGGGGGACCACTCGGACCCTCCTTCTGGGCTTCTAGATGGCCCGGGGACCACTACCTACCTGGGGCTTTGTTTTCATAAAAGAGGGGGGCGCCGCACAGACCCCCCCTCCTGGGCTTGTAGAAGCCACAGGGACCACCACCTCCCTGGGGCATTAATAACAATTTGCAGGGGGGGGGCGCATGGCTCCCCTGGACTCCAGGGACCACCTCCTCCTCCCCTATTGCAGGGAGGGGGGGTCACACAGCCCCCTTCCCGGGCCATATAAGGCCCCAGGGACCACCTCGCTGGGTCTGGCACATACACAGAGAAGGAGGGGGGCCATGCAGCCCCCATCCTCGAGCCATATATGGCCCGTGAGACCACCACCCCCCAGGGCCGCTTCCTGCTATGTCCCGGGGTGCCCAAACAGCTCTCACTTGCAGGGATTGGAGGTTTTATCTCTTTCCCTGCCCACAGACATGCTGGCAGGGAAAGAGATGAAACGATTGCTCTTGCACACAGGTAGCTGCATTTTCAGCAGCTCACTGTGTGCAACAGCAATGCCGGCTCCTGGGAGCTGGCCCGGACCGCGGGAGCTTTGAGGCTACCCCGCGGTCCCATAGCACACTGGGTGCCCTGGCTGGGACCAGGGCACCCAGGGAGTTGATACTGAGCCCAGGGGATGGGCTCCCTGGGGCCGAAATTTGACCAAGGAAGGGGGCCGCGTGGTCCCCCTCCCCCATTTAATTAGGCCAGCGCTCGGGGATGGGGTCCCAAAGGCCGAAATGGCTTGGGGAACGGGGCCACGAGGCCCGCCTCTCCCATTGAAATGTGGTCAGGTCCAGGAGGAATGGGGTCCCCGGGGATAAAAGAGGGGAGCTGTGCAGCTCCCTCCCCCATTTAATTAAGGCCGGGCTTCAGGGGATGGGACCCTGAGGCTGAAATCAGCCTGGGGGGGGGGGGGCACGTGGCCCCCCCGCCCTCATTGAATTTCAGTCGGGGATGGGGTTCCCAGGGCTGAAATCAGGCCGGGGATGGGCGCCATGAGGCCCCTCTCCTCATTGAAATATATATGTGTTTACCCAATGAAGTAGCACTCACTAATTTTCCAGTAGAAAGTACTTCAGTTGGGTAGACATTTTGTGCAAAACTGGCCTCTTCTTGGAATCGATGCTCAATTCACAAAAGTGAAGCTGAAATACAATTATAGAATTTAAATGCGTTACTTTATTGAGCACCTAAAGGTGATAAGAAAACGGGAATATAAAGAGAGAGCATTGCATTGGCTGGGAACCGAACCTAGGCCGCAATGCAGGCAGACGATGGTACCACTGAACTACCAATGCTCTGCTTATTGAATAGAAACGCAGCACTTCTATATAGGAAACACTGGGGTGTGTTATACGGACAATAAAAGGCTATTGATATGCAGTAGGTACTACACTTTTTCCCACTGAATCTGGTACGAACAGATCTTACAGTAAAGTACACATGGGGTGACTATACCACATTGCAGTTTTTTGTCTTTTTTTGGTTCAGACACATTCACTCAGCCCAGCTCAATCTTAAAGACTAATAAACCTCACTCAGCAGAATTTAATTAGTAAGGAGACAGGAGCCCCGAAAGTGCCTGTCCAGTGTGAGGGTTATCAGAATTTGGGACAGCAGCCACACTGAGTGCATCGGTTTAAAAAGAAAACACTATTGCAACCTTGGACCAAGTAGTTGGTGGAGTAAGACAGAAACGAGCCAGTAATTAGATTTCTGAAGGCATTAAACGAAATGGCACAAAATGTACAAAAAATAGCTGCTCAGTCTATAGTACTCACTAGTAAGATATCCATAAGTAATTAAATTCATGACATGCTTCAGAGCATGGCTATGTGTTATTTAACGATGGCAGATGGACTTGTAGAAGAATGGAGTTTCACTGGGAGAAAACAGGCAGGGGGTTGCCTTTTGAAGCATACTACTACATACCCAGCCTATTTCAGAATGACGGATTTATAACTGGTACCTTTTAAGGCGAGTCAGAAGGAACAAATTACCTCTCTGTAAGTCACAAATCCCCTGTTGTTTGAAAACCTCAGTTACCACAGCTGCTTTTCCCTATCGTATGTCACAGATGTCAGTGTCACCTTGAAGTCACCTTGCTACCCCTTGCACTTTTGTGATTGCCTCCCATGTTGTATGCTTTGCTATTCAGTGTTTACATTACTGTGGTGGCATGGGGTGAACTGGTGCAGCCTCCAGCTGGCAATGACTCCTGCAGAACTTGCCCTCTGTTGCACGCCCAGCAAAATAAGGATGCAATATCATAGCTCGTATTTTAAAGGCACAGAACAGAAGTGAGTCAATGTGATTATCATTTAACAATTAAGCTAATGAATTTAAAATCTCAAAATAATTGTTGTATACAAGGATGAGTGTAATTCATTAGGATAACCTTAGCAGTGAAGAGTAGACCTTTTTTTAAGATTAGCGTCTTATCGTAACCCATCCTCCAGCTGCAGATCTGGTTTTTCAGCGACGCTTAGCAGCTTTGGCTCCTACTTCCAAATTGTGATGCAGCCATTGGCCCTGTGCTTGAGAGCATCCCTCACACTACTATGCGCCTGATATTCAAAGGTGCTCAAGGTGGCAATTTGGTACCACCACAGCTGGCAGGGTGACTGAAAGCTGGTATTGAGAAGGCAGTCCCCGGCACCAACATTAGACACCTCCAATTGGCTGCTGCCAGCACATGGCTCTACCACCTGGCCCATGCTGCACTCTATTTCTAAGCACCCATGCCTAACACCTCTCTAGCTTTGCAATTAATTTGACAGGTAAATTGATACAATAGTGTCTGTAAAAAGTGAGTGGGCCACTGCACTCCAATAATAGGCTTTTTTCATTTCCAATAGGAATTCAGAGAACCCAATTTCCTTGATTGCGTTAGGACGACTGGCAACCTAGCTACGCCACATTCTCCGGACTTTAACCCAGAACAAGAGGGAGAGAAGGAAGAAAGCAGGAGGAAGAGAATGATAGAAAATGGTGGCAAAAGGAGGAAGCGGAGATGTAAAGGTTACAGGGACGTTCTAGTTAGGAAATGGCATTAAAAAACATAGAAATTCACTGAAAAAAACAAAGGTTACAGGGACGTTACAGTTAGGAAATAGAACATAAAAAAACCTTAGAAATTCACTGAAAAAAACAAAGGTTACAGGGACATTATAGTTTGGCTCAAATTTCACTCGTACAAAATTAACTTAGCCGGGAAGAGTAGCATGTATTGTTGCTGCAAGGCACGAAGTTTTGTTTTCATGGATTCAAATGTGCGCAGCTGGACCTCTAGGCTATAGTCCGGTAAGATCATGATCTTGGAGCCCTTGTACTGCAAATCTCCTATTTTACGTGCCTCCCTAAGGTAAATGTCCCTATCTAGAAAGTTAAGGAACTTTGCAAGGATGTTATGTTATATAGGTTTGTAAAGCGCACTGTTACCCAAGGGTGTCCTGGCGCTGAGCACTGTATACCTGGGCAATATAACCTGGCAACCTCCACCCCTGAGCCCAACTGAGACTGAGCTGAAAACAACCATGTTTTCAGACCTTTCCTGAACGAAAGGAATTCCGGAACCGGTCCTAAGATATAACGGAAGATCATTCCAGGCATTGGTGGCTCTAAGGACAAAGCTCTTCCCACCCCAGTTAGCCTTTTTGGCTCTAGGAACGACCACCCGCTTTGCTTCCATTGAGCGCAATGTTCTCCCGGGGACATACCATTGAATACGCTTTTGTAGGTCTTCAGGGACTTAAAGACCGTACAGAGAGCCTTGAATTGAACTCGTTGTTTGATTGGGAGCCAGTGAAGGTAACGTAGGCCATTTCTTACCGACATAAACCTCGGAGTGCCTGTAAGCAACCTAGCTGCCGCATTCTGCACCATCTGTAGTCTGTTGAGATGTTTCTTATTAATAGTCAAGTACAGACTATTACAGTAATCCAGACGGGACAGAATGAGGGCTGAGACGACTGTTCTAAAACTTTCTTCCGTGAGGAAAGGTTTTATTGTCCTCAGAATAAGAAAGCTTGTTGACACCACCCCGCTGACCTGGTCCCCAAATGTGAGGGTATTATCCATGATCACCCCCAAGTTCTTAACTTTCCGTGAAGGGGGTGGGGGAAGGCCCATATCACTGGGCCACCATGCTGGAGTCCAGAGGTTGGGGTTGTTCCCAAAGATAATCACCTCTGTTTTGCCTGCGTTTAACTTCAGGCAATTAGCAGACATCCAGCCAGTTATTGCTAACATACAGTCGTGGCAACTAGGGGCCTTTTCCGCTTCTTTACCTCTCTGCAGGGATAACACAATTTGAGTATCATCTGCGTAAGAGGTCAGGAGTAGCCCAAAAGATCTTATAAGGGCAGCCAGCGGTCTCACATACATATTGAAAAGCGTTGGACTAAGGGAGGACTCCTGTGGGACTCCGCAGGGGATGGAAAATGGTTTCGATCTGTCCCCACCTAGTTCTACCATTTGTATTCTATCGGCCAAAAATGATTTTAGTAGGTTCCAGGCCGTACCCTGGACCCCAACCTCCGATAAACGGCCCATCAACACTTCGTGATGGACCGTATCGAAGGCTGCCGACAGATCCAGCATGATCAAAATGGCAGAGCCTCCCGGTCCACCGCCTCGCGAACCTCCTCCGTGGCTTTGATCAACGCTGACTCCGTACTATGTCCCGCTCGGAAACCGTACTGAGAAGGGTCCAACGTGTTGTTTTTCTCGATGAACAGACTTAGTTGCATGTTCATAGCCTTCTCCAGTATTTTAGCTGGTAAGGGGAGTCGGGAGATGGGTCGGTAGCTGTTAGGATCGCTAGGTTCTAGGTTGGGTTTCTTAATCAGTGGCAGAATTGAAGTAGTTTTCCATGCTATAGGGTAGTGCCCTGCCCCCATTATGAGGTTCAATAAGGAGGTTAGAGTGTCAGAGATAACTTCCGGGGAAAGTTTGATTACTGCAGCCGGACACGGGTCCATAGGATGGGGCATGGAGAGGCCCCTGGAGGGGGCTTTCCTCTTAAGGCTCTATGGGCTTGTTCTATTACAGAACCTGTGGAGAGTGTTCATCAGAAAAGGTGGTTTTCAGCCAAGAGGTAAGGAATTTGCTGGTGGTGTTGTCCTCAACACCCTCTGGAAAACCGACAAAACTGAGATTATTGCAACGGGCCTGGTTTTCTGCATCTTCAATGTGCCATAGGATGTCGGTGTTGATCTTCCGTTGCTCCTCAGCTCCTTTCTTGAGACCCTGGACCAAATCCTCCATTACGGAGAGTCTTGTTTCTGCCGCCATTACTCTATCAGAAACGTTACAGAGGTCTTGTCTTAGGAGGGATACTTCAGAACGTACTTCTCCAATTTTGCCTTCAAGCCATTCAATCCTCCAAAATGGCCCTTGCAGTAGTCGGCGTTACTCGTGCCTGGGGCAGTGCCCTCCTCTTGGTCCGCCAGAGGTGTAACTACTCTCGCATAGCGCTTTAGTTTGCCCTGTCGGGATTGTTTGGGTTCTTTTTCTTTGACCATGTTTGCGGATAGTTCCCTAAATTAGCAATCAGGTAGATGGCGATCTTCACCTGGCTGAGTGGAGGTAGGCCCTATCTGTTGTAAGTACGGAGCAGATGAGGAGGGCAAGGGGTCTCCTATTGGGCTAATGTGGGCTGTTTCCCAGTGCAGTATATCGGATGGATGAGGTCATATGTAGAGTTTAGCCCCAAGCCACTGCAGCGAGACAGGCCAAAGGTGTTCATGGTTTATTGAATGTAGCTGCCAAGCCCAGGGAGCTGCAACGACCGCCTACCACTGACCCACTGTCCAATGAGTATCGTTAGTGTCACTCCCTTAGCGATGTCAGCTGCTGGGCAGATGGCTTTTGTTCAACAATGTGCTCAGAGGTTCAAAGTTAAGACAGATATAAGGGGGATGAAACCCCAGCTGACAGTCATTCCATGGAAAGATGCCATAAATAGTAATGGGCAGTGGCCTACTCTCACGGGGTGGGTCCGGGGTGCCAAGCAGTCTCTCTGCCGGCGGCAGCCGCTCCCGTGGGGTGTGATCGCTGGCGCTGTGATTTATCCTCCCCACAAGCCAGAAGTGGCTAGGCACCCAGGGCTTGGGGCCTCAGGGGGAGAAGAGGTAGGAGGCGATAGAGCCCGCCTCAGGTGGCTTCAATGCACGTACATGGTGGGGGGCGGGTAGGGCACAAGTCGAATTTCACAAGTCCAATGCTCCCCCCACGTCACAAACACCAACCTCACAGTTGGGGGGCTCAAGGGTTCATCCCGGCCACAGTCTCGACTCAGCTCGGGCTGCAGTCCCGGCCCGCCGCAGGGAGGCAGGCCACCCTGGAAATCTTCTGGCCGGAGTAATTGATCGGGGGAATTCTACCTCATGCTCAGCCCCACGGATGGCCTTCAGGACGTCTCCTGGAGGCCTCACTGCTCCCTCGAGGCACAGCACAATCTGGCCCTCCTCGTAGGGCCTCAGGGAGCTTCTCAGGGGAAAGATAGGACCTTCGCAGATGAGAGGCAACCACGGCCATCACCTTGGTGAAGACCCGAGGGGTGCTGGTGAGGCCAAAGGGGAGCACAGCAAACTGAAAATGCTTGTGGCCCACAGTGAACTGCAGGAAACGCCTGTGGGCATGCAGGACAGGGATGTGGAAATAGGCGTCCTGCAAGTCAAGCGCGATCATCAAGTGAGGGCAGACAGGACCTGCGCTCACATGAGCATCTTGAACTTCTCCTTCAGGAAGTTGAGACGGTGCAGGCCTAGAATAGGACAGAGGCCCCCATCCTTTTTGTGCACCTGAAAGCAGTCGGAATAGCAACCACGACCTACTTATGATCTTGGCATTTTGTTGATGGCTCCTTTGGCTATAAGAGCTATTGCTTCCTAATGGAGCAAGTCGAGATGGTCCTCCGCCAGCCGGTCAGGAGAGGGTGGCATGGGTGGGAGGGTTTCCAGAAAGGGGATGGAATAAATCCTCTGGACGATCTGAAGGACACACTTGTCCGATGCTATGGACTGCCAGAGGGGCAGGTGATGGTGAATCCTGCCTCCCATTGGGTGTCTGTGCTGGTATGAAGGCAAACTAAAGGGGCTTAAAGATGGCGGCTGCCGGGAGACAATGCACTGGCCCGACCTCTGGCTGGTGGTCCCACGTGGTTTGTGGGAACCATGTCCGCAGCCACGAAAAGGCTGGGAAGCCTTTTGGCTGTGGTGGCTGGGCGGAAAAGGATGCAGTTGGTAGCCCATACCGTAGCCACGGAAGATGCAAAAGGCAGACTAGGGTTGGCAGAGAGCCATGGATAGGCCCAAAGATCTGGCTGTAGCCCTGCTGTCTTTGAAGTGCTCCAACGCCGAGTCTGCCTTTTCACCAAAAAGGCAACCGATAAAGGGCATGTCCATGAGGGAAACTGGAAATCCCCTGAAAAGCCAGTGGTTCTCAACCACGCGTGGCATCCAAGTGCCACCGACAACACAATTGCTCTGCCTTGTGAGTCAGTTGTGGTCAGCCCCCCTCTGATGATGAACTTTGTTGTGTCTCGCCCATCAGCAACAGCTTGGGAGAGTATGGATTGGGCCTCCTTCTAGACCATGGTCAGCACTTGTGCAACCAAGTACCACACATTGTGGGTGCATTGGGCCAAAATGCATGCAGTATTCACCCTCTGTACTGCTAGGCAGGCGGAAGACAACAACCTCTTGCCAAAGGTGTTGAGTCTTTTGGAATCCCTATTCGGTGGAGTAGTAGGGAAGGTGCTGGGTTGATTCAGGAGGTGGAGACTTGGACTATGAAGCTCTATATGGTAGGGTGCTTGGTGAGGAAACTGGGATCCTCAGGAGCAGGGCGATGATGGCGGTGAGCAAATGTCCTGTTCAGGGCTTGGACCAGGCACTAAGAAGGACATCCGTAAGGACTTCATTAAAAGGGTGTAAAGGTTCGGAGAGGAAAACTTCCCAGTGAAACACCGCAATCAAGATGTTTGTTTTGACTGTCACAGAGGGCAACTGAATGTCCTGGACCTCAGCCGTCCTCCACACCACCATTGCAAACGAGGGTCCCTCCTCTGTAGGCACGGTAGGAGGAGACTAGGCCAGTGTACCGTGAGGTGCCTAACCCACAGGCATCTGCCAGATCCTCATACCAGTTGTCTTCGGTTTCATCAAGTGGGTGATAGAATGTATAAGGGTCCTCAGACCCCTCCCAATTGTCTCTCTCTCCAGGCCTGTCAAAAGAAAAAAGCACTGGCTCCGACTCAGAGGGCCGGCAACAGAGTCAATGTTGGGTGAAGCCGATCTGTCTTTACATCTGAGTCAGGAATGACGATTGGGGCGTCAGTGGTGCCGGGAACAATGGCACTGGAGTAGGCTCCATGGAAGGTCGCTATCTCACGGGTGGAGTCACTCCAGATCCAACAAGTGATCCATGGGGTCCGATTGCGAACCCAGTGGCAGGAATCCAGTAGGGGGTCTCTCCCGATCCAGTGGGTCCCGAAGGTGCTTCAGAGGTGTCGGGCTACCCAAATATGAGGTGCATGGCCTCATAGAACTCGTTGACTTGAGCAGGGGTCGCTCTGGCTCTAGGTAACTCTGGGAGGTGTACAGTGGATGCAAGCTCCATTGAGGAGCAAGGCTTCGAGCAGTGCAGTTGTTCCCATGCCTCACAAGGGCTTGGACCAGTGCGGAGAAGTCAAAGAACACTTCAACTTCTTTGACTTCTGGCGCTTGTGGGAGTTATCCGACGATTTTGACTGGGAGGACAATTGTTGGGAGGAACTCCTCGAGTGGTCCCAAGAACTTTCACAACACTGGGATTGAGAATGTTGAGGTGTGGTCCCACGTCGGGCGGCGAGGAACTTCAGGGAATGTTCCCTCAGCTCCTTCATGTCCATGGCGTGGAAGTCCTCACAGGCCTTCGAGTCCTGGTCCCACTCCAAGCATCACAAACAAATCAAGTGTGGGTCTGTCACAGAAATCTGCATGTGACAGACACCATAGCGTTTAAAATCCATTAATGTTTTGGGTGACAACCCTCGCACATCAGGAGAAAGGATTTCTCAAAAAACATTTTGACAAAAAGTGACTGGGGTAGCTCTTCCAGATCTGTGTTGACTGGTGCAAAAAGAAAAGAACTGTGGTCAGCGTGCTGGGGTGGGGCCTATATAGGCACCACAACATTTCTGTTGCGGCCGACGATGACAACCCGAACAACACTACCTGCTAGTGTGCGGGGGTAATACTCAATTTCTGGATCCAGTCTGATGCCTGGGGATAATTCTAAAGTAATCTGTGGCTAGAAGTCTCTATCAGATAATCCAGATTACTAAGCGCCGGTCTATAACATCTGGTCACCTGCCTGCTCACAGGTGGCCAAGAACAACGGTTTTGACCAAGTAGCCATCAGACTATCTGTAAGAGCATCATTGAAATGTCACTGGCCCAGGCTGTAGCATTTCCATCAAAACATTTGTTTTAGTCTCAGTGGAGGGCAGCTGTAGTTCTTGCACCCTGGATGCCCTGTGAACAACCACTCAAATGCAGCACCCTTCTTCATTGGTTGCCTATGTGGCAAGTCAAGCTCCATCTAGGGAAGTGTCAAAACCACAGGTGTTTTGTAATTAAAGGCATTAGTTATCATCAGTGCAATGAGGGGGAAGCAAGGGATCCCCCTCACCATCATCACTAACACTACTAGTTCTTCCATTGCTGCAGTGTTCTCATATGAAGTCTTGTGTTAGTATGGGATGAATACAAGAAGCCTTATTGCCTAGCTATTTCATCATAGCACTAACAATCAGAGACATCTTGTAAAGGAGAATCTGCAATGCCAATTGTCTATATTCAAAAGTGTTTCCAGAACGGTCTTTTTCTATCCAGGATTCAGGGATTTTCACATACCCAATTCATACAAAACATCCACTGCATTCTAAATATTTGCATTCCTTACTCAAAACTCTTCTTTATCAGCTAGTCGCATAGGATGGGATAAATATGGTCTGGCGCCTCAAGAGAGCCACCAGTACTGACAAACATTTTGTGAACACTGGTGATGCAGATCTGAGAACAAATGGAATTACAAACCGGAGGTATTTCCTGTGTGCTGGATGTATTCCACATCTTTACTTCATTTGTTGCTAGGTAGTCCTCCTTCTCTTGTAAAAGTATCACTTCATGAAGTGAACATTTGGAATGTTTCAGTCTTTACAAATCTTGAAAAATCTCAAATCTGATATAGGTCTCAATGTAAAGCAGGGGTCTTCAAACTGGGGGTTGGGAGAGGCAGAACTGGTCTTGGGGCGGTCGGGGGGTTGGGCAGACACTGACCAAAAGGAGCATCATGCTGAAAACAGTGCTGTATTTCTAGTGAAAAAAGAGTGCTCCAAATAACCCTCAAAGTCTACTGCCCTAGCCCCCATGTTTGCTTAAGGAAAAAATCTGTGGAAAAATGTACACTTTAGAAAGACCAGGCTCCTCATAGTAATGATGTATTTAACGGTACTTTTTAAAGGGATAACTGAGCTTAACTTTATGTTTAAAACTGCAAATTTCTTCGAATAATTGAGAAAATATGCTTCTAATTCGGGGGAAGGGGGCTCCACAATAAAAAAAGAAATACTGGGGAGGGAGGTGCAGCATTAAAATGTATCATTGGTGTAAGTCTTTTGATCAGGAAATAGATTGAGCATTTTCACGCATTTCTTTTAATTTTTTTTTCCGGAGATGTTTTTCATCACTTCCTTTAAATTTCTGTACCTCTTGTAGTCACAGGTTAAAGTGGTCGCCTTTACATGCTTGCCTTTTTGCTTTCAAATTTAAAGGACTTTGGATGAATTCTATGTAATATCTGTGTTTTACCTCTTAAGAACCACTTGTCTGTGGTTATAGACAACCATTCATCTAGGTAGTCTTTTATTCTGACCTCTAGTAAGCTTTGTGCAGCGCAGCCTGCACTAGAGTGTCATCTGCTTTCGGTTGTACCTCCTCTAGAGGTATGTCCTCTTTTTCTCCCTCTACAACGAAAAATATGTCTGGATGTTGTAGACTGCTACCATCGGCTAGTCCCTTAACAAGCTGTACCTTACTTTTTGGCTTAGTGAGTGGTTCTGTTTTAGGCACTGCAGGCTCACAGGCTTTTGACGTCCTTTCAAGAACACTATCTGGGAAGGACTATGAAATTTCATCAGCATAAGAGGTAATCTTCTCGACCTCATAGTAAACATATTGTTCCTCAAACCTCTTCTGCCATACTATCCTCATCTGCCGAGAAACCTCTCAGACACCGTGGGCTCTACCTGATTCAGCCTAGAAGCGTTGTAGCACTCTGCCATCTTTTTCTTTGCCCAATGTGCTTGGTTTAACTTCTATGATTAAGAGTTTAAGATTTGAACAAGGAGCAAGAGTTAACAGTTCCTTTGATTGTTGATCCTTAGGCAAAAATAATATGCTCACCTGGTGTTCGTCATTTAATTAAACTTTACAGTGGAAATTCAGTCAACACTTAAATAAGCTACTGTGTATCATTGTTGTAAAAAATGGCATTGAAAAGACACAAAGGAAACAATATCCCAAACAGAAATTCTCATCGAAGCCTGTTGAAAGTTTTTCGCAAATGTCCTTCTCCAACTCAGAAGCCATGAAAAAACATAACTATGAAATCGTAGACTTGATGTTCTCCGTAGTTCGGCAATATACATCAAAAACTCTTGGACAGAAAAAAATATAAAAATGGAGGTTAAGTATTGGGGCATGGTGGGCTTACACCAGACGTCATGATGAGTCACACAATCACATACAGCTGACAGCTAAAGAGGAAAAACCATACATTTTATACAAATACTCTAATACCATAACCATTAGATGGTGGAATATACACAATATGTGAATCTAAAATAGGTTAATTCTGCAAGGTCTACTAGAGTTTTCATACCAATGCAGGTTTAGTTGTCATGGACACAGTGGACTCATGAGAACTCTGAAACGTCTAGTGTACCTCACTGCTATCCTAATGCAGCAGGAGTATCCACTGATAAGGAGTGGTCTCCTTTTTCTCCATGGCATAATCTGCAGACACTCAAGGACCAAGATATGCTTATATGGCACCTTCCATGCATTTGAGTAAGGCAACTGCAATGGCAGCTTCCGTTCTTGCAGATATCACTTCTTTTTACTCCAATTGTTCATATTTCTTTCCCGCTCCACACTCTCAGGGGTCAGTCTCCCTCATCGCCAGCTGTGTTCAGTGACCCACTTGGAGACATTTATACTTTGTTACCTCCCATATTCCAGTTTGTGCGCTAGCAGTGAATGATTGGATATATTAAATGCAGGAGTGGGTCTTTCTCAAACTGTTAGCAGCAGGGCAAGTCTGAGGTATCCCAAAGTACTCATGAATTTTGCTCTTTAATTCGGCCTGTTGTGCCTAACCTTTTCAGCACTTATTCCAATCCCACTGTAATACAAACATGTTCCGTCTCCTGCCGCCAGCTTCTACCAGGAGGAACAAATTATTAGAGGTGCTCCATATCAAAATTAGTACAAACATTTAATAGCAATAAAACACAGTAAACAAGATCAAACTGCAATAACACATGCCCAACTAACTGTGTGATCAGGAAATGTAAGGTAAGGAGATAGTCATTCCCTCTGTAAACACAGGGTAGAAGTATATTCTCCCATAAAAACAATCCTCACTGAGTCCGGTTCCCAACAATCGGACAGAAAGTAATGTAACCAGTGTGCTCAAGATTAAATGTCAACTTTCATCATAACAATAAAGGATTTTGCGGCTAAAAACAGTTATCTCCCCTTTCCTCCAAGCTTCACTCTTTCCTGTATTAGTGAAGTAACAAGCTTGAGGCAGCAAATCCATCGCAACACTGCTCGAAAACAAATAAACTGTGTCCATCATGTAGATGCTCTTTACTGCACCTAAGAGAGGGATGCTAATAGTTTCCTGTAAAGGAATTGCTGTTACTCTGGCTCCTGATCTTCTCTGCACAGATCTGGCCTATTCAGTTGTCCAGAACGTCTATCAACGTTGACAGGTGGAGGTCACAGGCCTTATCCTTCTCTCTGCTGCTCTGGATGAGGTTCCTTAGCTTCTCCAGTCGCTCTGACAGACAGATAAACGGCTCAGGCACAAATCCTGTTTCCTCCTTCGGGCTCGCAGTGTGGTCCTGAAAAATGGAGATTGTATTTAAGAAAGTACTAGTAGGGGTATGAAGAATGATAGAGAAACATGTAAGAAATTGGGTTGTTAGTTGCAAAGGAAAGGTTTTTTGTTTTACATACACACTACTAAATATTACACCTGAAATAACAAATATGTACATTAGGTAGATCGCAATACCTTTTGTGACATCCTCCTATCACACTGCGCCCCTAGTGGGCCCTAAACCCAACAACGAGAATACCTCCCCCCTCCTATACTAAATGCAACCTTACAATAAAGGGGATGTCATTTTAAATAAGGCAAGCCTACTGGCTTTGTCAGGGTGTCACCACATTAGTACAAGCAACCACATGTTAATTTCAACCTTCTAATACTATTGAAATAGATGGGGACAGTAGCCATATTCAAAGGCACTTGTTATGCTAGACTCTGCATTGTGAGCATCAACATTTTAAATAAAGCATTTAAATACAAAATGTGTCTCAGCGTCTTTCCTGTACTATAGTTAGACTGAGACTGCAGTCATAAGACCAACCACAAGGTGCCCCTACACTCCACAGCCCAAAAGCTAAAGCTGCAGCTATGGGACTGCTTAAAGCCAGTGAAAACTTCTCCCAGGGTCAGGGATTTAGTCCCATGGGAAAGGTATGGCTACTTTCATAAAACATTCATGGGGGGCTGCTGCACCTCCAGCAGCCCTCCAAACACTCTTTATGACTTGTTGATGGGAAGACTATGCAAATATTTGCCCCCCCGTAGGGCAATATGGGGCTCTCCATGTTAGAGCCTTGAATATTTTATTAGCATGTTTCTTCCTCTGTGCAGCCTCGTGCTGCATGGCATTACCTTTTGTTTATTCTTTTTTTACGGGTGTCTCGGTCCCTCCCGGGACACCCACATGCAGTAAAGATTTTTGGGGGGCATGGGGGAAGTCCCAAGCACCTTGCCAAATACTGTGAAAAGCCACCATTCTCTAGACATCTCTCTCTGCTCCTGCCGGTGGTACAGCCTTGCTTCTCGGCACATTCCCAAGGCGGGCGAAAGGCACACTCCCCTTCGAGGAGTGTAGGCAAGGTGACACAAAGCTGGGGAGCCCAAGCAACCCTCCTATCCTGTTTCTTGGATTGTCCCGGCACATGGCGTCATCAACACATACCTGCTTGCATTGGGGCCTGGTGGATAAGGTCTGCGGAGACAAAAGGTGACTCACGGAGGAGACCCCATGCACACACCCTCCCCATCAATTATACAAAAAATTAAAGATGTGCTGACCGCCAGGGGCATGACTCTTCTCAAGAGTAAATTCTTTAAAAAACGCCAGAGCACCTTGCTTTGTGCTCTCTTTTCCCAATGTGGGGGACAGAGTTTTAGCTGATAATTTCTCAGGCCCCCGAAGTGCCAATCTCAAAAACATTGGTTTGTTTTGCTCCTGGTGGCCAGTCATAGTGACCAGGAGCATTTCCTTCAGGTATCCTGGCTTCTAAAGGTGTTTTTTGATGAGGAGATGAGTTGTCGAGGGCCACCACCACCTGACCTGTCCTCTGTTTGGCTCCTGGTACTTCTCTCCTGCTGGTGGTTGAATCTTGCACAGCCCCATCCACAACCAGTAAGCAAAATACCTTCCTTGCCGCACTCCCCAGATCCTCCTGACTTCTTGAAGGGCACCTGCGGATTAATAAAATCCAGGACCAGTCCACAGAAGTTTCCAGGGTAACCATCCAAAGTCCCCAGAAGGTCCAATCCCCCAATTGTTCCTTAGTGGGAATAAGGGGGCCTGCGCAACAGTGCCTGGAGAGACCCATCCCACTCCTGGGAGTCAGGTGGAGTTAGTCCTTTAGTCCATCCTTGCAGGGCATCCGGTGGCTTCTCATTCCAGCATAGCATCCTTCCGCCATTGTCGCTCCAAGGTCCAGGGCCTTCTCAGCTGTTTCTCACTCGTGCAGAGGCTTTTAAATGGGAGGTGGAAAGTTGTAGAAGGCAGGCACCCCTGGCCAATCCTAGGATGCCACATCATCCCTCCACCTCAACCCCAAACCTCCTGCCCGGCATTCTGGTAACTTCAAGTTGCCTGTAGAAAGAGCTCCCCCGAGAGCCTCAACTCCACCCTTTGATGACACAGCTGTCTGGTCTTTTCCCATCAAAACTTCAAAGGCGAGCCCTCCTGTGTTGGCTCCAGAAGTCTGGCCCTCCTCCTCCTCCTTTGTTCCACTGGGCCTGGGCTGTCCCAGCCCAGGTGCAGAGTGACAAACTCATTAACAGATGCAAATTTTGACCCCACCCCTTCCTTTCCCAGGAACTGGGTCAAGCACTGTTAATTGCTCTATTGTGTGGGGAGGCCTTTGATCCCTCTTCTGAGAAGCAGAGTAATTAACTGGGGCCAGTAGAGGGGATAAAGGCCTGAAATCTGCCAGGCAAATCTTAAAGTGCCATAAGGTGTGTATATGGGAGGTTAAGAACTGTAAATTCACATTGGGGGTGGGTACATGGTTATCTCCAGTTTGGTACCCCGATGGACACTCTAGCCTTAGCTTGAAACTACTCTAGGGCAGATATTGCCTATAAAGTGTACATAATTTAAGCACAACAGATCTTCAGTAAACACTACAGACACACACTATGAATGCCCACTCACATTATGTGACCTACCCCAGGCCAGTACCAATCAGTGAAGAAGCCCTCGTACAACAGGCTACCTGTGCATAGATACCGGGTTGTGCAAGATGGTAGTCTCACATACTCAACCTGCACACGCGTTTCCTCACGTGTTCATGTGTAACTAGCCCATAGCCTCTTATCCTAGCTGTGCAGCACCAGCCTTATCTTAAAAGGCAGACACTGGCAGATAGTAAGCTCAATCCAATTACCATGATTTACCATGAGTGAAACTCAGGTAGTGAGACTCCAATCAATCAATCAGGGGTTTGTTAAAGCGCGACTACTCACCCGTAAGGGTCTCAAGGCGCTAGGGGTGGGGGGGGGGTGGGGTGCAGGTTCCATTCCATCAAGGAGGGGGTCTGTCGAAGAGCCAGGTTTTGAGGTTTCTTGCGAAGATGGGGAGCGATGTTGTCTGAGGTGGAGCGGAAGGGCGTTCCATGCTTTGGCCTCGAGGAAGGAGAAGGAGCGGCATCCCGATCTGGTCTTTCTGGTGCGGGGGACCAAGGCGTAGGAGAGCTGGGCTGATCGTAGGGTCCTTTGGGGTGCATGGAATTTGAGTCGGCTGTTCAGGTATGCTGGTCCGGTGCCGTGGAGGGCCTTGTGTGCGTGGGTGAGCATCTTGAAGGTGATTCTCGCCTCGACGGGGAGCCAGTGGAGTGTGCGCAGGCGCTGGGAGATGTGGCAGTGTTTTGGCAGGTTGAGGACCAGTCTTGCGGAGGCGTTCTGGATGTGCTGTAGCTTGCGGGTGAGGTTTTTGTTTATTCCGGTGTAGAGTACGTTGCCGTAGTCGAGTCTGCTGGTGACCAGGGGGTGAGTGTTCGTCTTTCGGTGTTCGAGGGGGATCCATTTGAAGGTCTTACGAAGGAGGCGGAGGGTGTGGAAACAGGAAGACGAGACAGAGTTGATCTGGCGGTCCATTTTGAGCTCGGAGTCCAGGATGATTCCCAGGTTGCGTGCGTGGTCCTTGGGGATTTGACGGGTTTCCGAGGGCGGGGGGCCACCAGGTGTCGCTCCAGGCGTCGGGGTTTGGGCCCATGATGAGTACTTCTGTTTTGTTGGTGTTTAGTTGTAGGCAGCTGTTTTTCATCCATTTGGTGACGGCTTCCATGCCTTCTCGAAAGTTGCGTCTGGCGGTGTTGGGCTCATTGGATAGGGAGAGGGATGAGCTGGGTGTCGTCTGCGTATGACACGATGTTGAGTCCGTAGGTTCTGACGATGGGGGCGAGTGGAGCCATGTAGATGTTGAAGAGCGTCGGGCTGAGGGAGGAGCCCTGGGGGACTCTGCAGGTGGTAGGTGTGGGGTCCGAGAGGAAGGGGAGTCTGACTCCGCTGCGTCCTGCCGGAGAGGAAGGAGCGGATCCAGTCGAGGGCCTTGTCCTGGATTCCTGCGTCGTAGAGTCTGCGTATTAGGGTGCGGTGGGAGACTGTGTCAAACGCCGCTGATAGGTCGAGGAGGATGAGGGCTACTGTTTCTCCTTTGTCCAGTAGGGTGCGGATGTCGTCTGTTGCGGCGAGGAGGGCGGTTTCCATACTGTGGTTTTTTCTGAAGCCGGATTGGGAGGAGTCGAGGATGTTGTGCTCTTCAATGAATGTGGCGAGTTGGCTGTTGATGGCTTTCTCGATGACTTTCGCTGGGAACGGGAGCAGGGAGATGGGTCTGTAGTTTTTGAGGTCGGTGGGGTCCGCTGAGGGTTTCTTTAGGAGGGGGTTGACCTCGGCGTGTTTCCAGTCAGGGAACGAGGCGGTCGCCAGGGAGCGGTTGATGGTGTGGCGGAGCATGGGTGCGATGGTGTCGGCGGCTCTGTTGAAGATGTGGTGGGGGCAGGGGTCCGTGGGGGCCCCTGAGTGGATTGACTTCATTGTCTTCAGTGTGTCTTCAGTGGTGAGGGCTGTCCAGTCGTCAATCGCTGGTTTCCGGGTGTCGGGGGTGGTTGGTGAGGGTTCAGTGTGTTGGTTGTCTTCGTCAAAGTTGTCGTAAATGCTCTTGATTTTGTGGTGGAAAAAGGTGCTGAGTTTGTCGCAGAGGTCTTGTGAGGGAGGGATGTCGGTAGACTCGCTGGTGGGTTGGGCGAACTCCTTGATGATGCTGAAGAGTTCCTTGCTGTTGTGCGCATGGGTGGAGATTCTGTCTTCAATCGCTTTTTCCTCGTTTCTCTGATGAGTTGATGGTGGGCGTTGGTGGCGGCTCTGAAGTTGTTGTGGGCTTCTGTGGATTTGGTGTTCCTCCAGGCCTTTTCGAGGCAGCGGCATGTGCGTCTGGACTCTCGAGTTCGGTGGTAAACCATCTGGCTTTCTTGGCGCGGGTATTGTTGTTTTTCTTGAGGGGGGCTATGGTGTTGGTGCTGTCCGAGATCCATCTATGCAGGGTTCGGGCTGCGGTGTTGGGGTCGTTTTCCGCGATGGTTGGTGTGGAGTTGTTGAGTGAGGTGAGCTGGTCGTCGGTTATTTTTGTCCAGTTTCTTCGTGGGAGCGGGTGCTGGTGTCTGTGGGTGTTCTGAAGGTGAAGTGGACGCAACAATGGTCGGTCCATGGGAGTTCGGTGGTGTGGCTGAAGGTGATGGAGTTTCCTGTAGTGAAGAGGGGGTCGAGGGTGTGTCCTGCTGAGTGCGTGGGCTCGGTCACGATCTGGCGGAGTCCAATGTTGTGGAGGTTGTCCAGGAGGGATGGGTTGTTGGGGTCCAGTTGGTTGTCGAGGTGGAAGTTGAGGTCTCCCAGCAGGGTGTAGTTGGTGGATTCGATGGCCTGCTGGGAGATAATGTCCGTGATGGAGTTGGCGAAGGGTCCGCGGGGTCGGTAGATGAGGGTTCCTCGGAGGGTGGCGGTGGGGCTGGCCAGTATCTTGAAGTGAAGGTGTTCCATCAGTTCTGTGGGCTCGTCGGGGAGTGTGCTCAGTCGGAGGCTGGATTTGTGGACGATGGCGATTCCTCCTCCTGTGCGGGTGGGGCGGTCCTTCCTGGAGATCTTGTATCCTTGGGGGATGGCAATGGCGATGTTCGGTCCCGAGGTGGTGTTGGTCCAGGTTTCGGTGAAGAACGCTACGTCCGGGGTGGTGCTGTCGAGGAGGTCCCAGATTTCTGTGGCGTGTTTGTGGAGGGATCGGACGTTGAGGAGGATGCATTGCAGGGTCTTCGGTTCGGTTGTGTTCTTGTGGGCAGGTTGTGCTGAATCCGTGTTCTTGGCGGTGCTGCAGGTGTGCCGGCAGCGGTGACACCTGAAGGGTCCGTGGGTGTCGGCTGGTGATGCTAGCTTGTAGTTGGTGTTGCGGCCTGGGTTGAGTGCGTGGAGTGCTGCTGGGTCGTAGCGTTGGCGGGGCGGAGGTCCAGGGTTCCTGGCGCTGGTCGCGCGCAGACAGGCTTGCCTTTGATGCGCCTTTGGCGCGCCAGCGGAGCGCCCGCTGCCTGCAGCCGCCATTAAGTAGGGGTCGGGGAGGGCTGGACGGCGGGAGCGGCGAAGGGAGCTGAATTGGGCCGGTCACGCTGGGGGGAGGGGCCGCGGGGGCAGCAGCGGCGGGGAAAGGTAAAGGGAGGAAATAAGGGATAAAGAAAAAAGGGAAAATAAGCAGAAATAAGGCACAAAAGAGCAGAGATGCAGAAAAGTGCAGAAAGGTGAAAGATAAAAGAGGGTAGAAAAACGAGTGAAAACGAGTGAAAGAGCAGAGCGAGAGGAAGGGAAAATGAGCAGAAATAAGGCACAAACGAGCAGAGATGCAGAAAAGTGCAGAAAGGTGAAAGATAAAAAAGGGTAGAAAAATGAGTGAAAGAGCAGAGTGAGAGGAAGGAGACAGAGGTCCACTGGACCACCAGGGATGAGGCGCAGGGAAACCTGCGGGTGGAGGAGGGCCTCGATCACCAACACTTGAGAGTGCAGGGGCAGGCCTCACTTAATGGTGGAGCTGCGAGGGTGGGAGAGCAATTTCACTGACAATAAGTCAGTGGTCTTGCTCGCCTGTCCCCGCAGCGGCCGCCATTAAGTAGGGGTCGGGGAGGGCTGGACAGCTGGGAGCGGGGAGGGGAGCTGGATTGGGCCGGTCGCGCTGGGGGGGAGGGGCCGCGGGGCAGCAGTGGCGGGGAAAGGTAAAGGGAGGAAATAAGGGATAAAGAAAAAAGGGAAAATAAGCAGAAATAAGGCACAAAAGAGCAAAGATGCAGAAAAGTGCAGAAAGGTGAAAGATAAAAAAACGATTGAAAACGAGTGAAAGAGCAGAGTGAGAGGAAGGGAAAATGAGCAGAAATAAGGCACAAAAGAGCAGAGATGCAGAAAAGTGCAGAAAGGCTAAAAATAAAAGAGGGTAGAAAAACGAGTGAAAGAGCAGAGCGAGAGGAAGGGAAAATGAGCAGAAATAAGGCACAAAAGAGCAGAGATGCAGAAAAGTGCAGAAAGGTGAAAGATAAAAAAGGGTAGAAAAACGAGTGAAAGAGCAGAGTGAGAGGAAGGAGACAGAGGTCCACTGGACCACCAGGGATGAGGCGCAGGGAAACCTGCGGGTGGAGGAGGGCCTCGATCACCAACACTCGAGAGTGCAGGGGCAGGCCTCACTTAATGGTGGAGCTGCGAGGGTGGGAGAGCAATTTCACTGACAATGAGTCAGTGGTCTTGCTCCAGTGGTCTTGCTCACAGTAATGTCCAAAAACCAGGTATTCAAAAGCGAAAAGTCCTGGGGGACTAAATGGGTGGAAGCCATTTGCTACGGGATGTTATCAGCATAGAGGTGAGAGGAGAAAGGAAAGGATAAGATCTCTCATAGGATTTAGTGTATAGTTAGATGTGGGGACTGCTCAAAACGGGACCTTGTGGTACACTGAAAAGTAGGGTATATGGTGAGTAATGGAATCGACATCATGAGATGCGAAAAATATGAAGAAAACCATACAATTTGCTTTGCCTGTGATACCAAGGGTAAGGAGAATAGCATGGTGGCATGTCTGACAACATGAAAGACTACCGATTGGTCCAGGAGTATAAGTTTAGGTGCGAGATGGTTATCACGAGTAGAGGTGATGAAATGGGTGAATTAAAAGAAGGCTGTTTAAGTGGAATGGAGGGCTCTGAAGCCTGAATGAAATGGATTTATGAAGTTGTGAATGGTGAGAGGTTTGAGGTAAGGTAGTTGAAAACAAGAAGTTGTAGGATTTTAGAGAAGAAATGGAGCTGAGAGAATGAAAGATAAACAGGGGTGATTGTTCAGTATTTTTTCTATATAGGAGCTGTTGTTTAGAAGCATTTAGATTAAAATAATAGGATATAAAGGTGTGGTTAAAGAATGAGGTCAAACAAGGTTGGACTCATGAACAAAGAGCTAAGGGTTTAATGGTATGTGCACAAAAGGGTCAGATGGTACACAGGAATGGTAGACAGTTAAGAGCATGGGAATCTGGTCGCTTAGCCTGAAAGATAGGAAATCAACATAGTGAGAAGCACAAGTGAGATTGAGGGGTTAGCCAACAGGTAAATAGCAATCGTATTCATAATGGTTCCAAACGTGGTTGACACATAAGACGTAGGAGGCATAGTCTTAGAGAGGGGACTGAGTAATGGAGTTTCATTGTGTGAGCGTGTTTTTCAGGATGTGAATATAAACAGTAGATTAAGTTTTGCAAATGGTGATACTCCGGTGTGTTCCCTGTTCTAGTTAGGCCATTTAAGGTGAGTTTATACTCTTCCAGATGCTCAGTGATTCTGGTTTTATGCTATTTGTGAAGGTGAACACACATTTTTGTTTTCGTGGAATTTGTGCTTAGGGCAACAATCCAAGTTTGTGGGTTCAGGACAGCTGTGTGAAAGTGCATAGTGGGTAGTGTTAGTTGAACGTCGATTAGCACTTTATAAATTTGGTTAAAGGGAATGGCATAGAATTGAGACTCAATGCCATAATGGATTTGGTTTAGGAATGCCAGCAAGGTTTTAGGAGAGGTTTGGATATTTATTGAAGGTGTGGAGGAAGGGATTTTAGCTAACATGTATGATATTGTGGTCAATGTGATGGGTTAATGGTGGGTGTAGAGTAAGTTAGGATCATAGACACAGGAATTAGGTTAAATGGTCCACCATATGTGAGTGCATGTGTGCTGGGTCTTCAGAGAGGAATCTGGTAAATACATTTAATTGTACTTGATTGTTTCAGTTAAGACTGTGGTCTCCGAGAATGATTAGGGGATTAAAGGTGGCAGCAAATGACTGGTAATGCTTATATGTTTGAAGAAGGAACTGATAAATCCTGGCTGTAACATGAGTGTTGAACATGGCAGTGAGGTCTAGTGTTAAAGTAGGGGAGGTTGAGAGACATTTTCTGATTTCTTTGGGGACAATCCATGTCCGTGAATTATAAGGAAGGGGAGAGTCAAAGTGCTCAATGATGTATGGAGAGAGTGTGGTACTGTTTTATTATGTATACAGGGGTAGCAAACAGGCCTGTGGGGACAGGCACAACCATGATCACCTAGAAGTAAATGCCTCGCATTATACAACAGGAGGTTTTAATGAAGTGTGGATGTCAACAACTAAGGGAGAGGGAAGAGCTACATGTTCACCCCCCTGCTGGCCACGTCAGTGTGGCAGCAGTGGTCCATGGTGTGACTCGGTTTTAAGTTTGGAGCCTGGGCAGAATGCACAGTAGAACTTTCTTGCTGAGTTAACTAATCAGTTTTTTGGTTTTGGATTGTCAATATCCTTTAACCTAAGAGTCTTCACAGAATTATTTATGTAATATATGTAGGAAAGCAGATTGTCAAGCTTTGGGAGAGGGAAGTGGCAGCTGCAATGTGAAGGAGGCTGGCCTTCCATAAAGCCAAAACAATCTAAATGCCGCTTGGTAAACGTTTGTTTTGGTGAGTAACAGCGGAAACACCCTCCTACCTGAGTAACAAACAGCAAGGCCTTCCTCAGAAATAAGTTGCTAAAGATTATTTAAGGTCTTGAAATTTCCATCCCAATTTAATAACAAGGAACAAAATATGATGTGTAAAATGAAGAAACTCAGATCTAGGGATCAGGAGGAGTTTTCAAAACATAAACCTTTTCACAGGAAACAATGGGGAAAGTCAAAATCAATAATAGTTTATGGGGTGTGCTAGACCAGGATTTATTTTGAACAAGGTAGCTATGCAGTTGGCAGCTGTCCAGAGCCTCCTTCATCCTCATTTTTTGAGGATCAAGGAAGCCCTGCACATGCACAATGAAGCAAGTTTGGATACAATTTGGTGGTTCACCACAGTACAAATGTATTGAGGACCGGGGCCTAGCCACTCTTCGCAGCCAACCATGGGTGTAATGTGGTTGGGCAAGAGTGTCTGTTCATCGTAGTAGTTCTTACAAGCAAAATGCTTTACATTGTCTTAAAATTGAGGTTGTAAATAAGTAGGGGAGCATCTTGAGGTGGGAAGCTGTAGTCAGACAGGGCTCCACAAGGCTACATATTAATTTTATGTAGTCCTGCCATAGCTACTAACTTTATGGCCAAATGTTCAGAGAGGGACAAAATCACTCAATTGTAGCTGGATACATAAACAATTTCTCAGTCTCAAATTTATGTTAAAGCTCGGTTAAGTTTTTCTTGGTACTCCAAATTTTCAGGGAAGGCTCCCTGGACAAGTTCAAGTTGCAGGAAAGCTCAGACAAATTCAATTCAGGCCCGAATCCTAGAATTTCTATGAAGCAGATTCTTTATAGACACATGGGAGAATATTCCCTGAGCAGGCTGTGGAAATGTTCACTTGCAACCGGTGTACTCGTTCTCGGCCAGATTAATACAGATTCCTCTGTCTCCAGCACCTTTTAGGTGACAATTAGGACAGAATTTAAAAAGAGTGTTCTTCATTATCCTCAAAAGAAACCCGAAAATAACAAGACCCAGTCATTCAGTGACCTGGTTGAAGGGCAGAGAAAAAACTTGGCTTGCGGAAGGTGCAATCTAATTTCGATGGCCATCTTCAGTGTTGTGGCTTCCCTTCACCAAATTCTTACATTTTAACATAGCTTCTTGGTGAAAATATTGCACCTTCTCCTGCTACTGAACCGGCCAGTAGACAAAATAATCTAAAATGGTGGTCACGTATTGGGCCAAAGCCCTCTTTGCTATTGAAAAATGTGCCTGAGCAGTAGTCACTTGTCCCGGGCTGCCTTCGCTACCAAACCGGTGACACCTTCTCCCCAACTGCAAAATGATGTGGGCTAGGGAGGACTGAGATAGCCAGATCTGCTCCAGCTTCTGATTTACTATTCCAATTAAGGAGCTTAGGCAACTGCAAGGTTTCCGGGTCCTCTTTCTCACCTTTTTTGTTTAAGGTTAAATTTGTCTGAGATAGCAGATAACTAAGCGTTTGTCTCAAACTAGAGTACAAGTGGGAGCAGGTTACCTACACGGGGCAGCGAGAGGTGTCAACTAGGCGGAGTCCTTCCCTTGATGAAAGTTTGACCACAGGGAGACACTCCAGTTTCCGACAAATGCTTTGTGAAACTTGGAAAACCCATAGTGTGTGTACCTAAAAAGTGACAAGTAAGGTCATTATACAATGGATGAACTTATCCAGATCCCCTTTAACCATAATAAGTAGGTAGAGGCGGAGGAAAAAGTGTCAGCTTAAGTTCCGAGGAAGTCCGAACGACCCCTTGAGGGCAACTGACAACAGCCGAAACCTGTTGACGCAGGAGGGAGGGATGAAGGGGCACTAACTACCCCATTTCATCTCCATCTGTAGGTTTTTAACCCTATCCTGGGAGTCCAATAATAAAGATGGTTCAGGCCATCCCAGAGCTAGTTTTAACCTCAGCTTTATCATTTTGCCTGCTGAGTAGATCCCTGTATGTGTGTATGTATTGTCTCCCCCATACCCATTTGCTCCATCCCAGGCACTGGTCGGTACTGGGATTTTGTAGCAGCCCTATAATGAAGCATGCCACTACTAGTGGGTGAGGGCAATTTTTAAAAAGGTTGGGTTCTTTTCTATGTGATATTTTTACCCTTTTAGAATATTCACATTTCCTTTGTAATATTTTTACCCTTTTAGAATATTTACATTTCCTCCTTTGTCTTTCTGTGTGTGAAAGATTTCATATTTAGGGAGAATGGAAAATGAGATGTACCTCTCTCCCCTTTTTTGTGTGTCGGACTAGGATATTTTGTAACTTCTCGTCTTCTTCCATCGGAGGGGTGAATTTGACCTCCTGTTAAAAAAATACAAAAGCTGGCATTTGGGGACAGAGCAGCCAGACCCGCTGTTAGCTCTCCTAGGCTTCCTTCACTATTAGTTCTTGCAGGGGGATTGAGATCCCTGTTGCTAAAACTGCACTGAAACAGCAGTCAACCTGTCTTTGGGAAGGTGAGTAGGGGCAACAGAGTATATTCTCTTCCCCAACTCATGGGTAAGGCAGGAGTTAGCAGTACCTCCTGCCCATGGGCAAGATAGAGGAGTATACAAAACAGCCCCTCACCTTGAAGCAAGGTAGAATGTACAAACTCACAGCTACCATTGGGTATTGGGATACTATTTGATGGCGGGGCATCAAATTACTCTCCCTGCCACTGAGTTAGTTGGTGGACATGAAATACCACTTTATATCCTGGGGCAAAGAAGAGAGGGTGTGGGGGGTGAGACAAAATACCAGTGACAAGAAGGGAGAACACAAAATATATTCCTGCCATTTGGTAAGATGGGCGAATGAAATCCTCACTCCAACAATCTTAGAAGAAGGAAGGAGAGGGCACCTTAAAATACTGTCCCCTTCGACTAAGAGGATAACTCTCACACTCTTGAGCAAGGTAGGGGGTTACATAAACAAATTACCCAGTCTGGATGGTGGGCAGGTTTTGAAAGATAAATATCCATGCCCCAACCTTGGGCAAGGCACGGGGTGGATATGTAACTTCTTTTAGTGCCTCAAGAGCGTCTAGAGAGAGAAGAAAAATAAACTGCTCTGCCCCTGGGCAAGGCAACGTGTGTTTAGAAGGAGATATGCCAAGACAATGTTCCCAAGGGAGGACTGGGGATATTTACTTATTTTTATCACCAGCATTGCAAGGGCCTTCCACTGTCAGAATTAATGTGATTCAGGTGCATGAAGGGCTGCTGAAGACAATGTTCACAGAGGTTCTCCAACACCACCACACACCTCGTGGAAGACAGTTTTTAATGAATTTTTATTACATTGGCTCACACAGCAAGTACTGACCAATTCAAAACTATTGTAAATATTGCCCTCTATGGATCTGTTTGACCTTGGAAGCAAAAGCGGATTGTACAAAAAGTAATAGGGAAGGGGTATGTGGAAGGACAGGAGATAGGATACCAGTAAGAGTGTTTTTGTCAATAGGACTTACATGGGCACAGAGTGTGGACTTACAGGTACTACTGGCTTGTAGTGCCAGAGGCACTCCCATATATTGGGATCACTTCATGACCTTTGACTACCATTGTTTTAATTGACTTTAGGTGCTTTCTTGAATGTACAACATCATTTTTCCTGCATGTGCACTTTTCCTTGAAGATTTATTTTGTGTCTCCTTGTAGCTGCAGAGGGTGAGTGTTCGCTTCTTTCAGCCCTGCCAGGAACAGAACGTGTGGGATGTGTGTAGAGAGAGAGAGAGAGAGAGAGAGAGAGAGAGAGAGAGAGAGAGAGAGAGAGAGAGAGAGAGAGAGAGAGAGAGAGAGAGAGAGAGAGAGAGAGAGAGAGAGAGAGAGAGTGTGGAATGTACTTCTTGGTCTGGGAGTGTAGTGTTATAAGCAATGGTTCTCAAATGTGCATTATGCTGTACATTGGGAAGTATTATGAAGTTCTTACTATTGGCTTTGACAAGCCCTCATGCCATCTTAAATTCTGACTCTGTCTAGCCTGAGCTTTGCGCACACAGGCAGGCCCCCAGATTACTCAAGTTGTTTAGGCTATTCATGTTCAAGGTTTTTTTCTGTACTTTTGGAGATTGTTTTCTACTTTCTGAAGCTTCGTTAAGATAAGGGGCTGGTACATGTGAGAGCGCAGAAGGATCCGTAAGAACTCTTTTGCCTTTGGAATGCTTGCATGGAGAGTGGCCAACTCCAGTAAGTTTCCTTGGTGCACAGGAGGTCTTCGGAAACTTCTAGCGCTTTGAGATTATAAAACTGGGGTATGTTGACTTGGAAACCGGGATTTTGGACCTGAATGGAGTCGGACGCATCTACTTCAGTGTAGGAACCCGGCTTGCTGAGTCTCTTGACCCCGGCTGTGAATCCCCCAGTCTGGAGTGGGCTAAGATGCAGTGTTTGCAGCTGGTGATGTGTTTTCTTTGATTATTGACTTGGTGATATGTGGGTGTGTCTGTGAGCACATTCAAGTCTCCAGTGGTTCTAATCATCTGATGTATTTAGTGTATATATCAGTGATACTCAAAGTACGGCCCGGGGCGGGGGCCGAATTCGGCCCTCCTGACCTTTACATGCGGCTCCCTGGGCGGCAGCAGCAGCACCGGACTGCTGTTTACTCGACTCAGCACCAACATGAAGAAAAATGTTAAATATACAGCAAGAACTTATTTAAAGGTTAATTGCAGTTAGGGAAAGGCAGTAACTAGGCCCTTAACTTTAGGAACACCTTCATTTTTAAAGACAGCAAATGTGTAAAAAAAATACCATAGTCTTTTCAAAATTCAAAATGTGTATTTAATTCACCTGTAGAACTATTTCACCTTAGTAAATCAAATTATAGCAGTGCATTCAGAAGTATTTTTCTTAAAGTGAGGTTTTTCAAACATGAATTTAGAAGCTTTCATGCTCCCCGCCCTGACAACAATGACATTAGTGATTACATCCAAGCACAGGAGATGGTTTTGAACAGCACGCATGCTTAAAGTCATGTATTTCAAGTTCCTCTTATATGATAATGAAGAAAAAGGAGGAAATTAAAATAAGAAAATTGCCCAGGGTCACACAATTTGGTCAAGGTTTTCTGGTTTCATATTGCGCAATTTCGTTCAGCCACTAAATATACATGCTTTGCTTTCCCTACACCGAATTTACACCCCCGCTTGCATTAGTACGGTCTTCGGTCGTCCAATGACCAAACTTTGCGGCCCCCAGGAAAATGTTTGTGAGTACCCATGGTATATATCTTTCTGATTTCTTGCAGTGGACGTCCAGTATTATCTGCTTGTATTTTATTCCATGCATTTAACAGTTGCATTTGCTTACGTACAAGTGTGTTATTATTGCTTACACATATATACATATCTCTATATATACATTTGAATGCTGATCACTGACATCTGGGAAAGCCTTTTTGTTAGAGAGGGTTGCACAAATAAAACCCCATGCTTAATTCTGAAAACAGTCTTTTGATGTGCCTCATTTTATGAGAGTGAAATCCCTTTCCCGGTGTTTATATTGCTTCTCTGTGTGCGTGCCTCCGTGTGGGGGTGCAGTATTTTCTATTATTTGGGAGGGTGAAGCAATACATTTTGTCACTTTGCAGGATACAAAATTAAAAGGGGAAAATGTTTTCTAAAATGTCAATGTTTTCAGTTGCAGATTCCCAGATGCCAACTGAGTTATTGGGGAGGGAAGGTGCCTCCAATTCATGTTTAGCAGATGAGGTGCAAGCACAGATACTTAAATGTTTGCAAAATGTTTCTTTTGAAGAGGGAAAACAACTTGGTATTTCAGAGAGAAAAAGTGGTGCCCTTTTGAAAGCTGTCCTCAGAATGTATGAAAAATGTGCGCAGTTAGAAAGAGAACGTAATGAAATACTAAAAGAGTTGGTTAAAGCTAGAGAGAATTCTGATCTGTTATTGTTTGAAAACAAATCATTGAAAAAAAGAGTTGCAGATGTTACAGGCAGCCCAAGATCGAGAAACTGTGTGTATGATGTAGTTTATATTACCAGACTGTTTAGATAGCCAGAGTGAATCGCCGACAAAGAATGTGGTTGAAGGAGTGCTGCAGGTTAATTTACAATGCTCACAGGAGCTTTTAATTAATTCTATGGAGGCCTTTCCTCAGTTGGAAATTAACGGTATTTTGGACAGATTTCAGCAGAGACCAGAGGAGGATTTAATAACATGGCTTGTACATTTGTTTGATTTAGAAGCTTCTGAAGTAATGTTGAATCAAGAAAATGTAGCACAGTTTTATGCACTTAGCCTTGCCTGTAATGTGCAGGAATATTTTAGAAATTACAGAGAAGATAAACAAATCAGCCTGTTAGAACTAGTCATTGTTGGTTGCAGTCACGAGTCAGACTGGTCAGTGAGTGACAAACCTTGCTTTACATGGAGAGACGCTATCCTGAAAAAAGAAATGATGACAAATGCTATTTTTAAACATGACTGAGTGGGGAGAGAAGCAGCAATGTGCTTTTGAATCTCCAAAAGAGGTTAAACAATGTGTTTCAGACGTGTGGCCAATACATAAAGGAGACATTGAGTTCCATGTGACAGTTCAAGGACAGTGTGCTACTTGGAGTATGTGGGAAAAACAAGGAAAGAATAGGGTGCTCTTGGGCTTTTGGATTGAAACAATGTCAGACGCTGGAGAATGGTTTACTCCCTTTGAAAAACAGCTGCTTTTGTGTTTTTGCACATTGACAGACACTGGGCAAATGAAAATAAGGCACAATGTGATTTTGAATTTTGAAATTTCTCTAATGCAATGGATGATGAATTTCCTTGAATTATACAGAACAGGTGATGCACAAGAAGCAAATGTGATCAAGTGGTACCTACAGGCAGAAACTGCAGTTTTGCATGAACAGCTGATGCAGGTCCCAGCAAAAAATCCAGGGGTGGTGTTGGAGGTGTCTGAGACACAGGATTCCCCAGTGAAGTGGAAAAAGGAGTTGTGGCGAGAGATTTGGGAAATGTTACTGCAAAGCACAGCTACTGTGTATTATGTAGACGCTCATTGTCCCATACATTTACCAGACAGACGCTTTAATTTTCTTACAGATGAAAAGGCTAAAATCTTGGAGGCAGAGGTGACAACAAAGAATTCTAAATTGGTGGGAATGACTAAGATGGGACACCAGAAATATGGACACCTGGGAGAGAAAGACACTACTATCAAGTGGGCAGAGAATGAAGGGATGCATATTCCCCTAGACTTACTTAGAACTGTGATTCCTATTTGTCAGCATGCACAGCACAGACCAGTCCCACAGGAGGTGAGGGATCAGTTGGAGAAAGGAAAATTACCAGCGCAGATAGGGCAGATGGATTGCCTTGGGCTCATGACAAATGATCAAGGATGTACTTATTCAGCAGTGTATGGAGGGATAGTCAGGAAGGGGACTGCCCCAGCTGACTCCACTACCAAGACTACACAGGCCAAAGTGTGGGTAGATGTAGTCCAATGAGAACGATATATTGACCATTGACTCCATCTTGTGTAGCCGACTCCATTTTCTGTGCTCTCATGCAGTTGCAGGTTGGGGAGGGTATGTTTTTGCTCTTCACTTGTTTTCGGTCCTCACCATGCAGAGTAAACTGGAACATGTTGTGTGGGATGCGTGCTTGGTACCTTTCATGGCAGAGATTGTTGTTGCCGGAGAAATGTGTGGAATGTACAGCTCTGTCTCGGATTCAAAATACAGGGGCCTGGCCAGCTTTGGTCTTGACCTTGACACAGACCAGTACGGTCAGCTCGGTTTTTCGTAACAGAAGAAAGGGGGCGAGGTTTCTAGAACCTTCTCCTGAGGTTGAGTAAAGATATTAAAGGCGGGAAATCTTGGCACCCAGACAGGAGCTCACTGTGGAACAGACGTGTTGCCGCAGGGACCTTTTGGAGGGTCCCGATCGAGAATTCTGCCTGGCTATCAAGGGCTCCTCCAGCTGAGTTGGCAAGAATGTTGAGTGAACGATCGGTGATGTATTTCTTTTACTTACTTCATGTATATAATTTCTAAGTTTCTCTGCTCCATGTATATATGCCATATGTTATTTTGGTTTTGTGCCTAAATTACTTGATATTTGGGAATCTGCATTAACCAATATATTTTGCCTTCCTTCTCAAAGTATTGGATTAAAAAATATACTTGTTTCATTTTTAAATGTACCTAAATCTGTTTTTTTGCCTCGCCTTAAGAGAGTGCGGAGTTCTGCTTTATTGCCTCGTCTTTATGGAGTGCTAATTTATGTGTGTTATTTAAAGGTGCAGAAGTACATTTGCATCTTCTTGGAAGTGCTGGGTTTAGTTGTGTCCTATTGTTTCAAATCAGAAGCAATACATTTTGGCGTCCAGAACAGGATACGAAAATTAAAAGGGGAAGAAAAATGTTTTCTAGAAAAATGAAGGCAGATTCCCAGATACCAACTATAATACCTGGGTGGGAAGTAGCCCTCTATGGTATGCTTGCCCACAAGTGGGCTCATTGCGCTGGGCTGAGTGAAAATTGGAATGTGTGTTTAGCTGGCGCTAAACACGCTAGTGCCTGCTGAGAAAGGGAAAGAGCTTAGCATGTTAGGGCGAAGAGGCTGGATCATCTTATGTGCTTATCATAAAATGCATGAAAAATGTGTTCAGCTGCAGCAGGAACATGAACAAATGGAAAAACAGTTTGTTTATTTTTATTTTATTTGAAGAGTTTTATATAGCGCTGGCTAGACCCGGAGGTATCAGAGCGCTTTACATAAGGTCAACATTTTTACAAAGTTAGCATCAGATTACAAGGAAGAAACATGGTATAGAGAAAAACAGCGTTACATAGTTCCATCCATTGCTAGATCATTAAATAGCATCAGAAAACAAGTCCAGTAGTGCATAGAGAGGAGTGGGTGAGTAGTAAGGGGGTAGGAATCGGAACAAGGCTAGCCGAATGGCCAGGGAGGAAAGTGCATCGGAAGAGGAAAGAGCAAAGGAAGGAGCGGGGACAGGAGGGCGCGCAGATCGGAAGGAGAAAGAAGACGATGCGGGGAGAGGAGAAACAGTGCCAGTGTCCAGAGGGTAGGTAACGTCCGAGGGAGGATCCGCAGTCCATCTCCTCAATAGCAACCAAGGCTGCTCCTCCGGGCATCGGTAATGTTGCAGGAAACTCCGCCATCGTAGAATATTACAGAGTTCATCGGAAAGGTGGTGGGGGCAATCGGATTCAAGGGCCAAAGTAGCAACCCCGGAGAGAGAAAAAGGGGTGAACCCCAGCCAACAACCACGCCGAGATGGTTCAGCCATCGGCAGGTCCACGATGAGTAAGACGGAGGGGGAGACACAGCGGAGAGGCGAGGAGAACTGTGCCCAATGTCCGGCTGGGTAGGTGACGGCCGCGGGTGTGAACCACAGTCAGTCTCCCCTATAGCTGCAATGGCAGCTCCACCGGGCATCGGCCAAGTTTTTCAGGCTCCGTGGTCGGAAATTCACTGTTCCTCAGTTGCCACAAGTCAAATCACGGGAATCGGAGAGTCAAGGGACCGTTATCCACAGAAATCCCAGGTGAGTAAAAAAAGGTCCGAGGAGGGAAAAGATCCAAGAGGAATAGTCGTCAAAAAGACAGTCCCAGACAGCGGAGAGGCCATAAACCAGTACGCGGGCCCCTCCCCCACCGGCTGTGTCTGCCTCGTACCGATGTTGCGGGCAGGCAGGACAACCTCGATGGCAGTCTTTCCCTACAGGGGGTTAAACCGGCAGTGCTGTACCTTGGGGTGGGGCTCCGCAGATCGCCAAAGCTCGATGCAGCAGTATCGCGGCTCCCATCTTACGACCTCCCGGGTGCAGGCTCGGTATCCTCCAAGCGCCATCTTGGTTCACGGTTGCTGAGGAGCGTTTCGTCTCATTGCTCGGCTCACCAATGATTAAGGGAAGCGATGTTGTGTTCTGCGATAGCCGCAGACATTCCGATAGCGGAATTTGTGCTTCTGGTGGGTTTTAAGTGCGGCGAGGCGCCGCTCCGGATTTTTGACTCCTTACTCCTGACCACGAAAATATTGAATATTTGCCTCATGTACACAGAAGGCCCCAAGACCCGAGGAAGCATGTTCTGTTCCCAGAGAGGCCGCTGGTTTTAAGTTCGCTCCGACCGCAGCTGTGCTGTCCCCTAACAGACTCCATCCACTCTGGGTCGACAGAGGCCTCGCATGCCAGGGCCCGTCCTGGGGTCAAGAATACCTCTACGACGTTAACTTGTCAAAATAAGCTATTACAAGATAAGTTGGAAACTTACAAGACTGTAGCGGAGAAGGCAACAGTACGTATCGCACAACATAAGTGTAAGAAATGGAGGGGAAGGGTTATCAAGAGAAAAGTGCATTTAGCCATCGCAAAGGTAGGAATTGATTGGACCCAGACACATGGGATGGAAATATTTGGGATTCTTTCGAATTTTCAGACTCTGGAGAAGAGTGTGGCCAAGCTGATAGCCAGGGTGAGTCGGAAGAATGAAAGGTGGTTCAGGCATAGCCCATATATCGACGGAAGATACAGGGTGGTCCAAATTATCCACAGGGGTTTGCGATAGATTCTATGGAGGATTTTACTCAGCAAGAAATTAATGACATTCTAGACAGATTTCGACAGAGACCCGGAGAAGTTTTGCTTACATGGATGATGAGGCTGTTTGATATGGGAGCCTCTGAGGTGATGTTGTTGACGGAGATGCAGTGAAAATTTGCATGCTCAGCACTGATCCTACTGTGGAGGAGCAGTTTAGGAATTACAGGGACAATAATCAAACCAGCCTGTTACAATTAGCAGTGGTCGGATGTAGTCATAAATACCCAACAGAGTTGGACTGGCCAGTGAATGATAAACCTTGGTATACATTAAGAGATGCTATACCGAGGCTTAAGGAGGAAGTAATGAAAACTGCTATTTTCTGGATAATGCACATAAGTTGATGGATGGGCTGTTGACTGTGTCAGTGCGAAATAAAATAATCCGTTTGGCTCCCCCAGCTTACAAACAGTTGATAATGACTTTGCTAATTAACCAGACTGGTAATAATTTGGCGCAGGTGATTGAGGCAGTCCGTGAGTTGGGAGAGTTGAGGAACTGGATAAAGACTGAAAGAGCCTCCAGGTCTGAGACCCGTACAGATAATAACAGGCTGACTAGGAGAGATACGTTTATGGCTTTATTGAGGGATGGAGTGAAGAAAGAGCAGATAGATGGAATAGAGACTAAGAGTTTGTTGGAGATGTATCGGAAGAGAGGGTTGCACAAAAAGAAGTAAGTAGGAAAGTGAACAAACGGAATAAAATGCAAGGGAGTCAAACAAAGCCAGAGGTGGATGAAGAGGAAAAGGAGGGAGAGAAAACTGGAACTAGAAGAGGCCACCATCCTTCACCCCCACCAGTCAGGTTTCTGACCCATATACTCAACAGAATCTGCCTTGCTAGAGGTGGTAGATACATTGAAGCTCACTTTAGACAGCGGAAAGAATGCAGTACTGATCCTATTAGATCTGTCTGCTGCATTCAATACAATCTGCCACAATATTCTCCTATCCTGAATGAAAAATTGCGGTATAGCACACACGGCCCTGGCTTGGATTCAGTCTTTTCTACACAATCGCAGGCAAATGGTGGCCTTAGGTCTTTTCTTTTCTAAAGAACGCCTTATTCTGATGGACGTACCACAGGGCTCTTCCCTTAGCCCTCTTTTGTTCAATATCTATATCACTAACATCTTCATTTCAAATTAAAACTACATCTTATGGAGACGATATGCAGCTTATCTTAGTCTTGGACAAGGACTCAAATGAATCTGAATTGAACTTTAACAAATGCTTATCAGAGTTCATTCGGTGGATGTCTTTCAACCACCTTAAATGTAATACTGACAAGACCGAGATAATGCTAATAGGCAAAGACAACCCATTCGATCCAGTCAAGTGGTGGCCTGAAGACATCCCGGCCCCACCTGACACAGTTGACATAGTTAAAAATCTGGGAGTCAAGTTTGACGCCACCCTTTCTTTGCAGCCACAAGCCCCGACAGTGGCAGGGATGTGCTTCAACCTAATCAAATCATTAAAAAAAATATTTGATCTCATCCCTATTGCTGCAAGGAAAACAGTGGCAGTAGCACTGATCTTATCTAGACTGGATTACTGCAACCGCCTATATGCTGGCGCAAACAAGAAGTCTTAAAAAAGTTGCAGATGGTACAAAATGCAGCTGCCCGACTGGTCTTGAAACTGCCAGCACGCACGTCGGCTAGAAAAGCACTGCAAACTCTGCACTGGTTGCCGATCCAAAAGAGAATCCTATTCAAGGTGATATTAATTACTTTGAGAGCTTTTAGGAAATCAGGACGCACATACCCGACCGCTAGATTCACACCACGTCACTACTAGAACACTCAGATCTTCCTCAGCTTATTTGTTTAAACCTCCCCCACACCCCCCCATTTAAACTTAAATCTAGAGGGGGCAAATCCTTGGCCAGCCTAGGTACAAGAGCATGGAATAACTTGCCCACACAACTAAGATTCTTAGAATCTGAAACTCTCTTCAGGAAAGCACTCAAGACCTGGATCTTTACAGCTCCAGACCCCCTCGTTCATTCCTTGGTGTATTCCATAACGGTCCGAATCCTCTGCTTTACCTCCACATAGCGCCAAGAAGCTCCTGCCGGAGTGGTTGTGCGCTTTATAAATGCACAAATCAAATCAAACTGCCCATTTGAAGATGAAAGGAGGGAGAGACTCAGAAAGTGAATGGCTCAGTGTGAACCGGAGGGAGGAGGAGTTCCCCCAAGAGTATGACAGGTTGTACCCGGATTTGACCTGGGCAGTGGTTGACAGATTGAAAGCAGATTAGGGAATGGGTCAAGCTCCGATGCATAGATGGCCTCGCAAAGATAATAGGCCTTATGTTGACATAGAAATTTATTGGAAACATCGTAATGTTCAGAAGGCCCAAACCCTAGTAGACACCGGAGCGGAGGCCACTTTGATATATGGAAATCCGAAAAAGTTTAAAGGACAGCATTTCACAATCACAGGTTTAGGCGGAAAAGAGACACCGGCTGTGCAGACAAAGGTCCAAATGAAAATAGGGAGAATACCAAAAAGAGAGCACACTATATTGATCGTGCCCCTCTCTGAATATATTATTGGAATTGATATCTTGAAGGGAATGACTGTATTTGGAGGACGGGTACTATCAATTTGGATCAAAAAGGTACATTTCAATTGCTGACGTAAGGGTGGGTCACTTGACGATTCCTCCAGTGAAGGTGCCCCAGGCTACTAAGGTAATTCATTTGAAACAGTTAGAATTCCAGGAGGACATGAGGAGATCAGTGCAACAATACAAAACTTGATAGAGGCAGGGGTGGTGATTCCAATCACTACCGCTTGGAATAACCCCGTGTGGCCTGTGCGCAAAAGTGACAATAGTTGGCGCATGACATTTTATTATCGCAAATTGAATAAGCACACACCTCCTTTGACTGCCGCTGTCCCAGATACCATCACCTTAATTGAGAAAATACAGAAGCATCCTGGGACTTGGTATGCGACTATTGATATTGCCAATGCTTTCTTCTCTATACCAATAGCCCCTGAGAAACAAGAGTAATTAGTTTTCTAATGGGCCGGTAGGCAATTCACACTCAAAAAACTGCCTCAGGGGTACTTGCACAGTCCTACTATCTGTCACCGGCTGGTGGAGGAGCACTTATATGAGGTAGCAGTTATTCCTGGGGTACAGCTTTGCCATTACATTGATGACGTGATGTTACAGAAAGAGACACAAGAGCAAGTGCAGATTCAGCTGGACAGGATTGCTGAACATTTGCAGAGTAAAGGGTGGGAGATCAATCCTGCAAAGGTACAAGGACACTCTCAAAGTATGACGTTTTTGGGTATTCAATGGCATCAGGGACACAGGGAGGTGGTGCCACAACTGATACAAAAGATCAAAGAATTTGCTGTGCCACGAAATAGGAAAGAAGCTCAGAGGTGCATTAGATTGTTTGGTTTTTGGAGACAGCATATCCCTCATTTGAGTCAGATTTTGGCCCCTTTGTACAAAGTTACATGAAAGAAAAATGAATTTGAATGGGGAGAGCAGCAACAAATTGCGTTTGATTGAGCAAAAGAGGCTATACAGCATGCTTTGGATTTGTGGCCAGTGCGCAGTGCGAGGGGGGGTGTTGAGCTGAATGTGACAGTGCAAGGACCGTATGCTAATTGGAGTCTATGGCAGAAGCAAGGAAAAATGAGGGTGCCTATAGGATTTTGGACAAGGAATGACCAGATGCTGGAGAGCGGTACACTCCCTTTGAAAAACAGTTGCTTGCATGCTATTGGGCCCTAGTGGATACTGAGCAGTTGACCCTAGGGCACAATGCGATTTTGAGACCTGAGATTCCTATAATGCAGTGAGTGATGAGTTCCCCCAAGACTCACAGAATAGGACATGCACAAGAAGCCAGCATAATCTTCCAAGTGGTAATGGTACACACAGGACAGGGCCCGGGTAGGTGCCAAAGGCACTGCAGTGCTGCATGAGCAGGTGGCACAAGCCCCAGTGGGAGACACAGAGGTGTTGCGTGATGTGCCTGAGATACAGGAATCTCCTGTGAAGTGGGGTGAGCCGTTTGTAGAATTGTCTTCAGAAGACAGGAAGCATGTGTAGTTTACTGATGGCTCAGCAAGGTATGTGGGGGCTAAGAGGCACTGGAAAGTGGTGTCATACAATCCCGTGACCAAGAAATTGTTGACCACTACTGGACAGGGAAAGAGTAGCCAGTTTGCAGAACTATATGCTGTGTATCAAGCCTTGAAACAAGAATTGCCAGGAAAATGTCATATATACACTGACTCGTGGTCCACTGCCAAAGGGTTAGCCACTTGGCTTCCCACATGGCAGGCCCATAACGGGATAATATATTCAAAGGAAGTGTGTGGTAAGGAGTTGTGGCAAATGATCTGGGAAATGTTACTGCGAAGTAGAGTTACCGTGCATCATGTAGATGCTCACTGTCCTACCGACTCATTTGAACGCTGGTTTAATTCCGGGACAAGGCACTCGACTGGATCCACTCCTTCCTCTCCAGCAGAACGCAGCGGGTCAGACTCCCCCCTTTCCTCTCAGCCCCTACACCAACCACCTGCGGAGTCCCCCAGGGGTCCTCCCTCAGCCCCACGCTCTTCAACGTCTACATGGCTCCGCTCGCCCCCATCGTCAGAACCTACGGACTCAACATTGTGTCATACGCAGACGACACCCAACTTATCCTCACCTTATCCAACGAACCCAACACTGCCAGACAACTTTCAAGAAGGCATGGAAGCCGTCGCCAAATGGATGAAAAGCAGCTGCCTACAACTCAACACCGACAAAACAGAAGTACTCATCATGGGCCCAAACCCTGACGCCTGGAACGACACCTGGTGGCCCCCCGCCCTCGGAAGCCCACACACCCCCACGGACTACGCACGCAACCTCGGAATCATCCTGACGCCGAGCTCAAAATGGACCGCCAGATCAACTCCGTCGCATCCTCCTGCTTCCACACCCTCCGCCTCCTATGTAAGACCTTCAAATGGATACCCCTCGAGCACAGAAAGACCGTCACTCACGCCCTCGTCACCAGCAGACTCGACTACGGCAACGCTCTCTACGCCGGAATAAATAAAAACCTCAACCGCAAGCTACAAAACATCCAGAACGCCGCCGCAAGGCTGGTCCTCAACCTGCCAAGACACTGCCACATCTCCCAGCACCTGCGCACACTCCACTGGCTCCCCATCGAGGCTAGAATCACCTTCAAGATTCTCACCCACGCACACAAGGCCCTCCACGACACAGGACCAGCATACCTGAACAGCCGACTCAAATTCCACGCACCCCAAAGGACCCTACGATCAGCCCAGCTCTCCTACGCCGCGGTCCCCCGCACCAGAAAGACCAGATCGGGAGGCCGCTCCTACTCCTTCCTCGCGGCCAGAGCCTGGAACGCCCTTCCGCTCCACCTCAGACAGACATCGCTCCCCATCTTTGCGAGAAACCTCAAAACCTGGCTCTTCGACAGACCCCCTCCTTGATTGACTGGAACCTGCACACCCCCTTCCCCCCCCCAGCGCCTTGAGACCCTTACGGGTGAGTAGTCGTGCTTAACAAACACCAGATTGATTGATTGATTCCCTTACAGATGAAAAAGCTAAGATTTCGGAGGCCGAGGTGGCAACGCAAGATTCTGATCTGGTTGGAATTGCTAAGTGGGCACATCAGAAGTGTGGACATTTGGGAGAAAAAGCTACTAGCAGGTGGGCAGAGAATAGAGGGATAAACATTCCCTAGATCTGATAAAAACCGCCATCATGCAATGTCCTATTTTTCAGCATACTCAACACAGACCAGTCCCACAGATAGTAAGAGGCCACTTAGGGCAGATTAAAATTACCAGCACAGATCTGGCACACTGATTACATTGGGCCCATGCCAACCAGTCGAGGATGTCAATATGTGTGCACAGCTGTGGACACGTACTCTGGATATTTGATAGCATTTCCATGTAAACGTGCTACTCAATTGAACACATTGAAAACGTTCGACTTCTTGATTTTGTACTATGGAATTCCGCTGCAAATTCAAAGTGACAATGGGTCTTTATTTTAAAGGCAAATTGGTGCAGGATTATTGTGCACAACACAACAATGAGTGGATCTTTCACATTCCGTATTACCCACAGGCTGCAGGTTTGATAGAACGTATGAATGGATTGTTGAAAGATCAATTGAGGAAGTTGTCTGATGGGTCATTGAAAAATTGGCGAGAGCGATTGAATGAAGCATTACAAATACTGAACAATAGACCCTTGGCAAATGCAGAAACACTCTCTGATGCTAACTCCAGCTTTGCAGATCCAGCCTCATGTGGCCACTAATACAATTCTCTATTGGGAGACAGCTCCTGGAGCCTTGGCTCCGTACCGGGCGACACCAGAGGCTGCAGGTCTTGATATAGAACTCATTGAGACAGGAGTGGGAATCCAGATTCCCCCAGAGCACTTTGGCTTGATCGCTCCTCGATCTGGGTTGGCTCTCAAAGGCATTCAAGTGCTGGGAGGGGTGACTGATGCAGACTATCAAGGTGAGATCAAGGTTATCCTACTTAGCAGTGGAGACGCTGATTTGATCATACAAACTGGAGACAGAATCGCTCAAATACTTGTTATGCCAGTATACGGAGGAATAGTCAAGAAGGGGACTGCCCTAGCCCTTCTCACCGCCCGAGGGGAAGGAGGGTTTGGCTCTACTGACAAGAATCCAGGGACCAAGATGTGCGTAGAATCTTCAAATACTTCCCCCGAACAGGCAGAAGTTATTGCAACAGGAAGGGACAACGTCCTGTTAATCATGAAACCAGGGCAAGAGAAGTGGGAACATGTGCCTGCTGATAAATGTTATTTGCGAGAATGAATAATACTTGTTTGTTCCCTGTTCTTTTAAATCACAGCATGGCGTGTTTGTGCTCTGCTTGCGCTCGCTGGAGTGTTTGGTCGTGTTCGAGTGGGGCCGGGAGGGACCGGGAGCCCCTTACTCCGAAGTGACCAGCTGACAGCACAGACTGACATCGTTGCTGAATCGACCTGACAACGTGTGGTCCTATCTTGCACAGGCAGTCCTCAACAGGTCGTACTATTGCATGACGAACAAGAAGAGCACCATGGATATTATTTCCACGTGCCTAGTAGCTATATCTACCCCAGTTAATGTACTGCTGCAGTCATTTAATGTCACAAATGCAGACTGGGCAGTGGAGGAAAATGATGTGAGAACTCACTTGTCACCTTATGAGTTTTGCCGGTTTTGTCCAGAAACTACGGATGATACTTGGAATAATCTAACACAAGTGATAACGTACAATGTCTCTGAAGGTGACATTTAATATAATCTAACCTGCGACCCAATTAACATTGGTATAACCTGCGACCCAATTAACATTGGTAAATGTGCTCAAATAAGACTAGAAGGAACTGATTCAAAAATGACGCAGGAACAACAAACCCTATGCATAAATCGAAATGAGAGTGTATGTAAAAATATGCATAACAATATGTCATGTAAGGATGTAGTATCTGCTGCCAGTCATATCAAACACTTTAAATTGGCTGTAGGGTGGTTAATTTCTTGTGGTAATGTTACATACACATATATTCCAACAAAATATTACAGGTGGACCGTGTGCCTTTACTAGATTAGGTCTCATAATGTTCCCATTAAAGAACAAGTTACTTACCTTCGGTAACAATGTATCTGTAAGAGACATAGGCTAGTTGTAGATTCTTTACCTTAGAACTACCCCCAGGCGTCAGACTGGATCCGGAGAATTTTTTCTTAGCAGTAACCCTGCGCGTTGGTCGACACCGCGTCCGTCGTCGGTGTCGTGGTCGCCGGGTTGACGTCGCAGTGCCTACTTAGACGCCACCCCTGCGCGCTGACGTCAGTTCTGACACGACTTTCCACGGCAGAAGCGCAGAGCCATGAAAGACACTGACCACTAGTGCGCCACAACTAGGGCCCTAAAAGGAAGTCCCGATCCCTAGAAGTCAGTTCGCAGAGTGGGGAGGATGGGTGGAGCGGTAAGGAATCTACAACTAACCTATGTCTCTTACACATTACATCGTTACCGAAGGTAAGTAACTTGTTCATCTGAAAGAGACAGTTAGTTGTAGATTCCTTACCTTAGAATAGATACCCCAGCAATACCATCCCCGGAGGAGGGAATGCAAACTAAGTTCACACCAGAAAGTGCTGGAGGACCGAATGGGCAGAATAGCCGTTCCTCCGGACTTGGCTGTCCAGGCAGTAATATCTAGTGAACGTGTGCAAGGATGCCCACATGGCCGCCTAGCAGACGTCAAGAAGTGGGAATCCACGTGCCAATGCAGTGGTTGCTGCCGTAGCCCTAGTGGAATGAGCACGCAGCACCACTGGAGGTTCCTTTTTCGCTAAAGCGTAACATACTTTAATACAAAGAACAACCCATCGACAGATGGTATGCTTTTGAACAGCCCAACCTTTCTTGGAACCTACATAGCCAAAAAGAGTTGATCATCCACCCGGAAATCTTTTGTGCGGTCAAAGTCGGAGGACAGCGAACGTTTAGGGTCCAGACGGTGGAGTCTCTCCTCCTCCTTGGAAGAGTGCGGAGGTGGAAAAAAGGTGGGCAAAGTAATCGTTTGTCCCATGTGAAAAGGTGTAACCACTTTGGGAAGGAACGAGGGCCTCGTCCTAAGCTCCAGTTTGTCCGGATGCACAGAGAAGAAAGGGGGCTTGGAAGATCGAGCCTGAAGCTCACTCACCCTGCCAGCAGAGGTGACGGCGACAAGAAAAGCCGTTTTCAGAGTGAGGAGCCGGAGAGGACAGTTGTGAAGGGGCTCGAAGGGAGCACACATAAGATAGGTGAGAACAAGATTCAAGTCCCACTGGGGTATTATGAAAAGAGATGGAGGAAAGCAATGAGTAATGTAACTTACAATAGGGGGCTTGAATAAAGAGGGCTGATCTGGTAGCCGAAGGAAAGCAGCGATAGCTGCAAGATAGCCTTTAAGAGTGCCCAGAGCAGAGCCCTGCTGGGCCAAAGAAAGTATAAACAAGAGAACCTCTGAAAGAGGGGCAGAAAGGGGATCCACAGCCTTTGCTGTGCACCATGCCACAAACTTGTTCCATCTAAAGGCGTTTACTGTTTTAGTGGAGGGACAGCTGGCTGCCAAGATGACATTATAGACTTCGGGTGGACGGTCAAAAGCTGTCAGCTGTCGCCGCTCAATTTCCACGCAAGGAGGTGGAGGCTGGACAGGTTAATGTGAAGAACTGTCCCCTGTTGCAGCAACAGAAGATCCTCCCAAAGGGGCAGTCTGATCCGAGGATCAATGGCCATGCTCTGGAGCTCGGAGTACCTGACTCTTCTTGCCCAGTTCGGAGCCACAAGAATGACTTGGGCCCGGTCATGCTTGATCTTCTTCAGCACTCAGGGCAGAAGTTGTACAGGCGGAAAGGCATACAGGAGGCCGCAACTCCACTCGCGATGAAAAGCGTCGCCGAGCGAGTGCCGCCTTGGAAACTCCAACGCACAGAACTGCTGACATTGCGCATTCTCTTCAGTGGTGAACAGATCTAACCAAGGCTCTCCCCATCGCTGAAAGAGTCCTTACACCACCTCCGAGTGAAGACGCCATTTGAGATTTACCAGGCACCGACAGCTGAGTTTGTCCGCCCTGGCGTTCAGAGACCCTGCCAGGTGTTGAACCACCAGGGTCATGCGCTGATATTCCAGCCATGTTCTTAGGCGAAGAGCCTCTTGACATAGGGTCCACGACCCCACCCGCTCTGTTTGTTGCAGTACCACATAGCGGTGTTGTTGTCTGTGAACACCTGCACCGCTTTCCCTTTGATAGAGGGAAGGAATGCTTTCAGTGCCAGGCGGATCGCCCAGAGCTCCAACAAGGTTGATATGGAGCCCGGACTCCGCCGGAGACTAGACGCCTGTGATCTCTGCCTCTCCCAGGTGGCCGTTGCATCCCAGGAGTGACGCATCGGTCACCACTGTTAGGTCTGGTTGGGGAAGGGACAGGGATCTACCTCTGACCCAAGATGGGTTCGTTAACCACCCCTGCAGTTGTTGTGCAGTTCCTTCCAAGATCTGGACGTAGTAGATTCCCCTGATGCTGCGCCCACTGGAACTTCAGGTCCCACTGCAGAGCCCGCATATGAAATCTGGCATGATCCACCAGCAGGATTCAGGAGGCCATGAGGCCCAGCAGCCTCAGGGTCATTCTCACCGAAATCCGGGACAGAGGCTGAAACATCGGTATCATAGCCCAAATATCCCAGACTCGCTGCTCAGGAGGATAGGCCCGAAACAGCACTGTGTCCAGAACAGCCCCAATGAAGGGGATGGTGTGAGAGGGAGTCTGGTGTGACTTCGGCACATTGATAGTGAACCCCAGCGAGTGCAGGAGGTCTGCCGTAGTCTGGAGGTGGGAGATGACAGCCTGGGGCGAGCCCGCCTTCAACAGCCAGTCATCAGGATAGGGGAAGACTGGAACCCCTGATGTGCGCAGATGAGCTGCAACCACCGCCATCACTTTTGTGAACACTCGAGGGGCACTGGTAAGGCCAAAGGGGAACATGGTGAACTGAAAATGCTCGTGACCTACCGTGAACTGTAGATAGCGTCTGTGGGCTGGCAGGACGGGAATATGGAAATAGGCGTCCTGCAAGTCCAATGCCACCATCTAGTCTACAGGGTCCAGGGCAGACAAGACCTGAGCCAACATGAGCATTTTGAACTTCTCCTTCCGGAGAAAGCAGTTGAGGGGCCCTGAGGTCTAGAATAGGACGCAGGCCTTTGTCCTCCTTGGGCGCCAGAAAGTAGCTGGAATAGCAACCATGACCTACTTCTCAAGCAGGGACCCTCTCAATAGTTCCCTTGGCCAAGAGAGCTGAGACTTACTGGAGGAGAAGTGCCAAATGATCCTCTGACCTACGATCGAAAGACGGTGGCATGGAGGGAGGGGTAGGCTCGCAGGGGAGGGAGTAGCCCCTTCGGACTATTCGCTCAAAACCCACCTGTCTGACGTGATGTATTGCCAGTGGGGTAGGTGATGGCGAATCCTGCCGCCCACTGGCCATTGATGGGCCTGAAATGTCCGACTAGGAGGGTTTGGAGGCTGCGGCAGGGTGGGGGAAGGGTGGACTGGCGCGCCCGTTGGTTCCCAGACCTGCAAAGTCGTTGGATCCCACGTCCGTGGCCACGCAGAGGCTGGGCAGCTTGCGTGAACCGGTAGCTAGGCTGGGCCAGACGTGGCTGGGCGCCCCTTCCATAGCCATGAAAGGTGCGAAAAGCAGACTGGAATGGTCAGGAAGGCACAGCAAGGCCCAAAGATCTGGCCGTAGCCCGAGAATCTTTAAAGCGCTCCAGCACCGAGTCTGCTTTGTTGCCAAAAAGACGACAGCCATCAAAGGGCATGTCAAGCAAAGTTGACAAGACATCCCCCTAAAAGCCAGATGTCCTCAACCAGGTGTAACGCCTAAGGGCTACCGACGTGGCAATCGTTCTGCCCAGTGAGTTGGTGGTATCCAGTCCACATCTGATTGTGAATTTGGCTGCGTCTCTCCCATCCGCCACTGCCTGGGAGAGAATGGTCCGGGCGTCCTCCGGGCACTGAGGTAGCACCTGCGCAACCGTATCCCAGATGGTGTAGGAGTATCGGCCCACGATGCACGTGGTATTCACGGACCGCAGTGCCAAGATGGAGGAAGAGAACATGCGCTTCCCAAGGTGATCCAGCTTCTTGGATTCCCTATCTGGAGGAACAGAAGGGAATGCGCCCTTTGAAGAAGAGGCTTGGACCACCAAGCTCTCGGGGTAAGGGTGTTGGGTGAGGAAAACTGGGTCGCCCGGGGCAGGGCGATGGTGGCAGGCAATCGTCCTTTCCACAGAAGCCCCTGTGCTGGGCTTGGACCAGGTGCCCAGGAGGACGTCAGTGAGGGCTTTGTGGAAGGGCAAAAGGGGTTCAAAGGAGGATGCCGCAGGCTGAAGCACCTCTGTCAGGAGGTTAGTCCTGACTGCCACTGAAGGGAGCTCAAGGTTCAAGACCTTGGCTGCCCTTCGCACCACCACAGCGTAGGACGCGCCCCTCCTCCGTAGCAACAGTAGGGGGAGAAAGCATGCCAAGTTCTGGAGAACTGTCCAGACCACTGGCATCAACCAGGTCCTCTCTCTAGTCCGGTTCTTCCAGCTGGTCAGCTAAAGGGTCCAGCGAACCCTCCCAGTCCTCATCTCCACCTTCTGGGTAGTAGGGAACACCAGGGATGAACAGTGGAACAAAAGTACCCTCAAGCGTCGGATCCGATGTCGGTCCGGCTCCATCTCGGGAATGAGGAGTGGGACGGCGCCAGCCGGCGTCTATCTGGAACCAGGCCTTGGATCCGCGTGGGCCCTCCTGCGCCGAAGCTGCTTGCATCGAAGGCCCAGGACCCCCGACTGGCTGCGCGGGGCCCGAAGGTGCGCCGGCGGAGTCGGGCTGCCCAAAGACGAGGTGGAGCACCTCGTGGAACTTGCGGAGTTGGGCAGGAGACGCTCCGACTCCTGGAAATGGGGGGAGGCGCGGAGTCATCCTGAAGGAGGCACCGGAGATGGAGCCTTAGAGCGACCATGCTCTGGAACCCACGTCGTGTCAACCGATCGACGAGGAGAAGGAGAAGAGTACCGGTGCTTCTTCGCCTTCTTCTTCTTGGACTTACCCGAAGACCTTGAAGACTTGGAGTGCGACGAGGTGTGGGGGCTCTGCCGAGCGGCCTCAAGACCTTCCTCTCGAACGAGACTGGGATCGACGCAGAGCCGACCGTCGGGACTCCAATAACTTTCGGGACCGCTACCACAAAGACTTTGGATTCATGGTGCCCAGCAGTCGGAGCAAGACTTCGGGTCGTGGTCGCGCTCCAGACACCAAAGACACACGAGGTGCCGATCTGTCTCAGACATCAGCTTGTGACAGGAGTCGCAAGGTTTGAACCCGGTCCGGCGTTGGGACATCTCTCGCGCACTAGGAGTCGAAGACTAGAAAGAGAGGCCGACAAAACATTGAAAAAAGTTCGTTAAAAGGGGACTAAGAGGTAGCTCTCTCCGGACCTGCGCTAGGCTGGTGCAGAAAAAGAAAGAACTGACGTCAGCACGCAGGGGAGGTGTCTAAGTAGGCACCGCGATGTTGCGATGTCATCCTGGCGACCACGATGCCGACGATGGACGCGGAGTCAACCGACTCCACCTACCGACGCGCAGGGGTACAGCTAAGAAAACATTCTCTGGATCTAGTCTGACACCTGGGGGTAATTCTAAAGTAAGGAATCTACAACTGTCTCTTTCAGATTCCAACATCACATATCCGGAATACGAGAGAAGCTGTTCAACTCGGTGAACATTGTGATTCTAAAGTTCATTTATTATCTAAGTCTGAATATATCAGTTTAGCTGCTTCGATAGTAGGAAATCCAGGCCTAACCATTTATAATTCTAGGGCTGTTAGTGAACTAGCATGTTTGATAGTGAAAAATATTAATCATACATCAGTTGCTTTACCAGAATTATTATTAGATGTGCGGGGGCAAGAAAAGATATCTTACACAACAGCTGCGATTGATTATTGATTATTTACTCTTAAAACACGGATGTTCAGATTTTGATAGAATGTGTTGCTTCAATCTTTCAGATCATTCTAAATCAATTCAGTCTCACATTGAAGCTTTAAACAAGTTGGCTAAAGATGTCAAGCAGGATGTGAAAAAGGATGGTGGGATTGGTTGTTTGCGTGGTTGCTGGATTTAGGTAAACTTCACTCTGTTTTAGGCGGGATAATATTAGCAATATGTATCTTGATATCATTATGTTGTTGTATCCAGTGTGTGCCTAATCTTTTATCTATGCTTCGACCTAAAGCAGTGATTTCAGAACGATATGTTATGAAAGTCAATGGTCAAGAGGTGGAATGTGGTGCTATTGTGAATGATATATTGACCAGTGACTCCATCTTGTGTAACCGACTCCATTTTCTGTGCTCTCACGCAGTTGCAGGGTGGGGAGGGGATGTGTTCGCTCTTCACTTGTTTTTGCTCCTCACTGTGCAGAGTAAAGTGGAACATGTTGGGTGTGATGCGTGCTTGTTACCTTTCAGGGCAGATATTGATGTTGCCAGAGAAATGTGTGGAATGTACAACTCTGTCTCGGAGTCAAAATACAGGGGCCTGGCCAGCTTCTGTCTTGACCCTGACACAGACCAGTACGGTCAGCTCGGTTTTTCGTAACAGAAGAAAGGGGGTGAGGTTTCTAGAACCTTCTCCTCAGGTTGAGTAAAGGTATTAAAGGCTAGAAATCTTGGCACCCAGACGGGAGCTCGCTGTGAAACAGATGTGTTGCCGCAGGGAACTTTTTGAGGGTCCCGATCGAGAATTCTGACTGACTGTCAAGGGCTCCTCCAGCTGAGTTGGCAAGAATGTCGAGTGAATGATCGGTGATGTATTTCTTTTACTTACTTCATGTATATAATTTCTAAGTTTCTCTGCTCCATTTATATATGCCATATGTTATTTTGGTTTTGTGCCTAAGTTAATTGATATTTGGGAATCTGCAGTAACCGATATATTATACCTTCCTTCTCAAAGTATTGGATTAATAATATACGTGTTTCATTTAAAATGCACCTGAATCAGTTTTCTTGCCTCGCCTAACGAGAGTGCTGGGTCCTATTTTATTGCCTCATCTTTAGGGAGTGCTGATTTATGTGTGTTATTTAAAGGTGCAGCAGTACATTTGCCTCCTCTTGGGAGTGCTGGGTTTAGTTGCATCTTATTGTTTCAAATCAGAAGCAATACAGTAGAATTCTCAGATAATTCCCCAGAACCAGCTGAGAACCATGCACACAGAAAAGATAAAAGTTTGCTGTCAGACCCAAAACAGAACAAGCATTGGCATAGCCAATAGGTCTCGCTTTTGGTATGTTGTAAGTGTGTAGTTAGGTAGCATCTATTTTTATGTGCAGTAATATAAAGTGTTGCATGGCTGAATATTTGTATGATGCAAAACAAAACCGTGGGCGAGGAAGCGCGATGCTATATCAAGCACTGTACTATCAGAAAGAAAACTGATGTGTTTTGAGTTGTGGCGGCGAAAATATTAAAACATATAAAAACAATACTTATATCCGTTATGTCACCTGTTCTGCGTGTTTTTTTAAAGTATTTTTTTACTAAGACTCCGTACATTCCCCCTCCGTATAAATGCGGCCCCTGCAGTATATTGTATAATGTAGAGAAATTTTAGGTATTTTGACTCGTGGTGGCGAAAATAGTAAAAAAACGGAAAACAGGAGCGGGGGCGAGCAAAGGAGCGAGATAGCAAAGCGAACGCCCTCATGGGACCTGTGTTGCGTGTTTTTGGAAAAAAGAGGATGCAAAAGAAAACCGAGGGCGTGCAAGCACGATGCTATTAAAGCGCTGTACTATCTTAAAGAAGACTTATGTGTTTTCTCTTGTAGCGGCAAAAATACTAAAATATGCAAAAGAGGAGCAGGGGAAAACCAATGAGCGAGACAGAGAGCGAGCGCAATGCTATTAAAGCGCTGTACTATCTTAAAGAAAACTTATGTGTTTTGCCTTGTAGCTGCGAAAATAGTAAACCATGCAAGAGAGGAGCGAGGGCGAGCGAACGAGCGCGATAGCAAAGCGAACGCGCTAGACTCGTGCAGGAAGCAAAAAGGGCCGGCAGAAATACTAAAACACGCGAGAGGAGTGGGGGCGAGCGAGCGACTGAGCGCGGCAGCAAAGCGAAACCACTAATTCTAAACACATGCTGCGCGTAACCGCAAGCAATATGCAATGGGCGGGTACATTTGTTAAGGAAGGTGGGACATGCGCCCGCCTTGGACTAATCGCATGCTGCCTTTGTAAAGAAGACGCACGCAAATGCCAATAGCAGTTAAGCACACGCACGAGTGTGTGCGGAGCGTGTGCGAGCGTCTGGTGACATTTTCGAAAGCCCTTACATAAAGTCTCGCAGAGCAGCACATGTGCGCTGCTAGACTAGACCCAAAAAGGAGAATGTGTGCTTTTTGAAAAAACATTTTTGCAAGAAGTGTGATGCTTGTTTCTTTTTTAGATCATACTGCGACATGTTGGTGTACCTGATGTCCTTTCCCTGCGTGTGGGTGCCTTTGTCAGACTGGGGCCGTGAGGGTGTGGGATACCCCAACCCCATAGTGCCACCTGACAGCGCAGACTGACACTGTTGCTGACATTCATTGGCTGAATCAACCAAATGGGTTTACCTAGCAGATAGTGAATTGAACTGATCCTGAAAGTGAAAAATTGTGATTTCAAGTGTACTTTTAAAAGAAGAAAAAAGAGATATAATTTGAATTATAGCAATAGAACTGTGTACCTTTACACAGAACTGATGAAGGATATTTTTCATTACCGCCAGAGTGTTACAAGGGAAAATGTTCAGTTTGATGAAGAAGATTTTGAGATTTCTTTATTATTTTAAGCAAAGTATATAGGTTTGGCTGCTTCAATAGTAGAAGTTGCAGGATTAGCCATTTATAACACTAGGAGCATCAATGAGTTAACATGTTTGATTCTATTTGTGTATTCATCTCACATTTAATTCTGTAGCGGAGTTCTTATCAGATATGCATGAGTTATTTTAGAAGAAGTATTTTGTTACATGCTTTTATAATGTCACGTCATGTGTGCTTCATTTTATATTCGTGCTTTCACTTAAAAAGTTGATTTTAGATATGTATGTTTTGATAGTCAAAGGTCATGGGTGGAATGTAGTGCCAGAGGCGCTCCAATATATTGGGATCATTTGATGACCTTTGACTACCATTGTTTTAATTGACTTTAGGTGCTTTCTTGAATGTACATCATTTTTCCTGCATGTGCACTTTTCCTTGAAGATTTTTCGTCTCTCTTTGTAGCTGCAAAGGGGGAGTGTTCGCTGTAGGAAGCTCGCTCTGTATATACTATACTAAAGTGAGGCATAGTGTGCAAAGAGTCCAGTGGAAACCCAAAGGTAGGCAGAGGTAAAAGTAGATAGCACCTTACTCTCTATTTGTGGTAGTGTGGCCGAGCAGTAAGGCTGTATCAGAGGGTAGTCTTAAGCATTTGTTGTACACACTCAGTCAGCAAATGATTTCACACATCAAAGACTGAACTTGAGACCAATTGGTTTTGTATAAAAATATTCTTTTAGTTATTTTATTTTCTAGAACCAAGCAAGCCTGGCACAGGTAAGCAATATGTACTTTACAGTAGTAATGCAGTTTGTAAACAGTTTGAATTGCAATTGTATGTGCACTTTGATGTGATTACAGTAGAGCTACTAGTAATGCAATGCTTTTGAAATACTGTACATATACTTTGTATTGGCTTTTTAGTAGAATGTCAAGTAGGATAGGTTACTTACCTGTAATCCTAGTTCTCTTCTAGGGGTATCCTCATCAAAGTCATAAGCACATGAATATTCCCGCCCATGCGCGGGACCCCGGAAACACATTACATATATGTGAAAAACCATATATGTAGCTCTATATATATATCCATATATATATAAAAATACACAATGTAGCCTCCCATAAACATGCTGAGCAATGTTGTAAGGAATTCTCTTGCACATAAACATATTCCAATAAAGCAGGGAGAAAAAAACTTTTGAAAACTGCTTTAATAAACAGCAGACAACACAATCCTGCACGGAATAAATGAAGAAAACATTGCCAGCACATAGGCTGCATTGTGGAAACATTAGTGTAGAAAGCTGAAAAGCTAACCCACATAAACACTCAGATAAACTGGCACCGTGCCTTTAAGGCAGCCATGACCCCTAGCTTCCCATCATGCCTCAGGGGTGACAGTTAGGTCAGTTGTTCTTTGCGGATATCCGCAGACCTTTTTACAAAGAGATGTATGAATCATGTTCACTTGCCCGGGGAGGCGGGTGGGTTGCTTATGACTTTGATGAGGATACCCCTAGAAGAGAACAAGGATTACAGGTAAGTAACCTATCCTTCTCTTCCAGGGGATCCTCATCAATAGTCATAAGCACATGAATAGAATAGCAAGCCCATCCCCTCATCCTGCGGGCAAGTAAACAGAGTACCATCAAGATACATAAACGCCATAAGGCCTATACCGACTCCAATAGGTTAGCATTGGAACAGATTCCTCAAGGAGGCCTGGCCCACTTGGGTATCTGCTCTGGAGTCAGAATCCAGACAGTAATGTCTGGTAAACGTATGGACCGATTTCCAAGTTGCCGCCTTGCAAATCTAGGCCATCGGTACATTATTTAAGAATGCAATCGTAGCAGCCTTGCCCATAGTAGAATGAGCTTTAGGGGAGGCAAACAGAGGCTTATTTGCAATTTGGTATGCCAACTTTATACAAGATACTATCCATCTTGAAATGGATCTTTTAGAAGCTGGGAAGCCTGTTCTAACAGAGCCATAGTTTACAAACAATTGGTCCGTTTTTCTAATGGATTTTGTTGCATCCAAATAGAATTTGAGAACCCTCTTGAGGTCTAGCAAATGAAGAGACCTTTCCGCTGGTGTGGATTGACTGGGAAAGAAAGAGGGTAGAGAAATTGTCTGATTAACATGGAACTCTGACACAACCTTAGGTAGGAAGGAAGGGTGAGTTCGCATAACCACCCTATTATGGTGGAAAACCGTATAGGGTTCTTTAGAACAGAGTGCTTGTATCTCACTCACTCTGCGTGCTGATGTAATTGCTACTAGAAAAGCTACTTTCCAAGAAAGGTGTTGCAATGTAGACTTATGAATGGGTTCAAATGGAGGTACCATCAATTTAGACAATACCAAATTCAACTCCCAAGGAGGAGAAGGAGGTCGAACAGGGGGATAAACCTTTTTCAACCCCTGTAGGAAGTCCTTGACCACCTGAAGCTGAAAGAAAGAAGGCTGGTTAGGTGATTTACGATATGCTGTGATAGCCGCCAAATGCACTTTAATGGAAGAATATTTCAAACTAGATTTGGCCAAATATAGCAAATACGGCAAGATTACCTCCTCTTGCCCGTTAATTGGACTCCAATCATTACTGATACACCACAAGTAAAACCTCTTCCACTTTAGAGAGTAAGAGGATCTTGTGGAAGGTCTCCTTGACTCCCTTAAAATGTCCATGCAGTCCTGAGGGAGGTTCAAATGTCCGTACTGCAGGACTTCAGGAGCCATGCTGTCAAGCTGAGCGAGGGAAGGCTGGGGTGCAGAATTTTCCCTCCCATTTTGGTGAGAAGGTCCGGCCTGCACGGAAGTCTCCGATGCGGGCGAACCGAGAGTTGCAAAAGGTCTGGATACCACCATTGGCGAGGCCAGTCCGGTGCTATGAGTATCATCCTCATTCTGGATCGCAGAAGTTTGGCCACCACCTTCGGAATTAGAGGGAGGGGTGGAAAGGCGTATGCAAACGTCCCTGACCAATCTATCAAAAGAGCATTCCCTCTCGTTCCTGGTCGGTAAAACCTGGATGCGAAGGCGTGGCATTTTCTGTTTTGATCGTCTGCAAAAAGATCGATGGAAGGATGACCCCATTGATGAAAGATTTCTGCCACCACTTCGTCGTTGAGCACCCAGTCTTCTTGCTCTTGGAAGTGACGACTGAGGGCGTCTGCTCGCACGTTCTGCTCTCCCGGCAGATGTATTGCAGTGATCGATAGGTTCCTGGCTAGCAGCCAGTGCCAGATCGCCTGGGATTCGAGAGACAGAGGGCGAGTTCCACCTTGTTTGTTCAAGTAATACATGGTGGTTGTATTGTCCGTTTGAACTAGGATCGATCCGAGCTGAATTGACGGATGAAAAGCTTTGAGGGCTAAATGAACCGCCCGCAGTTCCAGCATATTGATGTGATATGTCTGTTCTCTGCTGGTCCATCTGCCCTGAGTTTGCAGATGACCCAGATGCGCTCCCCAGCCCTGAAGTGATGCATCCGTGATCAGAGATTGCTCTGGCAGAGGTTGATGAAAAGGGACTCCCACCAGTAGGTTCTGTGGTTGCAGCCACCAGAGAATGGACTTCTTTGCTGCAGGAGAGAGGACAATCCGGTCGTTCCACTGACCCAAGGATTGATCCCATTTGTCCTCGAGATCTTGCTGTAACGGTCTCATCCTCAATCTGGCATTGGGTATGAGAAAAATGCACGAGGCCATCGAACCCAGTAGAGAAGCCACCTGTCTTACTGATGAGCCTGAAGGATGATGTTGCCTTTGTCTTTCATTGATGACAATCTCTCCTCCGAAGGAAACACTTTTCCGAGGTCGGAGTTGAGGTTGGCGCCCAGATAGTGGAGTGATTGAGTTGGGTGAAGGATCGACTTGTCCAGGTTGACATGCAGGCCTAGGCGCTGAAGGAGATCTAGGCCGGTGCGAAGATGTTCCTGCACCATTTGAGGAGAGGATCCCTTCAGCAGCCAGTCGTCCAGGTATGGATATACGAACAGGCCTTGGCGATGTAATGCTGCCGCTACTACTGCCATGCATTTGGTGAATACCCTTGGAGCTGATTTTAGGCCGAAGGGTAAGACTTTGAACTGGTAATGTCTTGTTCCCACCGTGAATCGCAAGAACTTGCGATGTCGTGCTGTGATTGGGATGTGAAAATACGCATCTTGTAGATCCACCGAACACATCCAATCGCCTTTCCTTAGATGTGGAAATATTTGGTGGAGCGCCAACATCCGAAACTTTTCCTTTTTGATGGACTTGTTCAGAGAACGTAGATCCAGAATTGGTCTGAACTTGTTCGGTTGATCTTTTTCTGAACAAGGAAGTATCGTGAGTACACTCCTTTTCCTCTCTGCGCCTGAGGGACCTCTTCTATTGCTCGTTTTTTGAGAAGGGTCGACACTTCCTGACGCAGGAGGTCTATATGTAGATGACGAGATTTCACAGGAGGAATGTCTCTTGGGGACGTCCAAAAACGTAGTGTGTACCCATTTTTTAGTATATTTAGCACCCACTGATCTTTGGTTATGTTGCGCCACTCTTGAATGTAACGAATAGTTTCTTACCTGTCGGTGTAGTTTTGCAGCTTGAAGACTTTCTGGATTCACTATGCTGTGCATTATTCCGCCATCTCATGGTTGGGTCCGGATTCGTAGTCTTTTCTTTGTTTTTTTTTTGTTGTTGGCCCAGGTGGGCGGCGACGCCCCACCATTTGGTGTCTTCGGTGACGTCGTCGCGCTTCCTGCGGAAGCTCCCACCCTTGGTAGCCATCTTCGGATTCTTTTTTCTTTTTCCTCTTACAGTTTTGTTGTCTATGTCTTTGATCTTTCAATTTTCCTTTTGATCCCTCTAAACTCTGTATGTAGTCTAGTTGTACCCTTAACCTCCTATGTTATCTTCCTGGCGGAGGCGGGTGGGATCGCTAGTGAATCCAGAAAGGCTTCAAGCTGCAAAACTACACCGACAGGTAAGAAACTATTCGTTTTGCAGCGTGAATCTTTCTGGATTCACTATGCTGTGCATAGACTTTGTAGCGGTTTTGTTATTGCGGTGGTTGGGTGGAAGATGAGCATTGGTTGCTGAAAATGTGCTGTAAGACCTTCTGTCCTACTTGTGCCTCCTTGTTCATCTGGATATCCACACAGTAGTGTTTGGTGAACGTGTGCACGGAAGACCATGTTGCCGCTTGGCAAATGTCTTGTATAGGTGTGTTTGCTAGGAACGCAACCGTTGCTCCTTTCTTCCTTGTTGAGTGAGCCTGGGCGGCTCCCTCTAACTCTTGTCCTGCCTGCTTGTAGCAGAGTTGTATTGCTTGTGCAATCCATCGTGCTATGGTATTTTTTGTTACTGGCCGTCCCAGGAAACTGCTTGCGAAGGAAACAAAGAGTTGTTTTGTTTTCCTGCATTCCTTTGTCCTTTCTATGTAGTGCATCACTGCCCTTCTGGCGTCCAGCGTGTGTAGCGCCCTTTCTGTGGGCGTTGATGGTTTCTGGAAGAAACTTGGTATTTGTATTGTCTGGTTAATATGGAACCGTGACACCACCTTTGGCAGGAAGTGTGGGTCTGTTCTCAAGACAATCCTGTCCTTGTGTATTTGCAAGTAGGGCTCTTGTAGTGTAAGAGCCTGCAGTTCACTGACCCTTCGCAGTGACGTGATAGCCACTAAGAATGCCGTTTTTAGTGTGAGCATGTGCAGTGTTATCTTGTGTATGGGCTCAAATGGTGGTTTCATCAACTGTGTTAGCACAGTGTTGAGGTTCCAGCTTGGGGCTGGCATTCTTTTAGGGGGGCTATTCTTTTAGCCCCTTCCAGGAATCTTTTGACCACCTGGGAGGTGAAGAAGCTTTTCCCCGCTTCTCCCCTGGTGTAGGCCACTATGGCTGCTAAGTGAACCCTTAGTGACGAGTAACTTAGCCCGCTGTGTAGTAGGTGCGTTAGGTATTGTAGTACCGTTGATTCTTTTGTGACTTTTCGTTGCAGTCCCTCTTTAATGCACCATTGCGAGAACCTTTTCCACTTTGCAATGTAACATTTTCTTGTAGTGGGTCTCCTTGCTTCTCTGAGAACTGCCATGGTGCTTGGTGGTAGCTTGAGGTGTGCGAATTCTAGGTCCTCAGGAGCCATGCTGCTAGGCTGAGGCTCTCTGGTTCTGGGTGGAGCACTTTTCCGTCTTGCATTGTGAGGAGGTCTTTCCTTCTGCTGAACCTGTGTGCTGGTTCCTGCGCCATTTCCATTATTTGTGAGAACCATGATTGTCTGGCCCACTGCGGTGCCACCAGTATGAGTGTCATGCTGCTGCTCCTGCATTTGCTGAGTACCTTGTGTAACAGTGGTATCGGGGGAAAAGCGTATGCAAATTTGTTCGACCAACTTATCCATAGCGCATTCCCTAGGGACCTTTGGTCCGGTTGTCTGGATGCGTAATGTTGGCATTTTGCATTCTGGAGTGTTGCAAACAGGTCTATCCGTGGTGTACCCCACTTTTGGAACAGCCGCTGCACCTCCTGTTGATTGAGCTCCCATTCGTGAGATGCCGACGTCTGTCTGCTGAGTCGGTCTGCCTCTACATTGTCTATTCCTGGGAGGTGTATTGCCAGTAGGTCTATCCTTAGAGGGATGGCCCATCTCCAAATTTCCTGTGCTAGGTTTGATAGCGGTGCTGACTGTGTACCCCCTTGTTTGTTGATGTAGAACATGGTGGTTGTGTTGTCTGTTTGTATCAGCACTCTCTGTCCGTAAAGCTGCTTTTGAAAGGCTTTTAAGGCTAGGAACACAGTTTTTAGTTCTAGGTAGTTGATGTGTTTCACTGCATCTTGTTGTGGCCACAGCCCCCTGACGCGGAGTCTGTGCATGTGCGCGCCCCAGCCCTGCTGTGAGGCGTCTGTTGTGATGGTCACTGTTGGAGTTGGCTGTGTGAATGGCTTCCCCTGTAATATGTTCTCTTCCTTCCACCACGCTATTTCTTGCTGCACTGCGTGTGTGACAACCACTAGATCTTCCCAACTCCCTGTCGCTTGTGACCACTGCTGCTGTATCCATTCTTGGAACGGTCTCATGTGCAGCCTGATATGTGGGACTAGGTGGATGCACGATGCCATCATCCCCATTGTTCTGCTCACTTTCCTCACTGTCAGAACTTGCCCCTTGCGGTAATGACGTGTTTCCTTCAGGAGCGCTATAGTTCTCTTGTTGCTGGGGAACACCTTGGACTGTGTGCTGTCTATCTGTGCCCCTAAGAATATTTTGATTTGCTGTGGTTTTGTTGACGACTTCTCCCAATGTATTGAGAAACCTAGTCTGGACAGTGTTTGTATGACTTGATTGATGTGATCCTTGCAGTGTCCGTATGATCCTGCTTTCACCAGCCAGTCGTCGAGGTAGGGGTATACATGTATGCCCTTCCTCCGAAGGTGCGCTGCAGCTGCTGCTAGGCATTTTGTGAACACCCTTGGTGCGGACTTTAGTCCGAAGGCTAGCACTGTGAACTGGTAGTGATTGTGGCCTATCACGAATCTTAGTAGACGTTTGTGTTTGTGGTTGACGGGTATGTGCAGATATGCATCTTTCAAGTCTATGGTCGCCATGTAATCCCCTTGTTGGATTTGGGGTATTACTTCCTGAAGTGAAGTCATTTTGAATTTTTGAGTTTTTACGAATTTGTTCAGGAATCTGAGGTCCAGTATTGGTCTTAGTGTCTCGTCTACCTTTGGCACTAGGAAGTACGTTGAGTACACTCCCTTGTTCCTTTCGTTTATTGGAACTGGTTCTATTGCTCTTTTTGTAGCAGCTCCTCTGCTTCTAGGCGTAGGAGGGCGAGCTCCCTTGCGGGAATTGCCCGGTGTCTTGGTTTTCTGCCTGGGGGTGTTTTTGTAGTTCTATGCAGTACCCGTGCTGTTTGATGTTCAGTATCCACTTGTCCGTGGTAATGTTCCTCCATTGTGTGAGGAACTTTCCTATTCTGCCCCCAACTGGGGTTGTATGCTCGGTGGTTATTTGTTGGCTGTGTGTGTTTTTTATTTTGTCCTTTTGTTGACTTCTCCTCTCCCTTGGTGTTAATAGGGAGGGTTTGGTTTGTTTGTGGAGTCACTTTGAGGTGGGCTGCTGTCCCCCTCTTCGGGCCTGTCCCCGTCCGTAACCGCGCCCTCGAAAGGACCGCCCTCTGGGTTGGTACTGCCAATTTTGCTGCTGTTGTCCCTGTTGGCTTTGGCCCTGGTTGTTCCCCTGGTATCCTTGCTGGGGGGACTGGTGTGAAGTGGTGGGTGCATTGCCCCCTCTACCATTGGGCCGCCTTGAGGGGTTTCCTCTTCTCATTCCCCTGAACTGCAGTGCTCCCATGGACCTCGCAGTTTCGTTGTCCTTTTAGTTGCGTCAACTTGTCGTCGACCGGTGCTCCAAACAGTTTCTCTCCGTCGAAAGGTGTGTTAAGGATGTTACTCTGTACCTCCGGCTTGAAGCCCGAGATCCTGAGCCATGCGTGTCTCCTTTCAGTCACCCCTATCATCATTTGCCTGCTGGAGTTTTCTGCTGCGTCCAAGGCTGACTTTAGGCAGGTGTTCGCGATAGCCTTGCCCTCGTCCGCTAGGTAATTAGCCCTTTGTTGGTATTCTTCTGGCAGGTGTGTAATGAGCTGGCTCATTTCATCCCAATGCTGGTATGCATGCCTGCTGATGAGGGCGTTGGAGTTGGCGATGCGCCAGTGTATGGCTGCGTTCCTCTCCACCTTTCGTCCTGTGAGGTCTATTCGCTTGCTCTCCTTGTCTGGAGGTGGGCCTGTGTTGGTGGGCACACCGGCCCTTTTCCTGGCCGTTGCTGCGATAATAGAGTCTGCTGGCACTGACCCTTGGATGTACGCCGGGTCTTTTGTGGAATGCTTATATTTTGTTTTCACTTCTAGGTGTAACCGCCTTGCAGACTGCAGGTTCTCTGAAGGCCTCCCTTCCCTGGTCCAGGACGCCGGGCAGCATGGGTAGGAATTGGCTCTTTGTTTGTTGAGGGAGCAGTGTTTCGAAGAGGAAACCTGCTTTTGTCTTTTCCTCCTGCATTTCGACCCCATATGTCTTTGCAGCCTTCTGGACGACTCCATTGTAGACTCCGATGTCGTCCGGCGGCGAAGGCCTCGAGGGGTAAGAGTCTACCCCCTCTTCTGGTGACTCTGCGTCGAGGTCTTGCCAGTCCAAGTCTTGTGCCTCCGAGGGCTCTGAGTCCCGGTAAGACTGCATCTCTTCTTCGCCTTCGGCTTCGAAGTCGTAGTCTTCTTCGTCCTGGTCTTCGAGCGGTTCGGGTGTTTTCGAGGGCTCGATGTATTCGGCGTCGAACTCCTCGAGTGCCTCGTGCGCTGGCTTCGACGGAATAGCGTATTGCTTCATCTTCTCGTCGAATTCTTTTTTACGTTGCAGGATGCTCGCCATCTCTGCCTCGAGCCTTCTCTTCTTTTTCGCCATCTCGTGGGCCTTTTCGGCGTCGAGTGGTGCAGCGCCTCTCTTTGTGGTCGCGGTCGTCGAAGATGACGCCGGGCCTTCCTTTCTCGGTGTCGAGGCTTCCTTTTCGGAGGTGACCTTCGACGCCTTTGTTTTTTCGGAGGCTTTCGCCGATTGGGAGTCCTTCTCGAAGGATCCGCTCGGTTGCTTGTCCTTGGATGCTGTTGCTTTCGTCGAGGGTTTCGGCGGCAACGCTCCCTTTGAGGACTTTTCTACACTTCTAAGAGTGTCGCTCGGGGTTCTGGCTTCACTCTTTCGAGCGTCGCTTGGGTGTCTTGGGGTCGACGACTCCCTTACCTCCTTCGACGTTTTCTTATGGACCTCGACGACAGAGCAGTCCTCCGGTCCCTCTGCGATGTTGTCTTCCTCTCCGCTCGAGAGGCCCAGGTCTCGGAGCGATGGTGCTGGTCCCTGGCCCTGCATGTTGTAGTTCGCCCTTCTCTGTCTCTCTCTTACTCGGAGGGTCTTCGGGGTGAACGCCGAACACGCGTTGCAGTCTTCACTGGTGTGTTCGAGCGGCAAGCAGAGGTTACAGACTGGGTGCTGGTCCTTCTGTGCGTACTTGTGGTGACAGTTCTGGCAAAACTTAAACGGTGTCTTGTCCATAACCGCTCTCAGGGAGCCCCTGTGAGCGCATTCTCCGTAGGCGTCGAGATTTCGGTCGTGGACCTTCTACCTCGTCGTCCTTCTTGTTGTCTCCGGTTTACTTGTGTCGTCGTCCGGTGTCTCGGGAACGATCTTCTGTGGTGATATTCGACTTTTCGAGATTCCTCGTCCAAATTTCCTGGAACTTCTCGGCAACGATCCAGACCCCACGGCGGAAAAAGAATCTGAAGATGGCTACCAAGGGTGGGAGCTTCCGCAGGAAGCGCGACGACGTCACCGAAGACACCAAATGGTGGGCGTCGCCGCCCACATGGGCCAACAAAAAAAAAACAACAAAAAAAACACAAAAACAAAGAAAAGACTACGAATCCGGACCCAACCACGAGATGGCGGAATAATGCACAGCATAGTGAATCCAGCTTTAGTCGATGCTGGAGCAAGGAAGAGATCCATTACCGGCTCGATGATGCCAGGGACCAAAGGAAACAATGGTCTAGTCGCAGACCTTTGGTGGAGAGTCTCAAAAATGATGGACTTAGTTGTCTGAGGAGCTGACATGGTGATGCCCAGCTTCTGAGCCCCTCTGGTGAGAACATCATGAAAAGTGTTCACATCATCAATAGGCGACACTCTGGAGGGAGGACTATCCGTCAGGGTAGGTGAGTAATCCCTTTTGGATGAATGTGTCGAAGAGGAAGACCAAGATGGTGTACGCCGCCTCTTGCGATGTCCCTGAGACGACCTGCGTTCAGGGGATCTGCCTCGGTGTTCCCTGGCCCGAGTGGTGGGTGATTTGTCCACTTCCTGCACAAGACGCTGTAATGGTGATCTGTGCTGTGGACTGGAGTAGGTCGTAGGTCGTTGAGCGTGACCTGTGGACCCCGTCTGCCAATGATGGAGTGGTTGAAGCCATCTGGGAGAGAGATGGATGGAAGGAGATCGCTGTCTCTTTGGAGAACCTCCTGGCGGTGCTTTTGTAGGTTCCTGCGAATGAACAGAAGCACTGCGTGATGAGTGAGATGACTCTCTGCAGCTTCTAGAGCGTGATCGGCGTATGGATGAGCGATGTGACGTCGATGGGGTGTGTCTCGACGTCGACCTGCTCTGTGTCACCATCACTGGTGAATTTCTCTTCGACGTCGACCTCTCAGTGTGTCTGGCGCCCATAGACCTCGCCTTCGACGTTGAGTTTGGAGACCTCAACGATGAGCGGGTAGACGGAGAAAATCTTCTCGACGTCGATCTTTCTCTCGACGCTCTTCTCGCCGCCGACGGAGACCGCCGTCTCGACGTCGATCTTTCTCTCGACGCTGACCTTCTCGCCGTCGACGGAGACCGCCGTCTTGACGTCGAACGCCGTTTGGTATATTTTACCCTTGGTCTTGACGTCGAATACCTCGCCGTCGGAGAGGATCTTGCCTTCGACGTCGAACGCCGCCTGGACGACGGCGGAGGAGATGAGCATCTATCCTCAGGTGACGAAGTGTGTCTCGACGTCGACTGCCGTCTGGGTGACGTCGACCGAGATGCTTGCTTCGACGCCGAACGCTGGAGAGCCTGCGACGGCGGAGCCTGTCTCGACGTCGAACGCCGTATCGACGGCGACGACGGAGATCTGTGCCTCGACGCTGGGCGAGCCCGCACCAACGGAGAGCGACTCCTCGATGCTGATCGTCGCCCGGTTGACGACGGCGGAGGATTCGACGTACCTGCGTTCTTCGACGACGACCGGTGTTCTCTCGACGGCGAGCCCGCCGTCGATGGTCTTCTCGTCGACGTTTTTGTTGCCGATGAAGGGATTTGAGGCGCCGAGCCCGACGCCGATGGAGAGCATACTGGAATCTTACTTGTAGATAAGCTCTCTTTCCTCTTCTTCATCGGAGGCTTGTCTTTAGAAGGTGATTTTCTCTTCTCAGCCAATCCATGGAGACGAATCCTTTCTCTGTCCTTTAAAGTTCTGTTGGACAGCAGCTTGCAATGCTGGCAGGATTTAGGATTATGCTCAGAAGGAAGGCATAGAATACAGACAGGATGGAAGTCTGATTTGGCCTTCTTCTTGCCACAGGAAGGGCAAGAGTCAAAAAGAGAGGGCATTCTGTTGCGAAACAATGCTCAATTCTCTAAAAAAAAAAACAGTAGAGAAATACTTTAACACCAAAAAGATGTCGAAGTAAGAAGTTTTATCCAAAATTGAAGTATTTTCTGACAGAAAATCAGAAAAAAAGAAGTAGAGCTGAAGTAACCAGGGTCCTGACAGAAGGAGCCGGAAAGAACAACTGACCTAACTGTCACCCCTGAGGCATGATGGGAAGCTAGGGGTCATGGCTGCCTTAAAGGCACGGTGCCAGTTTATCTGAGTGTTTATGTGGGTTAGCTTTTCAGCTTTCTACACTAATGTTTCCACAATGCAGCCTATGTGCTGGCAATGTTTTCTTCATTTATTCCGTGCAGGATTGTGTTGTCTGTTGTTTATTAAAGCAGTTTTCAAAAGTTTTTTTCTCCCTGCTTTAGTGGAATATGTTTATGTGCAAGAGAATTCCTTACAACATTGCTCAGCATGTTTATGGGAGGCTACATTGTGTATTTTTATATATATATGGATATATATATAGAGCTACATATATGGTTTTTCACATATATGTAATGTGTTTCCGGGGTCCCGCACATGGGCGGGAATATTCATGTGCTTATGACTTTGATGAGGATCCCCTGGAAGAGAAGATTACTTTACAGATTACTTTTCTTACACAGTGCAGTATACCTGGATACTGCACTGTGACATTTCCTGTAAACAGGTAAGTAAAAGCGTTTTTGTTATTTAGTTACAGTTTTAAAGGGTTTCTTAGATTTTCCAACTCCACACTTAGACACTTTTCACAGAAAAAAACAGTCAATGTTATACTGTGGAGAAAAATAGGGTTATCGGTTCAAAGGTAAGTATTTGGTTGTGGGAGTTGGGTTTCTGGGATTAGACTCAGGGGTCCCCCAGGGTCAAGGATGCACTCTTGTTACACCCTCAGCGGCACTAGGGTGGCCGGGTGCAGAGTGCTGTTTTGGCGTCGGGCGCCCTGTAGCTTTCAATGGGGAGTCTCCGTTCTGCAAACACACTGCAGGCTCGGGGACGAAGGTCTTCTGGGTGCGACCACCACTTGGAGAGGTAAGTTGGGATGCTAGGGGTTGGTTAGGCACCATCGGTTGGGCCACCCAAGGCTGTGGGGTGTCGGGTGCAAGGGTGCCTTTTAGGGTCGGATCTTCTTACCAGCTCCTGGTCGCGGTGGGGGGGGACCTTCCGGTTTGAGGCTGCAGGCGTCGGCTGGAGGCTTGAGGCAGGTCAGGGGTCACTGGATCTCGGGTCAGGATCGCCGGGGAGACCTCCTCGTGGTGTTGGGCCACTCGAACTCGAGCCTTGAGCATCAGGTGCAGAGTGGTGCAGACTCAAGGACTTTGCCGGACCTGGAGTCTGTTGGTGAACAAATCCAGTGTTCACGGGAGACCGAGTCTTTTCTTTTGAAGGCAGGGCAGGTCCTCGGGGTTCTTGAAGCTGCTGGCTGCAGAACAGACTGGAGTTTCGCTTCTGCAGGTTCGAGGTGGGGACAGGCCGGTAGGGCTGGGGCCAAGTCAGTGGGCGTCCTCCTCTTGTTAGCTTCGGCACGGCTGTTCGGTCCTTCTTCTTTTCTTCTTCTGGTTTCTTGTCTGAGGAAACAAGGTTCAAGGGGTGCCCCTAAATACTAGATTTAGGGGCATTACAGGTAGGTAAAAGGTTGGGACCAATGGGTCCCTTCCCTGGGGTGGGTACACCCCTATTATGCCATCCTCCAATGGGAGGGGGGCCTAAGCCTCACCCTAGTTGGCTTGGCCCCCCCATCTGCTTCATCTCGCCTCCACCACCTGAGGGGAGGAGTTGGCAGAGGTGGGCACGCCTCCCTTCCTCACTTGGTTTTCCCGCCAGTTCTCCTGCCCAAAGAGGGGGTCAGAACCAGTGGGGACCAGTTGCTGGAAGCAGCAAGTGGCCTGGGGAAACTCAAAAAGGCGGCAAGCCTTTGAAGCTTCCCCCTTGTAGACTCTGCCCATCCAGGGGGAGGAGGCTTGGCACCTCGTCTAGGGATGTTCATCGTTTCAGGCCCCAAGAGCAGCAGGCTCTCGACTCAGGGGTCCAGAAACATGTCTGGTGCTGGCAGCTGAAAGCAGCCACTCAGCCTGGACACTAGTGGTAGGTAGTTTTTCAGGGGGCATCTCTAAGATACCCTCTGTGTGCGTTTTTCATTAAATCCCACGCTGGCATCAGTGTGAGTTTAATGTGTTGAGAAGTTTGATACCAAACTCCTCAGTTTTCAGTGTAGCCATTATGGTGCTGTGGAGTTCGTAATGACAAACTCCCAGCACCATATACTCTTAATGGCAGCACTGCCCTTACAATGTCTAAGAATGGACTTATACACTGTAGGGGTACAGGGCTCATGCACCTGTACCCTCACCACTGGTATAGGGTGCCCAGCTAGAGGGGTGACTGATCTATGCCAGGGCAATGGGTTGTAGGCATGGCACACATGGATGTCTGCCATGTCGACTCTTCACTTTGTTCTGCACCAAGACACGCAGCCTGCAAAGGCAGTGTGTGAGTGTAAAGGTAAAGGACCTCTAAGGGTGGCACAATAAGTGCTGCAGCCCTTAGAGGCCTTCCCTGGTCACAGTGACCTGGGTACCTGTGGTAAAATGTACCAGGGGCAGACCTGTGGCCAGAGATGCCAATTGGTTTGGGTTTCAATGCAGTTTTAGGGAAAGAACACAGGCCCTGGGTACCTGATTAGCAGGAGCCCAGGGCACACTCAGTCAAAGCACATCAGCAATTCAGCAAAATGTGGGGGCAACCATGCAGAAAGAGGGCACTTTCTCACATTCGCTTCTGCCAGGAACAGAACATGTGGGATGTGCATTTGAAGGCATGAGAGACAGAGAAAGGTGTGGAATGTACTTCTTGGTCTCAGAGTGTAGTGTTATAAGCAGTGGTACTCAAATGTGCATTATGTTGTACATTGGGGAATGAAGTGTGTAGTGCTATAGGCAGTGGTGTACAAATGTGCATTGTGTTGTACATTGGGAAGTAATATGAAGTTCTTACTATTGGCTTTGACATGCCATCTTGAATTCTGACTCTGTCTAGCTTGAGCTTTGCGCACACAGGCAGGCCCCCAGATTACTCAAGTTGTTTAGGCTATTCACGTTGAAGTTTGTTTTCTGTACGTTTGGAGATTGTTTTCTACTTTCTCAAGATTTGTTAAGATAAGGGGCTGGAACATGTGAGAGCGCAGAAAGATAAGTGAGAACTCATTTGCCTTTGGAATGCTTGCATGGAGAGTGGCCAACTCCATTAAGTTTCCTTGGCAGAGGTGGTCCTCTCCGAAACTTCTAGTGCTTTGAGCTTATAAAACCGGGGTTTGTTGACTTGGAAACCGGGATTTTGGACCTGAATGGAGGCGGACGCATCTACTTCAGTGTAGGAACCCGGCTTGGTGAGTCTCTTGAATTCCCCAGTCTGGAGTGGGCTAAGATGCTGTGTTTGCAGCCAGTGATGTGTTTTCTTTGATTATTGACTTTGTGATGTGCGAGTGTGTCTGTGAGCACATTCAAGTCTCCGGTGGTTATAATCATCGGTTGTATTTAGTGTATATATCTTTCTGATTTCTTGCAGTGGACATCCAGTATTACATCTGCTTGTATTTTATTCCATGTACCTTATTCCATGCATTTAACAGTTGCCTTTGCTTATTTAGAAGTGTGTTATTATTGCTTATGCATTTATACATATCTCTATATATATATATATATATATATATATATATATATATATATATATTCACTGAAAAAACCATAGGTTTTAGGGACAGTTATAGTTAGTTGGACATTGCACTCGTACAAAACCCGTGAAATTCCCCTGTTATAGTTAGTTCAGCTAACTATAACTCGCGCCCCGCAATGCACTGCTGATGACGTCACATATTACATCACTCATGACATGGTCAGTGACATCACTGATGACATCACTGATGACATCTCAAATGACATCACTGATGACATCATCCAGTGACTGTGTTTCTGTAAAGTTTAAATATGTTTAATATATATAGGGAAAGGCGTATTGAAGAATGAGTGGGTGTATAAGTGTCTGAATGGATGATTTAGTACGTGAGTGACTGACTCTACAAGTGAGTGATTAAACGTATCTTACTGAATGCATGGGTTAGTGACTAAACTGTGTGAATGTCTGTATCCGTCTGTTTGTTGGTGTGTAAGTGGATGCATGGATTTGCGAATAGCTACATGAGTGTCTATATGGGTTATTGATTGGTTCTCTGAGTATCTGTATGGCTGCCTGAGTGTTTGTGTGGGTGGGGTGTGTGTGACTCTATACATAGATGTGTGAGTGGGTGATTCACTGGGTGCATGATTTCAAGAGTGCATCTGTGATGGACTGCTTGGGTGGGTGAGTGTGTGTATGGGTGTGTTAGTGAGTGAATGTATATCTCAGTGGTACATGTGCGAGTAACTACATATGTAAAAGGCAGTATATATGTGTGTTAGAGTATTTAAATGGCTATAAGTGAGAGTGTGTTATTGTGAGAGTGGCTGTATGGATGCGTGTGTGCTTGTATCAGTTATTGTATAAGAGCGTAAGAATGTGCTAGTATTTGTATGAGTAAGTGAGCTGGTGTGTGTATAACTGTATAGGTGAGTAAATGGGTGTGTGATTAATTTTTTGCATGACTGACTAGGTGTGTGAGTACCTCTATGGATGAGTGGCGGTGTGTGAGTGTTTATATAGGTGTATGAGTGCATATGATAGTCCTGTACTGAGTGACTGTAAGTATGAGTGACTATACAGGTGAGTGAGTGGATGTGTGTGTAGACCTAAGAATCAGTGAGTGGGTATGTAGTTTTGGTGTTGGAGTGTCTATGGTTTTGAGAATGGCAGTCTGTAATTTAGAGTGGGTGTATCAAAAGTTATATTAGGGTGTGAGAAGATGCATGAAATTATCACATGGATGATGTCATCAGTGATGTCATTTGAGATGTCATCAGTGATGTCATCAGTGATGTCACTGACCATGTCATGAGTGATGTAATATGTGACGTCATCAGCAGTGCATTGCGGGGCGCGAGTTATAGTTAGCTGAACTAACTATAACAGGGGAATTTCACGGGTTTTGTACGAGTGCAATGTCCAACTAACTATAACTGTCCCTAAAACCTATGGTTTTTTCAGTGAATTTCAAAGGTTTTTAAATGCTAATTTCTAACTATAACGTGCCTGAAACCTATGGTTTTTTCAGTGAATTTCAAAGGTTTTTTAAATGCTAATTTCTAACTATAACGTGCCTGAAACCTATGGTTTTTAAGTGAATTTCAAAGGTTTTTTAAATGCTAGTTTCTAACTATGCCAACAGAGGTAGGACATGTGAAGAAAGAAGAAAAACGCACAGAAAGAAGCAAAAGATGTGCAGAAAGAACCAACAGAGGAGCAGAAAGAGGCCTTGTTGCAAAATCATCCTGTGCCCACAACTTTTTCAGACGGGTACTGGTGGTAACTGACTCTGACTAACCAGAGCCAGTGCGCGTTTGCACAGTGGTGAAGGGAGGGGGCCTGAGGTGACATGTGTGCAAACACGCCCCGTGGCGCGTTTTAAGTTGCGGGATTAAGTCCCTTGAATCCTGAGGGTCCCTGGGGCCCAACTAGCCCCCAGGAACCTACAGTTAGGACCACAGAGCTGAGTTGCAGAGAGGCGTTCCGAGGCCACGCACCTTTTTCACCTCTCTGCAACGCAACTCTGTTGTGCTTACTGAAGGTACCTGGTGGGCTAGTTGGCCCCCAGGATTCAAAGGGAATTAACTCCCCAACTTAAAACGCACCACAGGGCGTGTTTGCGCACATGTCACCTGAGGCCCCGCCCCTCACACTTCACCACTGTGCAAACGCGCCCCGTGGCGCGTTTTAGGTTGGGGGATTAGGTCACCTTGAATCCTGAGAGTCCCTGGGGCCCAACTAGCCCACCAGGTACTTCCAGTAAGCACCACAGGCCTGCGTTGCAACGCCTGTAACAAATTGTGCAGTTGTGTTTAGGTAGTGAAGAGGGTCGTGCTGGGGGTAGTGTTTTAGGGTTTAGGGTAGTGCAGTGGTGTTTGTGTAGTGTAGGGGGTCATGCTGGGGGTAGATTTAGGGTTTAGGGTAGTGCAGTGGTGTTTGGGTAGTGTAGGGAGTCGTGCTGGGGGAGTGTTTTAGGGTTTAGGGTAGTACAGTGGTGTTTGGGTAGTGTAGGGGTCGTGCTGGGGGTTAGTGTTTTAGGGTTTTAGGGTTTAGGGTAGTGCAGTGGTGTTTGGGTAGTGTAGGGGATACTGCTGGGGGTAGTGTTTTAGGGTTTAGGGTAGTGCAATGGTGTTTGGGTAGTGTAGGGGGTACTGCTGGGGGTAGTGTTTTAGGGTTTAGGGTAGTGCAGTGGTGTTTGGGTAGCGTAGGGGTACTGCTGGGGGTAGTGTTTTATGGTTTAGGGTAGTGCAGTGGTGTTTGGGTAGTGTAGGGGTTCGTGCTGGGGTAGTGTTTTAGGGTTTGGGGTAGTGCAGTGGTGTTTGTGTAGTGTAGGAGGTCGTGTTTTAGGGTTTAGGGTAGTGCAGTGGTCTTTGGGTAGTGTAGGGAGTCGTGCGGGGGTAGTGTTTTAGGGATTAGGGTAGTGCATTGGTATTTGGGTAGTGTAGGGGGTCATGCGGGGGTAGTGTTTTAGGGTTTAGGGCAGTGCAGTGGTGTTTAGGTACGTACGGTGTTCGGGCAGTGTAGTGGTCTTTGGGTAGTGTAGGGGGTTGTGCTGGGGGTGGTGTTTTAGGGATTAGGGTAGTGCATTGGTATTTGGGTAGTGTAGGGGGTCATGCGGGGGTAGTGTTTTAGGGTTTAGGGCAGTGCAGTGGTGTTTAGGTAGTGTAGGGGGTCGTGCTGGGGGAGTGTTTTAGGGTTTAGGGCAGTGCAGTGGTGTTCGGGTAGTGTAGGGGGTCGTGCTGGGGGTAGTGTTATAGGGTTTAGGGCAGTGCAGTGGTGTTCGGGCAGTGTAGGGGGTCGTGCTGGGGGTGGTGTTTTAGGGTTTAGGGCAGTGCAGTGGTGTTCGGACAGTGTAGGGGGTCGTGCTGGGGGTGGTGTTTCAGGGTTTAGGGCAGTGCAGTGGTGTTCGGGCAGTGTAGGGGGTCGTGCAGGGGGTGGTGTTTCAGGGTTTAGGGCAGTGCAGTGGTGTTCGGGCAGTGTAGGGGGTCGTGCAGGGGTGGTGTTTCAGGGTTTAGGGCAGTGGTGTTCGGGCAGTGTAGGGGGTCATGCTGGGGGTGGTGTTTCAGGGTTTGGGGCAGTGCAGTGGTGTTCGAGCAGTAAAGGGGGTCGTGCTGGGGGTGGTGTTTCAGGGTTTAGGGCAGTGCAGTGGTGTTCGGGCAGTGTAGGGGGTCGTGCTGGGGGTGGTGTTTCAGGGTTTAGGGCAGTGCAGTGGTGTTCGGGCAGTGTAGGGGGTCGTGCTGGGGTGGTGTTTCAGGGTTTAGGGCAGTGCAGTGGTGTTCGGGCAGTGTAGGGGGTCGTGCTGAGGGGTGGTGTTTCAGGGTTTAGGGCAGTGCAGTAGTGTTTGGGCAGTGTAGGGGGTCGTGCTGGGGTGAGTGTTTCAGGGTTTAGGGCAGTGCAGTGGTGTTCGGGCAGTGTAGGGGTCGTGCTGGGGGTGGTGTTTCAGGGTTTAGGGCAGTGCAGTGGTGTTCGGGCAGTGTAGGGGGTCGTGCTGGGGATGGTGTTTCAGGGTTTAGGGCAGTGCAGTGGTGTTCGGGCAGTGTAGGGGTCGTGCTGGGGGTGGTGTTTCAGGGTTTAGGGCAGTGCAGTGGTGTTCGGGCAGTGTAGGGGGTCATGCTGGGGGTAGTGTTTCTAGGGTTTAGGGCAGTGCAGTGGTGTTCGGGCAGTGTAGGGGGTCGTGCTGGGGGTGGTGTTTCAGGGTTTAGGGCAGTGCAGTCGTGTTCGGGCAGTGTAGGGGGTCATGCTGGGGGTGGTGTTTCAGGGTTTAGGGCAGTGCAGTGGTGTTCGGGCAGTGTAGGGGTCGTGCTGGGGGTGGTGTTTCAGGGTTTAGGGCAGTGCAGTGGTGTTCGGGCAGTGTAGGGGGTCGTGCTGGGGCTGGTGTTTCAGGGTTTAGGGCAGAGCAGTGGTGCTCGGGCAGTGTAGGGGGTTGTGCTGGGGGTGGTGTTTCAGGGTTTATGGCAGTGCAGTGGTGTTAGGGCAGTGTAGGGGTCGTGCTGGGGGTGGTGTTTCAGGGTTTAGGGCAGTGCAGTGGTGTTCGGGCAGTGTAGGGGGTCGTGCAGGGGTGGTGTTTCAGGGTTTAGGGCAGTGCAGTGGTGTTCGGGCAGTGTAGGGGGTCGTGCTGGGGTGGTGTTTCAGGGTTTAGGGCAGTGCAGTGGTGTTCGGGCAGTGTAGGGGGTCGTGCTGAGGGGTGGTGTTTCAGGGTTTAGGGCAGTGCAGTGGTGTTCGGGCAGTGTAGGGAGTCGTGCTGGGGCTGGTGTTTCAGGGTTTAGGGCAGTGCAGTGGTGTTCGGGCAGTGTAGGGGGTCGTGCTGGGGCTGGTGTTTCAGGGTTTAGGGCAGTGCAGTGGTGTTCGGGCAGTGTAGGGGGTCGTGCTGGGGCTGGTGTTTCAGGGTTTAGGGCAGTGCAGTGGTGTTCGGGCAGTGTAGGGGGTCGTGCTGGGGGTGGTGTTTCAGGGTTTAGGGCAGTGCAGTGGTGTTCGGGCAGTGTAGGGGGTCATGCTGGGGTGGTGTTTCAGGGTTTAGGCAGGCAGTGGTGTTCGGGCAGTGTAGGGGGTCTTGCTGGGGGTGGTGTTTCAGGGTTTAGGGCAGTGCAGTGGTGTTCGGGCAGTGTAACGGGGTCTTGCTGGGGGTGGTGTTTCAGGGTTTAGGGCAGTGCAGTGGTGTTCGGGCAGTGTAGGGGGTCGTGCTAGGGGTGGTGTTTCAGGGTTTAGGGCAGTGCAGTGGTGTTCGGGCAGTGTAGGGGGTCGTGCAGGGGGTGGTGTTTCAGGGTTTAGGGCAGTGCAGTGGTGTTCGGGCAGTGTAGGGGGTCGTGCAGGGGGTGGTGTTTCAGGGTTTAGGGCAGTGCAGTGGTGTTCGGGCAGTGTAGGGGGTCGTGCTGGGGGTGGTGTTTCAGGGTTTAGGGCAGTAGCAGTGTTGTTCGGGCAGTGTAGGGGGTCGTGCAGGGGTGGTGTTTCAGGGTTTAGGGCAGTGCAGTGGTGTTCGGGCAGTGTAGGGGGTCGTGCTGGGGCTGGTGTTTCAGGGTTTAGGGCAGTGCAGTGGTGTTCGGGCAGTGTAGGGGTCGTGCTGGGGCTGGTGTTTCAGGGTTTAGGGCAGTGCAGTGGTGTTCGGGCAGTGTAGGGGGTCATGCTGGGGCTGGTGTTTCAGGGTTTAGGGCAGTGCAGTGGTGTTCGGGCAGTGTAGGGGGTCTTGCTGGGGCTGGTGTTTCAGGGTTTAGGGCAGTGCAGTGGTGTTCGGGCAGTGTAGGGGGTCTTGCTGGGGCTGGTGTTTCAGAGTTTAGGGCAGTGCAGTGGTGTTCGGGCAGTGTAGGGGGTCTTGCTGGGGCTGGTGTTTCAGGGTTTAGGGCAGTGCAGTGGTGTTCGGGCAGTGTAGGGGTCGTGCTGGGGGTGGTGTTTCAGGGTTTAGGGCAGTGCAGTGGTGTTCGGGCAGTGTAGGGGGTCGTGCTGGGGCTAGTGTTTCAGGGTTTAGGGCAGAGCAATGGTGCTCAGGCAGTGTAGGGGGTTGTGCTGGGGGTGATGTTTCAGGGTTTATGGCAGTGCAGTGGTGTTAGGGCAGTGTAGGGGGTCGTGCTGGGGGTGGTGTTTCAGGGTTTAGGGCAGTGCAGTGGTGTTCGGGCAGTGTAGGGGGTCGTGCTGGGGGTGGTGTTTCAGGGTTTAGTGCAGTGGTGTTCGGGCAGTGTAGGGGGTCGTGCTGGGGTGGTGTTTCAGGGTTTAGGGCAGTGCAGTGGTGTTCGGGCAGTGTAGGGTGTCGTGCTGAGGGGTGGTGTTTCAGGGTTTAGGGCAGTGCAGTAGTGTTTGGGCAGTGTAGGGGGTCGTGCAGGGGGTGGTGTTTCAGGGTTTAGGGCAGTGCAGTGGTGTTCGGCCAGTGTAGGTAGTCTTGCTGGGGGTGGTGTTTCAGGGTTTAGGGCAGTGCAGTAGTTTTCGGGCAGTGTAGGCGGTCGTGCTGGGGCTGGTGTTTCAGGGTTTAGGGCAGTGCAGTGGTGTTCGGGCAGTGTACGGGGTTGTGCTGGGGCTGGTGTTTCAGGGTTTAGGGCAGTGCAGTGGTGTGCGGGCAGTGTACGGGGTTGTGCTGGGGCTGGTGTTTCAGGGTTTAGGGCAGTGCAGTGGTGTTCGGGCAGTGTAGGGGGTCATGCTGGGGGTGGTGTTTCAGGGTTTAGGGCAGTGCAGTGGTGTTCGGGCAGTGTAGGGGGTCGTGCTGGGGCTGGTGTTTCAGGGTTTAGGGCAGAGCAGTGGTGTTCGGGCAGTGTAGGGGGTCGTGCTGGGGGTGGTGTTTCAGGGTTTAGAGCAGTGCAGTGGTGTTCGGGCAGTGTAGGGGGTCTTGCTGGGGGTGGTGTTTCAGGGTTTAGGGCAGTGCAGTGGTGTTCGGGCAGTGTAGGGGGTCTTGCTGGGGGTGGTGTTTCAGGGTTTAGGGCAGTGGTGTTCGGGCAGTGTAGGGGGTCTTGCTGGGGGTGATGTTTCAGGGTTTAGGGCAGTGCAGTGGTGTTCGGGCAGTGTATGGGGTCTTGCTGGGGGTAGTGTTTCAGGGTTTAGGGCGGTGCAGTGGTGTTCGTGCAGTGTAGGGGATCGTGCTGGGGGTGGTGTTTCAGGGTTTAGGGCAGTGCAGTAGTGTTCGGGCAGTGTAGGATGTCGTGCAGGGGTGGTGTTTCAGGGTTTAGGGCAGTGCAGTGGTGTTCTGGCAGTGTAGGGGGTCATGCTGGGGGTGGGGTTTCAGGGTTTAGGGCAGTACAGTGGTGTTCGGGCAGTGTAGGGGGTCGTGCAGGGGGTGGTGTTTCAGGGTAGTGCAGTGGTGTTCGGGTAGTGTAGGGGGTCGTGCTGGGGCTGGTGTTTCAGGGTTTAGGGCAGTGCAGTGGTGTTCGGGCAGTGTAGGGGTCTTGCTGGGGGTGATGTTTCAGGGTTTAGGGAGCAGTGGTGTTCGGGCAGTGTAGGGGGTCTTGCTGGGGGTGATGTTTCAGGGTTTAGGGCAGTGCAGTGGTGTTCGGGCAGTGTAGGGGGTCTTGCTGGGGGTAGTGTTTCAGGGTTTAGGGCAGTGCAGTGGTGTTCGGGCAGTATAGGGGTCGTGCTGGGGATGGTGTTTCTGGGTTTAGGGCAGTGCAGTAGTGTTCGGGCAGTGTAGGGGGTCTTGCTGGGGGTGGTGTTTCAGGGTTTAGGGCAGTGCAGTGGTGTTCGGGCAGTGTAGGGGGTCATGCACGGGGTGGTGTTTCAGGGTTTAGGGCAGTGCAGTGGTGTTCAGGCAGTGTAGGGGGTCGTGCTGAGGCTGGTGTTTCACGGTTTAGGGCAGTGCAGTGGTGTTCGGGCAGTGTAGGGGGTCGTGCTGGGGCTGGTGTTTCAGGGTTTAGGGCAGTGCAGTGGTGTTCGGGCAGTGTAGGCGGTCGTGCTGGGGCTGGTGTTTCAGGGTTTAGGGCAGTGCAGTGGTGTTCGGGCAGTGTAGGGGGTCGTGCTGGGGCTGGTGTTTCAGGGTTTAGGGCAGTGCAGTGGTGCTCGGGCAGTGTACGGGGTCGTGCTGGGGGTGATGTTTCAGGGTTTAGGGTAGTGCAGTGGTGTTCGGGCAGTGTAGGGGGTCGTGCAGGGGCTGGTGTTTCAAGGTTTAGTGCAGTGCAGTGGTGTTCGGGCAGTGTAGGGGGTCGTGCTGGGGCTGGTGTTTCAGGGTTTTGGGCAGAGCAGTGGTGTTCGGGCAGTGTAGGGGGTCATGCTGGGGGTAGTGTTTCAGGGTTTAGGGCAGTGCAGTGTTGTTCGGGCAGTGTAGGGGGTCGTGCTGGGGGTGGTGTTTCAGGGTTTAGGTCAGTGGTGTTCGGGCAGTGTAGGGGGTCTTGCTGGGGGTGATGTTTCAGGGTTTAGGGCAGTGCAGTGGTGTTCGGGCAGTGTAGGGGGTCTTTCTGGGGGTAGTGTTTCAGGGTTTAGGGCGGTGCAGTGGTGTTCGTGCAGTGTAGGGGATCGTGCTGGGGGTGGTGTTTCAGGGTTTAGGGCAGTGCAGTAGTGTTCGGGCAGTGTAGGATGTCGTGCAGGGGGTGGTGTTTCAGGGTTTAGGGCAGTGCAGTGGTGTTCTGGCAGTGTAGGGGGTCATGCTGGGGGTGGGGTTTCAGGGTTTAGGGCAGTACAGTGGTGTTCGGGCAGTGTAGGGGGTCGTGCAGGGGGTGGTGTTTCAGGGTAGTGCAGTGGTGTTCGGGCAGTGTAGGGGGTCGTGCTGGGGCTGGTGTTTCAGGGTTTAGGGCAGTGCAGTGGTGTTCGGGCAGTGTAGGGGGTCTTGCTGGGGGTGATGTTTCAGGGTTTAGGGCAGTGGTGTTCGGGCAGTGTAGGGGGTCTTGCTGGGGGTGATGTTTCAGGGTTTAGGGCAGTGCAGTGGTGTTCGGGCAGTGTAGGGGGTCTTGCTGGGGGTAGTGTTTCAGGGTTTAGGGCAGTGCAGTGGTGTTCGTGCAGTATAGGGGGTCGTGCTGGGGATGGTGTATCTGGGTTTAGGGCAGTGCAGTAGTGTTCGAGCAGTGTAGGGGGTTGTGCAGGGGGTGGTGTTTCAGGGTTTAGGGCAGTGCAGTGGTGTTCGGGCAGTGTAGGGGGTTGCGCTGGGGGTGGTGTTTCAGGGTTTAGGGCAGTGCAGTGGTGTTCGGGCAGTGTAGGGGGTCATGCACGGGGTGGTGTTTCAGGGTTTAGGGCAGTGCAGTGGTGTTCGGGCAGTGTAGGGTGTTGTGCTGGGGCTGGTGTTTCAGGGTTCAGGGCAGTGCAGTGGTGTTCAGGCAGTGTAGGGGGTCGTGCTGAGGCTGGTGTTTCACGGTTTAGGGCAGTGCAGTGGTGTTCGGGCAGTGTAGGGGGTCGTGCTGGGGCTGGTGTTTCAGGGTTTAGGGCAGTGCAGTGGTGTTCGGGCAGTGTAGGCGGTCGTGCTGGGGCTGGTGTTTCAGGGTTTAGGGCAGTGCAGTGGTGTTCGGGCAGTGTAGGGGGTCGTGCTGGGGCTGGTGTTTCAGGGTTTAGGGCAGTGCAGTGGTGCTCGGGCAGTGTACGGGGTCGTGCTGGGGGTGATGTTTCAGGGTTTAGGGTAGTGCAGTGGTGTTCGGGCAGTGTAGGGGGTCGTGCAGGGGCTGGTGTTTCAAGGTTTAGGGCAGTGCAGTGGTGTTCGGGCAGTGTAGGGGGTCGTGCTGGGGCTGGTGTTTCAGGGTTTTAGGCAGAGCAGTGGTGTTCGGGCAGTGTAGGGGGTCATGCTGGGGGTAGTGTTTCAGGGTTTAGGGCAGTGCAGTGTTGTTCGGGCAGTGTAGGGGGTCGTGCTGGGGGTGGTGTTTCAGGGTTTAGGTCAGTGGTGTTCGGGCAGTGTAGGGGGTCTTGCTGGGGGTGATGTTTCAGGGTTTAGGGCAGTGCAGTGGTGTTCGGGCAGTGTAGGGGGTCTTGCTGGGGGTAGTGTTTCAGGGTTTAGGGCAGTGCAGTGGTGTTCGGGCAGTGTAGGGGGTCATGCTGGGGGTGGTGTTTCAGGGTTTAGGGCAGTGCAGTGGTGTTCGGGCAGTGTAGGGGGTCGTGAAGGGGGTGGTGTTTCAGGGTTTAGGGCAGTGCAGTGGTGTTCTGGCAGTGTAGGGGGTCGTGCTAGGGGTGGTGTTTCAGGGTTTAGGGCAGTGCAGTGGTGTTCGGGCAGTGTAGGGGGTCATGCAGGGGCTGGTGTTTCAGGGTTTAGGGCAGTGCAGTGGTGTTCGGGCAGTGTAGGGGGTCGTGCTGGGGGTAGTGTTTTAGGGTTTAGGGTAGTGCAGTGGTGCTTGTGTAGTGTAGGGGGTCGTGCTGGGGGTAGTGTTTTAGGGTTTAGGGTAGTGCAGTGGTGTTTGTGTAGTGTAGGGGGTCATGTTTTAGGGTAGTGCAGTGGTGTTTGGGTAGTGTAGGGGGTCGTGCTGGTGGTAGTGTTTTAGGATTTAGGTTAGTGCAGTGGTGTTTGGGTAGTGTAGGGGGTCGTGCTGGGGGTAGTGTTTTAGGGTTTAGGATAGTGCAGTGGTGCTTGTGTAGTGTAGGGGGTCGTGCTGGGGGTAGTGTTTTAGGGTTTAAGGTAGTGCAGTGGTGTTTTTGTAGTGTAGGGGGTCATGTTTTAAGATGCAATGCTCCAATACCTGACCAGTCTGCACTACATAAAACTGCAAAAAAACTAAAAATAAAAAGTGTTTTGCACACTTTTGTCATTGGGCTATATGTGGGCTACATCTGGGTAATATTTGTGCTACATTTGGGCTCTTTTTTCACTGGTGGCCATCTTGGAAGACTTCTTTGTTATGAAGTTTCCTAATTTCTTCATTTACTGCAGTCTTCTCAGTAGGAAATGCTTTCAGTTTTTACTTTGATTCCATCAAGAAGGCATTCAGATGTGTCTCACATCTGCCATAAATTCAGAATGTTAGCACTCTAGTTGCTCATTAGATCACTGGAGTAAAGCTACTGCTCACCAGGGAGTTAACTGGTAGTCTGCTGCTGGTATTGAAAGTGATTGTTTCAGTCTGCATGTCAGAATTTTCTAATGAAATAGAAGAGGATATGAGATCTCACTTAAAACATGCCCTAATTTTTCTTTCTGCAGCACTAACCATAATTTCTATTTCAAAAAGAACCCCTCATTTTGTTCCTTTTTAAATTAAATGTTTTAAGTGTTACCGGTTTATTCCAATCAAGATGGCTTCAGGTGTGCCATACTTTTGTCATAAGTAAGGCTGTTAGCGCTCTAGTTGTTCTTTAGAACACTCTGGGAAGCTGCAGTAGAACACAAAGGCATCAACTGGCAGGCTGCTCCTGTTGAAATATAACAGGAAGATATTTGAGATCACACTTGAAATATGTCCTAATTTTTCTTTCTACAGCACTAACCATAATTTCTATGACAAAATGAACCCCCTCATTTTGTTCCTTTTTAAATTAAATGTTTTAAGTGTTACCAGTTTATTCCAATCAAGATGGCTTCAGGTGTGCCATACTTTTGTCATAAGTAAGGCTGTTAGCACTCTAGTTGTTCTTTAGAACACTCTGGGAAGCTGCAGTAGAACACAAAGGCATCAACTGGCAGGCTGCTCCTGTTGAAATATAACAGGAAGATATTTGAGATCACACTTGAAACATGTCCTAATTTTTCTTTCTACAGCACTAACCATAATTTCTATGACAAAATGAACCCCATCATTTTGTTCCTTTTTAAATTAAATTGTTTAAGTGTTACCAGTTTATTCCAATCAAGATGGCTTCAGGTGTGCCATACTTTTGTCATAAGTAAGGCTGTTAGCACTCTAGTTGTTCTTTAGAACACTCTGGGAAGCTGCAGTAGAACACAAAGGAATCAACTGACAGTCTCTGCCCTTGTTGGATGTACATGTTTTACTGAGAATGTCAGACTTCATTCTCACATGAGTGAGAAAGATAATGTGAATTTACAGAAAATATGCTCTCATTTTAGCTTCTGGAGCACCTTCCAAACCTCCATGGGACAAGCATGAGAAAATAGTGTTCTCTCAAACATGATTCATGATATCCCAGCAGAAGGTTTTTCACATGGTAAAATCACCTTAGAATACACCACAATTCCTAAAATTAGTATGGTACCATCAACAAGTAAATTCTAATGTAACTAAAGCCTGTTATCACCCTTTATAGTTCTCCTTTTGGTGACCCTCAAAATCTTCTATTCACTACAATGCATTTCAATGAGGTACTATCATTTATATTGGTCCCAAGATGGCTGCCAGCAATTCCAGGATGAAGTGCTGACAGCCAATCAGATCTCACGATGACATGTGTGGTTAGGCTCCGCCCAGATATATATGTGACTTTACTTTTGATTTTCTCAGGAACTACTGAACGGATTTACACCATTTAAGCGAAAGGCACGACACTGAACCAAGGGCTACCTCTTTGCCAAATTTGGTGTAATTCCGTTCAGCAGTTCGGGCTGTAGCTGCGACTAAAGGTTCCTATGGAAAAATGAATGGGGAAAACGCGTTTTGGGACCCCCTTTTTCTCGGCCCCCGCTTGACGTATCACCCGAGACTTTCAGGATAGGAGCGGACCGGAGCGCCCCAACAAGTTGGAAACTTTCGCGAAGATTCGTCAACCGGCGCCAACGTTATTTCAAATAGAATGTCGCGGATTTCCTATGGATAATAGGTTTTAACTATAACTATCTACTGGCGACCGCCAGTAGATAATATATATATATATATATATATATATATATATATATATATATATATATATATATATCTATATATATATATCAAAAGCTCCAAGGTGCCCACAGGCGAGGAAGCACTCAAGCAGCAGCGTGGTTTCTTATGGCGGGTAAAGGCATCTCTGTACGCCGATGATTGCAGCTCATGTGGATCTTCGGCCTGACGTGTTTCTCAGCCTGTGCTCGTCATCAGAGGCTCGTCGTGAATGAAAGCATGTAGACACTCCCACTATTTATATTAACTGCCCACAGATGGGCCACTCATATGGAGGGAACGCAATGTCTCGTGGGACTGGTAGTACGTGTCTCTTCCCTTGATGGGTGCAATGTAAATAGTGGGAGGGCGAAGCAATACATGTCTACACTAAAAATTCCATAAAGGAAAACTGCTCCTGGGACCAGTGGCTACTTTCAGACACAGATAAGGGAAAACACCATGCTTACCTGGGATTTACTTGGTGGTCGTCCCAGAGTTTCAATAGATTCCGGGGTAGAGACGATTGTCTGTGGGATGTAGAGCGGGAATGTAGCGACACCAGAGTCTACTGTTGAGTCTTCAGTCAACCACCGATGCAGCTGATCCTCAAATCTAGAGAAAATCACAGAGCTTTAGTGGCATCACCCAAAGCAGCAAAGGACATACTGAGCAGAAAAATACCCATAGGAGGCAGACAGTGAGACAACAGTGTGCAGGAGTACAGCACAATATGTAGGGAGACAAGAATGGGTATGCAGAGGCAGAAAAAATTAGTTTGTCCCTTAAACAAGTGTACAGCGGTAAACAATGGATCTCAGTTGATAATGAGCAGTCCTCAGCTTAGTAGGTTAACCTACTCAAGGGCAAAGGTCCCAGAATGTTAGATCCACTGCAGATCTCCCAATATTATCTATTTATTGGCAACTAATCTAAATTAATCTCACATACATAATCAACGATTATCTTGAAAATGTAGCATGGATCTGACCCTCCTGGACCTATACTCAACACCCCTAGTAAACCTTGTTTAAGCCAGACTCCCTCCTGCAATGCCCAACACCCCACCACCATACTTCCACTCACAGTTAAAGTCATCTAGTATTGTCCACGAACACCCTAGACCATAATTAGAAAATACAAAAATAATCTTAAAATCTGGCAAGGTATCTCTCCAGAAGCAGAACAGAATTACAAGTCATATTTAAAAAAAAAGGAGGTAATTTATCCTAGAGGTGGCAACTGAGACTCATTTAAAAAATGTGTTAGGTCATGTTTAAAACAGCTTAACATAGCATATAATTTTAATGGAACAGTATGGCTGCTGCCTATCAAGCAGGTGTACTTAGAACTGGCATAGACGATCATAGGAAAATATGATTCCTGTTGACATAAAAGAACAAGTTACTTACCTTTGGTAACAATGTATCTGGTGGAGACATAGGTTAGTTGTAGATTCCTTACTTTAGAATTTGCCCCAGGCGTCAGTCTGGATCTGGAGATTTTTTCTTCAGCAGTACCCCTGCGCGTCGGTCGGCTACGCGTCCGTCGTTGGCGTCGTGGGTGCCGGGATGATGTCGTGGGACCTACATAGACGCCGCCGATGCGCACTGACGTCAGTTCTTAACACGTCTTTCCATGCCAGAAGTGCAAAGCCATGAAAGACACTGACCACTGGTGTGTCAAAACTGGGCTCTGTAAGGGAGTCCCTATCCCTAGAGAAATCAGTACGCAAAGCGAGGAGGATGGGTGGGGCAGTAAGGAATCTGCAACTAACATATGCCTCTACCAGATACACATTGCTATGGCTGTCTTGGGTACCAAGGGTCCAACAATATCGATGCCCACCCTCTCAAAGGTAGTGCTGACAACCAACAGGTAATGTGGTCAGGGGATCCTTGATCTTTTTTACTGACTTCCCTCTGGCCTGATAACTGGTGAATGACCTACTTGTTAAGGGGTGTGGAATTTAATAAAATATCTAGTTGTCCATGGGGCAGGGTGCTTCATAAATCTACTTGTCCTGTAACAAAATCCACTTGTCCATTTTGTGCCATGTAATGCGGCGACAAATTATGGCAGCAATCTCATTATATCTAAGAGCTCTAAAATAGCCTCTCTGATTATGCCAGGGCTTCTTCCATAGTAGGGTTCGAATTCTAGCAATTCCCTACTAACTTGCATGTTTTAAGGGTTTTCACCAACTCTTCTCTAATATTTTCCCATACTGAGAAAGGTTGCAAATTTACTCCTGACAATTACAGACATAAAACTTCTTCCAGGGTTGGGTAAAAAAGTGGTTGGAGGGAAAGTGAACTTGCAAACACTCAGATTTTCGCTTGAGCAAATCTACACCTGGATATTTGCTCATGCTGAAATGCAGTTCACAAATCTTTTTAGAAGTATTATTTCTTGGCCTACTTGTGTAAAGTCTTGTGAATTCACGCAAGTCGTATATCTGCACTTAATGCAAGGATATGGGTGCACTTTTGAGACTTTATTTAATAATTGGGCCTTAATTAGGTCTGGCGTTAACCATGACTGTTTGTGTTTATTAAAATTCTGTCTGTCTCTCTCTCTGTCTATCGGCTAGCTTCATTTTGAATGACCACATTCCTTTCTTTCACAAGGAGCATATCGACACACAGTTGTTTTGTTCAGTGCCAGGAACATTGTATCAATGTGTGCTTTTGAGACCAACATGTTTTTGCTTTTGCCAATGTTAGTTATAATGGTCCCATACCATACCAATAAGGTTTTACAAAAACCATGCCAAAACAAGTCACACATTGACAAAACTAAAAGGCTGACCAACAATTTCAGACCTACTGACTTTACCAATGCTTGTTTATATTTATGTTGCCCATAATTTTATTATAACTGGTTACACTGATTTATCCATTATAAATATTTTTGGGAAATACTGGCATACTTTAACACATTTTACTAAATGATGCTGCAAAGAAATGGTACCTAAGATTTTACAGTAGTTTAACGAAATGTTTTTCATTTTTTTGTGAACATTTTATTTTGAAAGCAAATAATCAATCTTGCTTTCAAGGTTCTGCAAATATTTGCATCTAATCAGAGAGCATTCTAGGAGCAGTATACATAGCCTCATATTGCTTAACATTGAAAACTTGTGTAGACGTTTTTATACTGGAACCACTGTTAGTAGTGCAGTCTGAGCTTAGAACATTTAATTAGAGCGCTCACCCTAATAATAATGGACCATAAATACAAGTTTGAACAGCATTAACACATGGACACAAATATTAAGTTAACTGCAGGCAATGCCTTTCCCTGATCTATAATGTGGTAATGTAAACTGGCACAAATCAAAATGGGGGGTAACTGTTCCAAGGCTAGGCGCAGAAAGTCACCTGCAGATAGACCAGGAACAAGCATTTGCAATGCAATAGGTCTCGCATTAGGTTAGGTTTGAGCTATTGGCATTGCAAATGATAATGTTTGTTAGATTTATTTTTTGTTCAACCAGCAGTAGCATAAGTAAGAAAAGGAATTCCATGAAGCAAGGAAAGGGTGCAGTACCACAGGCTGTTACTAGGTGACCCTGTGGAGTTGTACAGGGACCTTTATTAGCCACATAAGGTACTGCACCCTTGCCTCGCTTTGTGGAATTTATTTTATTACTTGTGCTACTGCTGCAATATTTAAAAAAGTAAATAAATCTAACAAACATTTTGATTTGCAACACCAATAGCTCAAACTGTCACTAATATGTAAGAACTATTGAATTGCAAATGCTTGTTTTTCCTTCCAGTGAGCACGGCTTCCAGGGAGAAGAGGGAGATAAATAGAGGAGAGTGGCCAGTCCCAGTGGAAGATAAAAGATAGGAATGTGTGAGGAGTGAACAGGGGCGGCCGGGAAGGAGGGAGAGGAAGCGGAGGGAGGCACTGGGTGTTAACTGGGGCTGGGATAGGGAGCAGCACAAAGCAGTGGAGGTTAATCATTTATAATGAGAGCAGGAGGGCTGGTGGGGAACTAGGGGGCTGGTTAGGTCTCGCCTGAGCCAGCGCATGCGCTGCGAGACATTTTGTAAGTGGGGTTTTCAAAGTGCTACCCCACACGCTTTTGCTGGCCTAGCGCTTGCGTGCACGCAAGCGTGCACGCGCGCATCCGTCAGCTTTCAGCGCCCGAAGCGCCATCTGGAGCGCGATCGCTTTCACTTTCGCGGCCGCGCGACTTTCACGGCCGCGCGGCCAATGCTTGTTGCATTTGCAAGTCACAATAACCTCTCCGAGACGAATGCCAAATCAGCTGAAACTGAATCAGTGCAGTTTGTGTGATCTGATATTTTTGCTTGCTCAAAATATCAACCGCAATGTTTTGCATCCTCAATTTAAAACAAAATAAAAACAATTATCTTTTATTGCTCAAGCTGTTGTGATGTATCTAAGGCCTTCAAACGGCATTAAATACCCACTTCCTCATCCCGTGTCACACCATCGGACCGCTTCCCCTTCAACAAGGTCACTCCAGGAGAGAAAGCAACAAGAAGCCCTTTCTGTTGGCGCACGTCGGCTACGGCATCGTACGTTACTAAGCGATGCAGAGTATTCAATAACACGAGCAAGCAGGAATTATGAAACACCCCAAACTTATAAGCGTCACTCAAACATTATTTAGAAATGAACGCTCTGCTTTCAACCTGCCTATCATCTGGGGAACTGCAATCTGTAAACATACTTTTAAGTTTGTTTTAATATCAGCCAAATCCTGTGTTCTGTGTAAGGGCCATGATGCATTTTCAACAACTTCTGAAAATCGGAAATCCCCCTCTCCCTGTGCCCCTTTTGCCCCGCATCTCTCTCCCTGTGCCCCTTTCGCCCCACACCTCTCTCCCTGTGCCCCTTTGGCACGCACCTCTTTCGTGTGCCCCTTTCAGTTGCAGGCTGCTCCTTCTATCTGTATTGGCCGATTATTTGATCGAAACAAGTTTTCTGCATGATATAGCGCTTTATGCATGTTTTATATTGTGGGGATGTTGTTCAAAACGTGAGTCTGTTAGAAACTATACCCTTCCGCTATTGATTTACCACAAACCACTATTCCCTTCCGCCTTTGATTTACCACAAACGTTGATGTCTATAATGGCTAATGTAATGGGTAATATATTGCGTTGGTCCCAAAGGCGAGACCTATTGGCTATGCCAATGCTTGTTTAGTTATGTAAGGCAGACAGGGCGCCTGTCAGTGGCTTGATTGATCAAGGCGCACTGTTTATTTTTCGAGTAAAGCCTGTTTGGGATAATTAGGTTAAGGGCTAGATTGGTGATAGATTAAGTCATGGTTTGGCTGTGGGGGCTGGTAGGTCCGTGGATTAGACTGGAAACGGGGATGCATGGTTGGCGAGATTAGGACACAATTAGGTTGTAAAGGGAGTGTTGTTTCAAAATGGGGCTAAATACTGTTTATAAATACTTATACTTCCTTAAAATGGTGACATGGGGGAGTAATATTTATTTTTGGAAATAGCAGCAAGGGAAGAATGCTTGGAAAATGGGGTTATGGATGGATAGTCAGCTGACCCTTGGTCTAATGGCAAAGCATTGTTTTTAGAAGAATCTGCATTTTGCCATGAACTCGACCGTGCAGAGGAATTGAATGGGTGTAGGAAGAAGATCAAAGCGCTGCTCTGGGTAAATCTGCAGCAGCGGTTAGGCGCTAGACAGGAGTGTTTATATAAAGGCCTGTGGGTGCATTGCGTACATTACGAAGACAGGCAGGGACTGACCTTGTGATCTCTGCGGTAGCTGGCTGACAGAACAGGGGTCAGTTCTAGGCTAAGGGAGCTGTGTCTATATTTTTTTCAACAAGAGCCAAAATGCAGCTGGACTCTTCAGCTGCTGGCTGTGCAGACCTCCTGTGACTAGTGAACTGGAATTTTCACAAACGTAGCTGCAAAGTTGAATGATGGATACCCCGTGCAAATTTGGTGAAACCGTAATCGTGTCAAGTGAAAGATAAAGTAACACCCAGTCTTGTCCTCCCAGGCTTCGCGGGTGGAGGTGACCGGTGTTATAGTGGCATGCCCGGTACAGCAGCGAGAGTAAAGTCCAAGCGCGCACGTCGCACTTCATTTACACTTCTAGGAGGGGAACATGCCAGTAGCGTAGCGTAGCCAGTGTATCATAGGCCCTCCTGCAACGAAAGAACTGCCCCCGGCTGATGTTTGAATTATAAATTACAGCACTACTCAAGAGTTCAGTGGGCACTTCAAGCCTGTGGGCCCCGGTGCCACTCTACCTGCTTCACCAGTGGCAGATACGCCTCTGGAAACACTTGGATATCAGCCGACCCTAGTTGCAACTTTGCAATGCCGACACCTTGCAGCGCGACCACACAAGCTGCAGTGAAAGTGAATGCAGCGCTGACAGTCACATGGGGTTTGCAATGCTGCCAGTCCAGTGCACGCCTCCCTTTTTAGGCATGTCTGCTTTTCCCTCCTGATGCCCCAGGAGCCGCCCCATAGTGGATGGAGACTGGGGAATGCGCGCACGCTTTTAGGCTTCCCTTAAGTTTAGCACCTCATCTCACGCGCGCACAAACAGTAGCATTGCTCAACCAGAGACGGCCATCCGGTATTTCCGATTGCTAATTGATATGTGAAACAGTAATATAAAACTGAGACTAAATTAAAAAAAGAGGCTCATAAATAAGATTAAACATTTTTAACAATTACGTGCGACGGGTAGGTGGATAGAATATTGTATGCATGCATATTTTCATTACAGAAAATCCTTGCGTCAAATCCTTGCTCTAGTGTGTACGTAATAATAATTTGGTGGAGCCGGTATGCCCGAATGTGCAAGACGCTGTGCACTTGCAGGGGGTGATAAGTACCTAGACTCTCCACGGAAATTCAAGCTAAATAAGCATAAAGTAACTCACAGTGGAGCTCTTCCGGAGAATGCATAGTGCAGGGCCAGGGGACTCGCCTGTATGCCGCTGGGACATAGGGCTAGGGAATGCTGGGAATCCGAGTCCAGTAAGATTGATATATCGGGAGAACTGGTGAGAGATGCGAACCACGCAAGTGGAGTGATGTCAGTCACCAGTCCCCAAGGGGCTGTGTAAGGTGCCTCATGGGGCGCAAGGTCGCTGGGACCAGGGTCAGCGGCACATGCCCAAAATGTAGGGCAAAGAGAACCAGGCTGCCGCAATGCCCAAGTGTTGGGCGATTGTGGAGAGCACAGGGTCCTGACGCTAATGTGAGCCAAGAATGCATGTGTCAGGTTTGGGTAAGGCCTGCACCACAAAGGGAAAGCCCATAATGGGCCGCTAGTGTCATGTGACTACCAATCCATGTGATGGTGGTCTGCACGGGAAAAGGGGCCCTTCAAGCCCATGGTGGACTGCTGGTGTCATATCTGTGACATGGAGAGCACCAGAGCAGTGGATAAAGAAAAGGGTGGGGTACTCCGTCAGAGAAGATGGAAGCTGTGGCTCCGAGTACCCCTTCCTTTCCTCGTACTGTTTGTTTTCACTGATGGGTAAAGTACTATGATTGGTCTAACTTGTACATGTGACATTCCTCATAAGTCTTCGGTTTTATGTCAACCTGTAGTTTACCGCAAGCGTTGCCATGCGAGACGTCATTGTAGAAGTGAAGGTCGCATTTTTTTTCAAATGGCGAAATTTTTCGAAAATGGTGCTGCGGCAGGACCCAGCCAGCGGAAGCCAAACCGGTAGGAAAAAGCGGTGCCCTGTATCCCAAACCGCCCCACAATGACGCGCTGGGGGACACAGCTCCCCAGGGGGCAGGATGGCGAATGCCATTGGAGATGCTGGAACCCACAAACACTACCCTGACGCCACACTGACCCATAAATACACACTGCCGCCCCCCTCTTCTCCCCATTTAACACCCAGGACACATTGCTAGCAAGAACCTACTGCATGCACGGTGCACTACAAACAAGTAACGTGATCACTTAACACGAGATAAGCATCTATTTAGAATGCCAGCCTCGCCCTGTGCGCTATCGGCCCGAGTATCTGCCTTCTTCTGCATAACTGTTGTGCTCAGCTCGGGGAGAGAGACAGAAGAAAGGGGAAACTGTCTTCATTACGCTACCGCCCTGTCTCCTTTTCGGACGTCCCATCCGGACTGGATAACATGCCTATTTAGATAAGAAATTGCTTCACGACAGCCGTGAAGCAGACGAGCCAGTCCGGATGAGCCGGACGAAAGGGAGAAAGGGCAGTGGCTAAAAAGCATCATTTTCAATGGGAAGCCAGCGTTTAGCATAAACGCTGACGCGACCCAATGAAAATGATGGGCGGGGCTTCGAGTCCCCTTCTAAAATCTCCTTGCTCACAAGAGGTCTCGCAGAGCGAGCAGCGCGTTGCGCTGCAACGCTACGCGAGACCTAAAAAGGGAGGGGATGGTCCTAGGTGTAGAACTCACTGTCTAGAGGCAAGCACTAGTCTTGTCTCATGATGCCCTCACACACCCCGAAGGATGACATGCTTCATCATCGGGCGGCTGCTCTTCGTCGGGCCGGCGCTGCAATGCCCTACGGATCCCCCGAAGGGTCGCTTTTGCGGAGATCTTTTGTTGAGACTGCCGTTAGATGAGTGCGGGTGTGCGGATAGAGGGTCCTCTGTGAGTTGAGTGGGTGCGTGAAGGATAAAACTGACTAAGGGATACCAAAAGTCAGTGAATTTTAATGTGAGGGTTCCCTTGCCAGGATAAAAGACCCCGAAGGTCGTGAGTTACTAGGAAGGGCATTAGGTGCCTTCGTAACTATCGGTCATAGGTCAACATGTTTCGCGCCTGCTCGGTCAGAATGATCCATGGCGCTTCATTAGGACCAGTTGTGGTGAATAAAAACGTGAAAAGTAGTGGGGTCAAGAACCCTACTCAATCAGGGCGGGCAACACCTGTGTGTAGCTAAAATGTAGCGCACACTATTTATTTATTTTATTTATTTATTTATTTAATGAGTTTTATATAGCGCTGGCTAGACCCGTAGGTATCAGAGCGCTTTACATTCGGTTACACAAAGTTACAGAAAATGATAACAATTACACATTACGTCAAAAATAAGCAACACATTGAAAGAGGAAAGAAAGGTGAGAGAAGTAGGGAGGAGGGGGGGAGGATGAGGGAAAAGACGGCAGGAGAGACGGCAGGACACACTAAATAGTTTAGCCGCTCCTGTTGCAACCTCTTAGAAGGTAAAGAGATGCTCCATAGGCTAGTGCGTGCGGGCACCCGAACTGTAACGGAAGTTAGCCGAGGGTGCAACGTCGTGCATCACCTACCCACCAGCACGCCTGCCTGCATTATTGTAAATGTAAACTGGCAGCCAAAGGGTTTGTGCTGTAGGGGGTTGGGCCTACTTGTCCCAAGGACAAAATACACAAGAAAACGTGTTGCCCTTGACCCCAAACAATATGTCCTGGGCGTCTGGCTATAGGAATTCCACATCCCTGTTGTTCATCTGATGGAGACTGTTAGTTGTAGATTCCTTACCTTAGAATAGATACCCCAGAAATACAATCCCCGGAGGAGGGTCTGTGAGCTAAGATCATACCAGAAAGTCCTGGAGGACCAAGCGGGCAGGGTACCCATCCCTCCAGACCTGGCTGTCCAGGCAGTAGTGGCTGGTAAACGTGTGCAAAGATGCCAATGTTGCTGCCTGACAGATGTCAAGGACTGGAATTCCATGTGCTAATGCTGTGGATGCAGCTGTTGCTCTGGTGGGATGAGCACGCAACCCCACAGGAGGGTCATTTTTCGCCAAAGCATAGCAAATTTTAATGCAAAAGACAATCCATCGAGATGGTCCATTTTTGAACAGCCCGACCTTTCTTGGCACCCACATAGCCAATGAAGAGTTTATCATCCACCCGGAAGTCTTTTGTGCGATCAAGATAAAAAGACAATGCACTTTTGGGTCCAGACGGTGGAGTCTCTCCTGCTTGGTGGGATGCAGGTGTGGATCAAAGGTGGGCAGAGTGATATTTGTCCTACTTGAAAAGGTGTGACGACCTTAGGAAGGAATTAAGGTTTGGACTGAAGCACCACTTTATCCGGATAGATAGAGAAGGGGGCTTAGAAGATAAAGTCTGCAGCTCGATCACCCTGCAAGCAGAGGTGATGGCAACAAGTAAGGCAGTTTTGAGACTCAGCAACTGTTGTAGGGATTCTGCACATACACAGAGCTATGCACAGGATAATAGGACCTCGGAGTATAGTGGTGAGCCAACCATACCCCTTAGTACCCACAATCCCAATCCGACTAGCTTTAGCGTCTCATGAGCAGTGATGCTACCAATGATTAGACAACCCAGAACACGGTATCTCTCTCTCTCAGGACTCACGGGAGCAAGAACACCCTTTCATAACTCACTCATACCTGTCCACAACGTGCGTAATAAGAGACACTGTATAGTTTAAAATATTTATTTCAACTACCGTGCTCTAAAATACAGTACACGTGCCAGTACTATCAGCATAATGCATAAGGATAATATAATCAGCATAGTTACAATTCCATAGAATACAAACGGGGAAAGCATTTCATAAAGCAGTGGATATAGGGCTAAATGACCATACCACCCTCCCCGTGCTAGTAGCTGGTTTATTATAAAAACAGAAGACCTCTGGGCATTGTCAGGCGAACCCCCATACCTCAATATCTAGATGCCAGATTTACATCATCAGACAAGCACAGCTCTTCTCTCTGGAAAGGTTTGTCTCCAAGTGCCTCTAACCGTGAATTCACAATATTAAAAGCACACGAATTTCTCCAGTGCAGCTGTACTTAGTGTTATGTCTAAGTGCGAGGGACTGGCCAGATCAGCAAGAACAAGGGACGTTGTTTTTCGACCTTGTACATGTTGTGCAGACATAACCCAAAGGGAACAGGAGAAAAGGTGAAAGACAGAAATGCAGACAGTTCTAAAATAGCCGGGCAGAGGCTGGAAAAACAAAGGCACAAAGTAACGTGCGCAAAAAAGCATCATGGCAGCCAGGCCTAGGCCAACGTAGCAAGGCAGACCAGGAGGCCACAAACCACATGACACCCTCCCCTGGGCAGTCCATTGGCTAAGACATAGGACGAAGACAGAGTTCAAATAGATGGAGCAGAACAGAAACGTCTGTTGTGGAATAGTCCCCATGAAGGACAATGAATGGGAGAGGAAAAAAAATTGTAGAATTAAAAAAAATCCAGTGAGGCAGGTCGCGGGTAGCGAAGGCCCCCTTAATCCAACAGAGTGTAAGTGCAGAAAAACGCCACACCTTCCAAGAGGACATCGTTGGAATCGTCGAAAAAAACCGACGCCATCCAGTCCAGTAAATCAAAACTGCAGTCATGTTCCTCGCAAGAGGGAGCAGCGAACAGCATTGCGGGACAACTTGCGTGATACTCAATATAACTTTGTTGTAGGAGATTCTGAGCAGCCGCCCAGATATCCCATTGTGCCAAAATCCCCAGTGCAGCCGCACGCGCCATGTAGCCTGCACCGGAACAGTCCCGTTCATGGGCCTCTAAGGGACCCACCAGCAGGACAAAATCCGGTCAAGACAGAGACGTATTGGAGAGGCAATAATCCAAGGACCACGAGAAAGGACATCTGATGCAAGACATCACAGGTTGCACGCAAGTGAAATACGCAAAGCGAAAAGAAAGTCTATAGGACACACTGAGCGTCGCCAATGGGAGGATTCCGAAGCCAGCGAGGATGCGCTCACGGAGCATCTGGAGTCGACCTGGGTCGAGAAGGGCCCAAGGAGGTGCAGCCATTGCGTAGTAAACAGACCAAAAGCAGTATACCAGCCGCTAAGGCGAGGATCAACGGAAAGCCGCCAAAGACGCTGGAAAAAATTGAATGAATAAAAGCCGGTATTACACCAAAGATAGTCTGAAAGGAGGTTACAAGGCCAGAGCCCACAACTTTAAAAAAGTGCACCAGACCTTCGGTGCGGGATGCGTTAAAAACACGGTGAATCAGTTCACCGAAATGTTGTGGGAGGTTAGTTTTCAAAAGGGCCTGTATTTCACTGTGGGTACTAGCCACCTGGAGGATGAATGTCTCCTGGGCGGATGTGAGCATAACCTCCTGGTTCAATAATAGTGCCTTTATTCTGCTCAATTTATTGAAATCCGCCTTCAAAGTAGGAATGGAAGGCCAAATGGAACTATCTATGATGTCGTGCAAGGGAGGAAAAAGCACATTTTTGCAGCAGACAACCCTGTGTGAAACTGTAACAATATAGGGTATGCCGGCCAGCATGCCACAGCAGTCCTGATTATTCAGAAGCAGATAGCTACCATTTGCAAGCACAGTGAAAGTAGGAGATATAGCAAGAGCAGGAATGCCCTTTAAAACACAAGCAAGATTCGGAGCCGAAACGTTACAAGCTCCATGCAATTTAATGTTTTTGCAAATAAGGGAATGACCCACAGTAGAATCGCATGACTCCCCTGTGAGAAAAACTTCCTTTCCGTCCTTCAGGCATTTATACATGAAAGGCAGGGACCAAAGTTCATGCAGGAAGGCACTGCCCAAGGGCTGAAAACGGCCCACAGGATAATGTTTCATGCACGAACTAAATTCAAACAAAGAAAAAGGCAAGGCGATAACCCAGTGAACTAGCCACACGGCAGAATCCAATTCCGCCACAGAGAATGGTAAGGGCTCTATTTTCTCGATATGTAACAGAGTGTATGTTGCATCTTTCATGGACATGAACTGCTGTTTGTCAGTTAAATTAAAAGGCAGGAATAAGGCAGAGATGTTCAAAAAGTGCCAAGGAACTTTACCCATTTTAAGCGTTTGCAAAGTCCATGCAAACTGCATTACTGAACATAATTGATTCTGACCATGATATAACACAGAAACATCATCTTGTACAATATCAACAACAGAGGACACAATATTCTCTAACGTGTAAATGCGGGAAGACAGGGTATTAATACTATTGTCAACAACAGCAAGCACCTTTTCCAAATTTGCCTGATCCATTTCCCTTAGACGGGAAGCAGCTTCAATTTGCGAAAGCTTCCAGAGTTTATTATAGGTCTCATAAATGAATCTTTTAGGTCGAGGGCCACGAGGCCCCAGAACAAAATCGGACAGATCAATGTTGCCTGATAGCAGGGACAAATGCTGTTTTACAGAATCTAAAGAAAAGTGCTGCAACCACTGTTTACATAATTTACCAACAGAATATGTTGTAACAGTACGAGAGTCAGAAAACCTCGGGTCTGGCCAATCCTGTTTGTACCCAGGAGCTGAGTCATGAAAACGCAGTTAGCAGGCGTCTGCTGCCGTCGGCCAAGCCAACCAGGGTGACTGAACAAACGTGGAGACATTAAACGAATTGTTCTGAAACAAAGCTTGCACCGATGTAAGGGACATATTGAAATGCAAGCGTTCGTTAGGAGTGGAAGACAATACAGGAATGGAAGGTGCATTCAATTGTTTGGAAGTAGCCAAACCCCAACACGTTGTTTGATAGATTGTACGATTTAAAAATAAAATTTGGGCCGGAATGAGGCAAGCACGGTGCAAGGCTTCCGTGCCTTGCACCTGCCATGGTTTGGAGCCCCAAATAGATTTCAAGTCAATGGTGTCCTTCCAGTACTCATAACCACCCACAGCTAAGGCGCTCAAAAAGGAACCCGAATATAGCAATTTGGTTGGGTCAACATGATTTTCTGTGTGGATGAAGTGTTTAATTTAAAATAATAGGACCCAGGGTTCGATCTATCAAAGCCTGTAAAGTAAGTAAACTTATTTCTAAGAGTCTGGGAGCTACCTGGCAAAGGGGTTGGACAATGCTCCCATTGGGTGTAGTTAAAGGGACCCCGCAGTGCACTTGGTTTATGGACAAAGTGGTTGCCCCAATGCTGGTAACAATACAAATCGGCATAACTTGCAGAATTCATGTACAAATCTTCAGCATTAAAAGCAGCATAATATTTTAAATCAGTAAATAATGATTCAACTGCATGCACATCCCAATCGTCAGAATGAATATTACTTTTAACGACATCACCCATTGAAACACGGAGGACATTTGGTACATTAATAATCTCGGTTGGTCCATGAATTTGGAAATTTACCGCATCCCATACGATGCCATCAGCGACTGGAAAAGCTGAAATGTTCACAAATGTGTGGTCACGCTTCATGATGTGAGATGAAGAATGTGGAGCCAAAGTTCCAGCGACACAGTTCACTGCAGAGCGTTCTGGTAAATAGTGACCATTGATGAGTAGAAAAAACACTGTGACAAAGCCAATGGACATGAACAGAAAAATCAGCAATAGTACCAACCAGATGTATGTCCAGGGGGGAATCAAAAAATTGTCTCTAAACCAGGATACAAAAATACTGAATTTGGACGGGACAAGTGATGAGGTGGAATCTGAGTCAAAGGAATAACGTGTTGGGCTCAGTGGCGTTGTTGGTAGGTGAGCCACCGACTCTTTAGCGGGGTAGGTATACTCAGTCTCCTCGTTGCAGGGGGAGTCCCGGTCGTCGAGTAAGCAATCAGGCAAATCTACCATCTCGATAGCAACATCAGTGACCGTTCGGGCTGGAGGGCCACAAACATTTGTCCGGGAAATGACTGGACAAGAGACCGCTGGTGTAACACTATTCAGGATCGGCCAGATGTTGTAGCTTGACATTTTCCACTGAGATGTATCTGTTCTTTTTGCGACCAGGAAGCGGTGGTAAGATGACTGTACGAGTTCCCTTCAAGCCAAGGACTGGAACTGGTGCACGATAAGAGGGGCCGAATTCTTTTTTGTTCTCCACCTTCTCTCGAACCAGATCTCCAATCTTCGGAAGCCAGCCGGCAACCGGAATCTGCAGCGCAGCGTCTGTGGCTGAAGGTAAATGTTCGATTGCAAGTTTGTCTCGGGCTTCTTGTAAGTCCTGTAACATAGTAGAATGGTTATCTACATCAAAGATGGCGGAGTGCGCCGCCATGTCTAGACCATCAAGGTCGGGCACAAACATTCGTATGCCAAAGAGCATTTCTTATGGGGTCTACCCACCCAGAGGTCTTCTAGGGAGATTATTAAGTGCACGTTGTACGGTATACAAGTGGGCCAGCCAGTTCCTGCCAGTACCTAAGACTCTAGCTGTCAAGGATTGCTTTAAGTCACGGTTCATTCGTTCAACAATCGAATTGCCCTCAGGCCGATATGGAGACGAAAATTTCACCCGCACCCCCAGTGAACCCATTGCGTCCTTGTAAGCCTTAGAGGCGAACGCCGGACCTTGGTCAGAATGGAAGGTGCCACAGGCGAAAATTCCCACAAAGACACGCAAATCCCTTATGACATTTCGAGCGTCAGCACTCCGTTGTGGCCAAACCCAGGTGAAACGTGTGCACGAATCCACTGCAACTAAGATGTACTTATATGCAGTGTCAGAAGAAAATGGACCGCAGTGATCCAGGTAAACACACCCAAAAGGTCTGTTAGAAATGCAGAGCGGGGTCTGTGGTGGCCGTGTAACCGTGGAAGGCTTAATCTGCTGACAAACGTCACAAGAAAACACATAAGTACGGGTTTGTTTGTATAAACCACGCCACCAGTAACGCTGCTGCAAGATGGAAACCGTCGCAGACACGCCAGCATGAGCCGAAGCCATGGCTTCGTGTGCGGCCGTTATCAAGGGAAGTCTGCGGTCCGCGTTGGGAATCAGCCGATCACCAACGTCTGGAATTCTTACGTAAGGAGCTTGTTCGGGACCTAATTGATAAGAGTATTTGGAAGGGAAACCCCGTGGGTAATTAGCACCTTCCTTCGTCGCAGCAATAGCTGCCAAAATATCAGTATCTATTTTAGTCATGGATCTTGTAACTGCTGCGACTGAGTACGTGGCTACTGCTGATTTGGCAGCTTCGTCCGCCAAACCGTTACCGACAGCGTGTGCGCCCACACACTGGTGGCCAAGAGTGTGAATCACCTGTGTGAGTGGCAGACGTTGTTTGAAATCTGCCACTCGAACCCAAAGCATTTTATGCTTAATTGTGCTACCTTTGGCGTCTCTGTAGTCGTTTTGCGACCAAAAGAATAGATTGTCATTGTAAGAGTTAACACAGTAGTAAGAATCGCACACAATTAGAGTGGTCACATCCGGATTAGCGAACTCAAGTGCGAGCACCAATGCGCGCAGCTCGGCCAATTGTGCAGTACTGTCTCCTAGTGCCTGAGTGTGCACTACAGTTGATTTGAACTTACCGTTCACCATGGTACCTGCAACAATAGCACATGCTGCTGAATAAGCATGCTTGGAACCCGTGGCCGGTTGTGCCGAACCATCGGTATAGATAATACATTCGTATTCCTCAAGCGGTAGCAAGGACAGAGGAGGAGGATGAACGAATTCATACTGTAAAAACTCCTGAGTCTGAAGAATCAAAGTGACATCCGGAGACGTCAAAGATGTTGCCCATTGTATCCAACGGGGGTGCAACGCTTTAGAGTTCGGAACACTTGCTTTCGTCACTGCCTCCAGGGCAGGATATGGTGTTACCACCAGAATGCGTTTTCCCTTTGCCAGTGCGCGTTCCTTTAGAATCGCCATTTGCACTGCAGTCAAAACTTTCTCCACAGATGAAAAGCGCATTTCTGCGGAAGTGTAAAGATGTGACTTGTATGCGATCGGTACTGTGTCACCTTCGTTAAAGGTTAAGTATGTGAAACCCACTGCCCCTGGAATGATTCTAATCACCAGGTTTGTGTGGTTGTCACGAGTCAACAAGAATTTAGATTCAAGTAGGTCTGTCTGCAAAGACTGCAGTATGGAGGAATGCTCCGGAAGCCGGCATACGCTGGGCATATTCGGGAATGTAAGTACGCCCGAAGTTTAGAAAACCCAGTAAAGACTGAAGTTTCTTCAGAGTGGTTGGAGGGCACAAAAGTGCACATTTCTCCAAGAAATGGGGGGCTAAACCCTTACCTTCATTGTTGAGCTCATAGCCCAAAAACAAAACGGTAAATTCAGCAATGTGAGATTTGGCAAAGTTAAACTTGTAACCTAAAACCGCAAATTCTAGAATAATGCGGTCCACTCGGGAAAGATGCGGGTATAATTCGTCGTCTGTCAGATAGATATCATCGACGTACGAACATCTGGGTCTATGCCGTCTAACAAAGAGACAACACGGGCAGCGAATACGCCTGGACTGTTCTTGTAGCCCATAGGTAAATGCCGGAATTTGAATTTTTACCACCGGAGGTAAAAGCGCTCCATTGGCTACTCTCCGGGGCCAAGTTGTGCGTGTAGAATCCATTGGATAGGTCAAGTGTAGTTTTATATTTTTTACGAACAAGACTGTCTACAAGCGCAGAACTGTGTGTGTTTTGCACCGCAAAGGTCCGACAATGAGAGTTCAAATGTCGGTAATCCAAAACTAAGCGGTACGATCCATCGGGTTTAGAAACCGCGAAAAGGGGATTATTCATCGGTGACACGCATGTTTCAATCCCTCCTTGATATTCTAACTGTGTCAGAATTTCGGAAACGGGACCTTTAGCTTCCCGTTTAATGGGATATTGGGGTTGTGGCTGTGGCAGCGACCGCAAAGGAATATCATGGGGTGGAGAGTCTTCATCCCAGCCCACGTGGTTGCGGTATAGCGCTGGAGCCAGTGACACAGCCCATTCAGCTGCAAGAGCCTCCGCTTTGTCCTTGGGGACATGACGAGAAAAGCCCGGAAGGATTACCTCCTCCCCTCTACGTGCAGCAAGTACGAATGGGGGCGGCCAATCCGCCTCTGCCAACAGAATGTCATAAGAAGAAGTCAGATTCTTCCAAAAAATCCCTTTATTAACACGCTGTATGTCACCTTCAATTTGAATGACAATATTATATAGTCTGTCAGGGGGTGCCACTCTGGTGTCTGCTGTCTTGACAGTAATGAATGTTTCAGTTGCTGTGGCCTCCACATGAGGACGTAGCGCCTCTCGCACTATGGTAACTTCCGCGGCGCTGTCTAGGAGCGTCACTGCCCACGTCCAATTCAGGAGTCTCGTTCTCACCGTCTGTGGCATACCTCGCTGTTACAGCTGCAACTTTCTTCTTCTGAAACTGTGGGCGAGAACGTTGAAATTCTTCTGATTTCCCTCGGACTTGTTGTCGAGGTTGGTCTCGTCCCTGTGGAGCCTCTCGACCCCTGCCTCTATCCTGGCGATCTCCTCCACCAGCCTGGGAGGTTGTTGGTGCCTGTGAAGAACGAGGAGAACGCGTATCAGGGACTTGAAATCTCTCTGGAGATTTAATTCTCGCCCTATCGCGCAAATCATAAGTGCGTTCAGAAGAGACGGAAACAGGGGATGCGCCTCGTGACCCCGGCTTCTTCTGTTGCTTACCCTGTTTTTTCAACCTCCAGCTCTTTTTAGTAAAGAACGGTTTCTCATCTTTCTCAGATTGAGTTTTTGGTTGTTGTTGCGATTGTGTTTGCGGTTTAGCAAAAGGCTTAACTCCCAGGCTATTGCGGCCAATTGTTTTGTAAGCCTGTGCTATAATTTTCGGTAATTCGCGCGGCTTGTCCGGTTCTGGGATCAAAGCCAAAGCATTAGCTACTTGGAAGTTAACTGCATCGCCCTTGACATTCGCAAGGATCAAATCAGCTACTACGTCGAACACTCCCACCAGTCTCATCCCTAATTCCACAGCCGCTTCAGGGCCATGCTCATCCTGCACACGTTTGATTACAGAGGGGAGAACCGTCATGGAAGGAGTGCCGAAACACTTCGCATACACTGCTGCGAATACCTTACCCCAGTTGTTGCCTTCCGCCAACTCGGGGATCAAGTCTTTTGGCAAACTAATCGTCAGAATCCTGTGTTTTTCCACAGGAGAGGTATTTGGAAAAACTGCCTCCAGCTGGTCAAATTTTTCTGCAAGCCAATAAGGAAAATCATCCTTATTTTGTGGGCGCTTGCCCATCACCGAATTAACCATGACGGGACTTATGGTTACACCGCCTGCTCCCGCTGGATGTGCTGCAACTCCAGGCGGGGTTCCGTGGATGTTGCCTGTAACGAACTGTACTAAAGCTCTATGCCCACGTATCAAAGACGAATGCAAATTACGCAGTTCAGCGACTGCAAGCGTCATATAACGCGGATGTGGGGTATACCCGGCCAAATAGGCCAAGTGGCCCCTTCAATCGATAAGGGGCCTAAACGAACCGAGGTAACCGGTTGGGGGAGGGCGCCATCAAACCAAACACGGTGTTGCCATGCCGTGAGCGGTACTTCAAGATTCCTATACGGTCTATAGAGATTAAGAACAGCGGTGGCTGTATATTCATGGAACAAATTATCAGTCCCATCCACCGCCGGAAAGGTGACCCAAGAGTAAAACACCTCAAAGTGGAAAGCAGGATCCGCTTGTACCACAAAGATCAGATCGACACCCGCGTCAGGCACTCCATACACTGTCAAGTGAGCCCGGAGCGCTGCGCGGCTATGTGCCGCAATTTGGACAGCCATTTAAGGCTAACAATATTCGACAACCTAATATGAGGCAGCACAATATAGGGTTTTATTTAAAAACCTTTTAACAACTTCAAGCTTGAAAGAACCTATAAAAACGTCAATATAGGAGGTATCGCCCTCACACACGCTTCCGGAAGTGTCTGCGAAAGGGGTTGTGGACAAGCACAAGTACTACTCAAGCGTCTCGCAGATAAGCAGCCCACTCGTTGGTTGCGCCATGTTGTAGGGATTCTGCACATACACAGAGCTATGCACAGGATAATAGGACCTCGGAGTATAGTGGTGAGCCAACCATACCCCTTAGTACCCACAATCCCAATCCGACTAGCTTTAGCGTCTCATGAGCAGCGATGCTACCAATGATTAGACAACCCAGAACACGGTATCTCTCTCTCTCAGGACTCACGGGAGCAAGAACACCCTTTCATAACTCACTCATACCTGTCCACAACGTGCGTAATAAGAGACACTGTATAGTTTAAAATATTTATTTCAACTACCGTGCTCTAAGATACAGTACACGTGCCAGTACTATCAGCATAATGCATAAGGATAATATAATCAGCATAGTTACAATTCCATAGAATACAAACGGGGAAAGCATTTCATAAAGCAGTGGATATAGGGCTAAATGACCATACCACCCTCCCCGTGCTAGTAGCTGGTTTATTATAAAAACAGAAGACCTCTGGGCATTGTCAGGCGAACCCCCATACCTCAATATCTAGTTGCCAGATTTACATCATCAGACAAGCATAGCTCTTCTCTCTGGAAAGGTTTGTCTCCAAGTGCCTCTAACCGTGAAATCACAATATTAAAAGCACACGAATTTCTCCAGTGCAGCTGTACTTAGTGTTATGTCTAAGTGCGAGGGACTGGCCAGATCAGCAAGAACAAGGGACGTTGTTTTTCGACCTTGTACATGTTGTGCAGACGTAACCCAAAGGGAACAGGAGAAAAGGTGAAAGACAGAAATGCAGACAGTTCTAAAATAGCCGGACAGAAGCAGAGGCTGGAAAAACAAAGGCACAAAGTAACGTGCGCAAAAAAGCATCATGGCAGCCAGGCCTAGGCCAACGTAGCAAGGCAGACCAGGAGGCCACAAACCACATTACACAACCTGAGGGGACAGTTATAAAGAGGCTCGAAAAGAGCACACATAGGAAAAGTAAGAACCAGATTTAAGTCCCATTGGGGCATTACGAAAGGAGATGGAGGGAATAGATGAGTAAGTCCCTTAAAGAATCTGTTAAATATAGGAGATTTGAATAAAGAAGGCTGATCTGGCAGCCAAAGAAAAGCAGAGATGGCTGCAAGATATCATTTAAGAGTGCCCAAAGCAGAACCCTGCTGGGCCAAAGAAATGATATACAAGAAAACCTCGGAAAGAGGGGCAGAAAGGCCTTTGCTGTGCACCATGTGACAAATTTGTTCTATCTACAGGCATATACCATTTTAGTGGAGGGACGCCTGGCTGCCAAGATAACATCACAGACTTCGGGTGGAAGGTTGAAAGCTGTCAACTGCCGCTGCTCAATCTCCAGGCAAGGAGGTTGAGACTGGACAGGTTCAGGTGAAGGACCCTCCCCCCTTCTACTGCGACAGATGTTCCTCCCTGAGGGGAAGTTTGATTGGAGGATCGATGGCCACGCTCAGAAGGTCGGGGTACCAGACTCTTCTTGTAGCTCCGGATTGGGCATGAATGCCTTCATCCTGGTAGTGCTTGATCTTCTTAAGCACTCTGGGCAGAAGTGGTACAGGTCAAAAGGCGTACAGGAGGCCAAAGCTCCACTCGCGATGAAAAGCGTTGTCTAACGAGTGCCGCCTTGGAACTCCAACACGCAATACTGTTGACATTGCGCGTTCTCTTTGAAGGCGAACAGATCTAACCAAGGCTCTCCCCACCCCTGAAAGAGACCTTGCGCCTCCTCCAGATAGGGACGCCATTTGTGATCCACTAGGCACCAACGGCTGAGTTTGTCCACTCTGGCGTTCAAGGAGCCCGTCAGGTGTTGAACCATCAGGGTTATGTCCTGATGATCCAGCCATGTCCAGAGGAGGAGACCACGATCCCACCCCGCCCTGTTTGTCGTAGTACCACATGATGGTGGTGCTGTCAGTGAACACCTGCACCACTGTCCCCTTGAGAGTATGAAGAAATGCTTTCAGTACCAGTCTGATCGCCTGGAGCTCCAAAAGGTGGATATTGAAACTGGACTCCACCGGAGACCAGACATCTCTGATTTCCACCTCTGCCAGGTGGTTGCCACATCCCAGAAGTGAAGCATCTGTCACCACTGTTAGATCTGGTTAGGAAAGGGAGAGGGATCTGCCTCTGACCCAATCTTGGTTCTTCTGCCACCACTGAAGTTGGCGCGCAGTTCCCTCCGAGATCTAGACGTAGTCGGAAAAATTCCAATAAAGCTGCGCCACTGGAACTTCAAGTCCCACTGCAGAACCTGCATATGCCATCTGGCAAGATCCACCAGCAGGATGCAGGAGGCCATGAGGCCCAGCAGCCTCAGGGTCATTCTCACCGAAATCCGGGACAGAGGCTGAAACATCGGTATCATAGCCCGAATATCCCAGACTCGCTGATCGGGAGGATAGGCCCGAAACTGCACTGTGTCCAGAATCGCCCAATGTAAGGGAGTGTCTGAGAGGGAGTAAGGGTGACTTCAGCACGTTGATAGTGAACCCCAGCGAATGCAGGAGGTCCGCCGTAGTCTGGAGGTGGAACACGACAGCCTGGGACGAGCCCGCCTTCAACAGCCAGTCGTCGAGATAGGGGAAGACTGGAACCCCTGATCTGCGAAGATGAGCTGCGACCACCGCCATTACCTTTGCGAACACCCGAGGGGCACTGGTAAGGCCAAAAGTGAGCACGGTGAACTGAAAATGCTTGTCACCCAGCGTGAACTGAAGGTAACGTCTGTGGGCTGGCAGGACGGAGGTAAGAAAATAAGCATCCTGCAACTCCAATGCCTCCATCCAGTCTCCTGGGTCGAGAGCAGGCAGAACTTGGGCTAGGGTGAGCATCTTGAACTTCTTCCAGGAAGAAGTTGAGGGCATGGAGGTCTAGGATAAGACACAGGCGTTTGCCCTTCTTGGGTACCAGAAAGTAGCAGGAATAGCAACCAAGACCTACTTCTGGCACCGGGACCCTCTTTATAGCTCCTTTGACCAAGAGAGCCGATACTTCCCAGCAGAGAAGTGTCAAATGATCCTCCGACATGCAATCGTAAGAAGGTAGCATGGAGGGAGGGGCAGTTTCGAAGGGGAGGGAGTAGCCCCTTCGGACTATTTGCAGAACCGACCTGTCCGAGGTGATGGCGGATCCTGCCTCCGACTGGCTGGTGATGGGCTTGGAACATCGGACTGGGAAGGTTTGAGGCGGTGGCAGGGAGGTAAAGGGTGGAATGGCCTGCCCACTGGCTCCTTGACCCACGAGGACGCTGGGTCCCACGTCCGCAGCCACGCAGAGGCTGGACAGTTTACGTGACTCTGTGGCTAGGCTGGACAGGACGTGGTTGGGCACCCCTTCCGTAGCCACGAAAGGGACGAAAGGCAGATTGAGGTGGACGAGAGGTACCGGCGAGGCCCAAGGATCTGGCAGTAGCTCCAGAATCCTTGAAGCGATCAAGCACTGAGTTTGCCTTGTCACCAAAAAGGTGAGTGCCATCAAAGGGCATGTCCATCAAAGAAGACTGGATATTCCCCGAGAATCCAGATGTCCTCAACCAGGAGTAGCGTCTAACAGCTACCGACGTGGCAATCGTTCTGCCCAGGGAGTCGGTGGTAACCAGCCCATATCTTTTGGTGAACTTGGCTGCGTCTCTCCCGTCTGCAACTGCTTCAGAGAGAACGACCCGGGCCTCCTCCGCGCACTGAGGCAACACATGCGCAACAGTATTCCAGATAGCATGGGAGTATTGGTCCAAGAGGCATGCGATATTCACTGAACACAATGCCAAGCTGGAGGAAGAAAACCTCTTCTTCCCAAGGTGGTCCAGCTTCTTGGATTCTCTATCTGGGGGAGCAGAAGGGAATGCGCCTTTTAATGAAGAGGCTTGAACTACCAAGCTCTCAGGGGAGGGGTGTTCGGTCAGGAAACTGCATTACTGAACATAATTGATTCTGACCATGATATAACACAGAAACATCATCTTGTACAATATCAACAACAGAGGACACAATATTCTCTAACGTGTAAATGCGGGAAGACAGGGTATTAATACTATTGTCAACAACAGCAAGCACCTTTTCCAAATTTGCCTGATCCATTTCCCTTAGACGGGAAGCAGCTTCAATTTGCGAAAGCTTCCAGAGTTTATTATAGGTCTCATAAATGAATCTCTTAGGTCGAGGGCCACGAGGCCCCAGAACAAAATCGGACAGATCAATGTTGCCTGATAGCAGGGACAAATGCTGTTTTACAGAATCTAAAGAAAAGTGCTGCAACCACTGTTTACATAATTTACCAACAGAATATGTTGTAACAGTACGAGAGTCACCGGAGCGGGCGGTGGGCAATTGTCTTATCCACCGGAGCCCCTGTGCTGGGCTTGGACCAAGTGCCCAGAAGGATGTCCATGAGGCCTTCGTTGAACTGCAAAAGAGGTTCATAAGAGGAAGCCGCAGGCTGAAGCACCTCTGTCAGGAGGTTAGTCCTGACTGCTACCGTAGGGAGCTCGAGGCAGAGGACCTTGGCTGCCCTCCTCACCACTACAGCATAGCTCTGTAGCCATGATAGGGGGAGAAAGCAAGCCAGTATCAGGGTACGTGTCCAGACCACTGGCATCACCCAGGTTCATTCAGCAGTTGGGTTCCTCAAGCTGGTCAGTTAAAGGATCCAGTGGCCCCTTCCAGTCCTCTTCCTCACCTTCTGGCCCAAAAGGAACACCAGGAATGAACACAGGGACGAAAGTCTCTTACGGCGTCAGAATTGACGCCGGTCCGGCTCTACTTCGGGGATGAGGATGGGGTCGGTGCCGACCGGGGGCAAGGTCGACGGCGGGAGCGTCGTTTTCAGGATCAACGTCCAGGTAGGTCGAGGAGTGAGATCGACCAGCGTCGATCCGGATCCAGGGGGATCCTACAGAGCCGGGGCTAGAGCTGCAGGCGTCGAGGGCCCCCAACAGACTCCGCGGGGCCCGAAAGCGCACCAGCAGAGTTGTGCTGCCCAAAGATGTGGTACAAGGCCTCATAAAATATCTGAATCTGGGTGGGAGATGCTCCGGCTCCCGGAAAAGGAGGGAGGCCGTCTCAGAAGCAAGTGCCAGAGACGGAGCCTTCGAGCGATGATGCTCGGGATCCCGTGTCGCGTCGGCCGACCGATGGGGAGAAGCCGAAGAACACCTGGACTTACCCGAATATTTCCCTGATGACTTCGAGTGCGAGGAGTGTAGGCTCCGCAACCGTTTGAGACCTTCCACTCGAACGAGAATGACGCGGAGCCGAGGCCGGGCCTCCAACAGCTTTCAGGACTGCTCCCGCAAGGCCTTAGGGTTTATATCCCGGCACTCGGAGCATGACTTCGGGTCCTAGTCGCTCTCCAGACACCAAAGGCACACAAGGTGTGGATCCATCACGGACATCGCCCAATGACAGGAGCTGCAAGGCTTGAAGCCAGTCCGACGATGGGACATCCCTCGACGCACCAGGAGTTGGAAGACTCAAAAAGAAGCTGACAAAAGTCGAAAAAGACTAGCCAAAAAAGGCTAAGCGGTAGCCCTCTCTGGATATGCGCTTAGCCTGGCGCGGAAAAATAAAGAACTGATGTCAGCGTGCATGGGTGTTGCCAATGTAGGTCCCGCAACGTCATCCCAGCGATCACGACGCCAACGACTGACATGGAGTCGACCGAAGCCACCTAATGACTCGCAGGGGTACTGCCTGGATGAAAGCCTAAGGTAAAGAATCTGCAACTAACAGTCTCTATCAGATATGTATGATTGGCTTTGTAATATTGTAAGATGAAAACATTGCATTACAAAAAAGAATGACTAAAAAAAACAATACATTTAAAAAAGCTGAACAATGGATAGAAAGTATGTTGCGCCATCCTGGATACTGAGCTGCAATTCTTTTTAGGCGGATGCGCACAGGTGATGAGGAACAATCCCATCAATCACAGTGATATAGAGCCAAGGACTGAAGTGGGCTGATTCACTTCCGCATTCTATGGTGGTCAGAAGGAAAATATGAATGACAGTTGAAGAGACCAAAAGATGAAGAGGGCCAACCAAAAGCCCCTCTGTGTATATGTATTTTGGTAATTTATTTATGAATTAAATAAGGCTAGCAAACAACCAAAGATGCCACAAAGTCAGACCTAAAAATGGCTACATACGAATAAAAAGTTCATGCCAATTAGTGGCCCTGCAAACAACTGGAGCTGTATTAAAGAAACTGCACACTGCACCAGTCTGTTCCCCGGCGTGCCTTTAATATGATGCAAATTGTGCAGACTTAGGCAGTACGCCATTTACAATCAATGTTGCGCCCCTGGGCAGCAGTGAACTCATGTCTACCATGGGCAAACCACTTTAGTGAAACGTGGAGCAACTGTTTGAATTAGCTGCTCGGACTTTCACAGTGCAGGAGGCACCAGCCTGCACTTCAAAAGGGGACAGAGATCCCCTGCACGCAGGTGCAGTGAGTGACTCACCTGCTTGCAGGGAAGGGTCTGAGGAGTCCATGGTACCACCTTTAACTAATCCAGAAAGCTGCCCTGAGGGGAGTACACACCTCCACACAAATAAGGAAACACCCCTTGAAAATCACACTGGTGCTATTATATATGTATGCCAGCATGATCTGTATTACAGAAGGGGCTGCGAGCAGCCGTTTCTGTAATATGAAAGTGCCCCGACGGCAAAGAAAGCGGGGCACTTTATGTAATACGCCAACGGTGCTAAACCTCTGTAAGGTGCTTTAAAGCTTTTCTAACAGCGGCGGCCTCTCAATTAGGGCGGAGGAGCGCTGCCCCCCCGCCACCATGCTCAAATAAAACGGGTTTTAAACCTGTTTTATTATAGTTTTATTTTAATCCCCTGGATCCATCCCCTGGACTCTGACGAGTCTTGGGGGCGGATCCAGGGGATGAAATCGCTGGTAGGGGAGTGGTAAAGCACTCCTTCCACTGCGCATAAGGGTTTGGCCAGCCGTCTCAGGCCAGCCAAACCCTCATGCGCAGTGAAGCTCTCTTCAGCCCCAGCTGGGGCTGGAGAGAGCAGGCACAGGGCGCCAGTCAGCCTGGGAGTACAAGTTGCCAGCGCTCAGGCCAATCCAGACCCTGCTTTCATGCAGCGTCAGGATTGGGCACAGTGCAGTCTGGGATCCTGTGTCCAGGAGCAGGAAGAGCTCGATGTGGCGGGAGACAGTGGTGTTCAGTACTTTTTTTTAAATTTATACTTTTTTATCCTTGAACACTCCCCCACCTCCCTCCTCCAGCCTGCCTGCCACTTTGGCAGGGGACCGGCCGCTACTGATTTATAACATAGAACAGATGCTGTGGGGTGGTGTTCTACACACAGAATTCTTACAGAGATTTCCCACCAAAGCATTTGTGCTTGGTAGGGTGAAGTGACTGTTTGATTTGGGTGGCTGAGAGAAGCTGTCTAGAAGACTGATATGGGTGTTCCAGATGGAACAACCAGGAGGCGTATTCGGAAGGAACCTCGTGTGCACTTTGCGTAAGGTATAAGTTCAAACACATAAGTTAGATCACTGTTTGGAGGGGTCAATGCAAGGACTTCGGTTTAAGTGTAAGTTAGCCTGATCATTAAAAGGTGAAAGGCAAGTAATGCCACAAAGTCCTACAACAGGCGTCACCCCGGAGAGCTGACATCAGTTTGTAACAAGGCATTCCTTGCCCTTAGACACAGAGGGTTAGTAACAGATTGAGAACGGTGACAGTGTGCAGAATCTAACATGGAAATTTAGTAACACCCAGACGTCCACTCCGCAGAACTGGGAGAGAGGAATTTGCAGAGAGTATTCATCAGAAACACAGTTATCAAAGGTAAGTAACTTGTTCTTCTGATGGGTACTTCTAAAGGAAGATTCCTCATCATTTACCCCACATGTAAGGGAAGTACCACTCTTGGCAAGAAGGATTCCGGAGTTCAAACTACCAGCTTGTCTGGAAGAAGGTGGAATAGGTTGTTTGCACGGACAGCATCTACAGCTCACGCTTATGGCATGCAGAAGTAATTGCAATGAGGAAGACCGTCTTAAAGGTTAGTAGCCTAAAAGAACAGCTTTGCCTAGGCTTAAATGGTGTGCACACTACGATGGTAAACCCTAAATGAACAAGCTACTTACTTTTGGTAATGCTCTTTGTGGTGGATACTCCAAACACAGATTCCTCACCTTAGAACACTCCCAGATGCCATACTGGATATGAAAACCTTATCCAACAGGACTCCCCCGTGCCTGTAGGGGGCACAGTGTGGCTCCGAATTAAATCAGTACTGCTTGGAAGTACCAGAACAGAGCTGCATTATAGTATCACCCCGGCGTCCGTTTCTTCATTTTTTCTCTTATGCGCACCCTCAGATGTGGAGCATAAACAATTGCTGGTAGTGAGGTGCGGATTTCTAATTTGGGGCCTTTCTAGATGTTGAAAAGAGGCCGCTCCACAGAAAGAGTAAGAACCTGTTAGATAAAAATATCCACCAGAAAGAGGTTTATCAAAGATAAGTAACTTGATCTTCTTCTGATGGATAGCTCTAACCACAAATTTCTCACCTTAGAATAGAGACAAAAGCAGTACCTCCCCTGGTGGCAGATCTGTGGAGACAACACAGATCAAAAGGTAAATCAAGGCAATAGTGCTTTGTGAACATATGTACCGATGGCCACATTGCAGCCTGACAGATGTCAAGAACAGGCACTACACGTTCCAACACAGTGGTAGCAGCATTATCACTGGTGAAATGTACTCCCAGACCTTCAAGAGGTTACTTCTTGAACAGTCATATCAGATCTTATTGTAGGACTATCCAGCTTGACGGAGTCATCTTTTGCACAGCCTTCTCTTTTTTCGCTCAGGAGAAACCAACAAAAGTCTGATAGCCCATACGGTATTCTTTGGCACAATCAATAAACCAATAACCCAATAAGGCTCCAAACGATAAAGCCTTTCCTCCTCTTTCGAGGGGTGAGGTGGGCACAGAACGCTGGCAAGGTGATTAGTTGCACAACATAGAAAAGAGTCACAACTTTGGGCAAGAATGCCACCTGAGTTCTCAGCACCAGTTTGTCCAGGGGAAAAAGTGGTGTAGAATGGTTGCACCAACAGTGCCTGAAGCTCACTCATGTGACAAACTTAACTAATTGTGATAAGGAAGACAGTTTTTAAAGTCAGGAGAGGCAATGAGCAGCTATGTATCGGCTCAAAGAGTGTAGAAATGAGAAACACTGTCCACCACTTCATGCAACAGATCAAACGAAGTCAACTGCAGCCGCTTAATCTCCATGCATGGAGGTGTCGTTTACGCACATTTGGGTGAAGGGCCCTGCCCTGTTGTTGTGACAGGAGATCCTCTTGAAGTGGTAGCCTGATTGGTGGACATAAACTCGGACTGTAACCTCATTGCCCAATCTGAAGGCACAAGGATGACTTGGGCTTGGTTGTTACTGATCTTTTTCAGAACTATGGGAAGACGTTGCATGAATGTTCCATTCCAGCCAGATTGCATCACTTAGCAAGTGTACTCGCAGAAACTCAAACGTGCAAATCCTTTGGCACTGCATGTTCTTGACAGTGTGAAAAAGATTTAGCCAGGGGCTCTTCTCAATGTCGGAAGAAGTCTTGCGCTATTACTGGATGTAGACACCATTTGTGATCTTACAGACACTGCCCACTTAGCTCGAGACTCTGGCATTCAAGGATCCTACCAGATGGTTCATGATCAAGGAAATGCCCTGATGCTCCAAACAACTCTAGGGCGAGGAGCCTCCTGGCACACAGCCCAGGATTCCAATCCACCCTGCTTGCTGCCATACTACATGGCAGTTGTGTTATCCGTGAGAACAAGCACCAATCTCCACCTGAAGGATGGCAGGGAGGTCTGCAGAGCTAGACAAATGGCTTCCAACTCAAACAGGTTGACATGGAGCCCAGTTTCTCTGGAGACCGAGCTCTCTGATCTCCACATCACCCAAATGACCTCCCCAACCCAGCAGTGACGCACCTATCACAGCCGTTAGCCCTGGGTGGAGAAGAGAGAGGGGCCTACCACTGGACATACTTCCCTCGAGCCAACACCACTGCAGATCTAAATCTTCCGAAATCTGGATGGCATCCATTAGATTTCCCTGATGCTGGGCCCATTGGAACTTCAGATTCCATTGTAGAGACTACATATACCACCTGGCGTAATTGACTAGCAGGATGCAAGAGGCCTAGAGCTCAAAACAATTCAGATCTGGGACTCACCAAGATCTGGGACTGAGGCTCAAACATCAGTATTATATCTTGAATGTCCTGGACTCATTGCAGCAGAGGGAAAGCCCTGAACTGCACTGCATCCAATATAGCTCAAATGAATGTCAGCCTCTGCAAAAGAGACAGGTGTGTCTTTGGCTCAGTGATCATGAACCCCTGCGAGTGGCAAGTCCATCTTCAACAGCCAGCGTTCGCGGTAGGGGAAAACTGGTAACCTAGATTTCCAAAGGTGGGAAACGACGACCACCATCACATTTGTGAATGCCCCCAAGTGGTGCTGGTGAGGCTGAAGGGGGATGGGCAAACTCGCCTACCTAGAACTTCAGGTAATGTCTGTGGGACTACAGGACGGGTATTTGTAAATAAATGTCCTGCAGGTTCAAGTATACCATCTAGTCCCGCGAAAACAGAGCAGACATGGTCTGGACCAGCATGAGCATTTTGAATATGAATTTACGCAGGAAAGCTTTCAGTGGTCAAAGGTCCTAAATAAGTGAGAGGCCCTGTCCTTTTTTGGCACAAGGAAATAGCAAGAGTTACAAGGCTCTTATCTTTTAGAGTCTGAAACCCTCTCACTATCACCTCTGTAGAGTAACACTTGCACCTCTTGCAACTGAATGGATAGATGCTCTTCTGAAAGTCGCTCTGATATGGGGGAGAAGATTTGGCAGGGCAAAAAGAAAGTTCAGGGCATGACCATGCAGAACGATTTGTAGGATGTGATGGATAGCCACCCTGGGAGGAAGTGCTGAATCTTGCTCCACAAAGGATGGGTGTGCACCACTAAGAGCAAGCTAAAGTGGCTTGGTGGCTGTTGCCACTTAGGATTGGGTCGGGGATGACTAATGCCCCCGCTGACCTACGTGTGGTGTGAGACGGTGTTGAAGGCTGCTGAGAGGTCTAGGAGGATGAGGGCTGCAGTGTGTCCTTGGTCGAGGACGGTGCCGATGTCGTCAGTGGCGGCTATGAGGGCAGTCTCAGTGCTGTGGTTGCTGCGAAATCCGGACTGAGAGGAGTCGAGGATGTTGTTGATTTCGATGAAGTGCGCTAGCTGGGTGTTGACTACTTTCTCGATGACTTTGGCGGCGAAGGCGAGAAGAGAGATGGGCCTGAAGTTCTTCAGGTCTGTCGGGTCCGCGGAGGGCGTCTTGAGGTGTTTTACTTCGCCACCTTTCCAGTCGTCGGGGAATGTGCCTGTCTCGAGGGAGAAGTTGATCGTTCATCATAGTTCAGGTGCGATGGCAGCCCTGTGGAAGATGTGCGGTGGGCAGGGTCAGTGGGTGCTCCGGAGTGGATGCTATTCATAGTCTGTGCGGTGTCTTCTGTGGTGAGAGGAGTCCAGGTGAGGAGGGTCGGTTGGATGGTGTAGCTGGTGGGGGGTGTTGGGTCGGTGCCGCAGTCTTGGTCCTCAAAGTTGTCGTAGAGCGTCTTGATCTTGTGGTGGAAGAAGGAATTGAGCTTGTTGCAGAGGTCTTGGGAGGGAGGGGACGTCCGTAGTTTCGCTGTTTGGTCTGGTGAATTATTGTATGATGGCGAAGAGTTCTTTGGAGCTGTGGGCATTGGAGAGGATTCTGTCTTGGATGAAATTTCTCCTGGTTGATTTGATGAGCTGGTGGTGTGCCGTGGATGCGGCCTTGTAGGCAGAGCGTGCTTCTGGGGTTTTGCAGTTTCTCCATGTTTTCTCCAGTCGTCGGCAAGAGCGATTGGATTCTCGGAGGTCCGTGGTGAACCAGGTGGCTTTCGCATTGTGTCGTCTGGCGGAGTTCTGGAGGGGGCGAGAGTGTTGGCGCAGTTGGCGATCCATTGGTGAAGGTTGTTTGCTGCTGTGTTAGCGTCTGTCGTGGTAGGGAGAGGAGTGCAGCTGAGGGCGGAGGTGAGGTGTTCTGTGATTTTGTTCCAGTTTCGGCGTGGGAGGCGTGGCGTGCACTTGGGTGGGTTTCGAGAAGGAGAAATGGATGCAGTGGTGGTCCGTCCAGAGCGGTTCCGTGGTGTGACTGAAGCGAATGTTGTTTCCTCCGGCGAAGATGGGGTCGAGAGTGTATCCTGCGGTGTGAGTGGGGGTGGAGACGAGTTGCTTCAGTCCAATGTTGGTGAGGTTCTCTAGGAGGGCGGTGGTGTTGGGGTCGCTGAGGTTGTCTAGGTGGAAGTTCAGGTCCCCGAACAGTATTGAGTCTGTGGAGGCGAGGGCGTGGGGAGCAATGTAGTCTGCGATGGCGTTGGTGAACGGAGAGCGGGGTCCGGGCAGTCTGTAGGCGAGTGTTCCTCAGAGCGTTGTTTGGGGTAGGGCTGGATCTGGAAGTGGCAAGGCGTCGTCCGAGTTGGTGATCATTAGTCGGAGGGAGCTTTTGTGGAACATGGCGAGCCCTCCTCCGGGGTGGTTCGGGCAGTCTTTCCTCAGGATCTTGTATCCGTCGGGAATGGCCGTTGCGATGTCGGGTGCAGAGTTGGCGTTGGTCCAGGTCCCTGTGAGGAAGGCGACGTCGGGCGAGTGGGTGTGGAGGAGGTCCCAAACTTCAACTGCATGTCTGTGCAGGGAATGCACGTTGAGGAGGATGCAGCTCAGGGGCTTGTGTATGTTGGCATCCGGAGGGTTGAGGGTGGCTGTTTGGGTCCGGAGTTGGGTGAAGGTGCGACGGCAGTGTCGGCAGGTGATCGGGCCCTGGGTGTTGCTCAACGTCGAGAGCTGGCAGTTGTTGTTGTGTCCAGGGTTGAATGCGAGGAGAGTGTTGGGATCGTACCGGCCATGGGGTTGAGGGACCAGGGTCTCTGGAGCTCGACGCAGTCGGGTAACGGACGCGGGCGCAGACGCGCTTGCCTTTTGCGCGCCAGCGGCGCAGCCGCACAGCGGTCCGCCATTAAGTAGGGGTCAGGGGAAGGGGGAGCTAGCTGGGAGGCGGAACATGCAGGGGCTGGGCGGGCCATGGGAGCAGCAGCAGCGGGAAAAAAGGCAATGCAAAAACAGGGAAAACAAAAGAAAAAAGAAATAAAGGCAAAGACTAGACCACCAGAGATGAGGCACAGGCAGGAGCCTGCGGGTGGAGGAGGGCCTCAAACACCTTACCAGGATCACCAGAAGGCGCTGGGGGCAGTGCCTTAACGGTGGAGCTGCGCGAGGAGGGAGCAGTTACCCTGACCAGGATGTCAGAGGTCTTGCTCACCTTGTCGCGCAGTAGCCACCACTAAGAAGGGGGAGGGTGAGCAGCTGGGAGGTGGGAGCGGGAACATGCAGGGCGGGGCCGCGGGGGCAGCAGCGGCGGGGAAAAAAGGCAACGCAATAACAGGGAAAACAAAAGAAAAAAAAGAAATAAAGGCAAAGAAATAAAGGCAAAGAAAGGAAAAAAGAGGCAACAGGCAAAACAGGCAGGTAACAAGAGAGGAAAATAAGAAAGAGGAAGCCACACACAGAGCAGACTAGCAGAAGAGTAGGCTTTCCACTAGACCACCAGGGATGAGGCGCAGGCAGGCGCCTGCGGGTGGAGGAGGGCCTCGAACACCTTACTTGGATCACCAGCAGGCGCTGAGGGCAGTGCCTTAACGGTGGAGCTGCACGAGGGGGGAGCAGTTACCCTGACCAGGAGGTCAGAGGTCTTGACATCGAAATCAGGATCAGATCCTCTTCAGGCACTGGTGGCAATGGCACTAGTGTCAACGAGGAAAGGCCCGGTACAGGTCTTGGAGCCAGAGTGGTAGTCTGTACTGAAGCAGAAATGGGCCCGGAGCAGGTTCCAATAAGTCGGACAGCACAGAGGTCAATTCCTCCAGTGGGAACCCAACTGGAGGCCCCTCTGTGCTCGGTTGGGGACTGAAGACATGTCAAAGGGAGCAGAAAGCGTTAAAAAAATAGTAGGATGGCCTCACCTGCTGCGATGTAGCCGATGGTATGGGACACTCTGGCACACCTGAATCAGTTGAAGATTTGGCTCTGCGCATTTGGACTTTGATTTGGACTTACCAGAGGACTTCAACTGTGAAGTTGACCTCTTGGGGAATTACCTCAGGAGCAAAATCGAGCTCGTTCCTGTGACTAGGAGCAGGATCAGGACTTACGCGATGGCTGAGACATCTCCGTATGTTTGGTGATATACAGCTTTGCTTCTCGGTCCCGGATAGCATTTATGAGGGCACATTTGTAGCACGACTAAGTCGTGTCCCAAACCCACAAACCAGAGACACACTTCATGTGGGTCTGTGACTAACATCTGTTATCTGCAGTCACGGCATAGTTTGAAACCTGTCATTCTAGAAGGGGACATTGTTCCTAAGCACACTGGATTCAGTTTTGAAGTCTGATGAAATTTGGAGTGGAACACATCAGTGTTGGAAGGCGCAGAAATAAAGGAAATGATGTAAGCGAGCAGTGGTGGCGCTTATATGCGGCTCCGCTACATCACTTGCAGGGCAGTACAAAGCCAAAGCAGAGCTGCATGGAGTTATCTACTAGCACACTGCTGGAGTAAAGTTTCTGGATTCAGTTTGGCACCTGGGTAGTATTCTAAGGTGAGTAATCTGCAGTTGGAAGAATCCACCTGAATAAGGACCTTCTGAAGCATAACAAAAGGGACAGGAGCAAACATGTATGTAAGGCCTTTCAAACAAGCAATGGCAATACATCGGTTTCGCTTATGTGATGACCAATAAGCTGTTTTTATCAATCACCGTCCGGGACGAAGGAAAGAGCTCCCTTACAAGTATCACAGGAGTGGAGAGGATGTGGTGCAGTGGCCAGAGTTGCTGACTCGAGAGCTGGGGATTCTGGTTCAAGTCTCAGCGGCGCAACATCCTGTGATTCTGGGCAACTCACTCAATCTCTCCTAGTGATAAGTCGCGCTATATAAATCTGCTGCAAGACGAAAAGGCAGATAGAGGCAAAACCTTATGAAAAAATAGTTCCACCAAAACAGATGTTAACAGCATTTCAGCTACAGGAAACTGATAAGGGATGCAGACAAGGAACAATCATTGGTAAATGCAGGAAAAATATGATACAGCCAATAGAAATGGAGGAAAAGCCAGGAAAGAGAGGGAGGGGGGATGCAAGTCCCTTTTAAGTTTATATTAAAAACAATACATTTCTCAAGCACAGTGCAAGCGAAACCTAAAAAGCGCTATGATGCAGCCAGGGCAAATGTGCGTTAGGACTGGGTGCATTATAGTCCATTATTTTTATTTTTAGCCATGCTGTACAGTAGCAACGCTGCTATAAAGCATGGCTACAAAATCTTGCCAAAGTCAGCAATGCCCATGCGTTACAGCAGGAGCAAAAGGCAATGGCTGAGCCAATAGGTTCAAAGGTGAGGCCTATTGGCTTTGTCACTGCTTGTTATGCGTCTTATTTGACCCCTCAGGCAGAGCTAACATATCAAAAAGTGATGCAGATAATTATTTTGTGCCGTTCATTGCAGAAAGCAAGGTTCCATTTGTAGGTGAATACCCATCATAATGACGATTCAAAACACAGCAATGTAAAACAGTTTTTCTCGCACTCATGTAGCTTTTGGTTGGTTCGTGCTTTAATGTTGCGTGACCTCTGTGACTGCCCACGCACCAGGGATGGGCTGGGTGAGTGTCTGTATTGTTCAGGTGGGGTGGCGCAGTCAAAAAAAGCCCAAAAGAAAAAATAAACATCTGTGTGCTGCAATTAAGATAATCCTCCTCAAGACAGCGTGAGAACAGTTAGGCACGCACTAAACAAACTCCATTGCCCAGAGCAAACACAGTTTGTTGCCTCCAACGTGACTGATGAGGAGGAATCCGGGAAGTGGCCAGAATGCTGACTGACCAGAGCGAGACAGACAGTTTTGCAGAGACATTAATAACGTATCTCAATACTGAGTGGGAGTATCGCGAGAAAGAATGGAAAAAGTGCTGCAAATGATTCAGTAAAATCAGAAACTGCTGTTTAAATAAACAATAATGAAATCAGTAAATGTGAACAAAATAAAGCCTGTGAAGCAGCTGTTTCTTTTCTTTTTATTTGCCGATCCGGAAAAATGTGTGAAACATCTTTTTTTGTTAACTCGGAGGAATAAGGAAGGGGTGGCAGAGAGCTATATGGGCGAGAGAGCTACACGAAGGAGTGTGGGGGGTGGGCGAGGGAAGAAAGGCACGCATGGGAGACATCTGGGAATGACTGCATCCTCATGAAGTGCTTCACTAAAAATAAGAAAAAGCACCACAAGAGTGGAGAGGATGTGGCACAGTGGCCAGAGCTGCTGACTCGCGCGCTGAGGAACTCGGTTCGAGTCTCTGCGGCCCAACATCCTGCGATTCTGAGCAAATCACTTAATCTTTCTGGATGATGTAGCACTATATAAATCTGCTGCAAGATGAAAAAGGATAAAGAGGCAAAACTTTATGAAAAAATAGTTCCACCAAAGCAGATGTTAACAGTATTTTGGCTACAGGAAACTGATAAGAGACGCAGATGAGGAACAAACATTGGTAAATGCAGGAAATTATATGCTACAGCCAATAGAAATGGAGGAAACGTAAGTGGCAAGCACATCATCCAATGAAAGTCAGGAAAGAGAGGGGGCGGGATGCAAGCCCCTTTTAAGTTTATATTAAAAACAATAGACTTCACAAGCACAGCACAAGCGCTGTGCAGGCAAAACCTAAAAAGGCATCATCACTGGTGATTGAGAGAGGGCTGACCAATCAAATGTAGAAAGGCTGACAAACAACATTTAACGGTATCCACGGCAGGGCTGTGCCAAGTCACACACATGACAAACAGAAGTATGAGAGAGTTTAGTCCAGAGACTGACCGGATGGTGTACACAAAGCCACAAACTGCCCAGCATCAAGAATATATCAACTTCGTGTTCAGATGGGGAGCAGACACGATAGCATCCACCACTTCCTCAGGCAGATCGAATCAGCTCAGTTTCTTCAGTGAAATCTCCAAGCAGGGAGGTGGGGTTGTGGAGATTTGGCAGAAGAACCCAGCCATTTTGTAGGTATAAAAGGCATTTACATAGAGGTAGGCGGAGCGAAGGTAGATGATCAGACTCAGTATGTCAGAATACAGACCCTCTGAGCCCAGTCAAGAGCTATAAGGAATATATGAGCATGGACCCTACTGACTTTGCTCAGATCCTGGGAAAGTAACAGCAGAGGCGGAAATGCATAAAGGAGAGAGGAGTACATGGAAGGCATAATGCATCTCCCAGAAAACCTTGAGGCAGGAACACCCGAATGCAAATAACTCAATAATGCATGTTCATGGTAGTAGCAACAAAATCTACTCAACGCAAGCCCTTCAAGGCGAAAACACCTTGAAATACCTCCAAGTGCAGATTCCATTCGTGGTAGGCTAGGTAGTGTCTTTTGAGCTTGTCCTCCATGGGGTACAGTTATGCTACCAGATAGTTGATTATCAACAAAATCCCCTAAAGATCCAGACAGCGCCAAAGCCTCTGTCTCCTCGCACAGCACATGCGAGCTCACATTGCACTGATTTGTTGCAGCACCATATGGCAGTTGTGTTGTCTGTCAGAACTTGCACAGCGTTGTTCATGGGAAGTACAAAGGCCTTGAGAGCCAACAGGATGGCATGCAGCTCCAAAAGGTTAATGTGATGCTTCTGCTCCTGCAGAGAGCAGAGGCTTCTGATCTTCAACTTCGTCACACATATGAGCTCAGGCTGGGGGAATGAAAAAGGTCTGCCGCATGTCAGATTGGAATCCTTCATCCACTGTTGAAGGTTCCAGGCTGCCTCATCCTACAAACTGATGTTGCCCGAGAACCACCCTCAGTACTGGGACCATTTAAGGAAGAGGTTCCAATGTGGAGCCCGGATGTGCCAATGGGCATGAAACACCAGCAACGTACAGAAGGCCAGATGACCAAGACGCCTCAGAACCTGGCTGGAATACAGGACACAGTCCAAAACATCACATCCTGAATGTCCTGTTTTCAGGCAGGTCGCTCCCCCACGCCGCACAGCACCACCTGTGTGCCCGTGTCCCTTGTGCTCGCTGCTGCTGCCTCAAGTTCGAGGCCCCTCTGCCTCGGTTGTGTTTCATGGTGTAATTGCTGTTATTGTTGTACTGTTTCTTCCTTATTTGCCCTCATTGCCATTTTGCCTTCTGTGCCCTCATTGTCATTCTGCCTCCTGTGCCATCATTGCCGTTTTGCCTTCTGTGCCCCTTTTGCCTTCTTAACCTTTTCTGCCTGTTGCCCTTTTTGCCTTCTGTGCCCCTTTGCCCTCTTGTCCTTTGTGCCCCTTTTGCCTTCTGTTCCCCCTGCATTTTCGCCCGTTCCCGCCTCTGCGTCCCCGCCCCCCTGCTCGCCCATTCGTCCCGCTCCTGCCTCCCAGCTGCTCCTCCCTCCCACCTCCCCTTATTATGGCGGCCGCTGCGTGGTGAGGAGAGCGACCCTTGACCCTGTTTTCAGGCAGGTTGCTCCCCCACGCCGCACAGCACCACCTGTGTGCCCGTGTCCCTTGTGCTCGCTGCTGCCGCCGCAAGTTCGAGGCCCCTCTGCCTCGGTTGTGTTTCATGGTGTAATTGCTGTTATTGTTGTACTGTTTCTTCCTTTTTTGCCCTCATTGCCGTTTTGCCTTCTGTGCCCTCATTGTCATTCTGCCTCCTGTGCCCTCATTGCCGTTTTGCCTTCTCTGCCCCTTTTGCCTTTTGCCTTCTTAACCTTTTCTGCCTCTTGCCCTTTTTGCCTTCTGTGCCCCTTTGCCCTCTTGTCCTTTGTGCCCCTTTCCCCTTTTGCCTTCTGTGCCCCCTGCATTTTTGCCCGTTCCCGCCGCTGCGTCCCCTGCGGCCCCGCCCCCCTGCTCGCCCATTCGTCCCGCTCCCGCCTCCCAGCTGCTCCTCCCTCCCACCTCCCCTTATTATGGCGGCCGCGCACAGGGGGTGCGCCGCTGGCGCGCCGAAGGCAAGCCCGTCTGCGCCTGGACCGCACCCAGCACCAGAACCCCTGGCCCCCGCAACCGCCACGACGACCGCCGCCACTACGACGCCAGCACCCTCCACGCACTCAACACCGGACGACTACACACCTGCTTCCTGGCCACCCCGAAGCGCACCCAAGGACCCTTCTCCTGCCGGAACTGCAGCTTCACCAGCCTCCGAGCCACCAAACCGCCCACCGAGGAAGGCCGCAACCACCTCAGATGCATACTAATTAACACCCGCTCCGCACGCAAACACGCCGTCGAACTCTGGGACCTGCTCGACACATCCTCTCCGGACGTCGCCTTCCTGACGGAGACCTGGATGAACACCTCCTCGGCTCCCGACATCGCCATAGCCATCCCGGACGGCTACAAGATCACCCGCAGGGACCGCACCAACGGAGTAGGAGGTGGAATCGCCGTCGTCCACAAGAACACCCTCAGGGTCTCGACCAGCACCGACGACACCCTCAGCACCGCCGAACACCTGCACTTCCAGATCCACACTGACCCCAACACCACTCTCAGAGGAACTCTCGTCTACAGACCCCCCGGACCCCGGCCCCAGTTCAGCGACTCCATCGCCGACTTCGTCAGCACGCACGCCCTGGCCTCCACAGACTACATCCTCCTCGGAGACCTGAACTTCCACCTCGAGAACAACAACGACATCAACTCCACCACCCTGATCGACAACCTCGCCAACCTCAGACTCAGACAGCTCGTCACAACGCCCACCCACTCCGCCGGCCACACGCTTGACCCCATCTTCTCCGCAAGCTCCCACGTCACCTTCAGCCACACCACCGAACTCCACTGGACCGACCATCGCTGCATCCACTTCACCTTCCGGAAACCCACCACGCACCACCGCACTCAACAGATCCCCCGCCGCAGCTGGAGCAAAGTCACCGAAGACCAGCTAAACACCACCCTCGCCCGAAGCCCACCCGCCGACGCCACCGACACCGCCGCCCGCAACCTCAGGCGATGGATCGACGACTGCGCCAACACTCTCGCCCCAATCAAGAAACCCTCCAACAGACGCACCGACAAGAAAGCCAGCTGGTTCACCGCGGACCTCCAGGCCTCCAAGCAAACCTGCCGGAAACTAGAGAAGAAATGGCACCGCAAACAGACACCGGACAGCTATGCGGCCCACAAGAATGCCATCCGCAGACACCATCACCTCATCAGATCCGCCAAAAGGACCTCCTTCAAGGACAGCCTCGACAACAACGCACACAACAGCAAAGAGCTCTTCAACATCGTGAAGGAACTCTCCAACCCCAGCTCCAACACCAACGACATCCCACCATCGCAAGACCTGTGTGACTCCCTAGCCACCTTCTTCCATCACAAGATCGCAGAAATCCACGACAGCTTCAACAACCAGACCGCCCCGGCAGCCTCCGACACCTCAGTCCCGCCGCCCACCATCCACTTCGACCCCCTGCTCGCCTGGGCCAACGTGAACGACGACGACACCATCAAAATCATGAACACCATCCACTCCGGCTCTCCGTCAGACCCATGCCCGCACCACATCTTCAACAAAGCCAGCGCCACCATCGCACCCCATCTCCGCAAGGTCATCAACATCTCCTTCGAGACCGCGACCTTCCCGGAGAGCTGGAAGCACGCCGAGATCAACGCCTTACTCAAGAAACCCAAGGCGGATCCGAGAGACCTCAAGAACTTCCGGCCCATCTCCCTGCTCCCGTTCCCGGCGAAGGTCATTGAGAAGATCGTCAACGGACAACTGTCCCGCTATCTCGAGGAGAACAACATCCTGGACCCGTCCCAGTCCGGGTACCGCAGCAACCACAGTACCGAAACTGCCCTCATCGCTGCCACCGATGACATCAGGGCCCTGCTGGACAACGGTGAAACTGCGGCCCTCATCCTCCTGGACCTCTCAGCCGCCTTCGACACTGTCTGCCACCGCACCCTACGCACACGCCTCCACAACGCAGGGATCCGAGACAAGGCTCTGGAATGGACCACCTCCTTCCTCTCCGGCAGAACCCAGAGCGTCCGCCTCCCCCCATTCCGCTCCGAAGCCTCCGAGATCATCTGCGGTGTACCCCAAGGATCATCCCTCAGCCCGACATTGTTCAACGTCTACATGGCACCGCTCGCCCACGTCGCCCGACTGCACGGCCTCAACATCATCTCTTACGCCGACGACACCCAGCTGATACTCTCCCTCACCAAGGACCCCCTCACCGCCAAAACCAACCTCCACGAAGGAATGAAGGCCGTCACCGAGTGGATGAAGAACAGCCGACTGAAGCTGAACTCAGACAAAACGGAGGTCCTCATCCTCGGCTCCACCCCCTCAGCCTGGGACGACTCCTGGTGGCCCACCACACTGGGAGCAGCACCGACACCCACGCAACCTGGGGTTTATCCTCGACTCAACACTCTCCATGACCAAGCAAGTCAACGCCGTCTCATCCTCCTGCTTCAACACCCTCCGCATGCTCCGCAAGATCTACAGATGGATCCCCACCGAAACAAGAAGAACGGTCACCCAGGTACTCGTCAGCAGCAGGCTGGACTACGGAAACGCCCTCTACGCGGGAGCCTCGGCCAAACTCCTGAAACGACTGCAACGTATACAGAACGCCTCGGCACGCCTGATCCTCGACGTCCCACGCCACAGCCACATCTCACCCCACCTGAGAGACCTGCACTGGCTCCCCGTCAACAAGAGGATCACCTTCAAGCTCCTCACCCATGCACACAAGGCACTCCACAACACTGGACCGGCATACCTCAACAGACGACTCACCTTCTACGCCCCGAACCGCCAGCTCCGCTCAGCCAACCTCGCCCTCGCCTACGTCCCCCGCATCCGAAGAGCGACCACCGGCAGCAGATCGTTCTCCCACCTTGCCGCCAAGACCTGGAACACCCTCCCCATCCTCCTACGGCAGACCCAGGACCTGCTAACCTTCAGGAGGCTACTCAAGACCTGGCTGTTCGAGCAGTAGCAGCACCCTCCCCTCCCCCCAGCGCCTTGAGACCCTCACAGGTGAGTAGTGCGCTTTACAAATGTTCTGATTGATTGATTGATTATAGGAGCAGAAAACCTTTGACGGCCATGTCTAGAACAGTCTCTATAAAAGGAGTCCCCTGCACTTGCCGAAGATTAGGTTTGAACTCGTTGATGGAGAACCCCAGTGATGATGGTAGCCACATGGTCGTCCGCAGATCCTCCATGACGGATTATGATGAGCATGCCTTCAACAGCCAGTCATCGAGGGATAGGAATAAGTGCACTTCCAAAACGTGAAATGGTCTGTGACCAACACCATCACTTATGTAAATATCTGGAGGGGGCATGGTGGGGCCAAAGGACATGACAGTGAACTGAAAGCACTCCTTCTCTCCAACAATGTCAGAGCTCACTGCTCTTTTTGGGCACCAAGAGATCAGATGAATAGCGTCCATTTCCCTCTCGTGGACTCTTGCTATTGTTCCTCTGGCAGCAATACACCTCTCTGGCAAGGATGAAGGCATGTTCTGTTAAAGTCTGAGTGAAAATACGAGGAACTGGAGAGGAGGTTAAGAGAAAAGGAAAGGTTTAACCTTGACAGATAACCTGCAAGACTCATTTATCCAAGGTAACTGTAAGCCAGTTGGGCAGGTAAAAGTATACTTTGCCCCAACTGGCCACAGGTGTCTCTCAAAGGTGGAATCAGAGTAGCTTAGTAGCAGCAGGGGAAGATGGGACTGCCCATGTTGCTGGGGAGTCCTGTCCGTTGACAATGCCACGCCCCTGAAGTCTCGAAAGGACTAGGCATGCTGCTGCACAGGCTGAGATGGATGACTCAGGTGGTAAGGTAGACCACACAAGTAACCAGAACTTCCGGTATTGTTGATGGTACTGGTAGGATAGGGAGTATAAGCCCAAGGAGAGAGCCAAAGCATGGCTATCTTTGAATCACTTCAAAGATGAATTTATCTCGTCTCCAAACAGCCTGAAGGCATCAAAAGATATATCCATGAGGGAGCTTGCATGTCCCCGGAGAAATCTGTGGCACATACCTAGGCGTGCCAGCAAACTATCACATCAGTGCCAAAACCATGGCCCACACACTTTGGTGTCCAGCCAGATTGTAAAATGAACACAAAGCACAAGTTACTAACTTGTGTAACGATATATCTGTAAGAGACAGTAGTTAGTGACAGATTCCTTACCTTAGAATAGATACCTTAGAATATCCCCAGGCGTCAGGCTGGATCCGGAAAGTTTTGCGTAGCAGTACCCCTGCGCGTCGGTAGGCGGCGTCGTGCGGCTCCGCGTCCGTCGTCGTGATCGCCGGGATGACGTCGCGGCCAGTACTTAGACACCGCCCATGCGCGCTGGCGTCAGTTCTGTACACGACTTTCCGCGCCAGAAACGCAGAGCCATGCAAGAAACTGACACTGGTGTCTGAAAACTAGGGCCCTAAAAGGGATGACCGTAACCCTAGAAATCAGTTCGCAGAACGGGGAGGATGGGTGGGCGGTAGGAATCCGTCACTAACTACTGTCTCTTACAGATATATCGTTACACAAGTTAGTAACTTGTGCATCTGAAAGAGACACGTTAGTGACAGATTCCTTACCTTAGAATAGATACCCCAGCAATACCAACCCCGGTGGTGGGTCTGCGAACAAAGATCAGACGAGGAAGTCTCGGAGAACAGAACGGCCAAAGAAGCCGTCTCTCCGGACTTGGCTGTCAAGGCAGTAATGCTTGGTAAACGTGTGCAGCGAGGCCCACGTAGCTGCTTGACAAATGTCCTGCAATGGGACACCACGTCCCAAAGCCGTGGTGGCGGCTGTCGCCCTGGTGGAATGACCACGCAGCCCAACAGGGGGCTCCTTCTTAGCCAAAGAATAGCAGGCTTTGATACACAAGACAACCCAGCGGGAGATGGTCCGCTTGTGTACTGCCCGACCTTTTTTGGCGCCCACGTAGCCAACAAAGAGCTGGTCGTCCACCCGGAACTGTTGTGTGCGGTTCAGATAGAAGGAAATCGCACGTTTTGGGTCCAGACGGTGGAGCCTCTCTTCCTCTCTGGAAGGATGCGGAGGCGGAAAGAAGGTGGGCAAAGTGATGGTCTGCCCAATGTGGAAGGCAGTAACCACCTTTGGCAAGAAGGACGGACGCGTCCTAAGAACAACCTTGTCTGGATGAACAGACAGAAAGGGGGGCTTGCAAGAAAGAGCCTGGAGCTCACTCACCCGCAGAGCGGAGGTGATAGCCACCAGAAAGGCTGTCTTCAGAGTGAGAAGACGAAGAGGACAGTTATGGAGAGGCTCAAAGGGAGCGCACATTAAAAAGGTAAGAACCAAGTTCAAGTCCCACTGAGGCATTATAAACGAACAGGAGGGAAAAGGTGTGTAATGCCTTTAAGAAACCTGTTAACAACAGGGGACTTGAAAAGGGAGGGCTGATCAGGAAGCCTGAGAAAGGCCGAGATTGCACAAAGGTAGCCCTTGATGGTACCCAGGGCAGAACCCTGTTGGGCCAGAGAAAGAAGGAACAGAAGAACCTCAGAAAGAGGGGCAGAAAGGGGATTCACAGCCTTTGCTGTGCACCATGCCTCAAACTTGTTCCACCTGCAGGCGTATACCACCTTAGTGGAGGGACGCCTGGCTGCCAGAATCACATCACAAACTTCGGGACGCAAGTCGAAAGGAATCAACTGCCGCCGCTCAATCTCCATGCAAGGAGGTGGAGACTGGACAGGTTCGGGTGGAGGACCGTCCCCTGCTGCTGCGACAAAATATCCTCCCGAAGAGGCAGACGGATCGGGGGATCGATGCTCATACTGAGTAGCTCGGGATACCAAACTCTTCGAGCCCAGTCCAGAGCCACAAGAATGACTTGGGCCCGGTCGCGCCGAATCTTCTTCAACACTCTGGGTAGAAGTGGTATAGGCGGAAAGGCGTACAACAGACCGCAACTCCACTCGCGACGAAAAGCGTCACCGAGCGAGTGTCGCCTTGAAAATTCCAACGCGCAGAACTGATGACATTGCGCGTTCTCTTCGGTGGCGAATAGATCTAACCAAGGCTGTCCCCACTGTAGAAAGAGTCCTTGCGCCACCTCCGAGTGAAGACGCCATTCGTGATCCATCATGCACCTGCGGCTGAGTTCGTCCGCCCTGGCGTTCAGGGAACCTGCCAGGTGTTGAACCATCAGGAAAATGCCCTGATGCTCCAGCCATGTCCAGAGACGCAGAGCCTCCTGACATAGGGTCCACGACCCCACCCCGCCTTGTTTGTTGCAGTACCACATGGCGGTGGTGTTGTCTGTGAACACCTGCACTACCTTCCCCTTGACAGAGGGAAGGAATGCAGTTAGTGCAAGTCGGATCGCCCGGAGCTCCAGAAGGTTGATATGGAGCCGGGACTCCGCCGGAGACCAGAGGCCTCTGATCTCCGCCTCTCCCATGTGACCGCCCCATCCCAGAAGGGACGCATCCGTCACAACTGTGTGCTCTGGCTGGGGAAGGGAGAGGGATCTGCCCGTGACCCATTGCCGGTTCAAAAGCCACCACTGCAAATGTCGTGCAGTCCCCTCCGAGATCTGGACGTAATCGGACAGGTTCCCCTGATGCTGCGCCCACTGGAACTTCAGGTCCCACTGCAGAGCCCGCATATGCCATCTGGCATGATCGACCAGCAGGATGCAGGAGGCCATGAGGCCCAGCAGCCTCAGGGTCATCCGTACCGAAACCCAGGATAGAGGCTGAAAGATCGGAATCATAGCCTGAATATCCTGGACTCGCCGTTCGGGAGGATAGGCCCGAAACTGCGTTGTGTCCAGAACTGCTCCGATGAAAAGGAGCTGTGGAGAAGGAATCAGGTGCGACTTCGGCACGTTGATGGAGAACCCCAGCGAGTGCATGAGTCCGGCCGTAGTCTGGAGGTGGGAGATGACTGCCTGGGACGAGCCCTCCTTCAGCAGCCAGTCGTCGAGGTAGGGGAAGACTGGAACCCCTGCCCGGCGCAGATGAGCTGCGACCACCGCCATCACTTTCGTGAACACCCGAGGGGCGCTGGTAAGGCCAAAGGGAAGCACGGTGAACTGAAAGTGCTCGAGGCCTACCGCAGGTAACGCCGGTGGGCCGGCAGGACGGGTATGTGAAAATATGCGTCCTGCAAGTCCAACGCTACCATCCAGTCTCCGGGGTCGAGGGCAGTCAAGACCTGAGCTAGGGTGAGCATCTTGAACTTCTCCTTCCGGAGGAAGCGATTGACGTTCCGGAGGTCCAAGATAGGACGCATGTCTTCCTTGTCCTTTTTGGGCACCAGAAAGTAGTGGGAATAGCAACCACGCCCTACTTCTGGGGTCGGAACGCGCTCGATGGCCCCCTTGGCCAAGAGGGCCGCAACTTCCTGTCGAAGAAGAACCAAATGGCCCCCCGACATGCGGTGGTACTGAGGTGGCATGGCTGGGGGGGTAGTCTCGAAGGGGAGGGAGTAGCCCCTTCGGACAATGTCCAAAACCCACCTGTCCGATGTGATGGTGCGCCAGTGGGGAAGGTGATGGCGGACCCTGCCCCCACTGGCGTGCTGTGGACTGGAAAGGAAGGACAAGGAGGGCTTGGAGGCCGCGGACGGGGCGGAGGTGGAGGCCTGACCCGCACGCTGGTTACCCGACCCGCCTCGGCAGGAGCCACGTCCTCGGCCGCGCGGGCCGGTGGCTGGGCAGTGGACGTGACTGGGCGCCCCTTCCGTGGCCACGAAAGGGGCAAAAAGCAGACTGCTGCGGAGGGCGCGGGCGGAGAGGCCCAAGGACTTGGCCGTAGCCCGCGAGTCCTTAAAGTGCTCCAGCGCGCTGTCTGCCTTATTGCCAAAAAGGCGGATACCATCAAAGGGCATGTCCATAAGGGTGTTTTGGACATCGCCCGAAAAACCAGTGGTCCTCAGCCAGGCGTGACGGCGCAGCGCCACTGTCGTAGCAAGCGATCTGCCTAGCAAGTCAGCGGTATCTAGGCCACATCGGATAGTGAACTTCGCTGCGTCTCTCCCGTCCGCAATAGCACAGGAGAGAAGTGCCTGGACCTCCTCAGGACACTTGGGCAGCACCTGCGCCACCGAATCCCACAGAGAGTGGGAGTAACGGCCCAAAAGGCAAGCAGTGTTTACGGACCGCAAGCCAGCACTGGAGGAACAAAAAATCTTCTTCCCAAATTGTTCCAGTTTTTTGGATTCCCTATCCGGCGGAGCCGTAGGGAAGGCAGTCTGAGAGGTAGAGGCTTGGACAACCAAGCTCTCGGGGTGGGGTGTTGGGAGAGGAACAGAGGGTCGCCCGGGGCCGGGCGATGGCGTCGGGCTACGTTCCTGTCCACAGGAGCCTCTGTGGTGGGCCTGGACCAGGTGCCCAAAAGAACGTCAGAAAGTGCGTCGTTGAACGGCAGCAGTGGCTCCGAAGAGGTAGCCGCGGGCTGAAGCACTTCCGTCAGGAGGTTAGTCCCGACAGCCACTGTAGGAAGCTCGAGGCGCAAGGCCGCGGCCGCCCTACGCAACACCGTTGCATAACTTGCTCCCTCCTCCGTAGCCACGGAAGGAGGAGACATCATGCCAAGGTCAGGAGAGGTGTCCAGACCACTGGCATCACCTAGTTCCTCAGCCCAGTCCTGATAAGGCTCACATTGAGCTGTGAGAGGGTCTTCCGACCCCTCCCAGTCCTCCTCGTCCTCCAAAACAGGTGAAAAGTATGGAGGAGGGACATGAGGTAAGAAAGGTCCCATCGGTGTCGGAATCGGCGTCGAGCGACGTCGATCCGGCTCCGTGTCCGGTTCCGGGGAGAACCTGGGGACGGCGCCGCCCGGGGCCTCGGACGTCGCCGTGAATGGTACCGGTGAGGTCGGCGCCGGTGGAGGTGTGGTTAGGTCAACCGGGATCCAGGTCTGGATCCGAGGGGGTCCTGCGGTGCCGGGGCCGGAGCCGCCGGTGGTGCCGAAAGAGGACTCCCACTGGGGCCCGAAGGCGCACCGGGGTAACCCTTAGGCCCGAAGATGCGAGCCATGGCCGACAGGAAGTCCTGTATCTCGGCCGGAGTCGACGTCGGACCCGGGACAGGCGGGTAGGCCGGCGTCGGCTGTTCGGGTACACCCGGAGCCGTGGGGGCGGTACCATCTGGACCCTCGGCCGGGTCGTGAGACCGGCGAGGGGAGGTCTTAGAGCGACGCTTCTTAGACCTCTTGTGCTTCGCCTTACCTGAAGACGAAGACTTCGACCCCGACGAATGACGACGGCTCCGCGACCGGCCCCTCGACCTCTCCCGGGACCTCGAGAGGCGCAGAGCCGAGTGCCGGGCCTCGAGAAGCTTTCGAGACCGCTCTCGCAAAGCCTTTGAAGCGAGGGACTGACACTCGGGGCACGACGTGGGGTCGTGGCCGCGCCCCAGGCAGAAGAGACACTCTCGGTGCGGATCCGTAATCGACATCATGCGATTACAGATCTCGCATGGCTTGAAGCCGGGCATCCCTACTGACACCTTGGAGTCGAAGCGACTCGAAAACTTGGACAAAAAAGTCTCAAAAAATACTCAGTCAAAAAATGACTGGGGGCACTGCTCAATCCGGATCTGCGCTTACTGGCGCGGAAAAAGAAAGAACTGACGCCAGCGCGCGTGGGCGGCGTCTAAGTACTGGCCGCGACGTCATCCCGGCGATCACGACGCCGACGACGGACGCGGAGCTGCACGACGCCGCCTACCGACGCGCAGGGGTACTGCTACGCAAAACTTTCCGGATCCAGCCTGACGCCTGGGGATATTCTAAGGTATCTATTCTAAGGTAAGGAATCTGTCACTAACGTGTCTCTTTCAGATACTCATTGACGATAAAAACAATATTTGCGCAACAAAGTAATATAGTTTGGCCAGAGAAGACAGTGCAAGAATTGGGACACATGAATTTCTAATTAAAAAGATGTAAATTATTACAAGAATAACAAACAAAGATTACAAGCACTAAACAAAATATATTAAAAACAATTGGTTCACAATGACTGAAGAATATTGCAAAGTGGTGCCCTGGTAAATGGTTTATCCAGAGATGGTACGCAGTCCCTTTTTAGTCTGCAAGCTCTGAAACCAGAAGTGGGGATCTGCCGGCACACACTTGCTCAAACTATTAAAGCAGTAGAACAATCAATTATGAAAACTGGAGCACTCAAGAGTAGAAGGAGGTTGGTTTGCAAACTGGACTGTATACAATCTGATTAAAGAAAAGTAATTAAAATGCAAACATTCAATATCAAAATGTTATACAATTACATTAAGTATTGTACTGTCACAAACCAGAACTGTGAGTGTCGTATTCTTATATGTTTGGGGGGACCTCATTGAACAGAAAACTGATGTTGTGACTGTTGTCAGAAGCAAGCGACTTACTAACAATGCCCAGAACTGCTAGACTTCTACAGAAGACCTGGTTACGTTTTGACTCCCAGTTTTGTTTTGATCCCTAAAATTCTCATCTCTTAATCTATAAAAAAAACTCTTTTTATTCTATAAAATCAGTAAAGCATTTAATCAGATCAAAGAGTTCAGTAAGGAAGGGCAAAATAAAGGTGGGCTTCAAGCCACAAGTCCTAACAATATATACCCCTGCATTTGAATACATAAGCATCAGGTAGAGGAAAGAAGAGTGAGGTACACAAATAGAGAGCTATCAACATTCCTTAGAAAAACTAAATACAGAACATGAGTCAGTTAGTATGCTTCGAAATGGAGATCACTCTGAGAATGTAGTCAGGAACCTGTGGAACCAAGAGCATAGTTGTTTATAGAAAGGAGAGTGAATGCATGAAGCAACCTTCCACAAGGAATCAAGGAAACTGAGCCAATTAAGTAAATCCTGTAACAGGCACATGGGAAAACAACGACTGAGAAAATAATACTAACATTTAATACCTTAGAACATGTGGTGTCCAGTTTAGAATCTATCTACTGCCCCAGCCATTGCTTCCATAACTCTGTAAACGCTTGTGCCCATGCCCCTGCGGATTGACAATAAGCAGATTCTCCTCTATTTACCTTTGACTCTCCTCCTTCTCCGCCTGCAGGCTACGCGACAGTTTCTCTGGAAGAAGCTCCTCACGGGATGGGACATAAGTGATGTCTACCTCATGCGGACACTGAGGTGTGGTATCTGCACTTACATGCTGGATTGGGGACTGAGATTCTGAAGTCCGTCTGTGTAATGCCAAAGTTCGGCTCTGGGTCAGTAAGGCACTGAAAGGGAAGCAGACTTCAGTCAGAAGAGAATAACTAAAGCAACTCATTCTTACCTCCCTGCTTCACTCCACTATCCTCCATTGCTGCAGTCCTCCTCACCCTCAGCTCAGTGTTCTTTCATCTCCACTTCAGTTTCCATCCATCAGGCCTCCTATCACTTGCCACCTCAAGCAGCAGTGCTGCCTGCACCATTGTTTCATTCCAGCATACCCCACTGCCCTCTAGCTTCAATCCCCACCCTGTCATTTAGCTTCAGTCCACTTCCTGCCCTCTAGTTCTAGGCCCCTTCTCCCCCTCAGCCCATGCCTATTCCCACCATGGTTTCAGCCCTCCTTCACTACAGCTACAGCTCACCTCAAGCCCCCTTTTACCACGATTCTAGGCCCCTTTCACCAAGTTCCCACTGCACACTCCAATATCAAGGAAGCTCAAAAGAAATCCTAAGAGGATAATTAGGACAAAATAGCAATTGTCAGCAGAACGCAAAACCGTGCAGAGCATTTCTCTGCAAATTTGTTAGCTCCTCATCCTTTCAAGGATTTCTTGGCCGGTGCACATGGTAGGGCAGAGCACATGTAAATAACACCCAATTGTCTTTTCTGCTCCTTTTGGATCTCTTTCTACCTCTGCAAAGGATAAGGCATACTCTCATAGCAACAGCTAATCTTGCTAGCATGTTTTCAATGCAGGGACAATAGTTACCTCCTCTGACCATCTATTGTATCTCCAGCTCAGCTGAACCTCTCTACCTTCATAGGGTTGAAAGAGCAACACTATTAAAGCATACTAAGCAGACCAATGTTTCCGGATCCTTATTCCTTTCCCTCTGCTGTGCACAGGGACAACCTCAGAACACTCCTCTGACTGCAGCGTACCACCTTTCCAGCTCACCCTTTACCTTGCTCCCTATGTAGAAAAATCTAGCAAACTCCTTTAATTAGCTGTTCTCTTTCTAATTCTAGCCTTATTTGTGCATAGGGATTCCGCGCTCCCCTTATCAGACTTAAACATGCAGCTACAGTCCCTTCATGCCTGTGCATAGATGCAGGCATGTAACATGCTCTCTTGATAGCAGTCTGAAGAGCCATCAGCCCTTCATGGATCTCCGAATGTGCAGAGAGGGGGCCATAGCATACTCTCAATAGCAGTTTGTTACGTATTTATCTAATCACCCTCCACGTGCCCAAAAGAAACCTCCGATCCGCCAACCTAGTCCTCGCCGAAACCCCACGCATCTACAGAGCCAAAGCAGGGGAAAGATCCCTCTCCTACATCGCGGCCAAGACCTGGAACGAGCTCCCGATCGACATCAGACGCGCCCCCTCCCTGAACACCTTCAGGAAGGCTCTCAAGACCTGGCTCTTCGGCTAAACGGATCTGCTGACCCCCCTCCCCCACGCCTTGAAACCCTCACGGGTGAGTAAAGCGCTTACAATTCCCTGATTGATTGATTGAATGTAGATTTCTACTAGGCATGCGCTTCACTTTTATTCCACTAGTGTAATTCAGAGTCCCAGATCACCAGGCTACACTAGCATGCGGATTTTCATTTTATTTTTATGCCTACATCAACCACATAGCTTTCTCTTGCACTAGACTTGATTTGAGCAAGGAATCTTGAAATTGGATGTGTGCTTCTGTGGAAATGTGTAATATTTTACGTTAGCATAAGCTACAGTCATTTTGGCTGTGGCATCCATTTTGTTAGCTATGTAATTCTTCCGTCTTCACTGTTGCTTGCCCTTCTATTCTGCTTGTGTCATCAACTCTAGTTAACTCCTTCTGTATTGAGCTAAAAGCAATGTGCTGAGCAAAGGCCTGTAGCTGCTAGAATGCACCTGGCTAAAGATATAACTGTCAACTGTTTTCTACTGTTGTAAGCAGTTCTGATCTCCCTCCCACTTTGCTGACTAAGTGATCTCCCATCTGCCCATGTTTGTAGGTAGTTATTCCTGTGTATGCTTGTACCTTCTATTTGTAACTACATGCTTACTCTGCAACAAACTCTGTATATAAGGCCTGTGCTCTGTGACTTCAGGGTGCCACCTCCTGCAACACTTGAGAGTGTTGTTGGACGTATTTCCACTCATGAGAAGTTAATAAAATTGTTATTTTGAATTCCAGCTTCAGTGTTGATCTCTATTTTGTTGGTTTTTGAACCGGTGGACAAAAGGGTGACCTGCACCAGTGTACCCCTAAAAAGGTACATTTCCACAATTGGCACCCAACGTGGGGCCCCATTGGACACGCGGCCGTCCGAAGGAGTGGTCTTGATGGAAAATTGAAATCTTACTGAGGAAGCGCACTGCACGAGGAGACCTTTGTCTTTGCAGGCCGACGTGAATTTTCCGGTTTTTCCGATTTGACCCTCCAGGTGATGGCCGGTCTCAACTGGGGTTTTCTTTGGCGTATTTTTTGCAGTGACCATTAGGTCAACCAGAGATCAGCACGTGGGAGTTGAAGACTTCTGTTTGGTAAGGTCATTGAAGTGGCACTTTTGATTTGCTTGGCCAAGATTTTGGTTTGGTATTTTATTCATTTTTTGCAAAATGTGAAGGCAGGTAATGTGGGGTTTTTTCTCCTTATGATGTTTGTTTGAATGGGTACATATACTTGGGAGAACATGCCTGCACTTAGTAAAATTCGTAAGTGGTGATACGGAGCGCTCGAGTGTTCCGCCAGGCCAATTGGTAATTCGGTCTCTTCTTGCAAAGGCTTGGGGGTTTTACCCTATCTTGTTTTGGGTGGGTCTGCGGACCACTGTAATAGGCATGCCTTCTGGAATAAGTATGATTTGGTAAAGACACAGAGTGTTTGCGAACACTCTGCCAGACCAACTGGTAATTCGGCGTATTTTGGAAAAGGTCTGGGGCTAGAGCCTGTCTTCTTGAACATGGAACAGTCTTTGGGCTGTTTACTTGTCTTGGTGCAGTCTCTGGACTGCTTTTGAGAGCTCTTTTGTTTGTAAATATGATTTACAATTGGTTTGGTTTGAGTGCAGTCTGTGGGCTGCCTTTTGTTTTTGTCCTGGTGTTGATTTGTGGTTTGATTGTGTGTTTGAGTGTCTATGAGGTTTGTGGACTGACACCGGTGGTGATGCTTGTGAAGTACTTGTTTGAGTGAGTAGCGACTGTGCTCTTTGTGTAAGGATGGCTTGCCTCAGCAAGCTGTGTTGTGTGTTATGAGTGTGTGGCCCCTTCTTGAAAATGTCTGGAATGAGCTCAATTTGGTTTGTTGTCGTCATTGTGTTCTGCAGATGCCATTGGAAGAATTACACTTTAAATTTCAAAGAATGAATAAATAATACATAAATAAAAATATGGTTTGATCAGAAATACTAGTAACAATGTACATTTGTTTTGACATAGGAAAAGTGCAACTTTTGAAAAATGTAAAGAAGAATGCGCGTTTAAATTACACAGTGCTGTGTATCTCTGTGCTTAAAAAGACACGTATTTTAAAAGTGCATGTAGGAATGTGCTCTCCCCTCTATGGAAAAGAAGGGGGGAGAGACCAGAGCGGACGAAGGAGGGTTTGTTTCTGGCAGGCTTGCTCTGGCACTTCGACCTTGGAAGACATTCCGAAGGAGGGGGCCAGAGCATAGAGAGAGAGGGGAGGCTCTGCTTATTATTTTTGGCAAAAGACCAGGCAGGTTCTATGAAGCCATAAGATAGAAGGAGGGGCAGCAGCGTCTGTGGGCCATGTGCAGCTCCTGACACAGAGAGCAGCTCTGCCATGCATACAGAATAATGGTTTCAATTTAAGGCTGCTGTGCCAGGGCCAGATGAGGAGGCAATAAAATAAAGTTTGCATTAATGTGCCATCATGTTAAACAGCACAATAGCTAAAGGAATTGGTAGTTGGTCATTGGATTAATGTTTTCTAGTTAGCTCAATGTGTTTGTACAGCAAAATTTACAAAGTGGTACAGTCCAATAGTATTGGACATGGCCTCCTTGGTGTGGTTTCCACTAGCTATTTACCTCCTACAAGTCTGTCCGTGCCCAGCTGCCAAAGGGGTTAAGTATTGTCGACAGGAGGTCACCTGCTTAGGTTACCTACTGTCGAAGGGGGGGGTAGGAGACTAGCTCCTGGGCAAATTAAGGGTAAGCAAAATTAAGTAACACACTGTTTTTTGGTTTTTGTGCTTGGTATATGTATTATTGTGTCCTTTTTTCTTGGTTTATGTGCCTATTATGTGTATTATTGTGAGCTATTCTGCGTGGAAAGTACGCACAGCAGCTTGTTGTGTTCTCTCTCTCTCTCTCTCTCTCGCCTGCCTGAGCGGTCTAGGAACGGCCATGAGACAATCGGTTGGGCTCGTTTTAGTCATTCATTTCACAGGATGTTGTGAATATGTTCTTGAATAAATAGAGACAAAGCACCTCACCAGTGCACGTCTAATTGGCTATTAAGTAACACTGTTTGAACAAATTGTTAGAATTAACAAAATGAATAAATAAATACGCCATGTTACTGCCCCTCCTTTCTGTAAACTGATGAAATTGGAATTGGATAAGGATGAAAGGATGGGTAGAATAGACTGAACATGTTAAAAATAGCACTCACTAACAGACCAAGTGATAAAGTGATAGTGAAGAATTTAAGATTGGACTATAAAATAGCACTAAAACTAAGGAAGAAGGAATTACAAGAGGAAGCCTGGGGCAACCTTTCTATGGCAGCTGCGACATCTAATAAGTTATTTTGGGATACTGTTAATTCAACGTTCCTGAAAGACGACTCGTACCCAGAAATTTTTTGCCATGTAAATTGTGAAGAATGGGTGATACATTTTTCTAATATTTTTAATCCATGTAATGAACTACCAGACGAGCCTACAGATTATACCAAATGGCCTACTATCCCGCTAAATATCACACTTAGCGAGGTAGAGTTAGGTATTAGAGGAAGTAAAGGGAGCAAAGCACCAGGCCCGGACGGGGTACCCATAGATGTTTACAAATCTGTACCAGAATTATGGGGTCCGATACTTACGAGTGTTTTTAATGCAGCAGTCATAGAAGGCCCTCCGAATTCGTGGGGGTCAATCTGTTATAATCCCAGTTTATAAAAAAGGAGATAAATCGGATGCTAGAAATTACCGACCCATCTCCCTACTGGATTCTTCAGTGAAGGTTATGAGCAGGGTCCTTCTGGTAAGTTTGGATGAATGGGTCAGGGATAACGATATTTTAGCTCAATCACAATATGGTTTTAGAAAGGGGCTGGGTACGTTAGAACAGTGTCTTAACTTGGAACTTTTAATTGGAAAATATATACGTGCAAAGCAAGGGAGACTTTACCTATGTTTCGCTGACTTGAGCAGCGCTTTTGATCTTGTGGATCATACTTAGCTATGGCCAGTTTTACTTAATCTAGGGGCCCCAGAGTCTATTATCTACTTCCTTGCTAGACTGTATGAAAAATTATCAAGTAGAGTTCGGTATGGTCAACAGGGTGTTTGTACCCCGAATTTTAAGGTCAAACGAGGAATTCGCCAAGGCTGCGTCTTAGCGCCATTACTTTTTATTCTATTTATTAATGAAGTAGACGCAGCCCTTAAGTTAATACCGGCAGATGCTCCTCAAGCAAATGGACAGAATATACCAGTACTGCTTTATGCAGACGATGCGGTGCTCCTATCCCGGACACCGCTAGGCCTACAACGACTATTGAATGGGTTTACTGATTTTATTAAGGGGAGAAAGATGGTAATAAATAAGGCCAAAACATATACTATGGTCTGTGGAAAAAAACCTAATAAAATAAAACAATTCTTTATAGAGGGTACAAGAGTGGAACAAGTTGATACCTTCTGTTACCTAGGGATAACCTTCTCTGCTAATGGCAAGTGGTCATGTGAAACATCTAATGTACAAATGAAAATGACCAAAAGTATATATGGGGTTTTTAGATTTGCTGCCAAATTAGGAGATTGACGTATCAAAGATATGATTGATATTTATAAAGCTCGATGTGTTTCCATTGCACTATATGGAGCAGGGTTATGGGGTTATTACCCTTGCCCAGATTTACAAATAGAGGAAAATATCTTCCTAAAAAATTATTATGCCTCCCTAAATCAGCGTCTACTGAGTTGGTTCATCGGGAGACAGGAATCGAATACTTGATAGATTTGATTGCATTAAGACCACTTTTATTTTGGAGGTCTATCTGGGCGAAAGAAGAAACCCTGTTTACACAAATAATAATCAAGGACTGTATGCGATTGGATAACTGTCTCAAGATCCCTTGGTTAAAATACATAGTAAACACCACTAGTGAACTATTTAAGATAAGAACCCTGGATAACCCAATGGAGGTCTTAGATTTCTCAAATCGAGAGATGAGGTATATATTTTTGGCACAAAGTAAGGAGGATAGGTTGAGACAAGTGGAGTTACAGTCTACCTACCAGCAATACCAACTGCACATAGACACCATTGGGTATCAAAGTTATTTGACATTAGTAACAAGATCGTCCCACCGATTTGTATTGACAAGGATGAGACTGGGTCTTGTACACCACTTAGTGGCATTTCCAGAAATGAAACAGTACCCAGTCACTCCATGCCCATGTGATAATCGCACAAAGCAAAGAACTCTGCACTTTTACTTTTTTGTGAATTGTATTCTAACTATAGATTTGTATATTTAAAACCATTGTTTAAAAAATATAATGTTACAACTTCTAATGCAGCTATGAGTCTAATGTTTACACTTAAAGAGCCGGATATCTGTTTTTCTGTAGCAACATTCATTTTAAAGTCAATTTGCGTGCGGAAAAGCATGGTTTTTAAAGTATTTTAATGGAATTATATTTTTGTATTACTGAATTAATTTATGTCATTATATAAATGTGTATGTACATTCGCTTTTATGGTTGTTTTTTTTTTTATAACCGAATAAAGCTTTTCTGAATTGAATTGACTGATGTTCCCTTATTTGACCTTTAAGGGGAACTATATGTTGGTGGTTTTTGTTTCAAATTCCCAAGTGGTAACACCATTATTGTTTATGTTATTGCAGCACTACATAAGTCGCAGAGGCATCACGAGTCCCTTATCAGTTAGACTATGTAATCGAGCTGACAGCCCTTGCTAGAGCTGGTGAATAGGTTTCTCCCCTGAAGATGTTACATGGCCCGGATCGTGAAAAGTATGATGCTTATGGTTCACAATGCTAGGAAAGATGCCCATATGCCCTTAGCACACATTTTTAAGAACAAAATGTTCTTTGCTTGTTTTCTTGTCTGCCACAAACAAGTTCTGCTGGAAAATTCATATACCTACTAGGTTATGTTTAATTTATCAGTTATTCATGTAATATGGATCTCTGTTACATTCACAGTTTTAGAGTTTCCCGCTAAACCTATAATATGAGAGCATGGTCATAAGCGCAAAACATGGTTGTTCTTATGCAAGGAAAATAATTTTAGAGGTGTCTGCAGTTTTGCATAATAGTGAAGGTTCACAAAGTAGCAGCTGTATCGTGATTTCTATGACTTATTAAGTACAAGTTTGTTAAAAGAATAGTTGTTTTGAAATCCCTTTTTTTTTAGGTTCTTCAGATGAATAATATAGGGGCGTTTCTGAAATTGAATAGCCTCTTTTGATTGATTATTTGTATATTTTGTCTAAAGATTTCCGTTCTGTTCACTAACAGATATCTGCTGCCCTACAACCATTGCCAGAGGGGCCAGGATATCAGATCCAACCAGGGGACTAAGCGCAAGTCTAATCTGGAGCCGAGGTGAAGGGACCCAGCCCAGGTGTATCTGGCCACTATAACAGCGGTGAAGGTGGAAGGCTGGAAGAAACGTGTACCCCTACCACTGTCGGATAATTCTTGGGTGAAAGACGGGGTCACAAATCAGGACGGAGAGCTGATTCCTTGCTTTGTTCCTTTTTTTGATGCCTAGCTAAGAGAGGCACAGACCGATAAGAGCAAGGAGGTTTTGCCTGAGGGGACCCCCTCTGAAACAAGGGTTGCTTCAGATACTCCAGTTTCTGTGCATCAGGCCTCTGAGTCCCGGTCCCCAAGTGAATGCAAGTCTGCACCTTTGTTTGCTGATAAGGAGGTGCCTGGGCACACTAGGTACAATCTGCGGCCCCGACGAAAGAGCAGTGCGCCAGCAGGGCAACACAGGAGTTAGGGAAGCACTAGAGTTTAGGGTACAGGTGTTGTGTCTCTGGTGCCTGTTAGATTAGAGTGAAAAATACTGGTGCACTGCCTGAGACACTGGACAGGATCATGGAGGGTGATTGCCCTATCCTGAAAGAAAGACTTTTTCCTTAAGCCTGGGCCGCGATTGTTTTTCTGGGTTGCAGGTTGTGCAGCTCCACCGTGGGAGAGTCAATACTTGATGAACAATAAGAGCCTGCCTGTGAGGCTCAGACGGACACAGGGAGAAGACTCCCCTCTGGCTGGTTGTACAGTGGCTTCAATTCCCCAAGTGTTTCTTTTTGTTAGTAATGTACCCCTTTGGTCGTCCCATTTTTGAGGAGGAGCAGCCCTTTGCGGCTCCTCGTCTTAATTCCCATGGCCCCGTTTGGTCCTCTTGGTCCCCCAAAACAAAGATTGTTTTTGGGACAATTATTGTACTTGTTTTAATATTCGTATTTGGAATACTGTGTTTTCTGCAAGAAAAATATCTTGTGCACACTTTGATAAGTACTACTCCGCCCCCCCCCCCACCTGAACATGTCATTGGTACTCTAGCCCTCATAAAGAAGAACACCGGAAGGTCTATCAAGATAATGTTTTTATTTAGACATTGCATCAGACATGTGCTGTTGGCTATTTCCAAACTACACAAAACAGCTACTGAGATACATCAAGACTCAGGAACATGGACTTGGACTGGATGGTTCTGGAACATATTTTCTGTATGGGGTTTGAAAATATTGTCGGCCTCATTTTTATTATTGCAATTCTCTTTTCTTGCTGTTTGTGTATTCAATGTGGGCCAATGTTCTGTTCCCTCTGTATTTCTACTTGTACTACTTGTTTGCCATCAAAAACGAAGGTCCAAAATGTAAATGATCATTTAGCAATGGAACAGGAAATTAATGAGCTAATGTTAATAGACACCCATGATGATTATCATACCCCTTTTAAAGCATAAGAAAATGTCTTCAGCTTATGCTAAAAGGGTCGTCTGTGGTAATGTGTAATATTTTACGTTAGCATAAGCTACAGTCATTTTGGCTGTGGCATCCATTTTGTTAGCTATGTAATTCTTCCGTCTTCACTGTTGCTTGCCCTTCTATTCTGCTTGTGTCATCAACTCTAGTTAACTCCTTCTGTACTGAGCTAAAAGCAATGTGCTGAGCAATGGCCTGTAGCTGCTAGAATGCACCTGGCTAAAGATATAACTGTCAACTGTTTTCTACTGTTGTAAGCAGTTCTGATCTCCCTCCCACTTTGCTGACTAAGTGATCTCCCATCTGCCCATGTTTGTAGGTAGTTATTCCTGTGTATGCTTGTACCTTCTATTTGTAACTACATGCTTACTCTGCAACAAACTCTGTATATAAGGCCTGTGCTCTGTGACTTCAGGGTGCCACCTCCTGCAACACGAGAGTGTTGTTGGACGTAGTTCCACTCATGAGAAGTTAATAAAATTGTTATTTTGAATTCCAGCTTCAGTGTTGATCTCTATTTTGTTGGTTTTTGAACCTGTGGACAAAAGGGTGACCTGCACCAGTGTACCCCTAAAAAGGTACATTTCCACACTTCACGTCCTATGCAAACAACATTCACTGTGCAACTTACAGAAAGCAACTGAAGATACTGTGACACCTGTACTGCGACAGGTTTTTATACATGAATACATGCCTCACAAATGTTTGCATTTTAACTTACTGTGTAGTTGTGAGGACAATCTATATAAGAATATATATATATATATATATATATATATATACATACACACACACATGATCAAATTGTGAAAAAGGGCATCTTGTGAAAAAAATACACCAGGATAGTCCAGATTTTCAATATGACGCCCAGCATTATATAAAACCTGTAGTTCTCATGAGCAATATGCATGCCAGATTTCACCCACCCCTAAGTTTATCTCTAAGCATAGGTTCATAGTATACTTCTCATATCACAGCCTCTCATGTCTTCAATTCACTGTGGACTTCTCTGTGCGAATAGAGGGCTTAGGATTCTGCACTCTCCTCAGAGAACAGGTTGTTACCTCTCATGCGCTCGCTCTTCGATCTCTCTCAGCGTGTTCATTCGAGCCTGTTCCCAAGACACTGGTTGCACAAACGTCTTAAGATCATCCTTGAAGAAGTACACCCCAACCTGGCCGTCCTCAGTCAAGACATCTATGTGAATCAGAAACAAAGCCAAAATTAGAAATGAAGATTCATCACAGTGGCGTGTAGAATAAGTCACCTCTGATTAAATGTAATTGAAAAAAATGGCACAACAGCCAGGAAGTAGGCACAAGAAGAGTCCTTTAAAGAAAAAACTAAAACCTTGGTGAGAGCCACTAGTGACTTTCAAACTAGCACAACATAAACCGTCATATGCAAAAGCAATAACCAGCAGAAGTGTGACCTGAAGCAATTGGCAGTTTCGGTGGTTTCCAATCCCTGAGTTTGTGGTCAATACAGAGCATGAAAAGGTTGTCCCAGGGGATATCCTGGACGGAGGGTCCTTCCTCTACAGAGAAGACAAATTCCTCTCTCTTCCACCTGGCATAGGTCTTACTCAGGAGATTTTCCACCCGAGATTCCAGAATTGGCAGGGTCAGCAGGGAACTGGGAATCTGGGCCACATACTGAAAAATCATGGAACAGACGGGACGCCAGGGCGCTGAAAATCAATAGAAAAGTAAAAAAGTGAATATTCTGTTTTTTTTTTAACATACAACAAAGTGTGATGTGCACATTCAAACAAACAGAAAATATGCCTGTACTGCACAAAACCATTCTATATAAAAGAGAAAGTCAGGTACATAAAATACCTGACGAGGCTTACTTTAAAAGCAAATTGGTTTGTGACTCTACAACATTCATAACATGCATAAAATGCTTTACCCCTTTTGATGCTTGCGTCGGCCACTGGCCGACGCAAGCACTACCTCCCTGGTGCGGTGCACGTCCATTGGCCGTCACCAGGGAGGGCCCCCTTTAAACCTCCGGTGCAAAGCACCGGAGATTGTTTTTTTTAAAATTTCCCCTGGGGGAGACACGGAAGGCTTTCCGCGTCTCCCCCCGCCCCCCCTTCTGTGATGTCAGCGCGCCGCGAGGCGCTCTGACGTCACTGATTTCCCCACCGGAGCCGAGGACAGCCGCAGGTAAGGCCGCGCTCGACTCCGATGGGGAAATCAGGCCGAGAACGGCCTCCCCAGCTTTCAGGGAGGCCTCGTTTGAAAGGGGAGAGTCTCCCCTTTCAAACGAGGCCTTCCTGAAAGGGTTTCCTGGCCGTTGACACCAGGGATGTCTTGGGGGGGGTCAGCCCCCCCCCGGGGGCATATTTTGTTATAAAAGAATGTTGGCTTTCCTTGGGGGGACGATCGCCCCCCGAAAATGTAAAAAAATAAATAAAAAATAATTTTTAAAAAATGGCGGCGATATTGGCAGGGGGTTGGTCCTCCTGCTCAGTGGCCGACCCCCTGTGGGGGCATTTTTTTTTTATAGCCATGTGCTTTCCGTGGGGGCCACAATCGGCCCCCAGGAAGCCATAGCTATAAAAAAAAAATAGAGAATGAGAGAGATCGCTTTCTTTATATATATATATAAATATATATATATATATATATATATATATATATATATATATATCAACAAAAAAGGAAGCTGACGCCTCTTGTTTCAGGAACAGATTTGCGCTTTATTTGGCATTTCAAAGGTGGCAGCAACACTCTCCTTCCTGACGCGTTTCGGCTTTCCCTGAAGCCTTTCTCACAGGTGAGCAATTTATTTTTCGTCATGTGACCTCAAGCCCCAATGGGCAAACTGCTTGAGAATGTAGTAGTCCTTCGGTCATAAATTAACCATAATGCACCTCGATGTTCAAAGTGAAATACACATTCAGGCTGCAGCGCAGTGTGTTCAATTTCTGTATAATACTTCAAAAGGCACAGCAGTCTTGCAAAGTTCATTGTATTTCATTGCACAATGCTAAAAATGTACGAAGTGCCTGCCACCCAGTTCTTCCAATGTCTCATGCAGCGCAAATGTCCTGAGCTGGCAAGAGTATATATATATATAGAGAGAGAGAGTCTCTTTCTCTCTGTAGATGATATATGTATATATATGTATCTATATACATATATATATGTATATAGATACATATATATAAATATATGTAGAGATAAAATCTTCTATGTATATGTATATATATATATGTGTCTGTGTGAGTATATATATATATATATATTTATACTCATATTGTACATGATTTTACGCATTACGCTGTAAAATGAATATGTAGTATGTCTATTATGTCTATTGCTGCTATCAATTTGCATTTGCACTTTAAATAGAGGTAATCCCGCCCCAGGCGCTGACATGTGATCAAGGCCGTCTTTTTCGGCCGAAACGCGGCATGGCGACATGGTGATTGCTGATTAAAATCACTGCCTTATTTCGAATGGATGTGAAGCGGTGGGCAAGCTTGCAACTATTGTTACCGGATTGACCTCCTCCGGTTTCTGTGGACCCCCTCCCCGTAAGTTGGCTCCGTGGTTGGTGGTCTCATTCTTCCGGACGCCTCAGCATAGGCGTTGTCAGTTTCGGCGGACGGCGTCGGAGTTGCGGTAGTCCCGGAAGTCTATTCTAATATTTCCGGGTCGGGAATCTACAGAGCCCCCTGTGCATACGCAAGGAGGAAAAATGAAAGAAAGGATTAAACCAACCGAAGGTGTCGTTTACAGAGGTGCAATTCTTGGACACGCCAGCAGCCGCTCGGTCGAGCCACTCAGCAGCGCTAGAGACTGTACCTGCAGACGCCCATCGAATAAGGTACCTTTTATAGCGTAACAACTTTTGCACAGGTGGGGAGGTGTTAGCTTTAACCTTCAGCCCCGGGGACATTCAGATTGGGGACTGTAGGCAAAGCAAGCAATTCTAGTATCACATCAGCAATCACCATGTCAGCCGCAGCGCTGAGAGACCGCGAGTCTGCAGCGGAGGAAATGTTCATGGACAATCCTCCTCAGATGCTGCAGCCCAATGAGCATGGGGCCGTGGATACAACGACGGCAACTAAAGGACTTAAAGAAAATTATCGTATATTGGAGAAATTAATGAGACAAGAAACTGCAAAATGGTGGGAGGCGAAATCCCTCCAGAAGTACTTGGATGTCGGTAGGATACCGAGGGGGCTCAGAATTATGTTAGCCCCCAGCTATGACACCCCTAACCCACGCATGATGGCAGAGTGGGCCGAATGCAACCTCGACTCCTCCCGCAGACTAGTGCAAATTCTTGTGAAATACGCGGAGGTGGACCGGGTAGAGCTACAAAGCAAAATTGAGGCTCTAAACGCAGAAATAGAACAACAAGGGGACATACAACAAAGGAAAAAATACCAAGAGGAGATGTCATTTAGGCTAAATAAAGAAGAAGAAAAGATAAAACATAGGAAAACGTATAAGTTCCAAAGAGATAAAGATGACTACGCTAACGGACAAATATTTACGTTCGCACGAAAATATGATGCTTTCAGAGCTAAACCAACTAGGGGCAATAGATTTCAACAGGAGCGTAAGGAGGAACAGGGAGGAGCAACATCGACGTCAGCATCTGACCTAAGCTCTGCCATCGAGAGCGAAACAGAGGCGGAAAACATGAGGGGTAGGCCAATCCCGGGAGTAACAAAACCATCCCTGGGAGAAGAACTGGACTACCTGAGAAGAAGCCGCAGGGAAACACTCAGGCCTCGGGCTGCCAAAACGTCAAAAAACGAAGGACAAAGAGCAGGCAGCAACGAAGGAGGGTTGCCAGAGACAGGTGGCAGCAGCGGAAAGGTAAGACAAGTGAGAGGACGGGGGCAATGGAGGAAGAAATAGAACCTTGCTCTTACAATCAAGGGGCTACTGAATCAGATAGAGCACTGAATACCAACAACACCATCATTAACTTAAAAGACATTCACCTTGATACATCAGAACAACGGATCCTCTCACTAGGATTGTCATATTGCCCGCAACCAATTTTGATTATACAAATACGCGTGCGGACGTTTACAAGTTCGTCAGGAAACTGAAACTCCAAAAGTTTCATAAATTGAAGGCAAGATCACAAGGGATGTCGGAGGCAACAAATGAACAGAGTCAGCTGACAATAAGGACTGGAGAACGCAGCCTAACAGTGGCAGATCTTGGAGTACTTAAGGATTTACACAATTTGGGTAATGAAGGCGCCATGAGTGATGGCCCTAACACAGATGAAGGAGAATATCCGAAACTTGTAACGCAAGATCTTCTTTCTCCCAGTCATGAAACTTGTGCAAAACCTATCACTAATTTCAAGGAAAAGTCAAGGTTTATACCTATTATGCCCCGCGACTCCCTAGATCTATTCAATGAGCATGTGGTGGCGGAAATCAAACAACTATATGTGGAGACCAACAAAACCAAATGTAAAATTAACAATCAGGAACGGAAATATAAACAACTGATGGATAAAATCAACAAGAACAAGCAGGTTGTAGTGAGGAGAGCGGATAAAGGGGGAAACATTGTGTTATGGCCATTAAAAGACTATACAGAGGAAGCAGCAAAACAATTGAATGATGTGGACTGTTACCGTAAAAGCTCTATGCAGAAGTTTAAAAAGCACAGTACAACTTCTTTGGAAAACTACTGGCATGGAAGAGTCTGGGCCTTTTGAACCTACAGGAATACAAGTACCTCAAAAAGGAAAACCCGACTATCCCCTTGTTATACTTTGTTCCTTAGGTTCACAAATCAATAGAAAACCACCAGGCAGGCCCATTATTTCAGCCTGTGATGGACCATTAGCGAACATGTCCATTTACATTGACTCGTTTTACAAAATCATGTGAAGAATCTCAATTCATATGTGCAAGACACTAGTGATTTCATCAGAAAAATCGAGAAAATCAGTTGGCAGGAGGGCAACTATCTTATAGCCCTGGATGTAACAGCCCTGTACACCTGTATAAGAAACAGCGATGGGGTCAAAGCAGTGGACCATTTCCTGGCCAACAGACCAATGAGATATGCCAAACATAATCAGATGTTGATAGACTTATTGACATTTTGTCTGGAGAATAACCTGTTTTTATACAAAAACCAAGTATACCAACAAATACAAGGTGTGGCAATGGGGGCCAGCTTCTCCCGAAGCTATGCCTGTCTCTTTATGGGATGGTGGGAGGAGCTGGTCCTCATGAAACAATATGCCCACATATTCACAGATAACATAATTGTTTGGTTACGATTTATTGATGATCTCTTTGTTGTCTGGAATGGGTCAATACAAAGTGCACAAGAGTTTATTGCGGATATTAACATTAATAACCTAAATTTAAAGTTCACATATAACATCAGTTGTGAAACCATTACATTTCTTGATACAGAGGTATACATTTCCCACAATGGCCTGGCAACCTCACTGTACAGAAAACCTACAGCTGGAAATTCGATATTGCATGCAACTAGCGCGCATCCATCCGTCCCACCTTATACACAGCATCCCCTATGGGGAGATGCTGAGAATAAGGAGAATCTGTAGTGGGGATCATGACACTCAAGTCAAACAACAAGAATGTAAAAACAGATTCCTTCAGAGAGGATATAAAACTAAAGCCATTGAAGCAGCAATATCAAAATCCAAATGTAGGGCCAGGCAGGATTTGCTCCAATACAAACCCAAGCCTAAGGAGGCAATGGGTATAACTTCAATTGAACCAACTAGGTTGATATTGGGGTATTCCAGACAGGAAGGACAGATAAGGGCAATTATACGCCGCAATTGGCCAACAGTACTGGGGGATCCCATCATAGGTGGAGCTATGCCCAAAAAACCTGCTATCACCTTTAGAAAAGCTGCAACGATGGGTAATGCCTTAGTGAAAAATAACCCAGAGGACGCAGATTCTGGAACATGGCTCACGCCCAGAACAGGTTTTTACAAATGTGCCAATTGTAAGGCGTGTCAATTTGGTATTAATACCAAGACTTACCAAACGCCATTTAGCCCTAAGATACATCCCATCAAGAAATATCTGTCATGTAAAACTGAATTTGCCGTGTATGCACTAATATGCAGCTGCAATTTAATGTATATAGGCAGCACTAAACTTGCGGTGCATATAAGAATTCTGCAACATACACGTGCTATTGTCAACAACGACCCCAATTATCCTGTGGCTAGGCACTTTAAGGAACACCATCAAAGTAGCCTTAAACACCTCAAATATTATGTGTTGGACACAGTGCCTGTAGACAAGAGAGGTGGAAATAGGGAAGCCAGACTCCGGCGCTTGGAAACCAGATACATTCTAGAACTGGATACCAAGCAGCCGGGGGGTTTAAATACCAGCGAGGACATGCATACCTACCTATGATAATTTTCACTGAATATTTATTCAAATATTTATTTTAGTATTTATTTAGTTATTTATGTGGTTATTTATCATGGGAGTCTATTCAAACTGACTACCGGTTTAGATACGGGTTCCTCTCCCCATATATATTTATATATTTTATTTATTCTGTAGGGTTGAGATGGCCTCCAGGAACGTGTTATAAGTTTTATTTGTTAGTGATACAATGTTAATAGGGCTTCATTTTCATTTATGAGTCACTATTTTAATCTTGTGCTAGATCGGAATAAAATGTTGAATCATCTTTTTATAACATTAGGAGTTTTTTAGCTAATTTATTGGGATTTTAGGTTGAAATGATTTTACAACAATTTTTATATTGTGTATTCATTTGTGGGAATCAACCTTATGGCCTTCTCAATTATTAGCCTATTGACTTGATCTCCTTTGCAGTATGCATTATGTCTTGACATTTTGTTTGCAATTTTGAAATAATTTTTGCAAGGTACTAGGAAACAGGCATTAGCCTGTACCAATTTGGCTGCTAGCAACTTTTTTGTATTTATGGATTTATTTTGCACTCATTTAGCACTTTTTTGCACATATTAGGATTTTACAAGGGACTCGCACATCAGGATGTTCGGGGGGGATATATACCATGCACTTAGTCACTTTTAATCACATAGAGCAGCGAAATTGATGTTGATCCATAGCTAGGATATATACACATGCATGAATCAGGGGTTATGCGTATGTATTTATACAAAAACTTATCCCTCTATCATTATATTTTAACCATGTGTGTTTTCGATCAATGTATTTTATAGTGATTTGATATCCTAGTTGAATTTTTATACTCATATTGTACATGATTTTACGCATTACGCTGTAAAATGAATATGTAGTATGTCTATTATGTCTATTGCTGCTATCAATTTGCATTTGCACTTTAAATAGAGGTAATCCCGCCCCACGCGCTGACATGTGATCAAGGCCGTCTCTTTCGGCCGAAACGCGTCATGGCAACATGGTGATTGCTGATTAAAATCACTGCAATGAATATGGGTCTACTCTTGCCTTATTTCAAATGGATGTGAAGCGGTGAGCAAGCTTGCAAATATATATATATATATATATATAAGAATTTTGCAACATATAAGGGCCATTAACAACTGTGACCCTACTTACCCTGTCGCCAGACACTTTCGAGAAGTACACAATAACAACTTAAAAGACTTCTCGTACTTTGTAATTGATTCTATACCTAAAACTAAAAGAGGCGGCGACAGGGACTATCAGCTCAGAAAATTAGAGACGCGATATATTCTCAATATGGACAGTAAGTCCCCAGGAGGATCGAACAATACAGAGGATTTATATACTTGCTTATAGAACATGCCCTGCCCATCCCTAATTACTGTGCGCCCTTTTCCAGAGGGAAAAATAAGAGGGAAAAGAGAGGAAAAATGAAACAAAGAGATAAAAAGAGAAACAAAAACTATAGTACATTTTTTACAGATCTGTATAGTTTTATTAACTTACCTATGTTTTTCTATATTTATTCTATTTAAAAATGTTTTTTATAAATAGAATAGTACCATTAGGGAAATCACATTAGTGACCTAAATAGGAAGCTGCCAATTCACCTGAACCAGTAAACATAATGGTTTTTTAACTAGCTACACTTAGATGCACTATATTGTTCAGCACTGAAATCTTTTATTCGTTGAAATCCAAATGAGTAAGATGATTGGGGAATTGTGTCGATCACTTTAGGTAGCACATAGCACTTTATATAGATTTTATATAGAACGGAGAATCATGGTGTCCAGTTACATTCTAAGATACAATATAGTGCATTGATGCAAATATCCCAGAATATGTCGAATCAAGGATTGATCCTATAATCTTTTATATAATAACACTATTTTATATGTCGTTTATCGAAGAAGCCGTTTTTTAGAAACATTTAAAAAAAAAATTTGATATGTATTTTTACATTTTACGTATGGTTCAACTAATATAATTATAAATTTTTGGTTATTTATTTGAACGTTTCTACAGGCTATTTATATAATATTATCAACTGTGACTATTCCTTTTGATTTTAAACGTATTTAAGACATGTTATTAACAAAGACAGGTGGTAAAGGTTTCCCTGCTTTGGTTTATAGAAAGTGATGACTCGACCCATGTATTGAATGTAAAAAATGTTTCTTTTAGTTCTATTGCACATCATCAATCACGTGTCAGAAGGTAGCACTTTAAATGGTCTTTGACATTCAACAGCGTTGTCATGTGATCAAGGTCCGTTCTGGACTGAAACGCGTAATGGCCGACATTAAACCACAACTTTAAAGCACGCAATCGTGGGTCCGTGTCTGCTTTGCTGAAGAGATACCTGCGGGAGGCGAGAAGCAGCTTTCTGGATATATATATATATGCTCCTTGATGCACAGTGAACGGCGCACTCGTGGACGGGTGCTTTACAAACGCGGGGTGCGCCTGCTGAGATGATTCAAGCTCTGTTTCTTTGCTTTCCAAAGAAAAACAGCACTGCGGGTAGCTGCTAGAGTTTATTGGCAACGCAACATGTTGCGTTGCCCATAAACTCTAGCAACTGCCCCTGCGAGTGCTGTTTTTCTTTTTGGGAAACAAGGAAACAGAGCTTGGATATATATATGTATGGCGGCGGTGCAGGGCACAAAATAAAACTTATTGCACCAGAACTTGGGTCCGCATTCGTCTGTTCCTGTTTCAAAGGAGTAGGAGAGGCGAAGCAGGAGATATACCAATTTATAGTCTTTATTTCTATCAATTGAGATCATAAAAGACAGTAACAATATACACACACAGCAATCAGTTAAAAATGAGACATTAAAAATGAAAAGTTATAAAATTATGAAATTTGCCCAAGAAAAGAAAAAAATTATTACTATTCACAGATTTAGACAGAACAAATTTCATAACAGTTTACCGAGTCATAAAAATAAGTTTAAACTAGAATCGCATTAAGAGACTAAAAGATTTGTCTTGTGGTTTGTTGACTGCATTGTTATGTTGGCCTAGGCCTAGCTGCCATGCTGCTTTTCTTTGCGCACGTTACACTGAGCCAGGGCTCCCTCGCCCTTTGCTCTTGCCAAGTTCTTTTGCGCTGTCTGCATTTTCTGTCTTTCACCTTTTCTCTTGTTCGATTTGGGCTCAGACTGCACACCATGTACAAGGTCGCATAACAATGTATTTCGGTTCTTCCTGATATGGCCAGTCTCGCGCACCCAGACATAACATTAGGCGCAAAATGCCATGAAGAATTTTGTGTGCCTTTAATACTGCAGTTTACTGGCGCTTGGGGACTTGGAGGAATCCTTTCCAGGGAGAAGAGCTGTGATTGTCTGCTGATGTAGTTCTGCATCTAGAGACCGAGGTATGAGGGTTCGCTAGTCAAAGCTCAGAGGTCTTCTATTTTTATAATAAACTATCTTACTGCACGGGGAGGGTGGTAATGTTATTTAGACATTTATCCACTGAGTTATGAAATGCTTTCCCGTTTGTATTCTATGGAATTGTAACCATGCTGCTTATATTAGTCATATGCATTATGCTATTAGTGCTGACACGTGTACTTTACCTTAGAGCACGTAAGTTGAAATAAATATTTTAATCTACCCTGTGTCTCTTCATACGCGCATTGTGGACAAGTACGAGTGAGTGACGAAAGAGTGTTCTTGCTTCTGCGAGTCCTGAGATAAAGATACTGTGTTCTGGGTTGTCCAATCATTGGTGCTTTGGTACTAATGGGATGCTAAGCTAGTTGGGTTGGGGTTTTGGGTGCTACGGGATATGGTAGGCAAACCACTGTATTCCGGGGTCCTATTATCCTGTGCATAACTCTGTGTATGTGCAGAAACCTTATGACATGGCGCGGCCAACGTGGGGCAGCTTATCTGCGAGATGCTTGAGTAGTACTTGTGCTTGTCCACAAAACCTCACGTACGCTTCCGGAGGCGTAAGTGACGGTGATACCTCCTATATTGAACGCTTTATAGGTTCTTTCAAGCTTGAAGTTATTAAAAAGGTTACATAAATAACCCATTTTGTGCTCCCTGTTAGGTTGTCGAATACAATTGTTTAGTTATGGCTGGTGTGGCGATAGCTGCACATAGCCGGGACCACTCCGAGAACACCTAGGTGTATACGGAGTGCCCGATGCTGGGGTCGAGTTGGTCTTTGTGGTTCAAGCCGATCCGGCTTATCACTTTGAAGTGTTTTACACTTGGATCACTTTTGAGGCGGTGGATGCAGGTGATAAGCTGTTTCATGAATATAAACCCACCGCTATTCCTGCTGCCTATCGACCCTATACTAATCTTGAAGTGCCTCTCACGGCTTGGCAGCACCGTGTTTGGTTTAATGGCGCCTCCCACAACCAACTACAGCAGTTCGTTTAGGCCCCTTATCTATTCAGGGGGCCACTTGGCCTGTATTGGCCGGGTATACCCCGCATCCAAATTATCTGGCATTACCGATTACGGAACTGCGCACTATGCATACCGAACTGGTGCGAGTGCATAGAGCCTTAGTGACATACGTTACAGGTAGCCTCCATGGAGCTGCTCCTGTAGTCGCTGGCCAACCAGCTGTTGCAGCTGGAGTGACCATAAGTCCTGTCATGGTAAATTCTGTGATGGGCAAACGTCCACAAAATAAGGACGATTATCCTTACTGGCTTGCAGAAAAGTTCGATCAGATAGAAGCGGTGTTTCCACATACATCCCCAGTGGATAAACACCGCATCCTTACTGATAAGTTTGCCAAAAGACTTAATCCCCGATTTGACATCATGTGAAAACTGGGGTAAGGTATTCGCAGCAGTTTATTCAAAATGTTTTGGTACTCCTTCCATGACGGTTCTACCCTCTGTAATTAAAAAGTACAGGACGAACATGGCCCTGAAGCGGCTGTGGAATTAGGGATGAGACTAGTGGGAGTGTTTGATGTAGTAGCTGAACTGATCCTTGGAAATGTCAAGGGCGATGCTATGAATTTTCAAGTAGCGAATGCTTTGGCTTTGGTCCCAGAGTTGGACAGGCCTCGCGAATTACCGAAAATTATTGCCCGGGCTTATAAAACAATTGGAAGAAATAGCCTAGGCAACAAGCCTTTTGTAAAAATGCAAACTCAATCGCAACCACAAATTACACAAACAAAAAGTACATCTGAGAAAGATGATAGACCAATCTTCACTAAAAAGAGTTGGAGACAGAAAAACAGGGTAAGCAACAAAAGAAGCCGGGTCGAGAGGCGCTTCTCCAGTTTCGGTTTCTTCTGAACGTACTTATGATTTACGTGATAGGTCGAGAATTAAATCACCAGAAAGGTTTCAGAGCTCTGATACGCGTTCTCCTCGTTCTTCACAGGCCCAGACGTTGTCACAGGCTGGTGGAGGAGGACGGCAAGATAGAGGAAGGGGCCGAGAGGCTCCCCAGGAGCGAGACCAACCTCGACAACAAGTCAGAGGGAAAGCAGAAGACTTTCACCTTTCTCGACCGCAATTTCAGAAGAAAAGTTGCCGCTGTAACAGCGAAATATGCCACAGACCGTGAGAACGAGACTCCTGAATTGGACGTGGGCAGTGACCCTCCTAGACAGCGCCGCGGAAGTTACCATAGTGCGGGAGGCGCTACGTCCTCATATGGAGGCGACAGCAACTGAAACATTCGTTACTGTAGAGACAGCAGACACCAGAGTGGCACCCCCTGACAGACTTTACAACATAGTCATCCAAATCGAAGGTGATATACCGCGTGAAATAAAAGGGATTTTTGGGAAAATCTAACCTCTTCATATGACATTTTGTTAGCAGAGGTGGATTGGCCACCCCCATTCGTTCTCGCTGCACATAAAGGAGAGGAGGTAATCCTTCCAAGCTTTTCACGGCATGTCCCAAAAGACAAAGCTGCAGCACTTGCAGCTGAGTGGGCTGTGTACCTGGCTCCAGCGTTATACCGCAACCATGTGGGATGGGATGTAGAATCACCTCCCCATGCAATACCTTTGCGGTCACTACCGCAGCCACAACCCCAATATCCCATCAAACGGCAGGCAAAAGGCCCCGTCTCCGAAATTCTGACACAGTTGGAATATCAGGAGTAATCGAACCATGCGTATCACCTATGAACAATCCCCTATTCGTGGTTTCTAAACCCGATGGATCGTACCGCTTAGTTTTGGATTACCGGCATTTAAATTCTCATTGTCGGAACTTTGCGGTGCAGAATACACACAGTTCTGCGCTTGTAGACAGTCTTGTTCGTAAAAAATACAAAACGACACTTGACCTTTCAAACGGTTTCTACACGCACAACCTAGCCCCGGAGAGTGGTCAATGGACCGCATTCACATCCGGTGGTAAATTATTCCAGTTCCGGCGTTTACCCATGGGCTACAAAAATAGTCCGGGTGTATTCGCCGCCCGTGTTGTCTCTTTGCTAGACAGCATCGACCAAGATGCATGTTCGTACGTTGATGACATTTATCTGACAGACGACGAATTATTTCCGCATCTGTCCCGTGTGGACCGCATTATTCTTGAATTTGCGGAGCAGGGTTACAAATTTAACTTTGCTAAGTCACACATTGCTGAATTTACCGTTCTGTTTTTGGGCTATGAGCTCAATAACGAAGGTAAGGGCTTAGCCCCCATTTCTTGGAAAAATGTGCACATTTGTGCCCCCCAAATACTCTGAAGAAACTTCAGTCTTTGCTGGGGTTCCTGAATTTCGGGCGTACTTACATTCCCGAATATGCCCAGCGTATCAAGCCTTTGTATGCTTTGATACAACCTACTTATTCAAGATCATGCTGGCTGCCTGAGCATACCTCAATTCTGCAGTCTTTGCAGACAGACCTTCTAGAGTCTAAATATCTTTTGACTCGTGATAACCACACAAACCTGGTGATTAGAATAATTCCGGGGCGGTGGGATTCACGTACTTAACCTTTAATGAAGGTGATACAGTGCCCATCGCATACAAGTCACATCTGTACACTTCAGCTGAATTGCGCTTACATCTGTCGAAAAAGTTCTAACTGCAGTGCAAATGGCGATTCTAAAAGAACGCGCACTGGCACAGGGAAAGCGAATTCTGGTGGTAACACCCTGTCCTGCCCTAGAGGCAGTAACAAAGGCAAGTGTACCGAACTCTAAAGCAATGCATCCCCGTTGGATACAATGGGCTACATCCTTGACGCCTTCGGACGTCACTTTTATTTTCGATTCTTCTCTTCAGACTCAGGAGTTCTTACAGTATGAATTCGTTCATCCTCCTCCTCTGTTTATATTGCCGCTTGAGGATTACAAATGTGTGATCTACACAGATGGTTCGGCGCAACCGGCCACTGGGTCCAAGCACGCTTATTCAGCTGCATGTGCTATTGTTGCGGGTTCCTTTGTAGATGGACCGTTCAAGTCCTCTGTAGTGCATACTCGCACACTTGGAGATAGTACCGCACAATTGGCCGAGCTGCATGCATTGCTACTTGCGCTTGAGTTCGCTTCTCAGGATGAGACCACTTTAATCGTATGTGATTCTTTTACTGTGTACAATCTTACAATGACAATCTGTTTTTCTGGTCGAAAACGACTACAAGGACGCAAAAGGGAGCACAATTAAGCATAAAATGCTTTGGGTTCGAGTGGCAGAATTGCAACAACGTCTGCCCCTCACACAGGTGGTTCACACCTTAGGCCATCAGCGGGTGGGCGCACACGCTATTGGTAACGATCTGGCAGATGAAGCTGCCCGTTCGGCAGTAGTCACGTGTTCAGTAGCAGCGGTTACCAGGTCCATGTCTAAAATTGACTCTGTTATTCTAGCAGCTATTGCTGCAACAAAGGAAGGTGTTAATTACCCTACAGGTTTTCCTTCCAAGTATTCTTACAAGTTAAGTCCCGAACAGGTTTCTTATGTAACAATACCTGACGTTGGAGATCGGCTGATCCCCAACGCGGACCGCAGGAGTGCCTTGATATCAGCTGCACACGAAGGCATGGCTTCTGCTCATGCAGGTGTGTCAGCTACAGTTTCCATCTTGCAGCAGCGTTATTGGTGGCGTGGATTGTATAAAGACACCCGTGCTTTTGTGCTTTCCTGCGACGTTTGTCAACAGATTAAGCCTTCCACGGTAACACGCCCTCCACAGACCCCGCTCTGCATTGCTAACAGACCCTTTGGGTGTGTTTACTTGGATCACTGCGGTCCATTCTCATCAGACACTGCCTATAAATACATCTTAGTAGCAGTGGACTCGTGCACACGGTTCCTCTGGGTCTGGCCACAACGTAGTGCTGACGCTCGAAATGTAATCAGGGATTTGCGTGTCTTTGTGGGAATTTTCGCATGCAGCACCTTCCATTCGGACCAAGGTCCGGCGTTTGCCTCTAGGGCTTACAAGGATGCAATGGCTTCGCTTGGGGTGCGGGTGAAATTTTCGTCTCCGTATAGGCCTGAGGGCAACTCTATCGTTGAACGAATGAACCGTGACTTAAAGCAATCCTTAACAGCTAGAGTTATAGGTACTGGCAGGAACTGGCTGGCCCACTTGTATACCGTTCAGCGTGCACTTAATAATCTCCCTAGAAGACCTCTGGGTGGGCGGACCCCATACGAAATGCTCTTTGGCATAAGAATGTTTGTGCCTGACCTTGAGGGTCCAGACATCGCGGCGCAATCCGCCAAGTTTGATGTAGATAATCATTCTGCTATGTTACAGGACTTACAAGAAGCCCGAGACAAACTTGCAACTACACATTTGCCTTCAGCCACAGATCCTGCGTTGCAGATTCCGGTAGCCGGCTGGCTTCCAAAGGTTGGAGAACTGGTTCGAGAGAAGGTTGAAAACAAAAAGAATTCGGCCCCTCTTTCGTGCACCGGTTCCAGTTCTGGGCTTGAAGGGAACACGTACAGTCATTTTACCACCGCTTCCTGGTCGCAAGGAGAACAGATACATCTCAGTGGAAAATGTCAAGCTACAGCGCCTGGCCGATCCTGAATAGTGTCACACCAGCGGTCTCTTGTCCTGCCATTTATCGGACATATGTTCGTGGCCCATCTACACGAACGGTCGCTGATGCTGTAATTGAGATGGTTGATTTGCCTGAATCCTCTCCCTTTGCCTGAAACTATAATTGATCCCCAACTCTCCACCAACATCGACGAGGACGAGTATACCTATCCTGCATCTGAATCGGTGGCGCATCAACCAACAACGCCACTTGGCCCGACTCGTTATTCCTTTGATTCGGATTCCACCTCTTCAAAAGTCCCATCCAAGTTCAGTATTTTTGTATCCTGGTTTAGAGACAATTTTTTGATTCCACCCTGGACATACATCTGGTTGGTACTTTTCTTGATTTTTTTGTTCATGTCCATTGGCTTTGTCACAGTGTTTTTTCTACTAATCAATGGTCACTATTTACCTGAACGCTCTGCTGTAGACTATGTTTCTGGAACTTTGGCTCCTCATTCCTCGTCTCACATCATGAAGCGTGACCACACATTTGTGAACATTTCAGCTTTTCCAGTTGCTGATGGCATCGTATGGGATGCAGTGAACTATCAAATCCATGGTCCGACGGAAATTATTAATGTACCTAATGTCCTTCGTGTTTCAATGGGTGATGTAGTAAAAATAACATTCATTCTGATGATTGGGATGTGCATGCCGTTGAAGCATTGTTTGCCGATTTAAAATATTATGCATCTTTTAATGCTGAAGATTTATATA